>JAUFSD010000003.1:0-1200000 GCA_033030425.1 Verpa conica
TCCAGCACCTAACTAAACCCTAACTAAACCCTAAACTAACCCTAACTAAACCCTAACTAAACCCTAAACTAACCCTAACTAAACCCTAAACTAACCCTAACTAACCCTAACTAAACCCTAAACTAACCCTAACTAACCCTAACTAAACTAACCCTAACTAAACCCTAACTAAACCCTAACTAAACCCTAACTAAACCCTAAACTAACCCTAAACTAACCCTAACTAAACTAACCCTAAACTAACCCTAACTAAACCCTAAACTAACCCTAACTAAACCCTAAACTAACCACGCGCGAACCACAAAAAACACGCGGGTCCACGGGGTAACGGGGGGTGCCACGGGTTCTGTGGGTTTCCCACCTGGAGGTTTACCCCTGCGCAGGGCCAGCGCAAGAGAGGGAGAAAGTCCCAGCAAAGGTGCGCCGAGAAAGAGACCGAGTGACAGCCCGTGACGCAAGCGAGAGAAGTACCAAGACAGCCAGAGAAGGGGCCCAGAGGCGCCCAAGAAGTCACTGGACACACAGAGTACTGTCAGGGGGCGAGCCCAGAGAAAAACACCTAGACTCTAGTACTCAAAGAAAAAAAGCCGAGAAAAACCGAGTGATATTTCATGACTCGTGCCAAAGCGCCCAGGGACAAAAGGCAAGCAGCGCCACAGCGAGTCTGACAGGCAGGCAGGTAGGGGGTGCTAGGGCAGACGTGGGGTCTCTGGCGCAGGGGGGTGGGGGTGGGGGTAGGGGCAGGGCGCAGGCGCAGGTTGCTGGCAGTCAGCGAACGCCTAGGGGAGAACCGTGCCGTGGCGAGGGCCGAGGTCAGGGTGCCGAGAGAGATGTACCTGGACAGGCAAAAGTAAAGAAGAGAAGTTACAAGACATCAGCCCCACTGTCAGACAGGACCCACAAAGAAAAAAGACTACACTCCCTCACTCAAGACACGAAACCGCGACAAAAACCGAGTGATTTTCCATGACTCGCGCTGTCGCCCCCCCACCAAGCGCAGCAAGCAAGCTCTATATGCAGCGCTAACAGCGACTGCAGGCAGGCGGTGCTGGGGCAGACATGGGGTGCCTAGGGCAGGGACTTAGGGCGCAGGAGGGTAGGGTGGGGGTGGGTACGCATGCTAGCTCTTGTCGCAGTCAGGCCGAAGTCACGCCAATGAAGCGAGAACCGCGTTAAGCCGTTTTAGAGGAGCCTAGGTCCAGGTGCCGAGATAGAAGTGTCTGGACAAGGAAAGTGCATACAAAGGATCTCTGGACATCTAGACCATTGTCAAACAGTCCCCAGAGTGAAAGAAGACTGCACCCCCCTACTTAAAAATCGAAATCGCGACATTTGACTGAATCGATATTCGTGATATCGATCATGGATCATACATGCATAATGCAAGCAGGCAAGCAAGCAGGCAATAGGCAAGCAAGCAAGCAAGCAGGCAGGCAGACAAGCAGGCGACGCCATAGAGACATCAGAGAGAGACTCCAGGCAGGCAGTGGTAGAGCACGTTGTTTCACAGGCCAACATGCACTGCATTGCTGCCGTACCAGAGCTGAGTGCTGGGGCAGCCAATACGCAAGACTGCATTGCGCGCCGCTGGGGTCCAGAGGCAAGCAAGGAAGTATCCGACCATGACCAGGTACATAGACAGAGAGAGCTGCACGCCACACCGTTCATCACTCTCTAGAAATAAAGGATATTACAGATAAATATGACAAAGTCGCCAAAATCTCGCTCCCAGCCGAAAACCGCCATGGATCGGGCAGGTCCCACGGCTGCGCAGAAGCAACGTCTGCAGCAGGCGCCCAGGTAGGTGGGGGTAGGGCTGCAGCACCTGCAACACACTGCATGCTGTATTGGCATGATGTCACGGTCCGGGAAGTTGTTGTAGTTGACTTCACGCACAAGACTTTGTATTGAGAATCTGACCATTCGTGGCACCACTAGATATGTCAATACCCAAAGGATTTGACCAGCCATGCTCTCATGTCATTATCTTATTATTCGCACGGGTCCAAAGGCTTCTATTTTTATTGACTGGCCCATTACGGGGGCGAATGGGATTAGCACATGGGTAGTAAAAAAACTAACGACAGTTCAAAAGGGTTAGGGTGGTCTATTTTCTGTCGCGCGACAAGGCTCCGTATGTCCTGCGTGCTGTAATTGTTGTCGCCTCGACAAGAAGCAAGTGCCAGAGTCAAGAAAGCTGTCGAGCGACAGGCGCAAGAGGCAAGGAAGTATCCGACCATGACCAGGTACATAGACAGAGAGCTTGCGACGCGGCCGCACTGTCCGATTGTCACTCTCTAGAAATAAGCGATACACAGGCTGATGCCACAAAAGTCGCTGCAAAATCTCGCTCCCGGTACAGGCAGCCCGAAAGTGGCCATGTTATCGCCGAAGAGGGTCCCACCTGTACCCCATTGCCAAAGAAGCAATCGGCGTCTGGAGCAAGGGCCCAGGTAGCGGTGGCCGCAGCACCCGTGCCTACGGCCTATATTGGGTGGTCGAGTATGAGGGCTTGAGATGTGGTCACAAGTTGCTAGAAGGACTGGCCAAACATTGCTGAAGATTTCAGTATTGAGAATCTGACGGGCCCGTGGCACCACTAGATATGTCAATACCTTAAAGTTGACGGGTCCGGGGCCATGTCTTGGCGGTCATTATCGATTATTTGACGGGTCCGGGGCTACTTCTATTTTTAGCCGGACCCGTCCATTACGGGGGCGTAATGGGATTAGCATATGGGTAGGTAAAAAAAAACCTGTCGTGCGACAGTTCTGCTATAAAATAGGCGGCTTATTTTCTCGTCGTTGCGACAGGCTCTCGTAGGCCCTGGTGGTCAGAATTGTCGCCCGACAAGAAGCAGCCGCGTAGCTTGTCGGGCTAGAAAAGCTGTCGAGCGACAGGCAGCCACACCCAGCAAAGGCCTAGATAGCTGTCGGGCGACAACCAGGTACAGGCAGCAAAGTCCCCAGTTGCTGTCGAGCGACAAGAACCTGTACCCCCAATGCCACAAAAAGCTATCGCCCGACAAGAAGCAAGTGCCAGAGTTGTCAAGAAAAGCTGTCGAGCGACAGGCAGCCACACCCAGCAAAGGCCAGAGTTGTCAAGAAAAAGCCGTTTCCAGCGACAGGCAGCCACACCCAGCAAAAGCCTGCTGATACTTGGCGACAACCAGACTGGTGGCAGCAAAGTCCCCAGTTGCTGTCGAGCGACAAGAACCTGTACCCCCAATGCCACAAAAAGCTATCGCCCGACAAGAAGCAAGTGCCAGAGTTGTCAAATAAAGCTGTCCAGCGACAGGCAGCTGCACTCAGCAAAGGCACAGATAGCTACCGGACGACAATTTCTGAAATCTCAAGGAGGAGGAGGTTTCTGTCGCTCAACAGTAGGTAATAAGCACAAAAGCCCCGAAAGCTATCGGGCGACAGATAGCAGCAGCCCAGCGCAGGTCCAGTATGGTCGAGCGACAGAAGACTGCAGGCGTAGGAAGAGAGAACCTGTCGCCCGACAGCTATTATTGACGCCAACACTGGTCTTTTTGTCGGGCGACAGTTGACCCTAACCCAGGTCACATACCAGGAAAAAACCGTATAATCGAAATCGCGACATGGACCGAGTGATATCTCATGACTCATGAGACTGCGCAGGCAACAGGCAATAGGCAGGCAAGCAGGCGACGGCATGGAGACGTCAGAGAGGGACTCCAGGCAGCTAGGCAGGCTGCAAGGCGTCGCGCAGGTCAATATGCAGCACTGCATCCCGCGCCATGATCTGGGGCTCGGGGAGATCGGGCAACCTGCAGCAGTGTGCAGGTGAGAGGCAAGCGAGGAAGTACCCGACCATGTCCAGGTACACAGAGAGAGAGCTTGTGACCGCCAAGGCACTGTCTGATTGCCCATCTCTAGAAATAAAGATACACAAGAGATTACAAAAGTCGTCAAAATCTCGCTCCCAGCCGAAAACCCCCGTGGATCGAGCAGGTCCCACGGCTGCGCAGAAGAGCGACGTCTGCAGCAGGCGCCCAGGCAGGTGAGGTAGGGCTACAGCGCAGGCGAGTCTATATTGGGGGGTCTATGGGGGTTGATGGGGGTCTATTGATTGAGTAAATCGCACAATGGGAAAGATTGCACGGTAATACGGTGCGTATTACCGTGAAGCGTAGTGATAGGTAGGTAAAAAGGGTATAATGTAATAATCATAGCGTTTAACGGTTGCAAATTTGTGGGTCTATTCCCCTTTCTTTTCTCTATCAATTCCTACTTTCAGCGCCCGGAATACCCTAATATACCCAATACTGACATAATCCGAAAGGCTTACTTTGCCGCCATTATAGTTGCCAAGCGAGTTGAGCCGCATCTAAAATCAACACCGTCCACTGCAGCGTCGCACGTCAAGACAACCTATACGTGGATTGGTTTCCTTCATCACCACCCAAACACAGACATTGTCCTCAAGCGATATTCCGACCTCTCTTCCCTATTCCTTTCTGCAGTTATATCTCTCTATACCTACATCTTTTAGTCACCAGTCCCACCCTTCGAACTCGGGTCACTTGTCCCCTCCTCATCTCAGAGCTCAATATGTCAAGAGCTTTCACTGTAAATGTTCAGACACCTGTTCCCCTAGCTCGCAGTCAGAGTTCTCTCGAGTCTGTCTTGTCGTTCGCTATGAACTCCCCGGAACCCTCCAACAAAGAAACTACTGAAGCAAGACTATTATATCACTTAATAGTTGAAGGCTGTAAGGAGGATAAGGTCCTCCTCTATACACCTAGTTATGAAAAAGAAATAAATCATTCCCATGTCTCTGGACGTGGTAGCGGAAGCGGCGATACCACACCGGAAGTCTCTCCTACCGGCGCGCATGGTGCCTGTGATACGACCGACCACGAGATACGCCTTGCCGAAGCCGGAACTAATGGGGGCCTCCCTGATGTGGACAAAGACTACCGGGATGAAAGCTCTGATGACAGTGATAATGTCTACCTGCATAAAATATACGAGTGCATCTGGGAGTACTGCCCTACGGAAGCTGGACGTGATAATATCACCCGTATGGTCCTTATAGCTCTGTTTGCTCAGAAATCAACTGCCTTTCACGAACACGAAACACGTTCGCTTACCACGATTCTACCCATTGCAAGGGGATATGCAGGCTACCGTGCTCAGGACCGGGAAAGAGTTAACAACATTCTAAAGCTTCTTGCAATCGAGCTCTTAGAGTGTTTCTTTGTCCCTTTAAAGGCGCAGGGAAAGTGCACTCCATCGGTTACATCACTCATCTCTCCTACTTCGCGCTCCGAGGCTGGGCAGCTACAAGGCACATCAACGCGTCTCTACAATTTAAGGAAGTTGATTCTCGCGCGCGAAGGCAATAGGTGTTGCGTCACTGGTCTTCATGATTCGGCAGTTCTAATAAAAATGAGAAGTAAAATTAGTAGGCAGGAGGCCCGAAAAAGACGCTGGCCGAAGGAAATGGTCACCGAAGCGGCACATATCATTCCCCATGCATTAAACATGATGGATGAGAATGGGACACTGTCAGAGCAGAAACATACTATCTGGCGTGTGATGAATATGTTCGACCCAGGAATTTCACAAATGCTTGAAGGGTCATCCATCGACACCCCAGGAAACGCCTTCCTTATCGTTCACCAACACCACCAGCTGTTTGGAAACCTTCGTGCCTACTTTGAAGAGATCGAAGGCGAGGCTAACACATACAACTTCCGATTCATAGACATTCTAGATGAGGAAGGTGTCATAGAAGATTTGCGACCAAAAAACCCAATCATATTCAGAAACAACGAATCAACAGGGACACGCAGTTCTTTGCCGGCTAAACGGCTTCTCAGAATCCATCGTGCTTGTTGTTTAATCTTATACATGAGTGGCGCAGGAGAATACGTTGATAATGTTTTGGGTGATATCGAGGACTTATCACTGCGTAGGGTTTTGGCGGCTGATGGGAGTAGTAACTTTGGAGTATTCCTAAGAGCTAGAGGAATTTGTGAGGAAACGGATGGCAGGTCTGCCGAACAATGGACTCAGACTACCGACGGTACACCGGTATTTTAGGCTATGATATTGTATAGGGACCAAAATACCCGGTCACTCGCATAGCAACCAAGATCCCTATCCTAATGTGGTTTTTTCCTCCGCAACGCTACAGATTGATATTAGTGGATGGAATATAAACTATTAATCTATTTATTCTTTATTTCACCTTTCATTCCCTATTTTTGTGTAGTGAAACTCATCTCAGGGCTTTAGCTACCTCAAAATGAAGTTTTATTTCAGTGCAAGCATAGTACGTACTGGCCTGTCAAAGCTTGAGAATCTCTGAGAGTATATTGAAAGGCCTTTAAGAATTTTATCAATAGTTTTAATGATTAATCGTGTCTAAATATGCGCTCAAAGATATACGATGTTACCCATAGTTAGGTCTACCAATTATTTATTTTATATTAATATAAGTGGACTCGGTTTGCTCGATAACTCATTAAATTCCTCTCAGTTAAGTCACGTGTGCATCTGTTTGCAAAGTACAAAGAGATAAAAGAACAAATAATTCCTACTATAGATCCCGCCAACACATCTTGGCTCTACCAATAGCCAGAGCCCCCAAGACTTACAAGAACTTGTTCCTCGGGCCAGAAAAAACAAAGACCATTTGCAAATACTCCCAATACAGAAGCTCGTCCACTCTACTGCCCGCTTCCATTGTACAAAAAGAGGTCCGGGCTTCCTTCACCACCATCGATGATAGTTCCGGGGGTTGCAAGCTCCTTAAGACGAGCAGCAACAGCACCGGGGCTGTCCAACTTCTCCTTCGAAATAAGGTACGCTGCAACACCAGAAATATGGGCACAGGCCATAGAGGTTCCGGTACTTTTATCGGTATCCGTATCGCTCTTCGCTCCGCAGGATATAATATCAACCCCAGGGGCAAAGAGAGAAAGATGGGTGCCATAGTTGCTAATCATTGATCGAGTTCGAATATCATCAACAGCACCTACGCAGATGGCGCTTTTAGCGGAAGCAGGGGATCTCACAGAGGCATCCGTAGCGTTATTCCCGGCAGAAACGACACATGTTAGACCCGCAGCGACGGCCGAATCAACCGCTTGATTAAATGCCTCGCTATAGGGACCACTCAAACTCATGTTTACGACTTCGGTAGATCAGCCTTGCGTGAAGCGAATGATATCGTAAGGGATAGGGTACAAACCACTCATGGGCCCAGCGTTTTCCATGATCCATTGAAGGCCAGCCATAGTGCGGGCAGTTTCGCCTTTACCATTATCATCGAAGATCTTGACGGATACAACTGTGGCTCGCCTAGCGATACCGTACTGTGAACCGACAACTGTACCACTTATGTGGGTTCCGTGGCCGTAAACGTCCGTGTCGCCGCTGCCTGGCACAAGGTTATGTCCATAGCTAGCCCGGCCAACCAAGTCAACATGAGTAATCCGAATCCCACTATCGAGAACGAAGATAATGACATCGACACCAGCGGACTCATCAAAAACATAGACATCTTGGGGAGGCTTTGTTTGCCGGTGAGATATGGCACGCAGTCCCCACAATGTTGTGGCCGCAGAACCCTAATCACCAAGTCAGCTACTACCGTGGAGTCTGGATATTTTAATAAGAGCTTACAAATTCAGCTGGAACACTCTTAGGCTCAAAGAAAGAAGTGATTCTGGTGTTTGGCTCGATGTGGATGGTGTTCTTATGTGACTTGATCTGTGCGTATGCTGTGTCGTCAAAGACCCCAGCGAACCCTTTCAATCTCCCGAAGTTGAAGGTATGCTCAACAGGCTCGTCGTCAGAAAAGCCACGGCCAAGCCTGCCCTTACATCTTCTCTGCACATTCGCAGCCCATTTCAAGTTATCTTGAAATTCGCTCTCGGGGATCTTTTCATCTAAGAGGATGATGTACGAGTTAGGAATAATTTCTTCTGGGAGGGGGCTTTGTTGTAGGGCCATTGAGGATTAATAATTGCAGACTATAGTGTTCGAAGTGTTTAATCTTAGGATGGGTTTTTCTAGGGGTAGAAATGTTCAGAAATGTTAAGAGATGTGGGCGAAATGAGATCTAATATAGAATTCATACTTAGAATGATTACACAAATCAGAGCAGCGAGTTGGCTAGAAGAGAACTGGGTCATGGGAACACATATGATGCCGAATTTGTTTTGTGGTATGTCAATGATAAATATATTGAAGCATAGTTGCAGACGCGAGCCGACAACCTAGTATGATACCGGAAAGATTCCTTCCGACCCTATGAGCTAGAGCTTAGTCAAGTGTATAGATAACAGGCAAGTAGTTCTCACCCGCACTACCCTACGATTGGAGTCATTCTTTCAATAGATCACATTTTTCTAATAAGGTAAGTAGTGCTATACTATGCAGGTTGAAGGTCCGCGTGGTACCCAGTTTTGTGTAATGCCCCCAAAGAGAGTTCTTACAGCTTATCGCATCAAGTGCTGCACCCCCAAAATGGTAATTTGATAATCACCCCACATGTTACACAGATTTCTATTTGTACACTCCACCCGCACTGTGTACGTGAGACACACATGGTAATACAACACTAACCTAGAATTGTAACTGCTTAAATAAAAAGGAAATAATTGAAAGTCCACCCCTTACAGAAGACAGCGTAGACGTATGAATAAACTGGCTTTACAAGACCTATTGATAAAACATATTCCGATGCTGGATCAGGATTAATTCATGTATACTCAAGCCTAACAGTTGTATCTACTCAAAATGCTTCACTGGTTAAATATATACTCTATTGAGTTTCAGCTATGAATTATGAGAGAGAGTAATCACAGATTAAAGGTACCATGCAACTTCATCGACTGTCCATTCAATCAATCTATGCGAACATGCATTAGGCTCCATACATTGAACGAACAGATCTAGAATGGAGGGGTCAGCCTGGAACCGCATGTTGTACAATGTGAGTATACTAACTATTTGTTGAAATCTTATCTCCGATAATCCTGGTCCCGGGATATACATCCCCGCAAAGCCGGAAAGGCGTGTCATAATGCAGATGTTGGGTTTAGCAAATGGGCGAAAGTGGAACACAAATTTCTAGGCGTGATCACAGTATCTATGGAAAATAACTACGCGGTTGTCTCTATTAGTAGACCAGCTACCTAGCTAGCGAAACTTGGAAAATAATGAAAGCGAATATCAAATATAACGTGATACTATTGAGAAATAGTTGGACACCTAATGGTTCAGCATCTGATAGCAAACTATATGTCTCCTATTCCACTGGAGCTTTGGTATTGTGGAGTTTCAGCAAAGTAGCCAGATTCGCAGTTCTTTATCATCAATTTGAATCCCTTAGTGTTTTTTATGTTTTCAACGCCTTATATGTCTTAATCCTAGCTAGCTAACGAACAGTACTATCTCCCGCACCCAGAACTAATTCAAACATATCTATGCAATGCCCTTTAAGATTGCCCCCCTTTAGGTTACCCCCGAGTTACATCTTACTGCAAGTAAAAGCAACTAGTTTCTGTAAGCTAGATGATCAAGCAACAGGTACATCACAATGGAGTTGAGTATACAAACCTGTCAACGGATGTCCATCCTTCGAGAAAGGTCCAACCTCAGTAAAGACTTCATCTGGGTTGTCTGCTTTGAAGGTAGCCGTGTTAGGGTCCGACAATGGGCATGCAATCTTGACCGTGACAATCACACGGCCACTGTCGAGATTAACCCCATAGGAGACGAATCCGCTAGAACCGTAGAACCCTAGTCAAATTAGCATAAACTAATACCATAAATGTACTGAATTGGGTTTATGTACCGATTTTATCTCTGATACGCATGACTACAGAGAGAGTTCCTGCCCTGATGGCTTGGGGAGGTTCTCCAACCCACTCTCCAGTATCGGCACCAAACTTCTCGAGAGTGAGAGGCTTGTCGGTGAAGTCATTCTTGATTGTGAAGTAGCAAGAGTAGTCTGCGTCCGGATCATCTCCTTCTCCCTTCTTGCTCAGGACAACGATATTCTGGAGGGTACATTCAGACATGGTTTGTGTTGTGTTATTCTTTGTATGAGTGATTGAATTGTAGGATGGTTTGTGTTTTTAACAACCTTGGGGCGAGAATACTCAGGCTTTATAGGAAAAGAGAATTGTATTTAGTAGTATCATAATTCGTGGCTATATACTCAAGGGGCCCTGTATGTTTCTTCGTTGGTTCACCGCATTGTGTGATATGTTACATGTGGTATGAGTGTATATTACCTATACTGGAGAATCTACTTCCAACCTACATACAACAAATACTCTTCTCGGGTTTGATTGGCATGCGCTCAACCTCATCTAGGGGCTTTACGCCGTAGCCCGCGAGTCGAAAAGAAGAAATATTATCACGTTTCGGAATTAATGCTCTGCGCGACAGTCACGATCAGTACTTGCGCTCAACTAGGCTTGTTGCATGCTAGCTGAAGCTCGTAGCAACGATTACCTCGTATCTGCTAGAAGTGGATAGCAAGAAATGTATGGAGCAACTGGTACTACGTTCAGCCGAGCTTTTGTACTAGCTGAGACACCAACCGACGGGAGCTGCAGGATCACACATGTAAGGAGGTCTGCCATAAACCTATCCGGGATCTCAAAATATACTCGCGTCAGGGAGTAGGATGTCATTCATCGACTATTACTCTGTTGCTACCACCGTGCTTCACAGCTCCTTGCTGTGTTTTATTATATGCAGTTGTTACATTTCCCTTTTCAGTGTATCCTAATACTTTAACCCCTGACCCGGTACTACATCTCAGACATTGCGCAACGTGAGACAGATCTGCAATGTAGCGCAATTACTCAGGTCGCCGTCTTGTTATTGCTTACTCTCTTCGGAAGTAGGCTTGCAAATATAGATATACTGGTGCTCGTTGGTTAAGAAGCCCATCTACACAGCATAGCAATATTTTATAACGCTACTAATTCTTTCTGAGGGGGCGTTTGCGGCAATAAGCCTAGCTCTTGGAGGTTCTCAGATTTATTTCCCAACAAGGTAGGTAAAAGCAAAACTACGGCTTGAGTACTCCACACCTACTAAAAATCTAGATCTCATAGGGCACACCGGCCTATGTGCATGTACAATTGCTCTTCTGAGTGTCGTTAAAATCCAACAAGTTCTTTTTCACGTTATAAGTGTTCTTTCTGTATAAATTGTTGGATGCAACTTGTGACTTGTCTCTGGTATACAGTGGTTGATAGTCTACTCGGGGAAGTTTTTCCGATTGCTGGAATTTGATGAAGGCGTATAGAAAAGTGAGGCCCCCGATCTCTATACGTTGCCCAATGCGTTGAAGAATTTAGTTTTCCCTACATCTAGCACGAACTAAAATGAGATAAACCCGCAGAAGAGGATCCCGCAGATGAAACTACCAGAGAGTGGGGATGCCATATCTGGCCTACACACATTAGCTATTATGTACCACGTTCTATTTCTAACCTTGCCGGTTTATTTTATTCTCTAATACTTTCAGCTCGTTTTTGGTACTGTTCAGCTTGTTTCTCGTCAGGCTGAAGTAGTGAGATACCGTAACTAGGCTACATATGGATCTGCACCTTTCACTCTGCATGATCAGCCTTGGTAGAGTTGTATACCTCAGAATCCTGTTATATTTATGACTTTGTGCGCTGTATAAAGATTACACGTAACTATACGTGATAGATCTTTTGAGGAGTAGGTCTGCGGTCCCTTTCGGTATAGTAAGAGAATATGTGCAAGGTCAGTCGCCTAGTTGGAATCTCATAAGGAAGGTCTTGTAAATCATGATTTCTAGTCTCACTGAGGTTTGCCGGTATAAAGCTCATGCTAATTTAGGTACGGTGCCTCATGGAATTGGAAATAGGGTAGCGTCGGGGATGGAAAATAGAGTGTGATATGTGCTAACTTATCACATCTTGTTAACTTTAATGCCACCTTTACCGACCCTAGATAAACAGATGATCCGTACTAATACCTGAGTTACTTTAGTCGTAGTAGATACAGCTTCATATACCGTAGACGTTAGGGGGTTGATCTCACTACTTTAGTTCTGCTAAAGGAACCTGGAGCTCCGATAAAACAAGGGTACATATAGAGATATGATGAGTCAAGTTTAGAAACAACATGAGAAGGCAGACAGCTCAAGTATAATATTTTCCTTCATTCTGAACTACCTCTAGGTGAACTTGTGTTCAACCTCTATAGTTGGATTCCAGAGTGATAAATAAGGGGGTAAGCGATCGTCCAGTAAAATTTACCCGAATATGAATTCAATACCCGATATGATGTTCCACGAGCGGCTGAATATAAATATATGTATATCAAGAGGGAAGTCACATGAAGGCGGGGGTGGAAGTCAGTTCAGTCGACGGAAGTTAGCATTGTTTACTTCCCCTTACTCAAAGTAAAACCTAGATAGATGCCCTGATCCTCCTTGTCATTTTCGAATAAAAAGTGTTGTATTTTATTTGTGAACAAGAGTAGATTTCGATCAACTCGTACATATAATACATCTTTATAAGTAAACACTATATCCAGTGATACGACCTAGATTTACATGGAAAACGCCCTAGGTTGTAAATCAACAAGATTCATTTCTTCTAATGTTAATCCGAGAGCACTACTACACTCCAAGCCTTACGATGTCAGGGCACATAATCCGGGTTTTCCAGAAAAGTGGAATACTATGTAACCAACACAAGGAAATATGTCGCTACAGGTCATGATATCTATCGAGTATGAGAAATAGTTCCGATCTATTCCATTGGAAGGCTGCGCTAAGCCAGGCAGTACGGAGGAATCTGCTCAGCTGCAAGGTCATTCCCGGTCATAAATTCTACATTAGATGTTTGAGAAGTGAGAGGTTCAGGAAAGTGGTCTACAAAAACCATTTTACCAGGTCATTTAGAGAATACCCAGTTCTTTATTATAACTAGGTTAGTAATTTACTTATACGATAGTTTCGATTACCGGGTTGTTTCATATAGCATCATTACCTTTACATAAATAGCTACGTTGATACTAAATACAGCTACTTTCATCATGACGCATGTAAGGATTAAGTATACTCTTCTAGGGTCTATGTAGATCCAAACAAGTACGTCATTGCAGTGGCAAATCAAGACCGGTATTGTTCCTTAGGCGCCTACAGAGCTCCCGTGAGGAGCCTCAATGTTAGAAATCACCATGAAGCTCTTTGCCATCTAGAGGCTCATTATTCCTTCTATAAAAGTACACAGACCGGCCACAAATCCTAAAAGCTTAAATCCACCCAAAGTCCCATAGTACTGCTCACCATTCCTCTCATTCAGTAACTACATATGTTACACCTATAATAGCTTTTGTCATACGCGGATGTTACCAAGCAAACCCAATCGAATGGGTACTACATAGGCGATATTCAGCTGAGATGTAAGGGGAAGTTATTTACCCGAAGAAGCACCTTCTTAGCGAGACAGCATCAAATAATTTCTAAAATCACTCATTGGCTATGACTGCAGTAGGTCAACTCCATAGTTTGAACCTTTACGGTAAGAAAAGATCTTCGTGAGTTAGTCTTCGGGCCTGACCAAAAATCTGCAGCTACCCGATATTACCAGTCGCACAATAGTTTTAGATGCTCAAGGTTTATCCTCCTCATGAGCTATGCTGTCGTATGAAAGATATACAAGATTCTCCGTTGAACTTACATGCATCATGTCGTACGAGCGCATCTCAGCTCATACCTGAACAATCGCGCATTGGGAATTTATATTGCGGCACGGAACTATCCATGATTTGAGAAGATTAGATAGTTCTATGCCGGCTCATCTGTGAATAGACAAAAAGGCAGTTACGATTGAATAATTTATAACACGTAGGCAATAACGTTATATAACCTACTAATAAGATGACAATACAAGGAGATTGTTTTGCGATGTAATGACAACTATGTAGGCTGAATGAAATATCCTCTATTAGCCATTATCCCATAGTCTTGGTACTTATTAAGTGAGATATAGTAGACCTAGCCTTCTTAGAATATACAACCTATAATACGTATTAAACTACGTGTGATAAACCCAGCTGTATTGGGGTCGAACTGTCTTCGGCCTACATTTGCCAAAAAGTGCTCGCAGATACTAGTCCAGACTCCTAAACTAGATGACAGACCTTACTAAACATAATATTTTAGTTTGCGATCTTCGGGTCGATGTCTGCAGTATACTGTCACCCGATGAACGGTAAGTGGATGATACTGCCTGTGGATCCTCCGAAGTGAAACTTTCAGCTGTATAAAGTTTCCGAAAGCTATTTCTATCCTCTCTAGCACAGTAGGCGATCCATGCCTAGAGCGGGTGATATTCCATATTTCATTAGAGCAGGTGATATTCCATGTGTCATAGAACCGGGTTTTACCGAATACTCACCTCTAATTTGGTATTACGCCCGGGGAAGCACTCTCATTAGGTAAGTAAATATAAATTAATGAGGTTCTATGTCTTAGATATTCTCGTTCTCCTCTTCATGGTACTCTGTAGCACTGTGGGGTTGGGTATTCTTACTCCCGGGATTGGGCTAACTGCTTTCTCGGAATAGTTTTAAACCTTGGTAGGTGGGTTTCCGGGGTATGTTTGGTACTTAGGTTATATAGAGCTACTATAGAACGCGGAGTATCTTCAGGCCCTCAACTGGATGAGGAGTACCATATAGACCAGAGCTCTTTGATGGTTTCTTTGGTAAGTTTGACGGTCAGACTTCTGTAGAGGCATCATATAAACTCCACGCATTCGGAGGTAAGGAAGCACCCTCCCCGCTATAAAACTGAGAAAACTCCAAATATTTTTTTGTCGTTGGGGTAGTTCTAGAATAGTTTTATTACCCCATACTGTACGAGATTGTTGGTGATCATGACGATCAGGAACCCCGAGGGAAATACTCACAGTATACTACAAGCCTTAATTCCGTTCCAGGTGTAGTCCAGAAAATTCAATATCAATTTTATATGTACTTCTCACAGCTAGCTATGATGGTTTCTTTGATTGCTTAAAGTCATTTCAGGTGTCTCTTAAGTATAGTTCTGCATGAACAGCTTAAGGGTTGATGGTTACCAAGTGAGCCCAGGTGTTAGTCATATCACGTGAGTAGATTATCTTAGAAAGTGCATTATTCAGAAAAACCCAAACCACTGCAACATCCATAAATACTTACTTAACTTGATCCATGATCATTAGCCCCACTACTATTAAAATAGAATACATCGCAAAGGAGGCAATGGAGCAAGAAACAAAAAATCACATTACATCTGCATAGGGCATCACTCGGTGACATGCCTCATAGAATATCACTTGAATTATCAACAAACACATTTAAGTAGCAATGTGAAGTGAGAAAGTAGAGAATACTAGAGAAATTAGAGGGAAACAAGATATCACTTCAAGAAGTCCTAACCCAGTGTCTCAGCAGCTGGATCCTCAAACACATAGGCGCATGATAGCCACATAATGACCGTACATGAGCAAAGTACAGTATTATTGGGAGATATGATTGAATAGATAGATATATCGGATGGGCTGCTCTTGTTAATGCTGAGAATCTGTCATCGAGATACCCTTAAAGTTCCTTGCCTTATTCGAGCTTCCGAGACAACATTGCCATATCCGAGGCCTGCTCTTAGGCTGATACTCGGGTGGTACTTCTCATGCCTTGTTAAATATCCTACATAGAAGTCCCACCTTTCCCGTATATTCCTCCAAAAGTTCGGTGTTGTATTATGGGTATCGAATAGATATAGTGGCGAGTACAAGCAGGTTTTGGATCTATGATGTAGGAGCATATATATAGAGCCCATAGGAGCACTCGCTAGAGAGAGTACTCCTAAGCCTTTAGTCTACTCTCGCCTCTCTTTTTTACCACATTCGGGGAAAATCATATAGCGAGTGATAAGGCATGATGAAGCTCTATTGAAGTTTAAATAGTGTTGGTTCGCTCTGGCTAGTAATCATAGAGAACAGATATCATTCTTCTATTCTTTTTATATGTATCTACATCGAATCCCTCCCACGAGCAGTTTGTGCAACCTCGTGCTTAGTCATCTACAAATGAAGCCACTTCTCCGCCTCAACCCAGTTTCCCCATCGCCGCAGACTTACAATGCCCTCAAATCCAGCCCCTGGACAAGCCGATAGTGCGAGAAAGATTTCCAACTATACTCAATCTATCTCATCCGGCGTTACAAACCTCCTCACCGAGCTCGGTCGAGCTAGTATTCCGGCCTCCCCGCAAGACAATAGGATCAATGATGCCATATTGCTCCAGCTTCAAACGATCGCTACGGAAATTGCGTTAATCAATACTCGTCTTGATGGAATGGAACGAACTATGAAGGGCCTTGAGAAAGGACCTAGCGATACCCCCGATATGACTACCAGAGATGAGCCTATAGAAATTCCCCCTCACAGCTCCCATAAACCACCGCTTACAGTGGAGTATGTCTGTCTTGACTGCTTATCTTATGAAGGACTAAATACTATTCTAGGGCTCATAACGAACTTGCCCGTCACTACAACGGGAGCCTTAGGAGTGGTACTGATATATTGCTTCCCCTCCGCAATTCTCGAGACATGAAGATCTTAGGGTTTCCGGTTACTCTCGGCGATCTCGTATACCTTGGTACTTCTCGCCCCCTCCCGTTTAGACAGCCATCTAACACTAACGACAGATCCGGTTGCGAGAGAGTACTTATGCAAGGCCTTTGGACTTGATGACAGCTGGGAAGGTTTCAACAATTTCTGTGGCGTTAAAGGTGATATGGTTTGTGAGATTGAATATTACTACACCAATAGTGAAACTATAGCGATGAAACGGGCCCAGCGCCGCCAGAAACGGGACGCAGAGACTGCTGCCGTGGGGCCGCCGACAGCGAAGAGTAGGAAAGCAGCAGAGTGAGTATTCACACGGGAATGGAAATAAATAAGGACTAATGAGTGAGAGGACAGAATCCATAATCGTATCGCGCGCGCGCACAATAGTAAGATATATACACCAGAGGATGAGATCATCCCTATTCATGATGAACGAAATATACCTGTCGCTGGATTCCCAAGGTATGCTCAAGGTGTTTGGGACATAAGTTCCGGTTACCGTAAGTATACTCTGGTTCTCATTGGGTCTGGTAGCTTATTACTATAGATGCGGACGTTTTGTTTTTCCTGGCCGAATATAAGCAAATTTCATCCCCTTATTCTGGTCCGTGGGATGACTATAGGAGAATGTGGGTTGGACTCACGGGCGTACCAATAGATGTAACGGATGGAATGGAGTTTGATATGCCTCCCTCCACGCAAAGCTATTGGTGGAGGTAACTAAGAATAAAGGAGAAGCCGCTATAGTATTAGGTTATCCTTAGGCTTTGTGGTAGATATACACAGTATAGTTTTCACATACAGTCACTGGAGGGTATGGTCGTAATGAGGTTCCAGACAACGAAACTCGTCTCGGTCGGGACGGGGGCCCCTTCACACATATAAAATCGATTGAAAAGCATAGAGAGGTTATAAATCTCCTTTAAATTTACAATAAATGTCTACTACCCTGTGTTAATTTTTCGAATACTCAGTCTGTCTTTATTTCTCGGCTAGAAAATTAAGTTTCTCCCTCATTTTCATACCGTATTAGGAGTACATTACTGAATGATATTTGTTATTTTATTTTATTGTTTAATGTTTGTAACCCTGACTAAGGCTCAGCTGTATACTTGCAAGACCAAGAGTCCCTATAAGGGTCAGGGTTAGCGACCCGGCGGGCCGCAATCTAGTACCAGATGCAGAGTAAGGGGGATGGGTTATAAAAAGTCAAATCGACCTTGAAACGTTCAATAGTGTATACTAGAAAACCCAGTCAGCCTCCTATTTCATTTATATATGTAGTGATAGTTTTTATAATATAGTTTTTAATGAACTTTGAAGCGATCGATTGCAGGCGCAGCGATTGAAACATGAAACGAACCCTAACGCTATTGGTTTTACAATGTACCTGACCAACAGATAAAGGCACAGCCGCTATAAATCCCCAAGTAATATACTTGCCTCCTTGTTAAATAACTAATATAGAGAAAGTGCAAAAGTAGCCACTAGTAGAAATAACCTGTTCCTTGAAAGTCGTGATACCTTTCTCGTACAACCTGATCCCATCTTCACCGTCGAGTCTAATCATACTCCTGCTTCTAACAAGATCCGCACATGCTCCGTGCTGCCAAGTATCACCGCAAACCGAAGAGGTGTCTGCTGCTCCCGATTCTTCAGACTCAGGTTGGCACCTCGTTCCAGTAAGAACCTCACCATCTCTATGTCATCATGCTCTATTGCCCAGTGGAGAGGTGTTCCTGACAAATAATATTTTTTGGGGAGGCTCTTAATGGAGGGCATTGGGTAGGCAATATACATTATCGTCTGTAGGTCTTCGATACTCATCTCCTCCTCCTCCCTGGGTCTCCGGGGTATAGTTTCTGAAGAGTTCTGATTATCCCCGTCCTTGCTAGACTCCGAGCGTAACTGTTCACTCTGATCTTGTTCTGCTTGATGGACCTCGGGTGACCCCACCTCACTTCCCTCATGACCGCTAACTCCCGAGTCACCTGGCTCTGGTCCGGTGGCTTGGTGATAATGCCGGTCTATAAGCCTCAGCGAGGAGTCGCCTTCTTCGGTCAGATACATGTCGTTCTGGTAATCAATCGATGCGCCCGCTGCGAGCAATAGTTGCACAATATCCTTTCTCCCCCCCCATACCGCCCAGTGAAGTGGTAAACCCCTATCGCCAGGCTCACCAACCGCCGCACCCTTCTCTATAAGGATCTGAACCACATCTATATTCTTCTTTGTTATTGCAAGAACAAGGGGACTTTGCCAACAGTTTTTCTCCCACTGTATGTCGGCCCCGGCATCAATGAGGAGGGATACTATCTTGGGTTGACCCTCTCTTATCGCGACTTCCAATGCTGTATCATCTTCACAGTCTATATAGTCTACCTCAGAGCCAAGAGATAATAAGAGAGTTGCTACTTCAACAGATCCGTGAGCGGCAGCGATATGCAATGGTATCAGGTCATCAAAACAACCACCCGTAAATAATGCTCCGTGAGAGCGCGCTAGGTGTACTGCGGGTATAGAGTTGTGCTTAGCGGCCCAGAACAGGACCCCGGCCGGGTCTTTCGCTACAGAAGAATTCAACAAGGGGGTTAAGACTTTGTGGAAATACCGGCTAGCTTTGGTGAGAGAGTTCAGCGTTGACCGATCAAGGTTTGTAGCGATGAGGATAATAAGCTCTGGCGCAAGGTTGGGAAGTGACATTTGGATGAGTGGAGAGACTTTGCGACACAGGTGGGTTTTGGAGGCAGAGAGAGACCCTTTTTGTACTGAGGGGAAGTGATATGCATGCAAGTCGAGCCAAACACTGACTAAGCCGTCGCATAAGCGACAGAGATTGTTTATAAAATGCTACAAACTATTGCTACGGACTTCTTGAACGGTTATTTGTACTGGTTAACACGTAAGGAAGGTAGTCCTTACACGTACTTAATCTTATCTTCCAACAATAGCCTTCTGCTTTTTAATGTATTAGCCGATGATGAGACATTTACCCACCTCCCGGACCGTGATTATTATGACAGTAGCGGCCAGCTCAACTATCGACATTTCATAGAGACACAAAGGCTCATCTAGCGTGTTGTGAATATAATCGATGCGAGGATCTGTAGTTTCATAGAAGGTCCCAACACAAATACACCCCCAAAATATAATAACATTCTCAACAGACCTTTGCAAGCGGTATTGCGATCTTGAATAGCTTATTTGGGGCTTTTCCACACACCACTAATGAGGTTAACTGTATATGAGGACACTTGTTTCAGTGTCATGAATGGGGCTCACCCGGTAATCCGGCGCGGTTAGCTTTCTTTACCGGGTTATGAGATAGCAGAGCTATACTATGGTAGTTCTGAGCTTACCTTCACTATCAGTGAAAGTTATTCTTTCTACCTCTATAATATCATTTCTTATACTCTAATTGTGCTATACCTGCTGGAAGTTAGAAGCTATTGTATGGACGGGGTGCAACTAAGTAGTGTGCATACGAAACAGCTTACCCGAAGTTCCTACACCTTCCATACCCCGTATTATAATTCGAGATATCTAGAGTCTGATCTATTGCTAATCTCAGTTAATGCTGGGTGTTTATGTCTATGATGATTCATTAGTATGAGGTAGTTAAATATGTATGGCATAGTCAATCTAGTGAGAGAATAATTGTGGCGGACAAAAATAACTGCGAATACTACAACTGCTATAGACGAGACCGTCAAAATTAGATACATAAACCATAAAATGATAAGTTTTATACTATCTATCTCAGTGCTGGGAGTTTTAATGATTGAGGGGGAAGAAAAAAATCCTGTGAGTTCGGATGGTTGGGCTACATTGAGGCTCAACTTTGTTGCTACGGTTCTGTCTCCGACAGTATTTCAAGCTCACGTGCCTATTGCCAACCCACGGACCAGCCATAAGTAGTGAAGTTTAAGGAAGTACTTGTCTGAAGAACTATTTTTTTTGCGTGGAATCTACTCACTTATACTTTTCTCCTCTCTATGTTTTTTTAACAAAAATCCCTGAATTATCTGTAGGCATTCTCTAGTACCTCTCTCTTTGATAGCCTGAGCTTGTTGTGTTTACTGCTTTCATGATGGTTTTTATTCACTATTAATTGCCTCTCATCTGCTACCCCATCCTACATACGGGCCTCGGGTGTTCGGTCACTTTACTCTAGAACCTTGTACAGCCTCCGGCAAGATTATTGCAGAAAAAAGAATTGGTGAGCAGGGGTACTGTGGCCAATCTCCACCGCCAGAACCTCCGCCAAGAGGAAGACCAATAAACTCTACGGATCTCGCACCCCTGTCGCCGTCCCCCCAGCAAGTGACCAAGGCCCAGCAGTACCACCCAAATAGGAACTCAGATCTATTTAGGCAAAAGATAGTTAATTACTATCCAACACAGGCAGTGAGACAAAATATTTGTGTTGTTGGAATAGCATTGGCTCGGAGGCCTGCGCGTGCCGATGCGCATACGCCACAGCCACTCACCAGTTCGCGTTTCGAAGCGGAGCGGGCCCCGTGTGGACGATAAGATACGGCCACTAAATCTCAGCTTTAATCGAAATCAGAATATGTATGAACACGATTGATGGTCGATCGGCACAATGTCTTGCATCCTCATCACGAAATGTAATTCGCCCTGTAATCAACTAAGCATAATTGCTGGATTTAGCGAGTAACGCAGACCCACTGAGGATTATATGCAGCCCTATTCGCAAACATGGATTAATCCCTAAGTTTGAAAGGTGTGGTATAGGAATAAGAAAATATATTGCACAAAAGTGAGGGCCGTAAATGCTGAGGGGACTTGATAAACTGAAGTGCCTCATGATCCGCACCTTTGGCTTCACTACTTTACCAGAGTACTAACTAGGTACCTCCGGCGATCAAACATCATTACTACAGTACATCCAACGTACTAAAACGTTAACCCACCAGCAGAAGGTTACGTTCAGCTTTACACCTCTCAAAATTTCCCGACAGCAAAGTGGACCTACCCCAATCATGGATCCAAAGATTCACGTTGAAATAGGGTTTTTCAATAACCAGCGACAGTTCACTTCAGTCGATAACGCGGGGTTGGACCAAACTTTAGAAGACCATCTTAGCCAACACCCACCCTATTCTGTATTTTCCCATTACAGAGCTTCCCATAGTTGTACAAGTTCGCTAATACTAAAACAGAATCATATTATCTCGAGGCTGTTCTCGTACGTTGAACTAATCAAGCCGTCGCGCAATCCATATGCTAATATAAACTAGATACGATCCAGTAGTCGAAGCCACTCATGAACAGACACTCACGGCTAAATTCGATCTACGTGACTTCCGCGACATCCAAGCCTCTAGCCACACGGATCCCACAGGCCTAGATTATCAGATGAATTTCAGAACAGTTAGATGTCGATGTATGAAATGTACTCGTAGCAACTCTTGTGGTGAGCATGTCCCCCCGATTCAAATAAACTGTTGGCTAAACGTTAAAAAGGCAGAGATCTCCTTGAAATGAGCTTTGGTGTCTGTACTGTACAGCCGATAGTAGAGCGCGAGGGAAATAGTAAGCCCCAAACCTCCTCTATAGCATGTATCTCGACGTCTTCGTCATATATGGGGAGGATTCTAAAATCAATTTACAGTTTATGAACTCTCCAATAACTCTACTACAATAGGGAAGGATGGGTATAAATATTCCGGAGATTCGATCACGTTCCCCGGAACTACATTAAAGTAAGCGTAGGCCTAAAGATTTACTAATATTTCATATATCATAGCTAACGACATATTTATTATAGCACGAAAGTTTTAGACATCTCTTTAGTCAAGATTCAAATTATACATTGTAAAGACTCACAAGGGTCTAATCGTTTGGAGGCGCTTCGCTTTGGACCCATGAAAGGGCCAGAGATGTACGATACACCCATTGGTTATGTGGTATCGGAGGTACAGATGTTGAACAACGCTTGGGCCGATGTTATTAGAGAATCTAAACATCTATTATTTACCTTGGTATGTTTTCTTGAGGGTGCCCGGGGGCTTCTACAATTGAGTTATATCAAAACATGCTATTCTAATTATGCAATACAGAATAAAGATATACTGGATGCCACATTTAGAGATACGGATAGGAAACTCCTGTGTAAGTTGGTCGAGTATGCACAGATGTGGGACCAGCTTTACAGCGTCCAGCAACAGCAGCTTGAGGTCTTGAGCGGCCAGTTTTCTCAAGTCTCCCATAAAAACGAGATCTGGTTTGGACCACCCGAAATCCCCGTGGTTCAAAGTCTCGCCGCTAGCACCACCGGTAGTTTTCCCGGAGGACCACAGCAGCAGCAGGAAAAGGGAGACCTCAGGTTAGATGAAATAGGAGCTGCCCTAAACGAGCTTACCAATATTGGTAAAAAAATCGAAGTCCAACTAATAAAGGAGACTCGAAAGCTTATTGAAAGGGTAATCTCCATTACTCCCCGGAAT
Organism: Verpa conica; assembly: GCA_033030425.1. Classification (NCBI taxonomy): domain Eukaryota; kingdom Fungi; phylum Ascomycota; class Pezizomycetes; order Pezizales; family Morchellaceae; genus Verpa; species Verpa conica. The sequence continues at coordinate 23,134 of JAUFSD010000003.1, forward strand.
AAAGCTATAGTAAATGCATACATGTAATAGGTGAAACAAGACTAATGTGGTTTTTGTAGACGCATAATATCATATCAATTGACGAAGCCTATAGGTCAAGGGACCAAAATGAAAGCATCAAAAGACTGAGCTGGGTTACTGTAAGTGTCTCCTTCAGTCGTGCATATAGTTTTTTTTGGTTTTACTCTTCCTACCTCCGGATATACAATTTGAAACCTGTCTAACTTGTTGGAGTTTATATGCTTGCCCTTACTCCTCGTTGCAGTAAGTTCTATCCACCAAAAGTTTGCATGAAATTATAAATATATCCTATCCTATCCTATTACTATAAATGCTTATAATATAATAGAGTTTATTCGGGATGAACATCGATATACTGAAAAATAACCCAAGCTGGATTTACTACCTATCAATTGCCCTTCCAATGTTCTTCTTAATCATGGTTTCCATCTTGGTTTTGAAACGGTGGGGACAACTAGCGGCCTTCTTACGAGGGCAGAGGGATTCGGTAGTCTATTGGCATCGCACGGTGTATTTTAAAAATCTGGTTGATACGATGGTTGGATTTTTTCTGACACGCAAGAAAGCTTTCGACCTAGAGAGTGGGCCTAGGGGCGATAAAAACAAAAGATTAGTTATCGCTTCTAGGAATGGGAACCTTGACGAGGTAAGACGGTTGGTTCTTCATGGAGCTGAAGTCAACTGTGCAGACATAGTTGGAAAGGGGCCTACGGCATTGCAGGCAGCGGCAAAAAAGGGACACCTAGAAATTGTTGAACAATTGATCAAGTATAAAGCCAATGTCAACGCACCGCCGGGGGGCGTTGGTGGGTATACGGCACTACAGGCCGCGGCAGGATCTCACTTGGGAGTTGTCGAGCGATTACTCAATTCTAAAGCCGATGTCAATGCACAGCCTGCAGAAGTCAAGGGGCGTACGGCATTGCAAGCGGCGGCAGAAAATGGACGTCTGGATATTGTCGATCGATTGCTCGAATGCGGGGCCGATGTAAATGCACCTGCAGCAAAGTTCAGCGGACGTACAGCATTGCAAGCGGCCGCGGATGGTGGACACACGCACATTGTCAATCGGTTACTTGCACCTAGAAAGGCAGTGCAGAGAAGGGGGACCTCGCACTCGAAAATGGGGGATCGCGGACGGTTGCCTATCTCTGAAGCTGATGTTAACGTCAATGCCGAGCCAGCAGATATCGATGGACGTACGGCATTACAAGCGGCGGCAGAAAGAGGGTACATAGAGATTGTTGAAAAATTAATCTCATTTGGGGCCGATGTCAACATACCACCGGCACAACATGGAGGATCCACAGCATTGCAAGCAGCAGCAGGACGAGGGCACATGAATGTCGTTGAACGTTTGATCTACCACGGAGCCAGAGTGACAGACCACGGAAGATGTGTGGCATTGACAGCGGCAGCGGGCGGGGGGCACCTGGACATTGCCGAGTTTTTAATGAAGAAGGAGCAGATTCATTATTTGGAGATTTGGGATGCCTTGAAGGTGGCAGCATACGGAGGACATTATACGATGGTCGACCTGTTGCTCAGGATGGGAGCAGTTGTAGACGGTCCGGCCATGGGCCATGTAGGCTTGGCGTTATCGGCGGCCGTAGTACGGGGACACGAGGACATTGTTGCGTTATTACTCAGAAGTGGAGCAAGTATCGACCAACCAGGGCTGGACGGGTACACAGCGTTAATGGCAGCTGCGGCACAAGGAAACGAGGACAGTGTCGGGTTTCTGCTCAGGAGCGGAGCAAGTATCGACCATCCAGGATTTGACGGGAGGACTCCACTTGTGGTGGCCATAGACAACAAACAGCATGATATGGTCAGGTTTTTGGTCAGGAGGGGAGCCAATGTCAATAGCAGGGTGGATGGTGGACGCACGGCGCTACAGGCAGCTGCAGAGAGTGGACAGAAACAGGTGGTTGAAATGCTGATTAGGAACGGAGCAGAGTTTGATGATGCGATGCTAGAGAGGGTTCGGGCGATTTCAATGGCAGTGCCGGTAGATCAGAGAGGCGAGTACGAGGGAGTCATATGGATATTGAGTAGGGCTGGGGCCAGTCAATATGGCGGGTAGGCTGGGAGAGATACATATGGGGGTGTAATAGAAGGGTGTGATGTTATGAGGAGTAAGCTCTGGTGATGTATTAACAGTTTTAGGGAACTTATGAGTGTATGGGGCACTTGAGAACTCATGTATGTGTGTTGTCTGTTGTCTGTGGGTGATATGGGGAGCTGAATGACTGGGTAGATGATGGATATTATGGGATGAATGGATGGTGGTTATCATGGTGGTAATGGTGGTGAGGGAAAGTGAGGAGTGATTGGTACATGTAGATTATATATGTCTAGGTCATGGGTGATGTAGAGACCCTAGGGCTCCACGAGCTGCTCCTTCTTTACTTGTCCTCATTTCCGGTTTGACACTTGGGCATGGGAGTCTGGTCAATCGAGTAACTGTTGGTAGCACTTGAGCCCAATGCCGTGAGACCTAATCCCAGTGACACCTGTTCAGGCGGGTGATATCTCATGATAGAAGGCCACCTTCCGTTCTCTCTGACCAAGGTATACCCATGGCTAGTGTAGCCAGACGGTCCCTCCCATCGCATCTAATCCCATGATCTTCCTCTTTTCTGTCTCAGGACCAGCCACCACCCTAATCTGACAGGTCAGTTTTCACAAGGCTATACTCACCTTGTGTTTCCTACGAAGGAAATTGATTCACAAGCTTAGATACAGCTCTCTTTCTCAGTGCCATGAATTTGACATGCCGATTTATCACCGATGGGCTTGATGTCATGATTTCGTCACCCATCTCCTTGATTCGCTGATTGACTCGCTTGGCAAACCCAATGAATAATTGTACTCGGGTGTGCGGGAAAGTCTGGCGACAGGTGGTTGTGGTGGCACCGATTTTGTATGGGAAATACAGACGCAAGCCAAGAATTTTGCTCTTTCCCGCACAGCCGAGTACTATAGACACAGGTAAGAAACTCAACACCCAGAGTTAAACTATTACACACGATATCCGTTAAACACAACGCCATGGCGGAAGCAGCGGTCCTTATGCGCCCGAGACCGCTAGGGCTAGGATGGAAGACATCTCTCAGAATTTCAAATATCCCTATATCAATCACATTAAATGATTTCTACGAATATCTAGAAAAAATAGTGATTGATAGGGACGGCCAGGATACTGTCAAAGATAGCGATAACAATGTTCTACTTCTATCCCTAGCACCTTCACCATCAGATAATGATTCTCGGAGGTTTCAGGTAGCTACTGTTACCTTTAACCACATTCCTCTCACTATTGGACCTAATATTCTGCTTGGACCGTCTACTACAACATTCAAGATTGATGTTGATACTCACTTCGGGGGTCTAACCCCGCTAAACCACCCATGCAACCCTACCGTCGAGTAGGTTCTCTGCTGTAATGACTTTCAATAAGTGATCTGACCCTCCGTATAGTATCATTGCTGTTACCGGACTCGCAGGTCATGCCTTCGGCTCATGGAGGTCGCGCGAAGGTCCCGAAATGTGGCTTCGGGATTTTCTTCCTGAAGACCTCCAGCAAAACGACTGTAACGCTAGGATTCTTACTTACGGTTATGATACAAAGCTAGCTGAAAGTTTATCCGATGCTGGAATTTACGAGCTCTCCAAACAGTTCCTCGAGGCTGTAAAGAGTTCCAGGCCTCAGGATGGGGTAACTATGTGTATTGCCAATAGTGATAATGAACCGAGACTAAATATTTTGCAGGACCCTAAACGACCGATCATTCTTATTGGGCATAGCCTAGGTGGCCTGGTGATAAAGCAGGTTAGTTTAATATTCAGTTATCATGTTCAGTAAGACAAATTACCCAAATTCCGTTCAACCTACCAACTCTCTATCCCAATCCCAATTGCAAGTTCAGAGCATAAGGAGTAAGCCTAATCCAGCAGGCCCTAGTTGAAGCAGATCAGAACCTCCTGAGGTCATGTTACGCAGTGTTGTTCTTTGGGGTCCCAAACCGAGGACTCGGGAGTGACCATCTGATGTCAATGGTTAAAGGCCAGCCAAATGAGCGCCTTCTCCGAGACTTGTACGGCCCTTCTCAGTTTTTAGGCCTTCTACACCGAGCATTCTGCAAAGAAACAAAGTTATACGCGCCAAACTTAAAGATAATATGCTTTTACGAAACGAAAGATACTAGAACCGTTGCGGTAGGTGCATTAATATTAAGTACACATCTACATTCTTACTAATTTATATGAGCTATAGCAAAGCACTCCAAACAAATGGACAAGGAGTGGTCCATATATCCGTATGGTGTCCCATGAATCAGCCATACATACCTTGGCCGATAGGATATGTGAAGAAATTCCGCTTGATGCCGACCACTCCACTATAGTAAAATTTACATGCCGTTTAGACCAAAATTACCAAATTGTTCGAAACAAGCTTTTAATGCTTACAAAGGAAGCACCGCAAGGAATTAGAGCCCTCTCGGAGTCACACAAAGAAGGTAACCCACACCTTGCGTTCAATTTTTGGCATGGCAAATATCTGATTATTGCCATTTAAGGTCCAACGGCAGACCAGAGGAATTGTCTCCGGTCACTTATACCTAATAACAATGATCCAACCCTCAAGATTCCACACATCAAGCCTCACCCTGGGACCTGCCACTGGATTCTCAGTAATGACACTTACCGCGGATGGCACTCTAGGGAAGACCAGTCTAAGATACTTTGGATCGCAGGTCACCCTGGAACAGGTAAGACTGTCATAATGACTTACCTCTTGAGCGTGTTAAAAAAGGAGTCTTCAAACCCTATATACTTCTTTTGCGACGACAAAAATGAGAAACAGCGTACGGCTACTGCGGTTTTGAAGTCTCTTATCTATCAGCTCCTCCATATATATATACCCTTATTCAAATATGTCATGCCGTACTTTGAACAGTTTCGCCCCGGGGAGCAACCAAAGTGGTCCTTCGATATGCTGTGGCAAATTTTCTATGATTTTGTTCGCGATAAGGACCTCAGTTCCTCCAGAGTTTATTGCCTTATCGATGCTCTTGATGAATGTGCTCAGACAGACGAAGGGGAGGTTTCACGAAACGAGCTTTTAGGAAAAATCACAGAGCTATACGCTTCAGATGCCGAATGCCATGTTCGGCTCTGCATCAGCAGTAGGCCATACACCGACCTTCGAACATATCTGAGGTTGTTTGATACCATCTCATTAGATGAAGCAGCCACCAAGCACGATATTTCATTATTCATCGGAGAGAAACTCCAAGGGGCATTTAGTGCCTTGTTCTCCGACGATATCACCGGGAGAGTAGTGGAACACCTTCGGGGAGAAGCCCATGGATCGTTCCTCTGGGTTGCTCTTTTCATTCGTGATCTTGGAAACTGCTTTACGGATGCGGATGTTGAAGATTTGATTGAAAGAGTGCCACAAGGTCTCTTTGGATACTACGAAAAAATCCTTAGTAGGATACCGCCAAGCTTCCGAGGAAGAGCAAAACAGATTTTCATGTGGATCACGTATGCCAGGCGACCGATGAGTTTAGATGAGCTCAATAACGCTTTGGCAATTTCAACCGCCATTCCTGCAAACGGGAAATCGAAAAATATAACAAAATTGACAACTGTGGATAGCTTCAATAAATACAAGTCGAAGAATCTTAAGCTTGAGCTCGAAAGTTGTTGTGGGTTACTTGTTGATTTCCGGGAAACCTCACATAATACATATACGGTCACCTTCATTCATCAGTCAGTCAAGGATTTCTTCGTGGATACAATTCAAAATTCGGAAAGCCACGTCCAATTCTACATCTCCCCCCAGATAGCCAACGAGGAGTTAGCTGGCTATTGCATTACATATCTTACACTCGACGATTTCAGGCCCATGCGCTATTCGCAGTGGCATACACCGGCTTGCACCGACAATTGCCCCCTCGAGATCGACTCTGGTAGCTATCCCTTGTTCTCAGACTATTGTGCTTCGTCTTGGCATAATCATCTTCGGCTCTCCAGGTCCCTCAACCTCATGACGCAGGATGCATTCCTCAAGTTTCAGACCTCTCATACGGAGCACTTTCAGACTTGTATTGCACTGTCCATCGGAACTTCCAGTAAGATTATGCTGCCAATTCATGCAGCAACAGTGTTAAATCTACCAACTCTAGTATTGTTCCTATTGGAAAATGGGGCGGGCACAAGTGCACGATATAGTTATGGCTTCACACCATTAGCTCTTGCCATATTATTTGAGCGAGTAGAAGTGGCGAAAGTCTTACTCGACAATGGGGTAGATATTAACGAACATATTTTATGGGGCACGACGGTGTTGATTCATTCAATATTTCTACACAGGACGAGAATGGTGAAGTTTCTAGTGGAAAACGGAGCTGATGAGATGTGTGCGGATATGTTCGGGACTACACCCTTGGAAGAAGCAGCAAGGAGCGGTGATGAAGAAATCTTGGGGATTCTTCTAGAGCTAACAACCGGGGTGAAAGACACGACAAGACTCCTACACATGGCTATGATCGGTAGCAACGATCTAGGGTTCAAGTTTCTTATCAAAGCGACCGGAGCAAATGTCAAAAAGCGAGGTGCTGGTGGATGGACCCTATTACATTCAGTTGCCATCGATGGAACAACCAATATGGCTAGATTCCTTGTGGAAAGTGGGGCCAACATCAACTCTCGAAATTCCAAGGGCGAATCACCGTTGCATTTAATCTCTGGCGGAGATACATGGACCCGCTGGAGGAAACTTGAATGCCCTGTTTACATTGAAAGGAAAGACAGTGGCGAGAATGCGATGGTGGATGTCTTGGTTGAGCTCGGAGCGGATCTGAACGCGAGAAACTCAAATGGCGAGACGCCACTATCTCTTGCAGCCACGAGAGAAAAAATAGAAATAGTCAAGCTCCTGGTTCAGTTCGGGGCAGATATAAATGCTATGGATTTCTGGGGAGACACGCCATGGTCAAGAGCAGTTAGGGATGGCAAGACGGAGATGGCAAGGCTTCTAGTTGATCTTGGCGCAGACGCAGATGCGAAGCTACTCGAGCGAAGAATTAGGTGGGTTTGGATGTATCGAGCATGGATATATCGGGTTTGGATATATCGGTTTTTGTGTCTTGTGATATGTGTTGGTTTTGTTGTGGATTATTATCTTACGAGCATCCTGATCAACTGAGAGCACTGGCAGCGGGTATGAAGGATGGCGAGATTTATGTAGAGACAAATTTTGGGCAATTTTCTTTGATTCAAAACAACGGTAGTCGTTGGAGGCAGCAAAGGCTATATTTGATGCTGTGAAATTATTTTCTTATCTCTAACTCTTATATAATCAACCAATTCTTCTGGAATTTAAGCTCTCAAAAATTTGTACGAAATAATCGCGAGTTATGGAAGCGCAAATCGCTCAAAAATTAGTTTACCACCGATATCCAATTCAAGTCCAGGGCTGCTAGGATCTACAAACTTAGCTTGTACTGTGTACTGAGGTCAGAGCCTGTACCCTCAATTACCACTGGAGTCAGGATGCTGAACTTGAATTTACAACCAATGGTAAATTAACTTTGACCTATCTGGGCTTCCAGAGAAGTCCCCTGCCTTAATATAAATTACTAAGTATAATCGACAATATAATACCTACCCGCCATTATATAGACTTTGTCAAGGCTTATTAAATTACTTCATCTCTATATAATAGGCTCGTTGCATATATACCTAAATCTAGAATAGAAACACGGAAGGAGTGTTATAAGAAAAACATACAATTCCTCTTGCTAGCTTACTAATCACTATTTAATAGTGCTAAAGTTAATGTTGTACCAAAAGCAGTTAGAAAAGAGCCGTATAGGACTAACACCGCACTCAAGCATACACCCGGAGAGGCCAAATTATCGCCCCCGTATAGTCCCAACTATCTAAACCGTGGACATACGTGGTGAAATGTATATTATATAATGCCGGAAGCCTTAAACTTATATAGAGAAAATGAAAAAGAAATGAAATGCTCTTGGCGCCAGGGTTAGGTTCTCCAATGTAAGCTATATAGAACGAGGCTGAACCTCTCTTGCTTAGGAATTCACCTATCAATAGGACTCATAATCAAACATCAACGATCGGTAAACACCAGATCTATACCTTTGCTAGGGCCCTACCCCTAATTACTGGTTTTAACGTTATCTATACCATGTCCGATCCCCTCTCAATCACGGCATCCGTCACAGGCTTACTCGTGGTCGGTACGAAGCTCTCGCACGCAATTTTCCAGATTATCAATGGAACTAGATCAGCACCAGCCGCCATTCATTCTCTAGGTAAAGAGCTCGTGGGTCTCTGTAAGGTTCTCGGGAATCTTGCGGCCATAATGCGTAATAGCCCATCACCTCCCAAGAAAACCTTCCCAACCGATGAACTCGGAGAACTACTGGAGAATATTATGGAAGACTTCAAAGGCCTTCAGGTGATTGTGAACGAGTATAAATTCAACTCAGCGGATGGTATACTTCGCCAGCGGTGGAAAGTTTTCCTATGGGGGTTCCAGCAACGCGACGTTGAGGATCTAAGGAGGAATATTGAAGCTTACAAGGCAACTTTAAATTTAACGTTAACTGTTGCTTCGCTGTATGTCTTGTCATTTCTTCTTATTAGATGATACGTCTCAATTCGTATCTAAATACTAACCCTCGACATACGCTAATATAACATGATTCCATAGTTCGGGGGTTTCTAATACTTCCAACGCAACCGACCAGATCTATGATAAGGTCACAAAATTAGAAACCGAACTCCAAGAGCTCCGAGCTCTATGCCAGGAACTCAAAGATCGTAGCATTACGCCTTCAGCCTTTTCTCTCCGCCGCATGACAAGCCGGGGAAGCATTAGCTCGTTATCCCGACATCCGATAGCAAGAAAAGCGAGCAACGCCAGTACAATACGAGGTAGTGCTACTTCAACCTATCGTGCAGCCTCCTTCATTGAGTACTATTGCAATGAAGTCGATGCTATTCGTACGAAGCCAATGGATGAACACACAGACTCACCTAAAGCACCACCAGTAGAATCGTTACCACCCTTGACTGGTGTCATTGCTTCAACATACGATACTCAAAGTGTTAAGCAGGCCCCTGAAATAACAGGGGCCTGTTTAATTCGTGTGGAAAGCATGAGAGTATCCTGGAGGCCAAAGAAACTCCCCCTAGGCCCCAATGGGACTTCTAATGACTACATCCGAACCAGCATCAGCTTAGATACAGGTCGCAAATTTCTCTACAACTACAGTGAATTTGACGAAATCTACGCAAGGTATAAGGACTTTAAGAACCTGCTCCCTATTGAACATAGGCGTGAGAGCTACGGGCATCTCCGAAGGGGATGGGTAAAGATTAATTTGCTTGAATGATGAAATAGGAGAGCTCGCTTTCTTCATTTAAGTAGGAACACTTGTCAGTAGGAACGCTTGTCAGATATGAGAAACGGCTTTTTAAACCTAGTTCAATTTTACAGGTCGTAAGGGAAAGGGTTTCTGGGCCACAAAGGCCTAGTGTTACGTGTCGGGCATCACGTCTCCCCAGCTCCTATTGGCGCAGTCTTCCTCATTGCTTAGACAAACAACTGACCTCATCCCATTGGTAGCCCTTTACACAATAGAACAACGTGGCATTTACCAGACAAATACATATAGAAGAATTAGATATCACCCGTCTTAGTAGCTTAGTGGCTCCTCCAAGACAGCCATTCTAGCGGGACTAAAGTACCATTGGCCCTTTGGCTCTGGGTTAGCACTGTGAAAAGCACTGCCAGGAGTTATTTTCTATTTATCTTATGTAAAAGCCTTCAGTGCTTTATACCTTGGGGTTTAATTTCCCACGCCCAGCAATGACAAATAAAAAAAAAGAGGATAATATTTTCAACAGACATGGGTGCAGCCAGACTAACTATGGACACATTTGGATAAGCCCTGTGGGTCTGTTCATCCCGCGCAGGATTACCGGGTATTATATTATGCAAGTCGGAAAACCTAACCCTACTCCACCATCCAAGGAATTTCCACAAGAGTTCGGGTAACTCCAGTAGCAGACCACGTTACTTCTTCAACTCTACCGATTCCACTGGACACGACCTCGCCCAGACCTCGCGCGCCTTGATAGCCGTTGGCATTACATAGGGGCAGAGTGGGCATTAGTTTCAATACCGACAAGCTTCTCTGGGGAGGGGCTCCCAATCGATGGCAAAAAAAAAAGTCAAAGATGTTAGTAAGAACACCAAGAAGGCCATTAAGGATTCTGCCGATGACAAGTGCTGGTTTTGTAATCGCAAAGGCACAGAGGTCGCTCATGTTATCGCTAAAAAAAGGAGTGACTTGGTAATTCCGCACTCACCACCCGCCGTGAAACAACGTTTTCTGACATATGTTTATAAGTTCAACATGTATTTTCTTATGGGCCTCTTTGGTGAGGAAAAGATAAACTCACATGTTAATCTCTTCTATCTATGCTCGAACTGCCACGATGCCTTTGACCTGGATGTACCTACGTGGATATTTTTGCCTAATGATCTCAAAAGCCTCCTCGAAACAGAGGAGCAGTTCCAGAGGGACCGCGAATCTGTCGCCAAAAACGGCGAACGTTTGTGTCGTAGTGCCCCTACCCTAGGGGGCCGCGAATTCACAAGGTACCAGATCCTTGAGAGCACTACGCAGGCGGAAGTGCTGGAGTCCACTCAGGTCAAGATATGGGACGGAAACCCAATCACGGCTATCGTTCATAGTGCAGAAGTCATTTATAAACATGTTCGACTCGATCCTGTCGAGAAGTACGGCTTACCCGATGATGTTGTAGAGACTCTTCAGAAACTACTGTTTCTCTATGGAAAGCAAGCCCCGAAGGTTACTAGGAAACTCGAGAATATCGAGAAATCCCAAGACGCCACATTGGTCCAGGAGCCAAAAGTAACTGGGTCGGGTAGCAAGCGTAAGCGTGCTGATACAACCAATGATGGTACGTGCGATGACGATGCACGACCCCCCGGGGACGCGCCGCAAACGAAACGCCCACGACGTGCATATCCCCCGACAGAAAGAACTAGGAGAAGCCAGAGGAAGGCGAATAAAGACATCCGAGGTTATTTCCACGACAGTACAGGAAATCGATAAAGCGAAAACAGTAATCTTGACTTTTAGTCAGCGAGTATTCTAGTTTATATATTTTGGAAGCTACATGTATATTTATATAAAAAAACTTCATTTAGATACTGCGTCCTTTTTTCGCTGGTGAAACGGCTGGTTACATATAAAAATTAAAATATTAATGAACATATACATTTTTAGTACTACATGTAGTTAGCATTTATTTGACACTTTTGCTTAGTCCTCTAGCGGTTTTTGTGTCCTATATTATATTGGCTTAAGTTTTGATCTAATTACCCCTTTGCTCTTCCCTCTCTTGAATCGACATTAAACTTGAGCTGCTATCTCATAATAAGACACGTGACCTCATATTATAATTGTCTTAATATACCTTGCTCTAGACGATTCTATAGTTATAACATAAGCGATCACTCGGCTGCAAAAAGTCAAGATCACGGCCGGGGAAATAAATACATCTCTAAATATTTTATTGTAATTAATACGATTTCAGTGTCTCAGATTCCCCCCTCGCCTGTACTGGCATCTTTATATTCATCTTTAATTAATGTTGCATATATTTACTACCTCATAGAGATCTCTTGTGGCAAGCGGTAGGAGTTTGATAGGTGTCAGAAATCATGTTTTTATAGACTTGAAACTCATTACATATATATATTTTTTGGTTAAATAATACGTTATAAGACTATGTATATAAGTATATGTAGCTTTCTATTTGCTTTTCCCAATTAGGTTCTTCCTAACTTCATTTCCCCTCCCGGGGATAGCCAACTCCCTCCTAGCTATACAAGGTCAGCATTGCCACAGGCTTTACATTTATGATCCCCTTCGCGTCTATTCCACTCTTCAAATCATACTACCTTCCCTTAGGGCGTCTATATTAATGCCCTCGTTATGCACCCTAACTAGAGGCGAGTTTGAAATTTACTATATACTCCAGTCGAAAAATATAAAACTAATATTGGCAAATAAGGTGAATCTACCTATTCGTTTAGAACTACTATCCTCTATATTTTTTAGATTCAGATATTCTATTCAGAGGGGTCCAAGGCCATTAGCCGCGCACGTGTATCATGTACATGTATGTCTATAGAGATCAACCCGATAAGCGATGGCTGGTGTACTTTAGGTATTGTGGTCGCGTCACTGTTCTCTTAGGAAGATTCGGTGCACAATAACGTATGCACGGGAGTCTCTGATTGTGTATCTAGCTAGGTGACAAAAGATGATATATACACAGCATCTAGCGTCACTCACTAGTCCAGTTCCACAGTATCTATACTGCTAACCATCTTCGTCTCAAGGATAATAATGATACCAATACGTAAGTCTTCTCAAGGTCGCGTTATGGGGAACGCGTCAGGGTTAGGTTACGCGTTATGAACGCGCAAGCCACGCGTTGAGCCACGCCAAGCTTCGAGTGGTTACCCGGACGTGCCCAGCCTCGTGCATATTCAGACATCCACTCATCTCCCTCCACCCTTGCACGTCAACATCATCATCATCATCATCATGGAATCAGAAGTTCATCAACAAACGGATAGCTCGCAGTCCACCGCTCATCGCACTCCTGCCGACACATATCTCGATGAAACGCCCGTGGATAAGTGGGGGGTGGTGAATTACCTCGAGAGCTGCCCCGCGTTGCCCTTCAACGACCTCTGCCGCGCGTGGGTAAAGGCCTTGTCCTCGCTGAAAGACTCCTCGGCCCCGCTTGACAAGAAGAAGAAAGCTGCGACTCTTTTGAATAACTTTAAAGAGGTGAGTCTCCTAACTATTGCTAAGATACCATAATAGCGTGGCGGGTATAACCTCGCCCAGCTTGATCACCGGGCTGTAATGCAACGCCGGCGTTGAGCTCGGATGACCTGCGCGGTCGGTCTAATGCTCAACGGTGGCCGTTGTGTTATAATGCCGATATTGGGCACAGATGGCCTACGTCGTCGGTCTGTTGCCCGACGGTGATCGCTGAGCTATAATACCAGCGTCAGGGCATCGGATGACCTGCGTCGTCGGTCCGATGTTAAGGCTGCGTCCCAACCTGGCGCTGGTCCCACTGGGGCACAGATGGCCTGCGTCGTCGGTCTGATGTTCAAGACACTTTGTCAACCCGGTGGGGCATGTAATCGCACTAATTACAACACCATTTCTACTCTAGGGTCAAGACGGTCGGCTTGCTAGGGAATGGCGCGATCGCGATAAAGTCCCTCCCGGGTCTGTCGTCATTCAGAATTCGTTCAACCATGCCAAAATTCGGCTCAACGGAGTACCCGCCAAAGACCTTCCTAGCTTTGTGGCGAGCTCTTCCGGCTCCAGCCGACGTTCTACTCGCTCGAAGTCTACTAAAAAGAAGCGGAAGAGGTGTTCAGATACCCAAAATGATGCTCAGAGGTAATATCATATCTAAATTTCCTCTAAGGTCTACCCACTAACCTTAACCAGCTCTAAAAAGCCAGACACCCCCAGGTAATTCCATATCGCGCAGTATATTTTCTCGCAAGGCCAACTTACAAATTCCTGACTAGTTCTGAGGTGGAGAACACGCCTGCTCCGAGGTAATTTATATCCTAAAACTTCCTTTTGCAGGTGGGCTTACGGTGGGAATGATAGGACCTTTACAATACGCTTCATGGAGTGTTACCAAGCCATGAGCAATAACCGCAAATGGCTACTTCCTACCGGGAATTTTCTGGAAGATATCCTATATCAGCATTTTAAAGACGAGCAAGTTGAGCTAGCCGTGCATTCTTGGGTTGTTGATACTCGCGACCCCCGAGTTGAGTCTTGCTTCGAACCGGAAGATTGGGAGGCTATATGTGATCAGATACCATTGCTGCCAGAAACCAATAAGCCGTTAGTAGAGTCTATGCGTAGATTCATGGGGGTAAGTGAAATAAACCGCATCTTCCCTCGTTCTTATGCAAACCCTTACCTTTGTCAAACATAGCTGCAAACTCCGGCCGAGCTCCGGAACGCTGTATATACAACCTCATTCCTACAGCCGGGTGAGTCATTCGATATCGAGAAGCATCAGGGTCCAGCGTGGGTCGATTTTGTCATGCGCTCTTTGTATGTTCCCACCTTCCATATAATACTTCTTACAAGCTAATATTTGTTATAAAGCCTCCCGTTCTATGAGAATCCTACCCTATTTGATGATGAAGATAATTCAGAGAACTGGTATATCGTTTATGTCTGGTCTACTATTTTTGACCGATGTATGCTGACTATCGAGGGATGTCAAGTTAGCCGGTATGTCCCTTTAATTCTTTGAGAGACTGCTTCTTCTAACCTTATTATAGCGGAGAATCTGTATCAATCTCTGCTTCAGACCGGAAAAACCTTCACCCACGCGATCCAGCAAAACGAAAACGAATTGGACATCTATACGATGGGGTTCTAAAAATTGATGGTGATGAGGCTGGCGCAATGGAGCATGCCAAGAAATTTACAAGTGAACAATCTCGGAAATGGGTTTCAGACTCTCTTAAAGTGGTTAAAGTACTTCATGACATGTTGTACCACCTCGAGTCGCGCGTGAACCACTCATTAGAGGTTTTAAGGCGATTACCAGTGGTTGGACTAGTTGCAGGAGGTAAGTATCCGGCTATACACCTACCCTACGGCAATTATATTGATAGTTCTTGGTATAGGGTTACATTGCCAACTTTTGCGCATGAACTACGCGCAAGGGCACGTTTGTCTCCTCAGCGCAGAGAAGCGGCGGCGTGTCCCAACTAAGGTCAAAGATTATGAACCTCTTTTCGAATTGTTGGTATGCTTTTGGAGATTCAGAGTAAGTACTCTTTACAATATCCTTGCTCTTGGCAAATACCAAGAAACATACCGCTCACGAGGTATCCCTAGACACTAATGAGTGACTTTAAAACGACTGTTGCATGCAAATCCGCGACGCAAGAGCACCTGATTGAAGAGCTGATGAAGCCCCAATCGGCAGTGCAAAAACCTGTTCGTGTACTTCCGCGGTCTGTGGAGACCGATGGTGAGACTGATATTGGATATTGAGTGACTCAATATATGAATCGGACTGCATCTCTAGATTGTACTCATCTATATTTAGCTCCTATATGGATTTACTATACTCACTTGTTCCTAGCGGTTACCCACAACTCGGCTAACATTTCAAGTGTACGTTCTAACCTAGGAATTCTTTTGAAAGTAGATCTATAGTCAAAAGAGTGATTGATTGGTCTTTATCATTATAATATAATAATTTGAGACAATAAAATAGCAAAAATCAATATATCCTTAAAGTATGCTTAGAAGATATGACGAAATATCGAGTGGGAATTTGTGAATAACGTATGCAAACACTCCCGAAAGTGTTTAAGGGCGCCGGGAAACCAAAAACCTACAGTTGTCCCGGGCTCGCTGAATAGAAAATGTTGAGTTTATAGCCAGTCGGAAGTCCTTGCCTTTCGAGCTATCGACTACATAGGCCCCAGCTACTAGACAGTACAAATGTCTTCAGTCATCGCTACCCTTTCTGATAGTGTAAACGAGAATGGAGTTTATGTTATCCAAGACCCATTATAAGTATAGATTTCTGTTACGTTCTACACCGCAAAACCTATGTACCGTTGGAGGCGTTTAGTACTAGAATCACCAGAAACATTCTCCCACAGGTATTAATGTATTAAATAAATAAGATGTGAGTTTGTTGTGTCGGGGCTACACTTGATATGGCTTCTGTCCTATGGAGGCTGTCGTTACATAAGCAGACTGCTGCCTTGCAATAGGGAACTAGAGGTTTGATTCGCCGGATAATTGATATATATAAAACCCCTAACCCTCGTTCAGCTGGCTATACATCACCAGCACCCAAGCCTACAACCTCTACTGAATACACAACTCAGCTCAACGAAAGATGGCGAACAAAATAACCACCGGGGCCTATGTTATCCGCAAGAAAGATAGTTCGACCGTTATAGCCGTTGAAGAGGCGAGTCTGTCGACATGGTCTTGGATAGCAAATCCTGAACAGGACGAAACAGAGCACCGCGATCAGCAGATATGGTGGGTAGAGCCTTTACCAGATCAGGAATCCGGAGAGGAAGAGGTGATTTATTCTATTACAAACACATCATGCGGACACGCATTAGGCTTGAAGACTGGTGCTGGAAAACAATGTACGCAGGACCCCCGCATTTCAAGCTGATAAACTAATGAATCTTTTTACAAAGCATTCCACAACGCAGAAACGTACCTCACTGCTTCCCCAGAAAATGGAGCACCATGGCAGAGATGGACGGTCCGTGGAAACGAAAATGATGACGACCGGTAAGTCATACTTGACGTCTTCCCGGGACTTATTTATCTTGGCTTAAGCTGAAATATATTTTATGATCGCAGAACATATTACACGATAGCTAGTGTCGATAACGGCCAAGTGATCGGTGGAACTCATGAGTCTTGGCTCCTCACTCAAGCGCAGGTCCCCGGTTCTGTGCATCAACAGTGGGAGTTTGTCATCCCAGTAGTCGCCCATCCTTCAGGATGGTTCCAAATACAGAATGCAAAAACCGGGGTTCTTCTAAACCACACGTACCCCTCAAATCCACCTGTACTAATTTTACCACCTTCTCCCGCGCAGCAGCCTCAGTACCGTGAAAGTTGGGGTAACCAGTGGACTCTGACTCCCGCAAAATATTATTCTTCTGACCCCCCAACCACCCCGGTCAGTGGTCTGTGGTGCTTCAGGAATAGGCTCACAAAGTCCTTCCTCAGAAACTCTACGGCTGATGTTACTGCGTGGGAGACAAAGATAACTGATATCGAGGAACATACCTGGAGACTCGAGCTAGATCCTGACTGCAACTGGAATATTATCAATAAAAAAACATCGTTTCTGCTTGGAGAATCCCAAGTGTCCTGCAATAGCGGTACCAGAGTTGCCTGTACCAACAAAGGGCGGACACCTTCCACTGGTTGGGTTTTCACGTCAGTATATACCTCCATCTACTTAATTCTCCGTTTCGAAATCACTAACCCTTCTGCTTAAAAGGTCACCGGTCATCAATACAAAAGAGTGCGTATGTATTTATATTAAGAGTATGCCATGTTCTGGGTTGACTAATACTTGTGGTATCCTAAAGCTTAATGACTCCAAATATGAAAAAGACACGCTAGTTTAAGTCTATTAATTGCAAAGGTTATATTATAGCATTTTTCCCCTGATAGACGTTAATAATCTATCAGGATTTAGAGCTAGTTATCCGTCGGGTTCGTCCCTCGGGGGCTTATAGGGCGGAAAATGTACTTAATTTACTAGTGGTCGGGTGTGTGGACAGCGGCAAGTGGAGGCGCTTGTGTAACTACTAAGGTTCAAGTCTAGGGTTTCCACGGTGGAATTCATTGTTTGGTTTGCCAAGTGATATAGAACGCTGAATATTGTAATATCTGCACACGAGTCTACTGAATTCCAATTCTTAGTAATACTAGTGGTAAAGTAGTTTAGTTTTGACACTCTTGCCGCTCGTTGGACGTTAAAGTTAATTCATTGATTGATTAATTAATTAATTATAATATACGAAGCCTTCTAGCTGGCTAAGGTGTTTTAAAAACAAGGGCCACACTGAACACAAATAGAAGCAAAGAAAAAAAACGTTCAGACCTACACAACGTCCCCACGCATCCTACAAGGCCCATATAACACTCCCTGTCTTTTCCTTCAAAGATAGTAAGGGTTTTCCAGCTAAGCAAGCAAATTTTGTTTAATATGTAGTAGATAAACGTATACCAGAAAAGTTGAAAATAGAAATGATTTAAACTCCAGATACCGTCGGTCCTTCTACACATCAAGAGAGATAAATGATTGGTAATAGGAATGTAAGAATAGGGAAATTTTACTTGTCGACTCAGTAAATTAAATCTTTGCTGTACCTCATTTCTGCTAGAATGCAGCAGTTGAGGCATACCCTTGGCTTCCGTCGTTGGGCCAAATGGGCTCGCTCACGTCTCATCCGCTCACGTTTCATCCGCGCAACGAACTGCTGCCCGTTCCTCCGCCAAAACAATGTAATGAGGTAAGCCGCACTAATTTGTTTCAACTTTTGGATAGGGTTAGAGAGTTCTCTTGGGTTTTTGGCGGGGTTGAAAAGCACCCGGCGTCGCGTCTGCGGCTTTGGAATACCCATGTATGTTGCTGGGATCCCGTTTCCTGCCAATGGTAGCCCCTCAAACCCAGTAGGGAGCTTATGTCCATCCGTTACGACCACGCCAAGCTTATCTTTGCCATCGTAAATAGCGAAAGCCTGAACTAGTTTCGCAAGCAGCTGATGTGCTAGTACACCCTTGAACTGCGTAGCTTTTAAACTGTTGTAGTTGAAAACCTATTTGAATATGTGAGATAGAGTGCATATACAAGGTATACTTGAACGAGTGAGGGGCGAGGGGGGTAGTAGCATACCATCTGAGCTTGGGTCCATAGTCCGAGGTATGCATGGGGGCGGCGAGTTAAAGTACCAATGTTAATGATGCTGACAACTATCAAATGCAGGCTTCGGAGAGCCAAGTTATCATCTTTCGCTTTTCCAGAGGCATAATCTTCAATATGCCTCACGAGACGACAAAAGCTGATAACAACCTTTATCAATAGGCTTCTATATATAGATGATTCATATTCTGATGTGGACCTATGAACCTTTGTCCACTTTGAGAGATGTAGGAGAGCAAATGATCGGGGAATCATAAAATAAGTGGGCCGTACAAGCAAAATCTGACTTCATTAGTAATTGCGGTGATAGAATATTTTCTATATTGCCTACCAGTAGGGTAATGAGTTCCTCGTAAAGTGATATTACTGATGGTGAATAGAAAGATAGCTGTACGCCAATCTTACTTTGTATCTGTTCCAGCCGAGAAAGCAAACGGCGAACGTTTTCGTACTACGACACCATGAGAGTTAGGAAATTCGACCATGGAATGCCTTCTGTAAGATCCAACATACAAAGTTTCCTGGGAAGTACGCTAAGCCTCTATTATCTCGTAAAACTTGAGTTAATTCTACTACTTCGAAGAGTGTTACTAATTGTTGGTCATTTCGTGGCCGGCAGTCGTTAAATATTTTACGACATTGTTTCCCGACATCTACCATTTATTAGAATTTACTTTTCAATCTTATATAAGGTTATAGCTGGGGCTAGGCAAACCTAAATATTCTGCAAACTGCATTTGCTGTAGGCGGGACGACAGATATTCCTTCCGGTCGACGGCCACTTTCGCAACTTCTGACAGAAAAAATCCTTGTAGGCGGCTAAACATCTTTTGAAATTTCGGGGTTGTAAATTTTAACTCGTGCTTTGCCTTATCTAGAATCGTGACATCCTGCTCATAAGAGGAGGCATAAGATAATTGTCGAATCAGGGCTCTCAGCCAGAACCCCCCTAAAATGTACATACTATTAGAAGCCCATAATAATTCTAAGAGGTGTAGAGACTCATACATTTTTGCATGACAGGCTCGAATTTCTCTACGTTGCTTGGGATAGAAGGTCGTATTGATTGCATATTTGAAAACAGTAGGTTGAGAGAAAGTAAGGCCTAGCTATCATGTTATATATTGACATATGGAAAGAGGTTTTAGTTCTATTGACTTACTCGTAGGTCCGTCGAAAACTGAGCTGTCATTAATTTCCTATTACTATCTCTGTTTTGGAAAATTCCATATTCCCAACGTTTTTGCGAGCACTGGTCGACAATGTTGAGTGCTGCTAAAACAACATCCAAAATGAGTTTACACCCCCTATCGCGGGTAGTTTGGGTGTCTAGATATTGTGTTGGGAATTTGAGCTCTTCGCCGACGTAAAAAAAAGACCTTTGTATTGCAATATACTCCCCGCGCTGATTTGGGAGTTCATATACGCCGAGGAATAATCGTGCCGAGTATGGTAGGGTTTTATCCGAGATTATTGCACACAAAATATCAATCGCGCCATCAATAAATTCCAGTGGCAATCGTGCCAAATCTAAATCTGGAGTCGTACATACTGCTTTTGGAGTCTTTTTCGTGACCTGATACCTCATAGTTAGCTGGATATTCTTGCTCTTATTCTCTCTTATTGAAAGTGTCACGGACGAGTAGATCACAAAGTCCTTTCATCCACTCATCCTGGAAGTGGCTTCTATCGGGTCTCCTCAAAGATTGCAAATATTCTTTCAGATCAGTAGAAAGGCCCTCCCACACATTATCCGTATAGGTATTTGCCTCCTTCTTAAGACTTATAGCGATGTTCTCATACACAATCTGGCCGCCTTTTGAACCCTTGGGGTCAGGTTTGTCGGCCAAAATACGCTGGGTTTGGATATAGTAGAAAACATCGCATAAAATCGATCGCTGGACAGATTGGTATAACCCCTTATCATTAGCTAGCCGAAGTGCTTCCTCAAAAAATCCTATTCTCACGGCAACTTCGTAGGCCTCTCCGTATCTTTTCTGTTTCTCGTAGAGCTCGAAGACATCGTTCATCATTCCAAATTCCCGGAACGTATTTTCCTGCTCTATTTCTGACCCTAGTGAGGAGATTGCTGTTGCTCGAAGCTTTGGTGCAACTTTCCCATTTATCAACAGGACATAACATAACCGCGAATTCTGTTTCCGGCAGCTGGAATTGATATCGGAGGAAATACTGGTAGCCTGTTAGCAAAACTATTAAGGAAAGATGTGTAACGTTATACTCTTTGAGGTATTTTGCAAGCTCATTGAAAAAGCCTGTATAAAAGTATGTTGCCAGTGCTTTTTCATGCTTCCCCATTTCATGGTACTCTTGTGCTGCTTTCTTGGGCCTGTTTGCCTTTGAGAACAGAAATGCGGCTTCTTCATGTGCCCCACTTTGAGACCAGATTTCTACATATAAAAGAATATAAGCGTCTTACGTAAAAGTTGGGTTTTCTCTATACCTACCTGCAGCAGCTACATAATTTCCGGTGGCCAATTGGCATTCCACAGCTTTCGCAATTCGGCCTGCTTTTCGGAATAATTCGCAAGCATCTTCAAATGCAGAAATAAATTCTTTTCTTAGTCCCTTTGCTCTGTATTCCATACCTCTTAACTCTACTAGATATGCATCTGCTAGTGCTTCGCTGCCCTTGTCTTTAGCCCTTTTAAAACATGTACTAGCCTTGGAACAAAAATATCAGCAAGTGGAACACAGTAAAATAATCACAGTGCTTACTTGAGCGTAGGCTTTATTATTCATAAGCTCATAACCTAGCTCTCTCCAACGTGCAGAACTTGTTTGGTTGGTTGTATGAAACCGCTTTCGTAAATCGGCGACCTTTTCACGATTAGGATCTCTCTTAGGCGCTAATGATGCTTCATTTTTACCTTGAATTCACCTTCTTTCAAAACTTCAACGAGTGATCCCGGGTATTTCTTTGGAAATAGGGCTGATGCTGTCTTGTTGAATAGTTTTATAATGGGGGGTACAATTTGCTCGTCACTCTCGACAATCCATAGCCGCGTTCGTGCTCTTGTGACTCCCACATATAGATGCTGTGTAGTATGAGCGTTAGGATTCTAATGAAAACTGGAGCTCTTCTAGATACGTTAAATACCTTTAGTTCTGAACATAGGACCTAGATTTCTATCTATTAATATCCAACCGTAGCATCTAGAGAATGTTCATATAGACTTTTTGTACTTACAATGTGCTCTTTTGCCCATTCTGCATGTCGGGCGGGCTCTTTTGTACCTCTTACACCTATTATAAATAATTAGAGCGAAGCAAAAACCGAAAGTCGTCTAGGAAACATACCCGAAGAATATTTGCCATTTAATAAATCTTCTAGGATCTTGAAATCGGAACTATATGGACTAGTAGTAAAGAAATTATAGAGAAATACATCTTCAAATTCCATGCCTTTACTTTGAAGGATAGTCAATACCAATGCGGAGTTACCGATCTTCGGTTCCAGTTCGCTCTGGGTCCGCTCATCACGAACAAGAATGACACGTTCTTCCCCAAATTCAGTTACTTCTGCATCCGCCTCTGTAGTCTGTTCACCCTCAGCAGAATCTTTCTCCTCGAAGGACTTTTCTTCTTGGGCAGTCTTTTCTGTATCCTGGAGTGCCTCCAACAGACCGGAACCAACTAGGGAAAACTTAGTAACGATATATGTATAGAGTGAGGGTGGTCATATTACTATATAGAATTGGCTTGGGCCCTTCATTATCCCCAATTTCCGGGGGCAACTTGTCCACCAAGTCCGGGAATCCTAGCCTAAGATGAGCTCTGGAGTGAATAGTACGTGGTTATAGATCATTTTTATACCTGTGTATAGGAGCTCCATCACGAGAGAAGCAAGAGAAAGAATACCCTTGTGCGAACGGAAATTATGTGAGAGAGGGAGTAGTTCCGGTTTCAAGAAAGATCGGCTACCATTGACCGGAACTAATTTAGAAAAACGGGTATAAAAAAGCGCTTTTGCATTTGCGAATCGAAACAGGGAGTCCTTAGAGATACTCTGAGCTGTGTCTCCAGCTTTGTGTATAGTTAGTTGTATGCCATTCAGGGCGGGTGAAGCAATTATACCAAAGTGAATCCCCCAGGGGTCTCGGATTAGAGCAAGCAGTACTTCGATTTCTAGAGGCCGTTGGTCTTGAACCTCTATACCAGGGAAAGTTAGGTATTTAATCATTCTCGAGAATTATTATCTTACCATCAACATAAACCTCGTCTAAAAATCCCTCTACAATGTTCTGAAGCTCCGGATTTCTCTTGAGTGCTTTCAAGACACTAATGACTCTATCAGTGTTATCGACCTCTCCACGCATATGCTTTATATTCTCGTAATGCTCATAGAGGCTGTAGACAGCGTTTCGCTCGCTATCCGTTGCAAAATTAGGTGCAAGCCTCCAGCGTTTACCAACGTAGGCATCTCGCGACAGGGGCTCGAGACCTGACTCCACAGACGCCGAGCCCTTTATGACGCCCATAATGTCAATAAAGGCTAGATCAATAGGTATCCTTTGTTTTAGAAGCCTAGGAAAGCGCCCCCAATAATCAATACTGAAAGTGACAAAGTCGACAGGTTTAGGGGGCTTTTCCATTTTTCTTGCGAGCCGTTGATTCCTTTGGTTACCACCGCTGATTATGAAAGTTAGCAAATAATACATCCAGGGTTTTAAATACGTAGATATGGTATGACGTACTCGATTGTATTCTCCAAGAGCCTCAGGAAATAATTGAAGGTACACACTAGGGGAAAATCTTGATCCCCCAAGGAAAGAAGATTCTGTGTTGTGTCCTCTTCAGTATCATCCCAGGCAGCTTCAGTTTCTCCTTCTTGAAAATCTACATCGATTATTCCCATCCGGGTATTAATCAATCTCTTGGTGTAAAGCCTAAGTTTTTGGGCAAGATTCTTTGATCGAGTGAGTAATAACTAAAAGCAAGCAGTCATATCAGCTGTATTATTACAAGAAATCATAGTATAGAACAACTGGTTACATACCTGGCGTACTGGAGTTTCATCAATAATCCTACTACTCAAGTACCTACTTGCAAGCTTGTAAATTAAGCATGTTGTTTTCCCTGTACCGCTCCTCCCAAGGATGAAGGCAGGGCGCTGGAAGAAATTGATAATATTAACTTCCTCCCCTGATACATCAACTGGGAATACTGCCGATAAAGCCTCCGGGTGGACATTGTCAAGAACAACGGTGGTAAGACTATAGAATTTGCCTATGACTTTACTCAGCTTCACCACAATACATCGGAAATGGTTTGAAGAAATAAGAGCCTACCTAACAAGGGAGAGCCTTCAATCATCCTACGATCTGCTACGATGGGCGATGCTTCGCTATCTATGGCTGCAGCAAACTTTGCATCACTTTCATCGGGGGTCTCAGTTAAATGCACATATGCTGGATAGATCGTGCGTTTTATTTTTTCCAAATCCTTAGTCTGGCAAGCGGCAACTCGAGCACTGGTGTAGGTCCCTTGTGCTTGAATAATAGATTCACACATCTTTTCGACCTATTCAACCCACCAATAAATCGTAAGATATACTGATTTTGATAGAATTGGGTATTCAGTATATACCTCTAGATAAGCAGAAATTGCCCACACTAAATTAAGCAAGTCAGCTTTTGAACTAAAAACCATTTGCTTCCGGGATTTATACCTTTAATAGCTTGGAAATCGTGGTCATGCCTTTCGTCGAAAGCGACATCCACTTGCCAAAGGATAACAACATTCCCTCTACAAGAAACCTGGTAGACAGGAACTTTGTATCTATCTTCGGGCTTTGTAGGTCTCCTAAGCGACCTCCGCATCCAGTCCCCAGAGGCAAGAGCGGATAGTCTTTCTCGTATATGATTGAAACTCTCCGAATCTTAATAGTCAGATATGATATCAAGAAATTAATGATGCTGGATTTCTATACGTACCATTATGAGCTGCCTCCTTGAGGTCTTTGAGAGCCTGAGCAGAAAGGATTACCTTCCAAGGCCCGAGGTGCTCTCCTAGAAGGCGATCGAATGTTTTTATATTAGAACCCATCTTGTTTAGATTAAAATCTCTCAATCTCGGTGCAGGGTTTTCGATAGTACCGTCGCTAGCGGTAGGCCGACACCAGTTGCAGGGAAAGGATTGAACGAGCTCCTGCATTTCTATCCATGTTGGAACGTTCCGAGAAGCGTCAATATGGAAGATACAGCGTTCCGCAAGATCTGCGATAGTTTTGGTCCAGGCCACTAAAGTTTTATCCCCTGAAACAATGCTCTTAAATAATTCAGGATGACTTCGAGACCAAGTACCCATACTGCTACTGGCAATCAATCTGCTAAGTATCAATGGGGCTTCCCCCAACCTTGCCCCCAGTAACTCTAGTGTTCTTCCTGATCTAGATAGTTTTATTACCGCCATAGCAATATCGGCTATGGACTCTTGGGATCCGATATCTGGATAATCATTGGCAATGAGCGAAAACAGAAACACACTTAACGCCTCTCCAAATAGCCATAGCTTGATATCATCCCTCTTAGGGTGTAGCTGATTTTGAGATGTAGATTTGAAGAATTCAGGTGGCCCCTCTAACAGCCGAGCGAGCTGCTTTCCGTACGACTCGAACCCGGAAAGGAATATCTTAGATGCCTCTTCATCGAGTAAAAGCGCGAATAGTTGTTCAGGCTTGTTAACTAAGGACTGATAGGCTATTTTGTAACGTGTGGAGTTTGGGAAATCTATGCCGGGCTCAAACAAAAACTCGATGAATTTTCCGTCCGCCATTAGGGTCTTGTTCTTGATGTTGTTGGGACTCCACTAGTACAGAACGTGATCAGTATTAAGGCAACCCTCGAAATTCAGGCCTCCCACTAATTAACCCCGCACATATATGCAGTCCCGTATAAAACCCGGGTCAACACGGTTATAGTCTAACCACCAAGTACTACTACAAGCAATGATCTACTAACTTATACCTTTCCCAAGGTATACACACCTTTGGTTATCGGGAATCCCTTGTTTCTACCAGAATTCCCTTTGTTACCCTATTATTTGCACCCCTTTACTGACAGACACCTCTTTAGGACCTAGCGAGATAATATCCCGCTACCCATATTTTTATATTTCTACATGATAGCGATACTAGATTATCTGCTAACGTATGTTCACCTGTTTTTGTTTATATCATATTTATGTTACGTTACACACACAAAACTAACTAGAGATTCAATAAATGCAGCTCAGATGTCTACCTATTAATAAAATATAATGCTACATAAGATAGGATCAGGTTAGACTATGTTCCCCACTAGAAAGCAAGGGGTGGTGGTAGGAATGAGGGAGGACTTGTGGCTTACCCTAGAAGAGGTTACTCAGCCCCGAGGAGCTAAAAGACCTCTGCCAAGCCTTAAAATTGTCCGGATCAGTCTAAAAACTAGCCCATACCGGCCATTAAATATCTAGACATCTGCCTAAATACTCGACCTGTTTGGCAAGCAAAATTATCCATCACTCGTACTAGCAATGTCGGGAAGTATATTGGTCACGTGGTCTATCTTTGCTGGGAGGAACCGAATCAGATCATGTGACCAATATACCTTTCGGCCTTGCTACTACCGAGAAAAACAAGTCTATTCGTTTGTTACTTTGTTATACAAGAAACTTGGCTACATATGGCCTAAAGAATAAAGTAACCATGTACTTAAAGAAGTACCAAACGAACAGACTTGATTTTCTCGCTAGTACTAATAAGACCTACCAGTGTAAACTTGAGAAAGTCCAATATGCGGCCTAGAAAGAACATGTGTAAATTTTAATTTAAAAAATATATAAACTTAGTCCATGCGCACTCCTAATAGAATAAGCCTCTTATAAGCAGACCGCAAGCCAAATATAAGGCATCGCTAGTATAGAATGTTGCCTCCTCATAGTTATGTATGTTAGTCATCAGACCACATGACCATATAGATTAGATTAGATACCTTCTAAGGGCTAGGTGATCCTTTATTCTCTTCCCTCCTCTTCTTCGCTCCTCCCCTCCCCTTTGATCCTTTGATCCTCCTCTATACACCGTCATCAATCGCTCTTGTGAACATGTGCTATTAATCTACATTCCAGCAATCCAAATTTAGTATCTGAGACTACTCAGACTCAACCGCCAAACCTGACTAGATGCAAACCGATAAGCGATGATCCAACTAGCGGCACGCGTTACCCCGCCGCCCGGTGATATATCGTATTCCGTATAAGTGGCGTCTATCCACAGCCTATGAAAAGCTTAGACCCGGCCTAGTCGCCTAGTTAGTGCCGGAACCGAAGGTAAATCTCCAGTGGATAGATAGACTCCCGATGGGAGAGTCATCTTGCCCATACTGCTTCGACTCGCATCGCGGCGTCAGTTTCATTAGAGGGTATCGATGAAGTTTTTGATCCATTCGCAGATCGGTATTACCTTGCTGCGCATCCTACGTCTCCGCAAACGAGAAACCTAGGAGAACTCCTCTCAGGTATGGTTACGTCATGGTTCTGTATGGGGGTGTTCAAATATCTAACCCTTGTTACATAGAGAGGTGCTAGACAGGGTTTATATATTCAAAAACTATCGCTGCCAACTACAGAGAAGACTCCGTATTGAGCAAGATACTTTGATAAATAAGACAAACACTCGTTCATTCGTAAGTCTGAATCATTCAGCCGCTTCCATACTACATATATCTAATACTTGTGATAGTAAAGAGTACGATTGCCCACCTATGAATATAGCAGCAGACTAGTGCAGGAAATTATTTGCCATGATGAACCCAGAGGTTAATTTAGTCCGGACCATATTATCATTTGGACTGGACCGGCTATCTTTTTTGACGGACCAGTCTGGTCTCGGCCATAGTAGTTTGTTATTTAGTCCAGTACAGTCCGAGTCGATTCTTGGACCAGTCCGTACTAAATCAACCTCTGGATGAACCTCATAGGATTAAAGTTGTATTTGATACACTTCACCGTAAACCTAGTTCTTATTCTATTGATAAACTTGTACCAAGAGCATTGAAGTATGTATTGTTTGTCTAAGCCCAGAAACCTGTAGATCATAACTGGGCCGCCGAGATATAACTAGAAGCAATTCAAAATAACCACCGTAGTCTAGCATATATAGAACGTTAGGTCTAGAAATTTCGGGAGATTATACGCTATATAATATCATTTATACAAGAGCATTAGGCAAGTATCTTACCGTCGCTGAAAAACCACCCCGAAACCCTAATACTCGTCCGAGATCGTATAGTACCATTCCCCCGGCGCATAAATACCCAGACACCTGTGCCAACCTAGTCCGAAAGACCAGTCCGCCACGGTTAAAGATACTGTTATAGGAAATACCCCTAGTTGTAGAACGGCGAATACCCTGTAAAGTCAATAGTAGATATAGTTCTGGTCTTGGCAAGAAAGGTCGAAAACGCAGCAATATATAGCGCTAGTCTATGCCATTCCCACCTGTGATTCTAGGAGGCCCCTTTACTAGCTCATTTATTAAGGGTACCATTGGAACCTACATACGCTGTGTACTAAGGAGGTGTTTACTTAGGTGTATGTTGTATCACTTTCCGAAAGTAACATTAGAAGCAATTTCACATATTGTGAGTTTCCCTAATAGCTAGCACTTAAGGAGACACAAACCCGAATATAGTTCTTAATAGGGGCAGAAGCTTTCGCTTCAGCCGGCCTGTGGGATTACCCCGCAAAAGTGCCGGCAATACCTACTAATTCGCTTACGGGGTAATGGCACGATCCAGCTCATCGCGTGGTATTAATTATATTCCTGGGGTGCTTAACCTACTTGATCTAATTAGCTGATAGTATAACTTCCGAAATTCGGTAAACAAAATACCCGTAGCATTCTTGATAGATTAAACTAGAGCTTCTTTCGGAATGTCTCAGCTAGTACACGAGTAGGTTTACTCAACGTGCCAGGCAAGGGAGGGAGGTGGTTGGTGTCGCTTATTGAAAACCCATAGTAGCCGTTATTGAGCCTTGGCTGTATAGTAATACCCTGCTCTAAGATCAGCTCCCCTGGAACCACCGTTTTGCGTTACTGTCGCGAAGTGTTGTTTTCAGCTTGCCAAGATTCCCCTTGCTTCACCTATTTTAACTAATCTTCAGCTTCATTTGAGCCAGGTGGTGTTACAAAAGCTTTATCTGTAGAGCTATCCTAAGTTCAGCAGTAGCCTGCGTTACACATTCCAGAAGGCTGGCATGCGATTGGGCCGGAAGTCTCCGTCTATTAGACGTTAACTAGAACGGAGATTTATATTGATTAATTAGTAGGGATGCACCATGAGGTACGAAAACAGGTTTAAACGAATTGCCAGGGTGAGAGTTGGCTAATATCAACAACGACTACACCATCCAAGCAAATTGCAGCGAGTACCTTAGTCTACCCCTGTAATGGCGTCTGTCAAGGGCGGCTGATCACCGGTCATAAACCTCTTTTGACGATTGACCGATATCTCAGGCTTTGGAGAGCCCCAAAATCGGGCGACAGAGGTTCTTGGTATCCCTCGTTTCGTCTCTATCTCTAAAAGTTTCCCTGCCCTACCTCGATACGGAACGGCATCGCCGAGGTGTATAATTCTGAGGCTAAATCTAGTGCCCAGATGTCTATAAAACTGGCAATGGTTCCCATTTCTCTACACCCAGTGCCTAGAATCTCGGAAATCCACCTCTAGCTCAGTCAAAAACACCGTTGATTTAACATCCATCAAAATGCCTTCAATTTTCAGAATTGCTCTCTTCATTTCTGTCAGTGTGCTTGCAGTCAGTGCCGCTGTGATACCACGCGAAGAAACACAATCCGGTGTCATCAAGATCCTCCAAGCAAGCCCAAACATTACCAACATCCCAGACTTCAGTATCCAGCTTGTTGAGCCCACAAGCACCGATGTCCGTGGAGACGTTGAGGACACCACCGACTTGGCTGTCGACGTGATTCCCGAAACGGCGCTACGTTTTTCTATTGCGTCAGTCGATTCAGACATTTCGGCTACGGATACCCTCTTATTCTCTGTCACTCTATCCTCGTTCCTAGCTTCGAAGGCTGCCGGAGACCCAAACACCTTAAACTGGACCGATGATGGTTGCAGTTACTCTCCAGATTATCCCTCCGGCTTCAACTTTTTGCATAGCTGTCAGCGCCACGACTTCGGATACCGAAACTACAAGGCGCAGAGCCGCTTCACCGATGCAAACCGCTTGAGGATTGACAATCAGTTCAAGTCCGACTTGGACAATGAGTGTAATAAGTACTCAGGACTTACAGATAACTATTGCAGGGGTATTGCCGACGTCTATTACGAGGCTGTACGAGCGTTTGGTGGATTGTAAACGAGGGGTAGTGGAGGATTCAAATGCCGATAGCTATGCTTGTTGTCAGTTTTTTAATTCCTTTGTTAAGTTTTGAAGGGAAAGATGCAGACCTAGTGGTGTTGAGTCTATGTGATTTCTACCGGGTATTTTAAAAGCGCCTGGGGGAGTTTCTAATGTAAATAGAAAATTTTGTATGATAGATCCAAGTATAGGATTTAGCTGGTGACACCTGGATAAGGAACACAACTATATTAGTTGCCGTGACAAATACTCGCCTATACGTTACAACCGAAGGAGCCCACAACACCGTGACCCATGTTCCAGATCATGGGCTTCGTCACACTTTTGGCGAAATCTCTACTCTACTCTGCTCCCTGCGTTATTTGTGGGGTAAAAGCCTTGGCCTCGGAGTTCGGAGATCCTCTTGTGCCAGATAATCCTAATCCCCCGCATAGAGATTCCGTAAGCAACAGATCAGATATTTCTAGTCCCGGTGGACAGGCCCCATGATGCAGGGCCAGAGAGAATCCTTGTAACGTCCCAGGTCAGCTCTTGTGATTATGTATAGATTTTTCACTCCGCTTTCTCGCCATTACGTATAAATGCCATGCCGCCCTTTCCTAGATCTTCTGGACAGTTCAACTTCTCATTGCCCTGGAACGTGGCTACTGTGTAGACACCCGGTTGCCATCATGTCGTCCTCAGCCAAAGAACCCGCGAGATCTGCACTTCCCGCCAGCGAATCAACAGTCTTGAACGAGCCTGTTCCTGCATCAATATTGCACCCGTCCCCGGTGAATTATGGCACTGTACCAAGCGACCCAGGGTCGATCTCGGGTGTTCCCAAGGAATCCCAGGAGTTCTCTGCCTTCAAAAAAACAAAGACCCTAGTCCTTGATCATATTGGATTATTGATGCTTGTCGGTGCCCAGTTCCTCGCCTCGGTCCAGGCCCTTATAACACGGTTCCTCGCAATATCACTCCCAGAGGGGCGCAGGTACCATGCTTTTGAGGTTTTGTTTGCGCGGATGAGCATCACACTGCTTGGATGTTTGGTCTGGATGTGGTGGAACTCCGTGGAGCACGCACCGTTCGGGAGAAAGGATATTCGCTGGTTGTTGGTAGCAAGAGGCTTTGGAGGTCTAGTGGGAGTTTATGGGTTATACAGTCAGTATATCTATGCCCGTTTTGTTTATTGAAATAAGAAACATTCTGCTAACCATGATGATCTTGCTACACTTAGACAGCCTGACGTACCTTCCCATGCCCGACGCTGTTGTTATCACATTTCTCGCTCCCAGTGTAGTCGGTTATGCATGCTCAGTCATACCCTCACTCCGCGAGCCCTTCACCAGAGCAGAAAAGGTTGGCGGGTTTATCTCGCTTTTCGGTGTTACTCTAATTGCCAGGCCTGAGTTCTTGTTCTCAATACTCCCCGGTTTTGGTACACCGCGGGAAGACCAACTATCAACCACAAATATTCCTGTAATAACGCCCACGCAGCGTCTATATGCAGTCTCCATTGCCCTAATTGGCGTTATCGGTGCTGCGACAGCCTACACCACAATTCGCTGGATTGGGAAACGGGCACATCCCTTGATCTCGGTCACTTATTTCTCAGGCCTTGTAACAGTTGTCTCTATAGTCATGCTCCTGTTTGTGCCTTCTACCGGGGGTTTCATCATCCCTTCCGGAGGCCTAGAGTGGGGATTTCTCTCCGGCATCGGCATTTCTGGCTTCGCCATGCAGTTTCTATTGACCAAGGGGCTCCAGCTGACGAAGGCTGGAAAGGCCGGAATGATTATTTATACTCAGATGGTCTTTGCACTGTTATTTGAGTGGCTGGTGTGGTCAAATACTCCTGATCCTCTCAGTATGGTGGGTGGTGGGCTTATCTTGGGGAGTGCGTTGTTTGTCAATTTTTGGAAATCTAAGCAAGCCGATGAAGTCCCGGCCAAAGTAAATTTACGGGCAGATGAGGAAAGCGGGCTACTCGGGGGTGGGAGTGGGAGTGGTACCCATACCAGTGGGGACCAGAGGAGCTGAGGTTTCAAGGGGAGTAATGGGTTATGATTAACAGGAAGGCACCTAGGAATAATGGGGTATGACGGTGATGAGATCAGTTTTGATTCATGTATTTATGGTATTGATGGCAGCGAGAGAAGGGATAGATATATGATGTAGAGAGAGGAGAGAGGAGAGAGGGGAGAAGTAGACTATGATAGAAACAATGCAGAACGGGCTGCTCAATGAATACATGTACATACGTTATTGAACCATAGAGAGTTCTAAGGGCAGAGGAGAGGAGAGATGACATGGCATCACATGGTACGGCCTTGTATAGTATAAAGCCCACTCAGATACGAGTCTATCAGCCACATGTCCACCTCAGCCACAATAGACTATGGGCAATGGCTGATATCCAGTGAATTCATCACTAGATTACCTCACCAGATATGTCACATTACCCCACACGCCACACATGACTGTGTCCAATCAAGGGCTAGGGTTCACAGTGCTGATCAGTGCACGGATGCGGCGTTTACGGGTGCCCAAGTAAACGGCCTGCCTTACTGGAGAGGTGACACAACCTATCGAGAATCATGTATCCTCCCAGACATACATATTCATCTCCAGAACAGGCGCAAATTTCCCCAAGTATGGCGTGCCCACTAGTCCCCCCACAGCAAGTACGTCAGTTCCCTAAAATTCGGATTGCTTAATTACATCTCTTCCACCCCCGATCCGCCTTAACTTTAATATTCCTAGCAACAGGGCACGTAGTCCTATCTTCACCCCATATACTGTAGAGCCTGCAAACACCTCATAAATGTCGACAGTGGGGCTTACGGACGATGGGAAGCGACCCCCCCACCATGGGATACAGGAATCCCCTGCTGTAATTCCCCAGGGAAATATCGACCCAATATATGAGGCAAAAGCGAAAATCTTGAATGATGCCATGCTCGAAATTGGATTCGGAAGGTATCACAAGGCTCTATTCGTTGTTGCGGGCTTTGGATGGCTAGCTGATAACGTACGTCCCTAACTCGAACTTGAGACTTATCTAAAAACACTCCCTATAACATCTGACATTTCTTTAGCTTTGGCCACAAGTCACTGCCATAATTCTACCATCCGTGGTGAATGAGCTAGATCCTCCGAAGATTGTGTATCTTTCGCTAGCTCAGAACCTCGGTCTCGCGGTGGGCGCCGCCGGATGGGGCATTGGGTCAGACATCATTGGGCGGAGATGGGCGTTCAATCTTACGGTTGGTTC
Organism: Verpa conica; assembly: GCA_033030425.1. NCBI lineage: Eukaryota > Fungi > Ascomycota > Pezizomycetes > Pezizales > Morchellaceae > Verpa > Verpa conica. The sequence continues at coordinate 56,438 of JAUFSD010000003.1, forward strand.
CTGTAGCTTCTCTAGGTTAGAGCGGATACTGATAATAATGATAGCTACTGATTGCAGGTGTTTTTGGGATTGTGGCTGGTGCCTCCCCAAATTTTGCAGCGGCAGCTACATTTGCAGCATTGTGGTCTGTAGGTGTCGGCGGTATGTTCGCTTGAGATTCTACGTATATCTCCTAGGTTCGATTTAGTTATTGACAGTATTGTATAGGTAACTTGCCTGTTGATTCAGCGGTCGGTCCCTATCTCCTAAAATTTATACCAGCGTTTATTGATTTATAAATCCAGGTCTTTTTAGAATTTATCCCCGGTACACACCAGTACCTGTTGACTATCATGAGTGTATGGTGGGCGTTTGGGCAAATCCGTAATTGCCCCACCCACCTCATCTCCTACACCAACTAACCGAGATCAATAGTTGCTAGTGCTGTTGCCTGGCCGTTAATGGCAAACTACGCATGTGAGGGGCCAGAAGGATGTACAAGATCAAATAACATGGGATGGCGATATTTTGTTTTTACGTGAGTTCCCACCCTATCAAGTTATAGGGGGGGAAATCTAATTTCTAGGCTTGCAGGATGGGAGGATTCACACTAGCAATGTTCTTCCTACGGTTTTTCGTATTTAATCTGAACGAGAGCCCTAAATTTTTGATGGGTCAGGGAAAAGACTCAAAAGCGGTAGAGTCGATTCATGCAGTCGCTAAATATAACAAAGTCGAGAGTACTCTATCTATAGGAGACTTGACAAAGGTAGACGAAGACGCGCGAGACTCCAATGGGGTTACTGGCTCACGGTATACAACTGTTGCCGCAGCGGTGGAGAGGAATCTTGAAAGATTCAAATTCGACCACATTCGCGCATTGTTTGCAACAAGGGAACTCGCGTTCTCAACAAGTTTGGTTATTACTTTATGGGCTCTGATCGGATTAGCATGTATGTTCCAAGCACCCCCGAGGCCGAAATTGTGTAGTTTCTCGCCATGCTAACAGGAATCTCGTTATAGTCCCACTATACAATGCATTCCTTCCATATTTCTTAGCCTCTCGTGGCGCCGAGGCAGGCGATGGCTCAACAAACATAACATTCAGAAACTACTTGATCATCGCCGTCTGCGGTATACCCGGCTCACTCCTCGCCGGCCTCGCAGTTGAGCTTCCTCTCCTAGGCCGGAAAGGAGCTATGAGCTTTTCAACAGTCCTAACTGGGATTTTTCTATTCGCCGGTACCACCGCACGGACCTCTACTGCTCTTCTAGGTTGGAACTGTGGGTATGCTGTTACTAGTGGAGCAATGTACGGGATCCTTTACAGCTACACTCCTGAAATCTTCCCAACGAAGGACAGGGGTACCGGAAATGGACTCGCTGCAACCGCAAATAGGATATTTGGAATCATAGCACCGATTATTGCAATGTTTACGGATCTATCGACGCCTGTTCCAATCTATATTAGTGGAACGTTGTTTTTGGTGGCTGGTTTGTTGATGCTGGCTTTGCCGTATGAGCCAATGGGTAAAACGAGTTTATAACTAGTGTTATTTTTTTTTTTATGTGGGAGTAGTATGATCTGCTGGGTTTTTTTTAGAATATGTCCGAGTATAGGATGGGGTCTTTGATGTTGGATCAAATTATTTATTCTTGATGTTTTATTGGTAAAAGATGTAGCTACTATTATTATGATTTTTATGTTTTCGTAGACTCTAGGTGGTTAATAAACAAGAATAAAGCTACCAGTCCTAACTAAATCCGATCAGAGTGGAAGTCCAAGTCTGTTGCTTAACCACGCCTCATAATAGTGGTAATAGTTTCCAGTTACCAACCCGATAGATAATTTATCCCGACTAATGTTGCTCGATTTGATGAAGGTTATTTAATTCAATCTCATGGGGAGGAGTATATTTATTATAATTAACCAATAAACCAATCATAGAGTAGTCATGTTCAGGAAGAGAGGGGAGGTTACAATATGAGAAAAACAGGGTGAATTCCATTACTGCTATAGCACTACGGGATTCAGTCGCAAATACCGCGGCCGAATTCAATCAGTATTTGAGGTAGATTACCATACCAATACTGTATTCCTTCCATATCACTAGCGTATTGGCGGGAGAACCGTACTAATCCCACCCCTCTCTTTGGTACTGTAATCTGGGTAAGAGGGTAGGTGTTGTATAAACCATTTCCTTGAGGCGTGGGACGAAGGGGGCTTCACTGGGGGTTGAGTAGTGCCTTTTGACCCATGATTTCAGCTGCGTCATAGCTTAACGGTGAAGACGTAAGTTGGGCATCGGAAGGACCGTTGTTCAACTCCCGCTTCGGCGTTGGGCGAACCATTTCTTTTTAAATACATCACGGCTTATGAGTGCTATCATGTTTTTTTTGTCAGGGTTTTTTTTAATATAATTCTTATGTTATAATGGCCTTGGTAGTAATATTCGGGGAGTAAGAAACAAAAATAAAAATTAAAAAAACGGGAGTGGAGTATTATCTAATCATGCCATCGTCCGAGTGATATTACATGCCGCACACGATTATCACCAAAGTCACTGCTTCAAGTGAACCGGCCGGTTACACGCGGCAAAACTATCATCAAATACAGGTAGGAGATGAGGCTTGGATAGGAATATGAGTGGAATCTCCTTTAGTTTGCGTGGGTAGTATCGTAATGTCACGTGCAACGGGAGCAGAGCTGGAGTTCATCGGCTTGCAAACTTGGTTTCCCCACAGATACATGTACGAATTAACCATTTGTTTACATGCCCACAGATGCATGCTTGAGGGTATTTAGATACTTGCAAGGGTTTGAGCAGAGTACAATTATCGGTGATGAGACTTATGTTATTTCTCGGGTGATATTCCATGACGCACATACCAGAGCCTTTCCCGGGTTGGACAATTCATATCTGGTGAAGGGACACCGAACAGAGATATCTGATGGGAGCTTTGATAGATACATCCTTTTACACGTCCTAGACGGGGGCTCTTCTACCACGGCTGAGGGTTCTCCCCACAAAGAATCACAAACACAACCTCAACCCTCATATCACCCTCAGGATCACCACCAATCATGAGCTCCACCTCCAGCTCCACCCGTACTCCCAACTTCTACATCCTCCCCAGAAACGTAGTACTTCGCATCTTCACCTTCCTCCCTCTGTCCTCCCTCCTGGCAACCCAGCGGATCAGCAAGCGTTTCCGCACACTCATCTCCCGCAGCGACGAACTCCGTCCCTACCTCTTCCTCGAACCCCCATCCCTACCCCCACCAAAGAAAAACACCCCCATCTTCCTCCACCCCGTGTTTCAACGACTCAATTTCTTCGCTTATCATGCTGCGAAAGCTATTCGCATCGGTCAGGGACTGGATGGAATCTTCCTTAAGAACGCTAGTGTGCGTGAGCAGTTTGCTACTTCTCCTGCACTGCGGGACCTTGGTGTTCGTGTGATCTCGGGTGGCAAGTGGCCGTTTGATTCAAAGATTGATATCAAGAATGAGAATGGAGTCAATGTTTGGGATGTCATTCAGGGTATTACGAGATTGTGCGTATTGAAAAAAAAAAAAGTGCCTATAAATATTAAGAAGCTGTGCTAATAAGAGGAGTGGGGAAACTTCAGCTTTAATCAGTACGAGAGAATCTCTTTCGGAGATCATTTTGGCGCTGATGTCTGCGAGCAGCGGGGTTACGATCCTAAAGTTTTGATGCAGAACCATGAGTTTCTTGATCCAGACTTGTAGGGTTCTCCGGTTCACCTGCTGTGTGTTTTCTGTACTAATTAAGTTTGTCATTTCTAGGCCATTCCCGACAATCATGTTTCCTGATCGCAATTGCAAAAATGTATTCATCGCTGATTATGCCTTCAACAACTTTGCAGTCCTGCCACTCGTCACACGTCCCGCAGAATGGTACGCCGAAGAAAAGGAGAAGCCCAAAGCACCAAAAACAGAGGCTAAGAACATCGAAAAAGCTCCCGAGGAGGATAAGACCGGGAATACAGAGCATAATGAGGTTAAAGTGACTAAGCAGCCTTGCGACACCGAAGTTGGAGCAGCTGAGGTTCTGAATGCGGAAGATACAGAAAAGATAGATGAGACAGCAAAGGTAGATGAGAGCCAAGAGGAGGTTGAAGATGAAATGGCTCCTACTGAGACGGGCTCAATGGGGAGTAAATCGATGGATATTGATAATGGCTCCATTCACGAAGACGAAGGGGGCCCAATAGGTCAAAAGAGCTCTAGAGACTCTGATGACGGTTTTACACCCATTAGTCAAGCGGCAGCATTATTCAGTAATCTCACGCTGGAAGAGAAGGAGGTCAATGTTAACTGCAAAGTCAGTAATATCTCTGATAAGTTGGCTCCCTCGCCCAAGCTCGCCGAGGTTACACCACCGGTAAACGATCCTGCGTTGGAACAAACTAAACCCACCTCCGAAGAGAAAGCTTCTCCACCTATCCAGGAGAAGCAGGATGAGCCAGCCCTCGCGTCTACGCAAGTCCCGGTTGCCGCACTGGCCGAGCCTATCTCGAACGAGCCTATCGCGGATACCGGCGCTGGGATCAACGCACAAACCCCGGCAATGACAGCCAGTGTACCTGGTGATTGGGACGACGCATTCGCTTGATATCGGGATGAGTGTCTTTTCTTGGGCTTTTTTTTAGAACGTTTGACAGTTTCATGTTCGATTTTGTGGAAGACGAAATAAAAGATTGGCAGAATGTGTTTGATATTCATAAAACATCTGACCTAAGCTGTTCTACCGTTATTCCAGTAGAATTACTATATCCGTTAAAGCTCCGTGACTCCAAACCCATCAAGACCAGTGTTCCCTACTTTTGAAACCATATGAAATCCCTTCATAAGAAACCCCGATATAAGAAATCCCTTCATAAATCCCTTCATAAATCCCTTCATAAAACCTCCTTCACAGCAGTCCCATCACTTATCTTGAGCGCCTCAGCAACCCCAAGCTCCTTCACCACAACACCCTCAACCCCAGCAGCCACCAAGTCTGCCCCAGCCTTCTCACAATCCCACATCGTCCTATTCAGCCGACTCGCCACAAAGCCCTCAACAAGCTTCGCCTCATCATGGGCCGAAACCCAAGTCCCCACATCCACAGCTTTACAAACCTCCAACCCCGCCGGAAACCCCCCCGAGATCTCCCCACCCAGCACACTATATATATGCGTAAACGGATGCAACAACACCGCCAACCGCGGCCTTTCCCCCGCCAACCCCGAAAGCCACGGCCTCAGCCCCGACACCGGAACACCATGAGGCGTAAACAGTATCGAAATCACCTTCTGTCTCCCCCCCTCTGTGAAATAATACTTGATTCCTATCGCCGAATGCAGACTCGGCATCTCCCACGGCCACCTCGCCGGAATATACTCCATCTCAACCCACGCCGTGCTTCCCGAGTTTTGTATCTCAACACGCGCGCTGGTGCCCTTCTTGAGCGCTTGCATCCTCTCGATGGGGAACCATCTCCAACCCCTGATGACCGAACATGCGTCTGGACAAGCATACAGTCTGGTAGACGGATGCTTGGTCCATTCGAACTCTCGCAGTGTTCCTTCGTGGCAGTGGTCGGATTTGCTCTGTGAGACCAGGATCAGGTCTGGAGCTGGCGATAACTCGGCGAGGGTGCTGATGGCCGGTAGGATTGTGTGCGTCTGGTTGGAGAACCGGGGGTGGATCACGGGCGCGTCGGAATGGAGCCAGGGATCTACTAGGATGGTAAAGTCCCCATCTTGGATCGTTGCGTCTGTGGGGTCGCCAGAGGGGGGGTGTCGTGGTAGGTGGAGGGCTATGAGGAAAGTCGCATCGGCATTTATGTGGTGGATACTCAGGGACATGGTGGTTTAGGGGGGGAGGGGCGTGGGGGTGGTGAGTGGCGAAAGCTGGTGGAAGCTGGCCAGGGTTAGGGTTTTGATAACGAGAGGCTTGGACGAGGACGTTCCAGGGGCCTATAAAATAACGGCGAATTATTGCATGTTATGCCCTGAATTAGCTGAACAGAAAATCACCCCGATTGGTTGGGAGAAACCCTAACCCTCATACAGAACTTCTAGTTTAGAGATATGAGCGGTTATCTACAGAAACTCAAGGCTACTATGTGTGATCACTAGTAGCTTTACATTCAATGAGGCGAGACAAAGCAAGCCAAAGACGACCTGACCCAGGTTGAATATCTTGAGCTGAGGAGTAATCTACATGATTCAAGCCTCTGAGGTACCCAGCGTACTTTCTATAACCAACTAAGGCAAAATCTCCAGAGTACATGACTCTCTCACAGTGATTGATTCTATTACATTGACTTATCCGAGCTGATAAAACTCACGGCGCAATTGCCGAACGCGCAAGAAGGTGGGGTTGTCCAGAGATGATTGGCCCGCTGCTACTACTGGCCGCAAACGATAAAACAAACAACCAAGCCTCCCCCACCTACACAACATCAAACTGCCCTCAGTAACAGTATCATCCGAAAATAACACAACCCCCAAAATAAATACAAAACTAGGAGAATATATTCGAGTCAACCCCACTCTCGCGAATCGCCGCTGTGATCCCGATATGGTTAGCACCTTCGCCCCAGATCGTGGAGTAATCGGATCGCCCGGGTGTCATGAATGACTGTGAAGTTTTTGAATAAACTTACCCCACCGGCTCATCAAATCCAAACTCAGTTGGGGGGGTATAGAGTTGTCAAACTCAGGTCAAATGAATCTAAAGGGTTGAGAAACTGTTGACTATCATTGTGCTTTTCATAAGGCATTCACCTCAACAATTCGAGCCGGCTATGATACCCTTAATGAAAGGTTGAGTATCTACCGCACGGGAACAACTTTAGCACAAAGTGCGGGTGGCAATTATGAGTCCTCATACAGACTATTACAATATCACCAGACCTCAGTACTGACCTTTCAGCTTTCCTCTCAACGCGGAGCGACTTTCCGTAAGACTACCTGGGGTACTCACCACCGTTAGTATAATAGTGCGTTCTATTCCGAAGGAGCCTCACTTTTGATTATGCACGATAACATTGGACAGCACCGGAGCGTTTCAATACTCTTCAAAAATTGGTGTGTGTCATAGCCAATCACTCGACGACGAAAAAAACTCAAAATGCCTCAATTGAGAAATAGAAAAGGCATCGCCTCTTAGCCAACGCCTTAAAGAATGTAACAGCAGCACCTGAAACTTGAGAAAAAGAAAATAGACCCAAAGCTCCCAGCTGACGGATCATGCATGTATAGTCACTCGGGGTCATGATAACCGCTACTGGACGTCAAATCCTTGTCTCTAAGGCTCAACAGCCTTGGAAATGTAAAAGCAAGCACGGTCACAAGCTTTAGCTAAACCCCTGCGGATATATACCCAAAATAAGTGCACATAAGAAGCCTCTAGGCAAGGGCCGTAGGTGGGCCTGTGGCTCCGCAATTAAGCCTCTGCAAGTTGAGCTGGAATATCGTGCTGTCACTCATTTCTGGATCATTCCCAATTGATGCCAATTAACTATCTGCTTGGGCGGCAAAATAATTCCCTCGTATGTTTCCTTCTCCCCTTTTTTATAAGTAAGTGCCAAGGCGCCATAGAGACTGAGGCCGAGGTCTAGAACCTCCAGCTTGCTTAATCCCTGGGTCGCAAGCTCGGAGTACTGACACAAGGCAGTATTCCAGGTTCAGATTGCCATTTGGGACCGTTGCGGAGTTATAATCTTTTCATTCAGGAAGCTGGTAAAGCATCGCCAGTGCCCCAGATGCCGTATGCGGTATTCTCACACCTCGGCAAAGATAGAGTGAGAAAAGAAAATGCGTTGCCCGGGTGCATAAAATTATTTGGTGCTTGTCTCAACCGTGTGCGCTGTCGTTAAATCTTTAAACGCCCATGCACAATGAATTCAGTTTGTGTGGCTGTTGCGGAGGGGGGACGAAACACCCACCAGCCTTGTTCACCAGCTGCTGCGCTCGACAGCACTGTGATAGGTCCACAGGCCAGTTGGTAACGACTCGCTAAAAATATGTGGCTTTCGCTGGGGACACAGGCCAGGCTCTATCTGGACCGGTTACTTCATTCTGCAGAAGCCTGCTGGCGTTTTCCTTCGCCCTCTAAAACTCTGCGCATCCGGTCACGTGATCTGGACCCCCGCTGCTGCAAGCTGCAGCATAGCCCCGCTGTATGCCTTGAATATCATCAATATGCAGGTACAGCTTATAGATTACATCTACGGCTCATCACTCAAAACGCTACCCCTGCCAAGGCAAGGTGATCGGGCTTGCGTATGCGGCTTAAAAAAAAAAAAATTCTTTCTAGAACATTGTTCTTTTTCTAGATGTCTTGTATTCATCCCCACATCTCGGGGATCGACCAATATCTCGCGCTAGGAATTCAACTCAACAAGTTGCGCTATGTTTTCGAGGCGGCCGTTGAGGATGGTGGTCGTTGAGGATAGAGGACTGAGGCTATGAAAAAAGAAGATGAGTAGGCGGAACGTTCCTTTGGAGATAATAAACATACCCTATAAGGATCCTCAGGAGGGAGGTGCCTCGTCCCGGCAAAACTAAAAAAATTATGGGGTGTGGCAGGCTGCGAGAGCTGACCCATTAGTGCTGTGCCAACGCATTCTGGCAGCCTTACAGTGACGTTGAAGAACTAAACGAATCAAGCAAGACTTGCTCATCCAAGTTAAAGGCCATAATAAGAAGAGTTACTGCCAGCCCCCCAGTATCTACATATCATACAGATCTGGATCTCAGATAAAATATCACCCATCCCCAAAACATATCACCAAGTTGATTATATCAAGATGTCACTTAACACCGCTTTCTTAAAGGCAACTTACGACCGTCTGGGCGATACTGGATATACCGACACTGAATATGTTGACACTAGATATGTCGACCTCCCATATCACCAACAGCAACATCAACTAGAGCAAGAGCAGCATCAGCAACAACATCACGTATCTGAGGTAGAAAGTCAGTATCCTCAGTATACTACAGTACTAGGGGGTGATTCTGGCTCTCCTACAACAGGGTCTTGGATTCCCGGCCGCTACGAACATGATGACTTTGGCCTGGGGTCGTTATTCATACATAATGGCGAAGGGAGTGTCGATCACTCATCTCCTGTACAGGGACTTCCTTCAAGTCCTATTACTCTAACACCGGCATGGGTGAACTAGTATGTTTTTTCCCGAAGAATTTCTTTTTGCGGCGACGAAAGAAGAGGAAAAAAAAAAAAATGCAATTTGTATGACTTACATAATCAACCAATCTTATAGTGAGGAAGATGAATTCAGCCGGAATTTCCAGTATACATATGCGGATACTATACAGAGAAACAGCTATTATCATTCTTCGCCAAGAGTGTTGGGAGATAACATCCCAAATCCCGGGTACGCATCATTGTTCCCGTCTGATGAGCTCTCTCAAAATACGATCTGGTAATATTATCTGCGAGTTTGCTTTTTTTTTTTTTTTTTTTTTTTTCTTGATCATGAACTAACCAACCATTATTTTACAGTGGCACAACTGGCAGCAACCATAGTAATCACGGTGGTGTCACTGAAGAGAACGAAAACAAGACTCTTGAAATTCCGTCTGATCAAAATAATAATAACAAGTATGTATTTGGCCCAAGTAGAGAGAAGTTTTAGGTTCTATAACTAACACTTGTAAAAAAAAAAAAAAAGTGCCGACACAAGAAACACATTGGCCTCTGGATCTGCTCAGAGCCGCTGTCATAAATGCCGCACCTGTGGATTACAATTCAGGCGACGTGCTGAAGTCGACCGTCATAGAGATTCAGTCCATCAATCATCAGCTCCGGGACATCTATGCCCCATACAAGGATGCAACCGCAGCGTGAAAGAGAAAGGATTCTCGAGAAAGGACAATCTCAGACAGCATCTCAAGTTAAAGCACGACATCAAGTTCCCAAAGGGCAGGAGATGCCGAAATACTTAATAATTGGATGGGAAATCAAATTGAAGGAATTCCGGCGAAGCAGGAATAAAGATCACTCCGCGCTGCTACCGGGGAATTGGATACGGGGGTGGATGGTCAAAACAATGCCAATAGTTGTGCACACCGTGGCAGCTCTCTTAAGCCCAGTTATATCTCGCAGAAGCCAGCCTCAAAAATCTTCATTGGTGCTGAACTACCAATGTGACAATGGTGCATCGTCCTTTTTTTACAGAGACTTCCTGGTTCACTGCTCCCGGCACTTGGAGAACAAGTTTGATGAGGAAGATAGTGATGGATTCACCTAGCGATAATTAGTTTTTTTTTTCTTTTTTTTATTTCATGTTTTTTTGTTTTAGTTCAATAATGGCACCTACCAACGATTATACCGCCGCCCGGCCTGTTTTCCTTTAATTGTTTACGCTGTCCTTGCATAAAATCTTAAAACTCCCCGCCTTGTAAATAGAGTACTGTAGATGGCTTCTATTTCTGTTATTCTGCAGCCTTGCAGTTAGTTGTATAAAAAAAAAATTCTTTTCTGCTTTCTTTTTTTTTATTTCAATAGTTGAGATATATATTGTTGATATTGTGCGCAATGTGCGTTCTTCTCCCTATGGGCTACAGATCCAATTAGCAATTATTTCGATCTGGCTTCTTGCAGGGTGTTTGACATGCGGGGGTGGGAAGATTTTTGAGATGACACGGAGAAAAATGCCATCGATCCATCCAGTACTTCAAAGAGCATGTACAAGGGTAGAGAAATGATAGGAGGGGAACAACCTGGAACATCCAAGAGTGCTCCGCCACTGCAGTTCAGGTGTAAATAGTACCATCCGTTAGTAAGAGAAAGGGACCAAAAAAGGCTGCCTCCTTCTCCCCGGACTGCCCACTCGATGCTGTCCCCGCCGCTCGTGAGCTGCGGGTGAAACCATTGAGATCGTAGATAACCGAGGCTGCGGTATTATTAGGCTTAGAAGCCTTGATAGGCTGACTCTGGGGCGGAATAAGAAGCCGGGGATGGGTGGGTTCCTAGCTGACGGGTGATCCAGGATCGTGGATGTTTTAAACAATTGGTGTGGGTGTCAAGTGCTGGCCTTGCATTAAACAGAGTCTTTGTTAAGACAGTACAAGTCGAGCCACAAAAAACTCACACGGCGACAGTACGACATGGTAGACATATATGCAGGGAACAATTGGACATATTGTAGAGTAAAAGATATAAGATAAACAAGTAACTTTTGGAATACATTCTCGACGAAAGAAGAGGAAGAGACAACGCAGTGAGAAAAAATAAAGTGAAGAAATATTGAGATAAAACAGGTAGGCTAGAAAGAAAAACGAAAAAAAAAAAGAAGGCCCCACGATTGAGTACGTAGGAAAAGAAATGTGGCAGCCGTGAGAGCGTGAATGAGAAAACTAAAACAGTAGATAGCTGAAAGACAGCCCCACGAGAATGCAGTGGGGACGGCCAACAAGAGAAACCAGCGTAATAGGAGCGTAAAGAATCAACTGAAAGGCGGAGAAAGTAAGTAGGCCAGCCCTGCACAACTTCAAACTTTAGCAGCGCAAACCTAGCCACATAGTGTTTCGATTCCCCAAGATCCGCATGTTGTAAACTATGGTTAGCTATACTCCGTACGCAAAAGCGGTAGGGTGAAAGGTTCTGGTGACGAATATCACGGGTGGGAGTTTTTCTCGAAAACATCCTCACAAAGGGGGTGATTCCAATATATAGACTTAAATACTCTAAGAAGAAAGAGCCCCACAACAGACCCCCCCATACAGGTCTTGGGCTTAGTTTTAAATGAACTAAGATTCCATGGATAACATTTCCCAAATGGTTTAAAAAAGTGATGAAAGTATCAGTGGCGAGTCTCGTGAGCAAATTTCCTGCCAGCCAACCTATCACGGACGAATTCAAAGATCTCCAATTTTCTGAGGCACATCCATGACTACTCTCTTTGCTGACGTAGGACCGCCACATATATTCGGCCCTCCTCTTATTACCGGTGTTAGTTACTCCTAACGAACGACCGCCAAAAAAGTAAGGATAACAGCAATTTGAAAAACAGTAAACTGTGAGATATCCGCACAAAAACTTGGTAGTTGAAGTCAAATTCCGGTGCTGTGTGTTGATGTAAATGACCTGAGGCAAAGATGTGAGCTATTGCCCAGGCACCTACCACGTCTCGCGGAGAACAACTCAATGCGCTCTACGCATCTCAAAAACGTTAACTACGACCCGGAATATAGTTGCAAGAGTTGCCTGAGGCGTAATAATACCTTAATCCAAGAGTAACAGCGTTTCACGTTGATATTGAAATATTTCGAAGTGCGCCTTTCAGGTGTAGGGTTGCACACGCGTTGTTACTAGAGTGGCTTGCATCCTGATGCATACATGCAAGGCCAAGCCCGCCCGGGTCTGACATGCATTGCGCACGACAGAAAAAAGCAATTCAAGGGGCTGACACGTTCCTTCCCCTGAACAGCGAATATATGAAACAGGATTACCCCGTGTTTCAGATTGTGCAGGGTCTGACGTGTTGCTTCGTGGCCGTTTCAACACGTCGCTGGCTATGATCTAATAAAAAAAATAAAGAAAAATAAAAAAGAATTTCTAGAGCCTCAAATGTGAGTATTCAGAACTTATAATGGGAAGGAACTTACTTGTAGAACCTAATTCGATAACTGAAGATTGAATTATCGATGGGGGTGAATCATAACCTATCACCCGGTAACTGTCAGTCAGCTCCCATGATACTTGCTGCTCTGAAGTGACGATGATTCATAATTCAGCTTGATGTTTAACAAAAATAATATATTTTAAAATACTATAGAATCATAATCTTAAAGGGGATAAAGTTTTTTCCCTAAGGCACCTTAATTAATTCTGCCTGTAAACACTCCAGAATAAAAGATCGGGAGTAGGAATTTTGAATAGACCACATATATTCAAGGCCGTACTTATCATACCGGTTTATTAAATAAAAATTAATTAATACATTGGCCCTAACTTCGGGTAAGGAAAGCCCTATTCCAGAACTTACTAGGCTTATTAGAACTAATCATAAAAATAGTCTATATGTAAGAGTAGAAATTTGTATCAAGACTGAATAAGGCTCCGAGATCCTATTCAGGTCAAACCCTGTCCCATGCACCTTCTCTGCATCGTGAGCACGACATATTTTTTTATCTACTAGGTTAATAAGTTGATATGCTCTATATAGCCGATACCCTACATACCCTTATTCTTGGCGGCATAGCTGGACACCGAGTCTGTAAAAATTCATTCAGGTCTCTTAATATGAGGCTCCCTGATATGACCTAAGTAGCTGAATCTCTTTTTTCTCCTTCCTTAGCTGAAAAAAAAAACTGCCCGACTGGTTGAATAAAAAAATATCAATTTTTTCAAGGCTCAAAAGGCGAATTCCTCAAGCTCTGGATATAATATATTTGAGAACAATATGAGATAGGGAGTTGACAAGACATGTTTCTCCACACCACAGGGATATGTATATTGCGATAAAATAGTTGGGGTAACCAGTCGGCAAACGCCACCATTCAAGAAGGATCTCCACGATTGCCAATCATGTTTATTTTTGGCCAATAGTTAGCATAGGAGTTACGCACGGATGATTGTAAATAATGGAGATCTTGTGATCACCATGGGTTGCGGGACTGTATTCGCCTTGCCACTGGGTCTCGATCGAGGTCTTTCTGCCTGCTTTTCGGAATCGGGACTAGTATACGTAACAGCTAGCAACACTCAGGAGAATGGAGAAAAATAACGCAAGCTTCAATGGCCAGCACATAGCAAAGTATTGATCGAGGATGAGCTGTAGTCAGATATTGCCCTGTATCCCGGGGGAAAAAAGTATATATTGAGGCTTTCAATTCATGTCTGCCCATTATCAGTTAAGATCCAGCAGGATAAAATCATCGACCATAAGCAACAATCTACATCTCAGCATTTCCTTCCCAAAGATCACTTGATGACTCTGCGATACTTCTCCTGGGGAGAGTTCGACGACCAGGGATCTTATCCTTGGCGCTCATCTGAGCTACGATTTACAACTTAACAGCGTGGCCAGGATTGTTTCGGGTTGTGGGAGTTCTTTTTCGGTTCTGGGGCAAATGGATGGGGGAGTTGGTGGCAAAAGCAACGTTATAAAGGGCGAATGTTTCGTGGAAGTGACTGAAAAGTTCACATTAAGCAGGAAACTCGAGAAGATCAAGATATGGGTGGACGCTGGAACTAGAATACTAATAGTATTACGACCTTCAACACCAGACCGACCCCCTAGGTACGACCAGCGAGAAATTACGACCTCTCATTGCAACAGAGACTTGGGTGCCCTCGAAGCCTTCAAAACCCCACAGATCGACACATACGAGTGGAAATAGGGAGAGAATACAGTACGACTGGATAGGATATTGAACATAACTTGGGTGATTTTGTTCTAATAACTCCTTTTTGTTAGAACTCGGCGACAGAATACTTAATCACCACCGGAGAACACCACATACGTAACTTTCCAAAGACCCCCTTGGTAGTTTGACAAGTATTTAAGCGAGACGACTAGATTCAAATCCTCAGGTTCGCCCTAGAACAGCAATGGAAGTTGATGGAAGGACCTATTTGTGGCGCCAAAGAAACTCCGCCATAGTTGTGGTGTTGTTCATTTGCCTATTACGGCTAGATAAGGAGGGATTCGTTCGAGGGAAGGGGTATCAATCCACAGGAAAGAACGACAAATCCCATCCTATAAATGACCTCTATCAAAAGAATCCGGGGTATCTATTGGAGAGATATGGAAGGGGAGATTATATAGCTACTACAACAATGGAGAGAGCCATGGTAATGCCCAACGAAGCATTTACGGCTAGCAAAGGAAAAGTCTCAGATTTGAGAGGGGTACAGGGGTCATTACAGGTCTTTTTTATTCCTGCCACGACCACTAGTATCGAGAGTCGTCTTAGGCAAAGATAGAGCGGGAGAGATACTGTAGTATGAGTGGCATAAGGATAGGGGACCTATAGTGGGGCCTATGTAGACGCCCCGTTTAAAATGAATGCTAGACATGAAGTCCACGGGGCGTAATGTAGACCCAAATACTACGGCATACGTATAAGGCGGGGGAGGCAGCCGCTGATCGTAGGGCAAAAAGCGGACATAAGGATGTCCGAAATGATCCATAAATATATGGCCCAAGATCTATCTCTGGTTATACTCCTATTCGGTATTGTTATAATAGGCCGTGTGGGTTCCTCAGCTAAGAAGGATAGTCAGTTGATATATAAAGGTGCTACCCACATTCTATATTAGAATGTGGTGAGTAAGATTAGGGACCACCATAACGCTACTTGAGGGTATCGAGCTATACTCAAGAGAAACAACCGTCCACGGCAACTAGAGAGATGAATCCTGGCCAATCAGGGCGTAACATATTGTTTCCTAGTCTGTGTCTACTATCCCAATTTTTCTTTCTTTGACTGTACAGCCTAGTAGTAGGGCTATCATAAAATGAGAGGTTGAAAGTAATTTATTCCAAGGTAAGACCCTATAACTAATCTTGATATTGTTTGAGTTAGCTCTACTAATTGGTTAGTTTAAATATCACTCACCAGTTTCTCACGAGCCGTACACTCTACCCACAACTAAAGGTCTCATCATCCAATACCAAAACCAATCACCTAGTCTCGTACCAAGCCCCAATAGTTGCTTTTACTGCATCGTAGGGATGGACACGAGACTGCCAATCACCTAATATCACTCACAATATCAATCCACATAAAGAACCTCAACACCGACGCTTCTATCCTCCTCACACTCACCCACCCTTCCCCTAATTAAGAAAAGCCCCCTCAATCTACTCCATCCTCTGCGATCCATGTGTCCTCTCCAATGCGCCCCCGCTTCGGCAACCGATACAACATCGCACCATCAATCTCCCTCTTTCCGAGCTATCCCCCGAACTAGAAATCATCCTCATCTCACAAGAAAAACCGAGAAATTGCCACGAGGACACAATTAAAGGGCCCAAATGGCCCAAACACCTATTGACAAAAATAACTACATCACTAGCAGCCTCCTATGTCATCAAACCCTGGAAATGGTTTTCACTATCCCTATCTCCTTGACGAAGAAATCGGACCCTAGAGCATGATTAGGGTAGAATATATGGTCAAGCCTGGCTATATGATGTGGGAGACCTGCATACCCAATTAAGATTGAATATTTCGTCGCTGTTTACGG
The DNA here is from genome assembly GCA_033030425.1 of Verpa conica. NCBI lineage: Eukaryota > Fungi > Ascomycota > Pezizomycetes > Pezizales > Morchellaceae > Verpa > Verpa conica. The sequence continues at coordinate 72,660 of JAUFSD010000003.1, forward strand.
CACCTATTCATACAATTAGTCATTTGTTGAACACTGCCCTCGAAACGGTCAACTACAGTAAAGGAATATGGAAAGAAGCCATACATCAACTTGTATCTTGGGGCTAAATTTGAGTATAATGCCGGGGTTGAGGTCTCAAAAGCAGCAGATGTCGGCATTTGAGTTTCTACACATGAAGTCAAAGACATACAAGGATTTATCAGTAGCCGTCTAATATATTCTACCAATAGTAAAAAGGTCGAGGAGTTTTTATCTTCTACTGGAATCAGGACAATTGACTGAAGGATGCTAATGTTGGAGGAATGGTTTATATCACAGAAGAGATGGTCTCTGTATGAGATCTTACGCGAAAGCGGCTTTGACCCTAGTTTTTATTCTTGTAGATAAGCTTTTGTTATGATTTTTCCTGGCAATATCGAGTGATATATAGTAATGTATTTGTATCACAGTTATTGGATCTCTGTATGGAGTCTGTAATGGAATATTGATAAAAGTAATAAGAAAAGTTCTTTTTGTGACCGAAGGCTAGTGGGAACTGTAAGGTGAAAGCCAGTCTTATGAATATTTATAAAATTTACCCTTTATACAGCCAAAAATTTACAATACAGGATACTCGTAAATTTACGCTGCATAAACAAAAGATTCCTCGGCTTGCTGATGGTTTTGTCTGGCATATAAGTGAAGCCTTCATTGAAATAAGGTCTTTATTCCCCGCTCGAATAGTATTTTTTAAATTGTTTCCGGTCCTAGAATAACCAGACTACGATTCTCTTCGTGATGCTTAATTCTTTTGATTTGTCTCTCACTTTGCGCACCATCCTCTTCGGACTCTCGAGAAGTGCCTTCATCTTCACTAGAGTAACATCTCTTCGTCTATTACCATCGTTAGTAACATTAATACGATACTACAGAAAATCAGGAGGTAGACATAGAGCACACTAACAACTTGGAGCTTCTGTGTCAATTCTGTTACGAACCCATCTGCCTTCACTTTTATAAGTTGGGTGGTGCTCTTATCTTCCGAATCCATTATGGCTAGATGTGAATGAGTGTTCGTCTCAGAATCCCAATTTTGACCTGGATCTGAAGCGGGTGATACACACAACCCAAGAACCTGGGATTCTTGTGGTGAAGAAATTGAGATATCCTTAGTTGTAGAAACAATAAATGCAACTTCTTTTTGATGCTCTATCCCGGCTACGGTCAATGGCTCGCTCGGGCGTAAAATAGGTTCGCAGTCATCATCGTCTGATTTCTCAGAATCACAATTGATACTACTAGCAATGCTTTGACCCCTTATTGCCAATTCTTTGCCAATAGGAGCCTCTAGTTCCATCGATGAATCTTCCATATTCCAATCATTTCTTGGGGTATCTAGGGTGAAAATGGACTCGGACACGCTAGAGCGTACTTCCGGCTCCATCGGTGATTTTGCCGGTTTGCGTCTTCCGTTGAAGGTGAGTGGTGTCATATACGGCACCAAATTCTCTAGTTTCCTACCAGAGGATCCTGCTTTCTCGAGTAACCCCATCTTCTGCAGCTGTACTACTTGAAATTTAGTTTCAATGAACAAACCTCCCGAGAGGATAAGCGCCTACCATCAGAGCGATAGTTAAATACAAACGTCGCATAAAACCCAGGCTCCACCTCGCGATATCTTTGACGTGTTTCCCTAAACTTTATCTCTATTGGCCTGCCAACTCTTAAATAAAAGTTAGCACTATCAGGGGAAACATGGAGTCGGTCTACCAGCGAGCTAAACCCATTCGATGCCTAAGCTGTAATTGAATGGAAACTCACTGAGCTAAGTGGCTTAACCTTCCTGTATTGCGTGGCTCTCGTTGTTCTGTATCGGCTAGGTCCGGACGGTAGTCTTTTTCTTTTGAACATCCAGTAATAACTATCTTCTGCAGTATAACCCTGATCTGACCAATCTTCCCGACCGTAGACGCCTTTTCTCCTTCAATTATTGTTCCGAGACTCCCCATCTTCTCTAGTAGAACATCTTCTAAGGCTCCACGAGGGGTTTCTGTCCCGGTAACAGCATAGTCGCCCTCTGCATCTGCATCTTCAACGGATAGATGTTTCACAGAGCTTTCCAAGCCAATCTCTTTGAAGCGCCAGGATTTCTCAATGCTGTGGCCATCGGCAGTACAGGCGATCCGGCCATGAATTATCCGTTCCCTAACCCTACCATTCCACGGAAGATACACAATTGCGGTGGTTTCAGCATCCTCGAGATCATCCAGAAAGACCTTGGCCAGTGAGCTATATGAACCGAAGAAAAAGGGAATAAGGGAAAAACCTTGACCAATAAATGCCATTCCTGTGGTCTCTTGCCACGATAGCTGATGTAGTCCCGGGTGAGATTGGTGCAGCCAGATCTAGTCGAGCCGGTAGTAGGAGCCGCCGGAAAGAAGTCTATATCAGGTTTGATGGAAACCCAAAAATCAGTATCCGTCTGCGAGGAAGAGATGTATGATTCGCAGAGGGTCTTTCTGCGATTAGTCTCGATACCAAGGGCAGGTATATTTCCATTTTTTGTGACTACATTGACGGATAATTTCTTAAGTCTCGGCATTGTGCAGAGAGCAGAGAGCAGAGGGCTATGGATGAACTATGTCACTATGATGAATAGATGATTGATGAGTTTGTGGGATGGGATAGAATGGTAATGGGATGAGTGGGAATGTGGTGATGAAGGTGAAGGCTGGGAAGGATGGAGTTCTAGCTGCACGAGTAGAGCCACAAGGCCTAATTCGCCGCTGCTGTAGAACGGGGAGGGGTTCTGTGCGGGGACAAGGCTACAGACGAGTTCCCACAGAGGCGAGTGACCCTGCGTGAGCCGGGCTAGCTGCTGTGCAACGCGTATGTACGCATACATGCACTCAGGTATCATTTATACACAGCATGGTATGTATATTTAGTACGTGTACCACATTACCTTTGTGCCGTAGTACAAGATCGAGCTGCGGCTTAAAAGCTTAGCATTGGGTCTAGGGATGCGGCTAGTTCCGGCTGACTCAGCCCTGCAGACTCGACCCTGGATAAAAGAACATCCCCTATTAGATCACGAGTCCTGTACCACAACTCCCCACCCCCTCCCCCATAATGTCTGCTCCTTTGTACGATACTCCTCTGCGAGAGGTAGTGGTCCCTACTGTCCCTCCACCGTCTACTGCGTTTGACCCGTCTACTCTCACTATTCACCCTGAAGCAAACGCGTTTGCTGACTCCCATGGACGCTCCATATTCCTCCGTGGCATTAATGTCTCCGGTGATGCGAAATACCCGATGCAAAACCCTATTGCCGGTACCCCTGAATTTTACGATGTGAGCACCGTGACATACGTCGGTAAACCGTTTTCTAGTGTGGAGGAAGCCAGTGAGTGGTGGGTACGTTTGAGAGCTTGGGGTGTTGGTGTTGTAAGGATGGTAATCACCTGGGAAGCTCTCGAACCTAGGAAGATGTGAGTTTGCGGCTAAGATCCTGCAGTTAGAGCTCTAGTGAGTACTAACCTAGCTCTAGGGGGGAATACGACGAAAAATACATCGATTATCTATACGCAATCCTGGAAAAGGCCAATGAAGCAGGGTTGCTTGTGTTTATTGATGGCCACCAGGATGTGTGGTCTCGATTCACCGGCGGGTCTGGTGCTCCAATTTGGACCTTTCATCTTGTCGGTCTCGACCCCAGTACATTTCCAGCTACGTGCTCAGCAGCTCTTGATGTCTCCGGCACGAGTACTTCTCACTCTACTCCTTCGGGCCGTCTGTGGCCAACAAACTACTCAAAATTTGGCCCAGCTACCATGTTTACCATCTTTTACGCTGGCGAGGTTTATGCTCCAAAAGCCGTGTACTCAGGCGACATCCCCGAGTTCCAAGGTGAAAACATTGGCTTCGTACTACGTAGTGCCTTCATCCGGGCATACTCACATCTGGCGTCTCGCCTGAGTTTATTGCCAAATATCCTCGGCTATGACCCGATGAATGAGCCTCATCCTGGTTATATTGGGTTGCCATCACTTCACCGTTTTAATGAGAATACGGAGCTACACTTGGGCTACATGCCCAATGCTCTTCAATCCATGTCACTCGCTGCGGGCCTACCGACGCCTGTTGGCTACTTTGAACGGACCTGGCCCCACCCGTCGAAGCGTGTGAGAGACGATACTCTTAATAAGGATCGTGTCTCTTGCTGGCTTCCGGGTAGGAAAGACGTTTGGTTGGAGGAAGGCGTTTATGTTCTCCCTACGGACAAGGAAAATGGACAGGTAACGCTAGGACCTAAAGGAGAGGCATATTTCGCAACGAACCCAAATACAGGAAAGAAGGCAGACTTTGAGAAAGAGTTCTACGTTCCATTTCTACGAGCTTTCAAGCTAGGGGTTGCAGCTGGAATGTGGATGTTTGTTGAACCAGTACCAAATCTCGGTCCACCAGCTTGGGCAAAGGGCACAAATCCCCCTCCAGACGAGAAAGTCTGCTACTCTCCACACTGGTATGACATCCGAGTCTTGTACGAGAAGGCTTTGTGGTACGGTGTGTCCTTTGATACATTGTCACTTGCAGGTGTAAGTAATTCCCCGGATTGTTTTGGTACTTCAACTAATAAATTTTAGGGTTCTCGCAAACTCTGGAAGCATACCTATATCGGCCGCAACGGATTAACTGCCAACTACGCGGACAATTTTCGGCGTTTCTTGTCCCACCTAGAAACCTTCCGGCCCAACAAACCCACACCGGTCTTGATCGGCGAAACCGGCATTCCATTTGACATGAATCTTCAATCTGCCTATATCACCGGTGACATCCACATCCCGTTGACCCAGCTTGACGCCATCTTCCACGGCATGGAGAAATCACTCCTCAACTGGACTGTCTGGAACTTTACCTTGTCAAACTCTACAACTGCCACATCAGAATCAACCCCAGCTGACAATGAAACCTCGGCACCGATTCAGTCTGGTGATCACTGGAACAGCGAAGACTTCTCGCTCGTTTCGCTCCATGCGAACCCCACTGTTGAAGTACCCCTACACGGCACATCCGCTGGTCCTCGCGACCTCGAGAAGCCCTTGACTAGAGCAGCCCTTTTCGGGGACCTCTATTTAGGAGGACGACTTCTTCCCGCCCTTCTGCGGCCTTACCCTGCCAAGACAGCTGGTGTAATTGTCAGCTCCGAGTTTTTTCTTGACTCACTCAGTTTCGAGCTGCGGTTTATTGCTAGCTCTCCATTACCACCGCTATCCGAGGCGGGTTTGGAGACGACGACGGAGATTTTTATCCCGGTGTACCATTTCTCGGGTCGCGAGTGTCTCCTTACTATTGCCGTCTCTGGATTAGGATCAGAAGAAGAGTCCGCGATCAACAGCCCACACGCCAGTGGTAGAACCAAGAGTGGCATCGAATGGACATGGGATGAGAGTGAGCAGGACTTGGCGTTGGTGCACGATGAAAGACACGCAGGTAAAGAAGTAAGCGTTAGTTTACGTGCGTTGGTACCCGGGGAGTACAATATAGAAAAGAAAAACTGGGCGGGAGCATTGGTGAACATGTTTGTCTAAGGACTTGCCCTGACTGTACGCTCTCTTACGCGGCGAGAGCCCTATCGATTATAAAGAGGATTGCGTGTAGGATCTTGGTGTTTTGTTTGTTTATTATAATACCCAGGCTCCAGCTCACTCGAGATGGATTTTGATGGTGTGTAATTAATTATAGAGGGTGAGAGCGTAGATGATTAGTAATAGATTAGAGTAGTAGACGTAGAAATAATACAGCCCAAGGTCCCACTCGGCTAACTCATGACCTTTGATCAGTTATTGTAGAACATGATTTGACATGTAGGGCGACGTACTTGTACTGCCTATCTCCTGAATAACAAGTTAGCCGTTATTATAGCTAAATCCAAAGCCATTCAGAGTCAAACATAACTTCTATAGGGCCTCGTAAACACTTGATTGTGAGATCCTACATTACTAATGTAAAAAAACCCTAGGAGCAGCGAAACCAAGTGACCGAGAAACTAAAGAGGAGCTCTAGAAGAGGACTTACAGTTACCTCATACACTTTACACCCATTGACTCACCTAAAAGCAATCCTCCCGAGCCCCATGTACTATGGTTAATCAATCAGTCAGCATTCCCGAGTCAGGGTTAGGGCTTATATGCCTTTGGTCACATGATCTTCATATACATAGTAGTGAATCGATCTTATGTATCTAAATATATTAGACTCGAGTTAATATTAGTGTTTATTATAGGAAGAAGCTTGTATATCTATACCTTAGTCGGTTACTAATGACTTGTACTATCCATATTATTAGGGTGTTTGGATTAAGGTTAGATTGGAATCGACCATGTGGTTATAGAAGGTCCCCTCATTTGCTCATTCCGCCCTCTGTATCTATAGATCAGAATCACTATTATCAACTAGGGCCAATCGGGATTATACGCCAACCAGAATCAACTTCACATACTCCATCATCCCTAGATGCAACTCTACAGCCCCTTCTTTTGATATTCGAGAAATAAAGGCTTAGTCTCCACATGCCAAAAATATCAATATTCATACCTCATGATAGTCTGAGTACGTAACAAATATTGTCTTAACTTTTAACGCCAAAACTAAGAAATGCTAAAAAGACAACTACTCGAGTATCAAGTATATGTGATCCACTATAATGAGGAAAACCTCACTCAGAAAATATACCCCCCCCCACAACCTCTCGCAAACAGATCAAGCAAACTTTGCATCAATAGTATAATATGTCTTCCCGTTAAACTCAAATCCAAACACAAGCGCATTTTGTACCTGCATTGTGAGGTTAAACTGAATATGGTAATAGGGCTTCCCACCCTCGCCGATCTTCTTCTCAAAAGCGCTCCGTGGGATTATGTTGAGGTCTGATTTGAGTTTACAAACCAAAAACACATCTATCAAACGTAAGAATATTAGTGATTAGACCACTACTTATGAAAAAATATGGAAAGGGTATATATACTGGGGTTCCTAGCGTTCTCAGGAAGAGTACCCGTTGCACAAGCTAGTAGTGTATTTTCAAAGATCAAATTGTGATCCATCCCTACTGCGAAAAAGAAGGGATATTTGATAACCGTCTGTTCAGATATCGTACTGCCCTAGAGTTTTTGAGAATATGAACATCCAGCTTATTGAGGAAAGGCCAAATTTCATTTATCATCTCGGGAGGGGGAGGCTCACTCTCGTGATAAACCAGCTCACGCGATTATCAATCTTGAGTTCCCCCGTAAGAGGATCACGGAAAATATTTTTCTTGCCAACGGTGCCAGTGCCAGTATGTTTCTTTACACACAAAACACCGTAGCTGCGTCTTGCGAGTTGGGTACGGACTATCGAGACGCCCTCTAGGCCTCGCTGGCAGGCTCCACTCGCGACGGCTGTCCAGCTTTTATAGGAGTTAGACATCAATCGTCAAAAGAAGCTATGCTAGGGTTACTCACGCGTTTGGAGGTTGTAGGAGAGGAACTCCTTTGGGGGCACACGCCATCTCTACTAGACGACGTCTAAGGTATTCAGACGCACCAAACCCACCCACAAGAAGAACTGCCGAAACCTTCCTTCCACAGTCTTCAACGCTCTGGATCTGCTGCTGAACAAGCGTGATCACCTGATTGGTAACAGGGTCAAAGATAGACTTCATTTCATCCACAGTGATGGCTAGAAAACCGTCCTCGATACCTGCTTCCTCGTCGTCTTGAACACCAGGCACTGGACAATGGAACGAGCCAGTCTCGTTGCCGTTAAAGGACCGCTTCAGAAACCCCTCAAAATGCTCCATCATGCATGCACGACTCCGAGGCCTTTGCTTATTAAATCTAGATAACTGTCAGTAGGCACCCCCGATGCAAATTGTTATTTACAGCTTACAATTGTAAACCGATACGACCTCTGACCCAAGCTTCGAAGCGTCTGTTGATATAAGTAGAACCGCACATGCCCCCACTACCAATGACACACTCCTTAACTTGAAGCTTGGGTTGAAGTGCAACGATTTCATATGAGATCAGGTCCTACAGCCCAGAAGTCAGACTTTTGGCCTCCAAGATCTAAGAACCAAGCTTACCACTGTGCCACCCCCACAATCAGCTACTACGAAGGTTTCGCCAACCTATAAATACAAACATGTTAGAGATCCCGTTATAAAAATTACTATTAGACCAAAGTGGATCCTCAGCATACCTTCAAATCGTTTGGTTGTATTGCTCTAAGACTGTATACAGCGGCTGCTTCCGGCTCAGATATTAGGCAAAGACTATTCCTTTTTCCCAGCCCTACAGCCTCCGCTGCCTGTAGAGTGAGTGCCTTGGCGGAGTCACTCCATACCTAAAAGTCCTCATTAATTACGGGCGGGGTGAGAGCAGCTAATACGAATGACTTACAGCCGGTACTGTCAAAAAATACTCTATCGGAGTAATTTCCATAAATACTTTACCGAAATGACTTTCTAAAGTGTCTAACGTATGTTGTTTCAAAGCAAGCAAGAAATCTATCATCAAGTCTACTGGTTGCTTGCCCTTGGGGATCAAAAGTTTTGTTTTGGCGAGTAGGTCATCTGAAAACGAATCTTGGTTGGGGTCTAAAAGCAGTTTTATCCAGACGAGTTTATCGAGCTCCTGTGATACTTCGCAGCCCCATTTGTAACCCGGTGGGCCATACTCTGGTGAGTATTTCAGTTCAGTAGGCACCTTATCGGAGGTTCTGTTTCCCTAAAACGAATACATTAGCATGGCTAACTATATCTACCAATCTAGGGCACGAATATCTTACTCCAGAGGGCCATTTTTGGATCACGTTGATCTCGTCTTGTGCTGAAGTATGAGCCTATGATCCACGGTTTTAGCATTCACGCCATCCTACGAAGGCCTGAATGAAGGGAATTCTACCCATGCTACCCCGGAATATGTTGTCCCAAAATCTATCCCAACTTTCAAAGAATGGGCTTTAGACATTGTTTGTTTCGATCTTCAGGTCTCCGGAAAATTCTCAATCGCTGTCGATGAAATGCAACAATCTTTACAATGAGTTGGGAATGGGCAGCGCTCGTCGTTGAAGCCCATAAATTCTGTTTGCCTGATTACAAACTCCCGCAAACGTGTCACTGGACTTCAGGCAGCCGCCAGCACATCAGATTGGGCGCATATTGCGGGCGGATCCTACCAGTACTGGCCATATTTAGTCCTCTGGGGACCTGGGGACCTGTTTCTATCCAATAGTACTATGCATCAAGGTTCCCCGCTACATCGATATGCACCGCGGCAACCCCACTGGGCACGCACAATGGAGGCCTGAATATTAAGTGCGGGGCATACCGCCTGTGCCACAAGAGGTCTAGGGAGCTTATTACAGTACAAGACCTCCCCCGGCTCATAAACCCCATTGAACAAATCCTCTACCCCAAATACCCTCCCGAAGACGAATGCAAGAAGAAGAATTTTCCCCCATCCGTCCCCGGACATGGGGCTTGAGTCGTCCACAGATACGCTCCGGGACTAAGACGCGCCATAGCCATACAGAAGACATGACGAGCGAAAAGGAGAGTCCCCAAGATATTCAGGGCAGCAACGAAGATGATGATCTAAAGGCAGCGACTAGAAATTCGTTACTTGACCAAGGCGGGAATCCGGATCAGGGTGATAGTGACCCCGAATCTGCCCCAAGGTCTAAATATAAACATCATGAGAAACATTACTACCGTGGACGTTATCCACATGTACGCCCCCTTTCCCAGGTGGAATGAAGCAGTAATAACATGAAATAGCGCCAAGTCGGCCCCTCCTACAGTGAGATAAAGTCCAAACTGTCGGAGTCAGTTGCACTTCGCAGGGAACTGGATTCAAAACTCCTGGACGCCGACTCAACCATCCGAGAAAGAAATAACCAAATAAAGGGGCTGACGGAAACGATAACAAGTCTACACACAAGAGACGGCGTAGTGCCTAGAGATGACAACTACCTTGCAACAAAATTCTCCGACGTTGCAGATTCGATTGTCGAGTGGACTATGAGATACTTCCCAAAGACTAAATCGAATTTAATTACCGACCCACAGCAGCTTCCGATGGAACTATGTAATTTGATTCTCCATATAGCCCCTGAAGGTGGAAGCCTTCTTTCCGTCAGAGAAACTAGACTTCGTGTCATAAGTTCTATAGTGATAGAAAACCTATATAGTCGGGTATTTGGCGGCCCTTTACCGGGAGCGGTGGAAGGCTGCAATTCAATGCGAATAATGGCACCCTTGTTCGAAGGAACTGGTAAGTATTCTCTGATATGAAAAAGACAAGTTTTTTTTCAACTAGTTAACCTATCCAGACTTACAACTCCAGCGCTGGCGCTCTTTAACGTTCAATCTACTCACCAAGAGTGACGAATATGAGAGGAGGTTCAATATGGATGTTGCTATGACCGCACAATTTATCGACAAACTTGTTGCTATTCTAGCACCTCCAGAATCAGACGCTGTGCTCCGTAATTCTGAGCTTTTTAAGATAGTAGATCGCGCAGCAAGACTTTCGGTAGAGGTCAGTATTACCACTTTCTAATACATATGCACCGGAACTTAAAACATTTTCCTTTCAGGTTCGTAAACAATTAGATATTATAAGTCTCGATTCACCCAGGCCCGGTAACCCATTCGACCGGAAAACTATGGAAGATATGACCTGCCAGTACGAAATAGAGGAGCTGGAAGCCGAGGGAGCTATAGTTCAGATAACACTCTGTCCCGCCGTCAGGCGGCAAACATGTGGTAGTGATGGGTCACTATCTAAACCTCCAGGAAGCTTAGTTATGAAGGCCAGGGTTACGACAATGTTTCCTAGGAAGGGGGTTTAAAAGGCTAGATATTTCTCGTAACTACCTGTAGCTCTTTCTTTTCCTAAGCTCGTGTTGGAGGATTTCTTTTACCGAAGCTTTCATACATGCATGTCTTGGCAAACACGGTTACTCCTCTTTTTCCTTTCTTAGTGGAAGGCCTGAATACGACTGGGTATATGTCGTCGGGAGAACCCGAGACATCAGATACGTTTCTATTTGCTGTGTACTGGCCGGGTGGCGATCCTAAAGTGGGTAGATTATCCTTGGCCTCGTTCTACCCAACGGAATGTAATTAGTAAGCATACTTCACCAGGAATCACTCGAACCGCACCTGAATATTTATTGTTACTCACAACAGGCATAAAGACCCTGAACACGCAAGTCTTCTTTTCGCCAATTAATATGTGTGATTTACTCGCTAGAGACAGAGCCTCCAACCAAAACTCTGACTTCAACAGTTGCATGTTCAGGTTCTTTATGCCTATTACGAATATAAAGTTTCCAGTAGAGATATTGTGGGGACATGAGTTATGAGTAGGGGTTTTGCAGCCAATACTAATGCGCCGAGAATCAAGAAGGCCAATCAAGGTCATTAGCCTTGTACCCCACGCTTTCACAATAACTGGAGTCTGGAGACGACCCCCGCCATGGGCGCGGTCGTCCGGTCGTGATCATTGCCCATTGCCCCGGTGCCATTTGGGGGGTCGCATGCCCTGAACGATTAGTCTTGTACCCCACGCTTTCACAATAGTTCTACCAGATACTATAGTCAGTATACAAGGATATTCGTGATGACGATATATGTCTCAGAAGAAACTTAGCAACATTGACTTAGCTTAAAACATTCACTGAAAAGCGGCCGCCAGGAACTAAATACTATAATTTATATTCCAGGTAGATGAGACGTTAGAGAGTCAAGCATACCGTATGAAAGAACGGGGTGAATTTACTGCCATAGCACTACGGAATTTAGTCGCAATTACCGAATTAAGTCAGTATTTAAGGTAGATTACTATACAAATACCGTATTCCTCCCATATCGCAAGCGTATTGGCAGGGGTACCGTACTGGTCACACCCCTCTTTTTGGTACTGTAGTTTTAACTAGTTAATTATCCTTTTGGAATGTTTATTGATAAACCTTTGAGCTTTGATAACCATGAGTCTTTTGCACCACCTGGAACTTATTGTACGCTGTAGAGTGTTCTTCTATACTGAACAAAGATCGGATCGATGAAGAAGCATATCTTGTCTACAAGGGATGAACGTGTATTGGCATTGATTCTAAAGAGGGGATAGTCTATATACGTTGGTCTATATCCTTCTCGGAGGACAGGTGTCCATGTGGCTGATACAACTTAGACTTATATGCTAGCGTGTGCCACTATTCCATCACGAACATTTTTGCATACTGTATACTTGTGCGTTAATTAACAACTCGAAATGTTACAACCACCAGAATGAGCACAGTGGTGTAATAGCAACAAAAAAGCTGCATGTAGTTAGAATCTCATAGCATTACAATTGGTAATTAAAGTAAATATTAATTAGTCTTAACTAAATTTAGAGACAATTTACTAGGGGTTTCTTGATGGTGTTTTGGTGCTGTGGTTATGAAAATTCCGAGTTATTAATTAACGCGCGAGTATATACCGTAGTATTTAAGAAAATTCGTTCCACTACAGCAGGAGAATTAACATAGAAGGCACTAGAAAGGCTGCTTATCTTTGTTCAACACAGCTGTAATTCCTGCTGCAGCGGAACGAATTTTCTTAAATACTACGATACTCCCAGTGGTGATAAAGAACCTGAATATGCAAGTCTTACTCTCACCAATTGATAGAAGCCCTTTACCTGTTTGAAGAATCACCTCTAATCAAAATCCCTATATTGGACAGTTACATGTTCTTTATCTTTATCCTTTTTTTCCCTCAATAAATAGGTTCTTTATCCTTACTACGAGTACCGGAAATGCAGGTGAGTACTCTCCCAATAGACAGGTACACCCCTCACAGAAAGGCCTCCGTATCCAATCAATACCCCCTATCAGAGACCTTCATTTCCAGGCACTTATTGCCTTACCATAACCGAAAGGTTCATGTAATTAATAAGAAAAAAAAGGTACTTATTGCCTGTCGCGAGTATACCCTAATTGACACTGCCCTCTCCCGCTCTATACCGTACACTACAACAGTTGTAATAACACGGAAGACGACCAACAAGTACAAACAATCCATATAGTATGCACACACAAACTCCAAGAAAACCCCAGTCCAAGCAATTCCCTACCACTTTATCAACTAAACCCCTCTAGGTCTAAAAACAAGCTTAACGCTCCCCATCATAGTCGTAAACAAATCCTGCGAATTATCATTCAAGAGCTACACACCACAAAAGTCAGTACCACCCCAAAAAAGGAAGGATATATGTGGGGGGATATTACCTCTTTAACATTGAGGTCCGGCGATTCCAGTTCCACATTGAACTTACGCAACAGTATCGCCGTAACAACCCTCAACTGCATGTTCGCAAGTGATTTACCAGCGCATTCATAAGTACCTATAACAGGCCGTCAGCTAGTCAGACAATAAAGAAGTGGTAGAACCAAGTAATCACCCACCTTGCCAAAACGGTGCAAACGCCGCTCTCTGTTTCGCTAACGTCTCTTTATCAGACGCATACCATCTCTCCGGCCGAAACTCCTCCGGTTCCGGGAACCATCTTTCATCTAAAAAACAAGAATATCAGCCATCTATCTAAACAACCCCCCCTCCCCCCTTCAGACTAAAGACTCACCCATCTGCGCCACTCTGAAACTATACATAGCTTGCACTCCACCAGGGATCCGCACCCCATCTATCAACATGCCCTCATCCGGAACCAAGCGCTGAACACCATTCGCTATAACCGGATTAATCCGAAGTGCCTCACTGATACTCGCTTCCAAATGCCTAGTCGCCAGAGTCCCACCGTTGACGATCTCCTTCGGCGGGTACTCGTCCTCAGTGCTGTACGAATGATAGATCGCGTCGATCTCGGCTTGGAGTTTTTGTAGCTGTTTTGGGTTCGATGCGAGGAGGGTGAATAACGCAATGAATGTGCTGGTTGTGGTGTCGCTGTTTTATGCGTTTTAGTAATAACTGTGAAAGTAGGTGGATATGGGCTTTGCTTACCTTGCTGCGATAACGATGAGTCGGGCTTCTCCTTCTAGAGGGATATAATGCGGTGCTTTATTCTGTGGTTCTGCTTCTAGGAGGTATGAGAAGATATCTCTATTCTCGGGGGTTTCCTACGCAAGGGGAGGGGGAGCGTTGTTTTAGATAACTGCTATACGTGTGTGGGGGGAGAGCGTAGTCTCACCTTCATCCTTTCTGAAAGAAGACCCGCACAGAATTGTTGAAAATTATGGAACCCTCCCAGAAGATTGAGTAATCTGAGTATATGGATTATATAACTGACTTGACCCAAAGACGCCGCCGCATACCCTGACTCATGCATCACGCCCCTGAAGTCGTATGCGCCGACTCTCTCCTGGGGCTTAAGGTAGTTGAACGGTTTACCGAAGGCGAGGTCTCCCATGACATCGAGCATATAGAAGTTGAACCATTCGGTGACGTCTATGGGGGTTGTGCCGCTCTCGGAGATGTGTGAAATGAGTGTATTGGTGTATTTCATTATTCTAGGAAGATACTCCTGAACAGCTACACTGATATTAGCCTATAAGCTGTGTATATATTCTGTAGGGCTTACCTTTCGTGGTGAACGCTTTATCCCACACTCTCCTACGGTACGCATGTGTTTTCTTCGACCGGGTGGTCTGAACGCTATGGTGCGGATAACCAGCGTTATACATAGTTCCTTTCCTCGACTTTGCCAGAACCTGTAGGGCATTCGGATGGTTTATCGCAAGATCATTCGGTCCTACCACACACACATAAATCAGACCCCCCCCCACAACCCTAACAACACCCCAAAGACATTCTTACCAACCCTAACCACATCACCATGAACTCTATGCAACTCCGCCGTGACCAGATGTAACTTCCAACCAGACCTCCACTGCGTCCACGGAACCCACCATTTAGTAACCTTTGCCCAAAACGGGCCCGGGAAGTTCCTCAACGGATGGAACCATATCCTGTACACGAAGATACTACCCATCATCCCGACCCAGAACGACCACACGATAGTCGCGGTCAAGCCCAGACATTGCTGAAACGGGAGACCGAGGTAGAGGTTGAAAAGCAGTTGGAGAGCTACCGGTCCAAGTACTGTGATTACAAAGAGTGGTTGCGCGAGTAGGTCTCTTTCTGAATGGCAGAAGTAGGTGATGTGCGAAGCGACTGCGATGCAGGCTGAGAGAACTGCTAGTTGCGGGAGTGGGGTGTTGGCGAGTGTCCAGAGCGCCTGGTGGACTCTGTTTGTTATGTTCGGCATCTCAGGGGGGGAAGTATTCCAACCGGCGTGTTGTACCAGTATGTAGCCTACTTGAAGGGTGGGGATTCATTAGTTATATAAGAAAACCATTCCTCAAGTCCAAGGCCCGGATTGACCGCCAGCTTTCCTTCCGAGAACCGAGACATGCAGAATACATACGGCCCTATCTGGTCCTGGCTTATGAATGTAGTTCTGTGGCGCATTTCAGATCTAGCCAGCTTCAAGAATGCATGCATCGGCTATTAGATGTATGTAGTAGGTATTTACTAGGTAGTAGAGGTGGTATTTGCACTTTCTACTCTGGGTATTAATTGGACGCATTCCGGACAGGGTTAAGCCCGCGTATCGATAAGGACTCATTACTAACAATCAACACCCATGACGAAACCTCATTATATATATAGAAGAGACAGTGGTTTGTTTAAAACCTTAGGGATAGACAAGCCCTTGGTTTTCTCCGCATCACCCCACTCTGAGTCCTGGTGTCTGGGCAGGGGTCAGGTATCTCTCGATAGCTGTACTGAACTGTTGTCCATAACTTAAGCGCCTGGTTCACACAGCTACTGTTGCAGTGTTATACTCCGCAGTCATCATGACATTACCGCTATGCGCAGTGACGGGTGTAAGTATCTTTGGTGGCCTGTTAATCTCGCAAATACCTACTACAATAGCCAGGAACAAAAGGGTGGAAAAACAAGAGTATTGGCCCCCCCTGCATGTAAGCGAAATAGTCTATTGGACCTCATGCCCAAATATCCGATTGGACTATATGGCTTTTTTTTGCAAAACACCTCAAGTGTCAATAACGGATTTTGATTCTCCTTGGAACGTGTCAGTCATTCATCACGTAGAGTAAACCCTTGAAAGAAACAGTCTACCAAGTAGGCTAAATAATTGTTTCGCCGCTCCACCAGTAGATAACAGAGTTTGCAGCAGATAGGCGCTTCTGACGGGGGATTGTGAGATCTGATTGGTTGGAGCATCGTGGGTTGGCAACCAACCTCAATCCCCAAGGAGCCGCCAGGAAGAGGCAAGGATAAACATCACAGCCAAGAATCCCCTTTCCCCCGTGCAGTTCTGTAACATAGTCAAGGCTTAGTTAGGGGGGAATGTATATATGTGTGGTTTTTCCTTTTACTTTGTTTCTTTAGGTGGGTTTCTCTGGTTGTGTTATTATTATATTCCGTTCTTTTTTATGCGTGGTTTTGTCTGTCATTCTTTTAATTCTCCCCCTCGACCTGGTGTCTGAAGATTATTCAATACCTTATTACGAACTTCACTCTCTACAATGAATTCCACACGCCGTAATTACATCCCAGCAATCACACTAGTACTACATCTACTCCAACTCACCCATCTCTGCATATCAGCCCCAATACAAAAGTACACTCCCCCTACACTCTCAAAAATTAAAAAAAAAAAAACCACTCTAACAACCCCACAGCATACGCAGGAACTGCACCACACCAGAATTCACACCAATCACACTAAGGACACTCCTCCCATTCCCTAGCACATCATTACCCTCCAACACCTCTATAACCCAAGTAGTAACCACAACAATTGTCCGACACCACTGGGTGGAACTCCCGCCTGCGACTGTTACAACAACGGTGGTGCCCGCTGTGGCTGGAACGCAGTTTGTGACGAGGAGTGAGGTGGTTACGGTTACGGTTACGGAAGTTCCGAGTATTATTAATTTTTTGCCGTTGCCTGGTGTGACGGGTGGTGGTGGTACTACGGAGTTGGTTGGGTCTACTATGATTGATACGAGTGTATCTACGACGAGTATGGGAGCTACGACGAGTGCTGAAGCTATAAGTACGGAGCTTACGAGTGTTGAGCCTACGAGTGTTGAGCCTACGAGTGCTGAGCCTACGAGTACTGAGCCTACAAGTACTGAGTCTACGAGTACTGAGCCTACGAGTATTGAGACTACGAGTCCTGAACCTACAAATACTGAGCCTACAAGTACTGAGACTACTGAGCCTACGAGTGCTGAGACTACAAGTACTGAGCCTACGAGTACTGAGACTACGAGTGCTGAATCTACGAGTGTTGAGCCTACGAGTGCTGAGCCTACAACGAGTGCAGAACCTACGACTGCAGAACCTACTACACCCCCCAACCCTATAACCTCAATTGGAACCGGACTACAATCATCAACCCTCCTGCGCATCTCCATAACCGGTCTCGCCGTAAAAGCAACCCCAACCGCAAGACCAACCGAGCCCAAAGTGAACGCTTTCACAGTTTCATTCACTCGGCCGCCTTCGATCTAGACGGGAGCTGTGGTAGCTGGAGAGAGAGAGAGAAAAAGAAAAAACGGCTTGAGCGTCCTACAGATCTTGAGGATCTAGATTGTATATATTTCTTTTGTAATTATTATATGTATGCAAGAGCCTTGAAGGTTCAATGTGTGTGGCGAGAACAGACTAATGGGAGGAAAAGAAAAAAAGAAACAGCTTGTCAAGTCTATCAGTGCACCCCGATGTGAGATCCCGATCGTGGTTTTACGACTACGGCAGTATCAGTATCTGTGTGTTTGCAGCGGGAGTAACCGTGTGAATAGAATCAGGGCTCGAGCAATTGCATGTATTGTCCGTCTACCGGACTGTGCAGATATTCAGGTCTTTGCGATCCTTGCATTGTTGCTGCAGGCGCTTGGGCCATGTTGATCTCGTGCAACACTGAGCTTCATCTTCTTATCTCATTCACCTCTTCTCATCTCATCTTCTCCTCTCATCTCATCTTCTCTTCTCATCTCATCTTCTCTTATATCCCCTCTTCCCTTCTCTCCTCTTCAGCTTCATCTATTAGTATCCCCCTCCAGGGGCTCATCATGATCCCCACCGAAGCCCAGATCAAAGAGTCGGATGCCCTCAAGGCACAAGGCAACCAAGCCTTCGGGAAAAAGTAATCCCCCATCCCCATGTCCAACACCATCTAACAACCCTAGGGAATTCACAGCAGCACACTCATGCTACACCCAAGCTATAGCATTGACCCCGAGCTCGCCGGCGCTCTACTCGAACCGCTCGGCAGCTCTGCTGTCCATGAATAAGCTCGGGCTTGCACTCAACGATGCCAACCAAGCTATCAAGCTGGACCCCAAATGGCCCAAGGCTTACCGGCGGAAAGCCAGTGTTCTGGACGCGATGAAAAAGTACCCGGAGGCGAAAGAGGTCTATGCTAAAGCTCTTGAAGTAGGGCTAGCTGAGGTTACAGGACCACAAGAGAAGGAGAAGGTGGAGGGCGAGATTATGAAGCTAGTCAAAGGTATGAAGGGAATCTCTATTCAGAATCACTTCTAACATCTACAGCAATCGATGCAAAAATCGAAGCTCAAGCAGCTACTCCCTCCCCCGTTACTCTCCACAAGGAAGAAAACAACGTCGGCTACATCGTCATGAAAGAATTCGAGCGCCGCCTCTCTATGGGCGAACCTGTCGGGCAATGGCCCCCAAACGGCTCTTGTCTTCGTAGAATCTGGGTTGCGTGAGTCGCTCACTCCCCCTCTCACTCCCCCTCTATACACCCCACTAACACTCCCAGCGAAATGCAATTTCAAAACGCCCTCAACAGTCTACACCAATTCACCGAGGGCCAAATCCCGGGGGCTCCACCCGGCACCCGCGCCATCTTCGGCCGTGTCCAAACCCTCGAGGAACTCACCACCGCTATTCTCGAGGACATCCGCGTTGCCCGCCTCGACGCCATCGGCCTCGACAAACTCCGCCTCTGCTACGCTCTCGAGCAGCAACAACGTAACGCCATCGGACCAAACATCTCACCCAAAGAGACAATCGCAAAATACAACCAACGCCTCACGCAAGCCCGCATACAACACGGCATCACCGACCCTGTCGGCGGGTGGAACCAGGTCCGCCCCGCGCTGCAACTAAGTATTAGAACCGCGCTCATGAACGGCTGCATCAATAAAGCCCTCGACGCCCCCGGCAGCGACGAGCCCGAGTTCAGACGCGCAGTAGAGCTGATTGAAGAGGCGCGGCGGATGTGGCCGATGGTTGACGGTGCGATACGAGGCCGAACACTAGAAGAGACGTTTCTCCGCGGGGTCAAGACACTCCTTGCAGAAGCCCTAATCAAATCCTACAACCACTCCCCAACCTCCCCGAGCGACCAGCAGAAGAAGTTAGACGACCTGATGGAGATCTCAAACTGGATCATCGACTCTTTCAACCGCAACCCGAAGCCGCCGGAGAGTGAGAGACGACAGGGGTTCATGGGGGATGATGCGTGGTGGAATATCTACTACGCCCATTACGCAACCCCTCTTGCAAAAGCTTACAGCTTCCGCGGTTTCGTGTATGCTCACACCGGTTTGCAGATCGACCTTGATCGCAGGGAGGAGTTGTGCTGTAAGGCTGCGCGTGAATACATCACTGCTGCGGGCTGGATGAGTGTCGATGAGCCCGAGAGAGCAAACAACCTCTGGAACGGTATATTCGCAATGTGCAGTAGTGAGGCATACTACCATAAAGAGGACTTTCGAGTCTTGGCAGACATGGCGAGGGGGGCTAGTAAATGGTATGATGACTACTTTGTCGAGCAGCGGACACAGCCGGAGCATATCGGGACCACCGCGTTGAAGGATGTCTTGACCAGTGAATGGTACCCGGATGTGGATGAGAATGCGCCGGTGATGTCGAAGCTGCTGAAGGATATCTGGAGTGAGCGGGTGAGCAAGTACGGAGAGAAGGAGGAAGCTGTTGGGAGTATAGAGATATGGGGAAGTTTAGATGAGAGGTTGCGAAGCGCCTTGGAGGAGAAAATGGGATGGTAGTATTGGTTTATGAAACGATTATTATTAATATCACTGTATTAGGGAATCAGCATTGTATTTATTCAAACCCGGGTAGAGTAATCCTAGTCATAGCAGACAGCTAGTTATCAATTATAATTATTACAACTCTCAAGTCTCAGACACTAAACCCTTATCTGAAACGGATATTCACAAAAATCATTCAAAGGCGGTCTCGCAAACGGCCTAGCAGAACACCTCTCACAGCCCAGAACCCCACGCAACTCATCCTTCCAACTCCTAACCACAACCCCATCCACCCAAAACGGCACCTTCGTCTGCCCAACATCCCACACCGCCACACTAATCATCCTCATCTTCTGAAACCCACCAAAAGCCTTCGTATCCACATCGAACGCATACTCCGTCGGCGTCACTTCCATCGTCTGTCCAGGCAGTATAGTCCCAATACCAGACACAGGATCCATACAAGGACCATAGGACTGCACCATGACCTGCAAGTCCGCCGGATTAGTCGTGTTCGTCGCCGTGTAATCAATCGTGAGGTGGAATCGCTCTGTATCGAACAAAAAGTCTTTTCCGTAGATCTGGAAAGCTGCGCCGGCGGCGTTTGAGGCGTATAGTGCGTTTGGTTTCGATGTGGCGGATTTGGATCCTGGGTGTGTGTTGGGGTAAGATTGTGCGTTTGTGAGAGCCCAGTTTGTGAGGGTGTAGGTTTTGTAGGGTGTTGGGAGGGTGGTGATGTCGTCGAACTAGAGGTGATTAGTAGGGAGAGGGAGATGTAGAGGGAGGGCTTACTTTTAGTGTTGTGGCGGGAGCGGTGGATGTGGGTGTTTGCGTGGAGTAGTTGCATTTAGTACCGTTTATCACTGCGGGGACGGCGTACTCGTCGATGGTCTACACTGTTAGTATGAAGGGGGAGCATTAAGTGAATGAATACTCACAACATCATCAATCACGAATGGAAAATCCTGTCTACTTCCTCCTGAACCCCACGAAACCCTCACCTGCCATTGAAGGATCTTACCCCACCCGTTTTTGGGCAATGAGACCAAATACCCTGTATCAGAGCCTTTGATCTTGAAACTCACACTGTTTGTTTTACTCCCATCGTCGTGCCATCCGAATACCGAGACTGTGAGTTGTTCTTTCAAGAACTTGTCTTCTACAACCGGGGATAGTTTAAAACTAACAAGGTCGTAGACGGCCCATGGGGATACACCGCCGAACGGGAGAGCGCTCAGAGTTCCGATTTTGGCTATATCTGATGGTGCATCGCCGGGTCTGGTAGTTGGGGTGTGGAGGAGTCCGACCCCATCACACTATAAAAAAAAAACATTAATATTACAAAAACTTAAAAAAGATGAGTGGAATACAATACATACTCCCTTCAGTAGTGCTGGAGTTGTTTCGTATTTCCATGTACAATTGACTATCTGCCAACCTTGGCCATTCTCGAATAAGATCCGTCTAGAGATGAACTCTGCAGTGTCTGTCGTGGTGTCTCTCCACACCTCGCCACTCCCCGGTGTTTCAAGTATGTGGTATTGGAGATACCGAGGACTCTGGTTCGGCCATGGCGGTATAAAGTAATCCCACTTACAACAATCAGCTCTAGAGACTGTGTAAACAGCAGCTTTATGACCTACCTTAAGTGTCTTGTTCACCTTCTTTGTCGCGCAAGAACCCTTAGATAGAGCGTCCGCGTCCGCTGTAGCATCACGGCGGTCAAGACCACTACACGCAGAATGTCAGTCCACACTCCATATGCGGAGGAGTAAAATACCCATCGATTATCCCACCCAACACCGAAGTCCAAAACGCAGCAGTAACGAGAGAGATCGAAACCTTCATTTTTCGAATATACTCCAACTAATGATCCCCTTAAGAGTTCTTTCAGTCTCTTTTTAAACACCTCTTTACACCCCTAGTTAGCACTCTCCCCCCCTCCCCCCCCTTATCACGCGGTCTGGTACCTGACATAACCGTGCATTATCGTGTACTACCACTGAAGCTTGTACGTACGGAAAAAAATGTACGCGAATGCTTATTCTCAACCAAGACATTGCCGTGTATAAAAAACACCCGGTATTACAGGGAAGCGAGATGTTATCTCTGTACGACATTCTCAGCCGTCCCCTGGGATAGTTCCCCCGGGGCGTGGCTTGCAATTTATCCAAGAATAACCGTTCGTGTTCCGCGATGCGTGCGTAATGTAACGAGTGATGGGAGAAGTACATCCGTCTGTACCGTTGAGAAAGGGGTGAGAGGGGTTGTGTATTTTTTTTTCTATCTAGATGCAGATCAAAGCTTAAGAATTACGAGTCTAGATTCCTAACAGGGAGGAAAGTCTTCCCATAATTCTCGTATTATGACGATCATAGAATAAACCCAGGAATTCCTCAACTTAAGCTTCTTATGTCACTAATCAACCCCCTCCCCCCCGTAAATCCGTGCATTTGGTTAGTCTAGGAACT
The DNA here is from genome assembly GCA_033030425.1 of Verpa conica. Lineage (NCBI taxonomy): Eukaryota > Fungi > Ascomycota > Pezizomycetes > Pezizales > Morchellaceae > Verpa > Verpa conica. Next base: position 95,219 of record JAUFSD010000003.1, read on the forward strand.
CACCCCCCCCTGTTAAAGCTTGTACTCCCCCATCTCGGCAGGAAAAATATTCTTGAATTGTACTCTGGAGGTGACACTGATTCTTATCTCGGCCGGCCCGCGGTTTTAATACGGCGAACATAACATTCAGCTCTTCGTATTGAATGAATGGATGAATTAATCATGAGCACATGGAGCCCCCCAGCTCTCCGTATTAATTCGGATAGACTTCCTAAATGGCATGAAGCTAGTTAGTCAATATAACACCCTTTTTCTATATAATTTATTCTCCCGGAACTACCTTACTAAATACGTGTACAGGAAAGCGGAGTGTTTTGGTACGGCATTAGTGCGGTATTCTAGAAAATGATTAAGTCGGCTGTTACAGGACCAACTTGGTAGCACTTTCCAACCTAAACCCGTATTCCCTACCGATGCGGTAGTGAAAACACCCCTCCCCCCCTCTTTCAGCTATTGTAATTCTTGCGGATCACTATTATTAATCAACATATTCTATCAAGACATAAATCCCCCTTCTCTTAAACGCACCCCCTATAATCTCAACGCCTAGGAATGACTACATACAACTATGGAATACTCCGAAGTGAGCTAGTCTCCGAGGATCGTATACCGATAGGATTCCCAGTGTTTGGAATACACCTGTTGGTGAACGAATGAATGAATGAATGAATTAATCGTAAGTACATGGAGCCCGAGGGCTAAGGTACTCGTACTGCATACGCCTGTTGGTAAAAAACAGCTCATAATCCAAATACACAAAGTGGAGTTTTTTACAACCTTCTGTGGGTGTACTCGATCGCCAGCCTTACAAGCAGCGGCGGGGGGGGATGAGGTTAATAGTGGGGCGTTATTATACTAAGTCGGTTGTGCGGTTGTCTTGTAGGGTTTAGACGTTCTTCATGGTTCATCATTCGGTTTGGAATCCAAGCATCTACGTACAGGCATGAATAAGTACATGGAGCCTAAGGACTAAGGTACTCGCACCTCGCACTATTCAAAAGCCTAGGTCTGAAAAACAAAACACTAAAATAACAATATAAAAGGCGAAGGAATAAAGGCACGTGTAAAAACAAAACTTTTCCTAAACCTCACTTCATTCCGGCCCCGTCCTTCCCCCTCTCCTGGTCACTGCTTCCTTACATACAGGCATAAGGATAGCTAGGAGCACAAATTCAAAGGCTATAGGTTCCACGAAAACAGTAGTAACATGTTTTAGAAGAATGCACTGATAAGGAACTAAATTGAAGAACTAAAATACAGAGCAAACAATAAACCTTATATAGCCAAAGAAAATTTGTAAATAACAGTTACCCAGTTAGCCAACCAGCACAATAAATTATCCATTACCAGTCTGGGTAATTGGAATGAATTCATCTGTTGGGTAAATAGTTGCACTGTAAGTCTAGTATCCTTAGTTACCTAAACGGACAAGTGAGACTGGTAACATAATAACAACCACTTGGCGAGTGACAAAAATCTAACAACATGAATGAGAAACTGAAGAGATTAAATGAGAAAAACAAGTAATGACCGGTGAGAGAAACACGTTACCAAATTCTTACGCTTCTAAATTAGTTGTCAAGAAAAGTAAATAAAATCTCATGAATATATAAAATGAGGTAATGGTATATGGCTGATGGTAGACTATAATTTTATACAAAACTATTTAAAGGTGTTGCCGCGGAACGGGCTATGCGCTCTATATCAATATGGGGCGTCAAACGTGTCAAAAATGAATTTTTCCACCTAGTAAAATCATGGATTAGCATACTGGAATGCAGTATAGAACCGGACCACCTGTCTAGAATACTATAGATGGTCCACAAATAAGAGATTTCACTACTTTTAAGTGAGACATACAAATTTACCAATTAAGATACATGAAGCACTACTTCAAGCTTATCCCATAACCCGGTGAAAAATCCTGCCCCCTACCAAGTGGCGGCGGCTCAACATATAGTAGCCTATGAAAAAGAGTAGAAGTCTGAGTTTAGCCACACAACTTTGGCTCCCACGTAAAAGCGGCAGCTTCACCGGGTTATGGGATACCTCTGAAGTAATTATCTTGGCCCTTAGCTATTGCGTATAAAGAGAAACATAAGGCCTAGATTATGATTAGGGCGATAGTTATGTGTGAGGATCTGTGCTAGTACACCAGTGGGCTATTGTGGACCACCATAGTATTCCAGACAGGTGGTCCGGTTTTGTACTGTACTCCAGTATGCTAATCCATGATTTTACCACGAGTGGTAAATTAGGTTTTGACACATTTGTACTTCCATAATATCAACCCCCGAATAGTTATTACTATTAAGCCTAAGAAATGAATAATAAGTATTGTGGGAAGACAAAAATAGCCGCGGATTCGCATAGCAACTGAGTTGAGCCTCACTGTCACCCAAAAATTCTTATGAATTCAACATACTTAGTATCTAGGATATATAGATGATATAAGATTTGCAGCTTCTGTGTTTTAGTATTCATGCGCCTATTAGTAGTTGTGGAGTAGTACTCATTGAGCTCTTTCTCTACTAGTAAATGCTGGTTGCTATGTTATTTTTGTCCCCTACAATATTACATTATCGGTGGCCTCAGAAGGGAAACGTGAAACCCTCTTCCTCATTTCAGTACCGAGAGGGTAACGGTGAAAAAGTCTTCCCGGAATAGTAAATAAAATACATAGCTATGCGCGGAGGGATATTTCATAGGGTGATACACCCTTACCTGATTGTATGCCCCTCGATGACACTAAGTGAGGAGAATGAAAGAATACAACGATCGTCTAGTTGAGTCAATAGTTTACAAATAAACGTTTAAGTCTTAATATGATTTATGAATAGTAGGGCACGTTATGTTAGTAGAGTATTTCTCAAGAAAACTTACCTTAAGCTATTGGTAGCATCATGTCCTATAAAATTACCACCACGGCTAGTTTGGCCAGAACGTTCGGCTAGATTGAAACTACTTATGAATTAATGACTAAACGTCAATTGAGAATTCTCGGGCTGTATGTTGGTGTCTTCGAACACCTTGAGCTGTGAGGTAATCATTGGCATGAGTCTTTTGAGATTTTAAGGACGTCAACATGTACTACAGAAATCGAAATATACCATGTAACTAATACCTAAATGATTGCATATATCTACAGTTATGAACGTTAACCCTAGAAATATCAGCGTTTCTCGTAGCCCTCTTTCAAAATCACTATTACCTTCATACCAAAGAAACTAAAATACCCCGCATAGGTTTCTATACTGTTCACATTGCTACAATTTCAAGTCCTATCACTCCCATTGATCCACCTAACTTACAAACAGAACATACAAAAAACCCTACAAGCCCGCTAAATCCACCCGCTGATTACCCAGAGAAAAACACCGTCCACAGCACCGCAATATTCCCCAGTGCAATAATCAACTCAACTTAACCGCTCTTCTAGCAAGAAGCGGCGAGTCTCCACTCTTCACCTTCTTCCAATCGTGCGCATCTAAGCACGCCTGTCTACTCAACAACACCGCCGGCGCCGTACGCTCCCGAACCTCCTTCTCATACACGCCAATAGCTTCCTCCAGCGACACCGTACCCTCTTTAACAGATTCCAGCGCCTCTGCAAGTTTGGCTGCATCCATCATTCCGTGGTTTGCCGCTTCACCACGATCTATTATTCACGTTAGAATATATTAAAACGGCTAGTAATTTAAAGAAAACCTACACATAGTCATTGCGTGCGCAGAATCACCCGCTAGTGTTACTCTTCCACCCTGGCAACTCCACTCAAGGCATGGCCAGTCCGCCAGTGTTATCTCGGCAACTGGCGTATCATCCGGGATAGTCAACAAAGCTGTTTTAAAAGGCTCTGCAAAGTTGCTAGCTCGTCGCTTCATATTCGCCAACCGCCCAGATGAAGTCGGTGGTACTTCGTCTTTACCGTCAGGGTCTCTAGGACGCCATGAGATGATGAATTGGATGGTGTAGTAGTCCCCACCGGTGGCGTTTGATTCCGGTGTATCAATTGCTATTACAAAGGGTTACATTAGTACTAGTAAGCTTCTGAAATATAGGACTCTTACTTGAATACCAGAGGAAATCTTCGGTCTCCGGGTGCATCCCCTGGAATAAGAGAGGGTCTAAGGCTCTTAGTGGGGCTGCTTGCTCTGGTGTGAACCGGACTGCTAATCCAGTACTGCAGATACCAAGTGGCTGAAGCTGAAAAGTATCCGGACATAACATCTCGCGGGTTCGAGATCTCCCTCCATCAGCTCCAACAAGAATAGTTCCTGACGCTGTAGTGCCATCTTCAAAGTAAACTGTCACACCCTCATCTGTTTTTTCAAACTTTTCAAGTTTTTTATTCCACTACATCACATATTAGTTTTTTTATAAATAATAATAAAAACTGGGGACACACACACCTGAATTGGTAGATCCTGGGCTAACAATCTTCTAAAACCCTCCCGCTTGAGCCTCAACCTTCTATTCGGAGGAACTTTGCAGTCGATTTCACCAGTCTTCATATTCAAGAAAAGAAAGTTCCCCCTGTCCAATCTGCCCTGCTCCGGGTCGACCTGTATCTCCAGTAGCCTATCACAAAGCTTATCCGGAAGACACGACTCGAGACTCGGGAGTGCCCAGTGGATCGTTATCCCCCACCCTTGACCACGCGCCTCCGCATGCTCATCGCGCTCAAAGATTGAGAAACTGATACCACGCTATAAAAAAAAAGGGTGTGTTAAATTTTTTTATTATAACGCTATATGGCAAACAAAAACGTACCTTCCTGAGAGCTTGTGCGAGCGTCACACCAACAACCCCAGCACCCACGATCAAAACATGAATAGGAGGCGTCTGTTGTGTCATTTTTGCGAAAAAAAAGTAGGACCCAGAAAAAAAAATCTGTCGCAGGTTTTTGAGAAAGTCTTCTATTTGCCGACCGGCCGATGGAGGACATTCACGGGGGGGAGGTAGACATTACTTTTTCCTAACATGGGGTGACCTCCTCCTCGCAATTCTCCCGGACACCCTTGTCTTCCGATTCTGGTAATATGCATATCCATCTACGAGTAAAGAGAAGGTGCACTGATGCAGGGATAACATCTAAGCACGCAGACGGCGAGGGGCCAGCTTGTCGAGTGATGTTATATGGCGCATTCAGCGATGGATATGCCAGGCGATTTATCCTAGGAGAGATTACACAGCCACGTGACCCAGTCACCTCGGCCAAATCTAGGCGTCACAATACTGGAGTTGGTGTAATTTTGAAATACGCAGCTATCAGAGCCTCATAAGCGTCTAAAATTGTCTATATTCTAAAATCCTTCTGAAATATGGCTTACTCTTAGCCCAGTCAGGTGTCTTGGTGTCTCGAGATTCCCTGGCTCCAACTATTCCTGCACATTGGTCCCTGCTGCAGCGGATACACCCGCAGTATGCATAAAGAACCCGAACGTGCAACTTTGGGCAGAGAATCTTGTTGGAAGTGAAAAGAAGACTTGCATGTTCAGGTTTTTGATGTCCACTGCGAGTAACAAGCTAGGATGTATAGGCCCAGTTAGACCCCATCGTTTATTTTTTTTGGCGAATAGTTAGGTCGTACTAACCTCATTGTACACGCTGCTTATCGGGGGCCGTACCTCATATAGGCTAGATTTAAATTGGTTTTACATATACCAATAAACTACCTATTGAAGGGACATATCCTGAACGGGCTAGGGAAAAAAACATTTTATCATTGCGGTCGGACGGCGGATGCGGTTGCGTAGCGGATTTACCGCGGACTATCTATGAGGTACCGGACTAGCTATTGATAGGGTATCGGACTATCGATAAAGTATTGGCAGGACTATTGATAAGGTATTGGACTATCCCATAAGATGGTAAAAAATTCTGTCCACTTATGTAACAGCTAGCCGTGTCTTTTGCTAGAGTGGCGGTCCAGCCAGAGGGGTTTCTGGAGTAGTTTCCCCTAACCCAGTAAACCAGTCAAGTTCTCATTGGTAGGTCAGTCTATCCTACTGACATATCTTAGAAAAGGGGCAGCAATAACACGATATGGGATGGAAATCTTATAAACTCGTTCCTATATCTTGACTGATTCTCTAAAATGTGAACCTACTCTGGTAACTATTTAGGACATCTTTAGTCTTGGATAGGCTCTAGAAAGAGCCGAGAGTTTTATTATGAGTCTGGCCGGGCCAGGTGTCTTTGGCCCATTGGAAAGTCTGGTCTAGAATACTAGCCCATAAAAGTGGTCCACCATTAAGCATATGCACACTGTGCTCAGATTTGGTCTCCAACTGCAAGCGCAGCTAGATTCAACTAGGCCCACCACCCCTAAGACAACTATGGTGGCGATTTCTCATTACAGAAATTACTGCTAACATTACAGATACATCTAGATCTCAAGTAATATCACCATCAATATGAGTCTTCCGTTTTCCCCTATTCTTTTTCCGTTTGATGACCCCAACCACAGCATATATAGCCTCGCGCAATACTAGAAAAACAAACAGAATACCCAGCCCAAGGACCATAGCAATGACAACCGCGATGCACATAACCGAAAACCACTTTGAAATATCATAAAATACCTCCAAAAATAATGAAGAAGAACTCTGGGTGACTGCTAGGATAACCTGCATGGCGGATAAAACCACACTCACTGTTCCAAAGACAAACAGGAACGGCCCCGTAAAGCGGCCGAAATAGGTGCCATACTGGCCATACACTTTGTGGTAATTCAACTCAAAGCGGAATATTCTGTTGTAGAAATTCACCCTGCCGAGTCGCAAATCACCGTAACGAAAACGAGGGGATACGGTGTCATCTGGTAGGTGCTTATAGCGTTGCAAAAACGCGAAAAGCTTAATGTCCTCAGCGCTGGCGCTGCCTTTGCTGATTTCTTCTACTAATCTCCTTGGTAATAGCTTCTTTTCAACGGCGATATCTAGGTCGGATGGGCTTCGGATCAAGTATGTGTATGAACGGAGGAAACCGCCAACAGCACGTTTCAGCTCTGGATCACTGTCTATATATTTCTCTCGAAATGTATCGTCGAATAAGTACGAAGGCAAAGGTTTGATAAACACTCTGCCCTCGTACCAAAGTAGATGTAGTCGCGCCTCATCTGCTATCACAATCTCCCGTCCACGGACGATTTGTTGGTGAAGTGTCGAGACATGGGAACTCTTTGGCGTTGCGACAAGCCATAGCATCGGAGAAAGTTCGTTTAGCTCAGGAGTCAGAAGCTGAGCCCTGAGGAAACTCGCAATTTCGGATTCCTGGACAAAAGGATATTCTGGTACGGGAGCTGTAGAGACTACTTGCGGGTTGCTAGCCGATGGAAAGAGCGACCCAATATTGTTTGGATTCATTTTAATAGAAGCAAGGGAGGCAATAAACTAGATGAATCCAGTGCTACTACCCCCGCCGTGGAAATTGAGATTTCCGAGTGATATCTTGTGGGCTAGAGTTGATGAGCAAACTACGTGTATAGAGCATATTAATAAACTCTTATAAGCTTAGCGGTTCGTCTGGTATGGGCACATTTAATATCCGGATATGTATGATTATGTTTCTGCGCGTGTTTAGATAAACTTGCCCTAGCATACTTAGAACCAGTGGATGGTCAGGCCTTTTTTTACCGGGTGCATCTTAGCTATATCTATTGGCTTGCATGTAGAGAGGAATCCCTAATACGTGCCACATTTCTCTATCCTCGATGGTACATACTTCAAGAGCGTCCGCAAGATCGAGCCACCTCGTAAGAGCTGTATATAAATTTGCCAACATGGTTGAAAAGACTAGATTAATCACATCTGGTCATTGATAGCCTAGATCCAGCCCTCTTATAGGTTAGACTATTTCTACCCTTTAGGTGCTACGCATAGCATAGAGCGAGATTCACAGGGGCCTGCACTACAGCTTTCGGAAATAAAGATCGAGAAACATGGGGTTCGAATTTAGGGTTCCTATTGGTCTTTCGGTCTTGTGGCAAAGACTCTAGCAATTGCACTCTACTGGTTATCCCTTACACTGGCAAAGCTGACCCCCCCAAGTGGGGCCGGGTCTTTCTACTGGTCATGTTTAGACCACCAACTAGATATGGCAGGTATGATATATTAAACGTAGAGAACTGAGAGTTTTGGTATAACTGTTCACGGCCAGCCCAAGACAGAGACCTACATTACCGGCGTTTAACAGATCATACCTACTACACCGCCACTTTGACCCCACTAGGGGTCAGCATTTTTTGACAGCGTAAGGGATAGGCCCTGCTCACTGACTCCGGTCTCTCGATCTTTCTTGCCAGAGACTGTAAGATAAGGCAAGATAAATAGCTTTAATGTTTCAGGTCTTTGCTTCCTAAGAACTTTCTTGGTTGGTTCCGAGTTGCTGGTTGACGTATCACTTCTGTAGGTGGATTACCTACCGTACAAATTGTGATAAGTGGCTGGTCACATACGACGTCTAAAACTCTCTAGCAACGTACGCGGCAAGAAAACCGGAAACTTGAGGACACCTTACCTGAGAAGGCAACTCCAACTTCTTGTGTGACTATTAATCATGTATGTGGTTTGGATTACTTACACTTAGTCTCAGCGCTGCCACTTGATGGCGCACAGCAGCAAGTGGACCTAGATTAACGAATCGGCATTTTTGAATTTAGTCTTTTGTAATGTAATTTGGAACAAGCAAATGGCTCAAGGGGGGGCTGTTTCGTTTACTTTATTAGCAGTATAGTGTCACTTATATATCTATGTACTCGCAAACCTATTTAGAAATCACCTAATTAGCGAAATGAATGTCCCACAAAATGTATATAGCCACTTTTTTTCCAGCTCACTATATAAAATAAAACATAAAGGACCTAGGATTAAATTAAAGGGAATGTTGAGCCAATATTCGCTATAGATAGTACATTTCTGTATTATATATACGGGCTAAGACATGTTCTCAGAAATCTACTTTAGACAATATTTACCCAACATATGATCATATGGTTAATTCTAATATAGCTAGACCATAAAATTAAGCGCTGATATTTACCTGAAATCTATAGGTCAGACTGTCTTAGTTTATCAATTATGCTCTCAATGTAATTACTTTTCTTATGTTATTCTAATACTAGGGGTAGGGGGGTGAAGATGGAACGGGTCTCACAATTTTTCTATGGTGACCCCAGAGAGTGGAGATCTCTGCTGTGCCATCTTCACACGCCTACCCCTAGTATATATCCTCTTATCTATTGGTTAGGAGTTAATTTGATTGTTGAAAAGTGCAAAAGTGGGTACGTCAGCGGTAGATCTAGTCGATTCTAAAGAGATCAGACCTTAACCCACATAAAACAAATATCTGCCAGCACCGCACTGTCAAGGTTACGCGTTCAGTTGTCTGCAGTCGCCCCCCAAGAAGCTTTAAAAGCACAATATGGTATATTAGTGGACCTGGGATCTTGTAGAGGCATTCGGTAGTTGTGATTTGAACTCGGGGTAGAAAGTTCTGCGGTCCTATATGCAATTTTATTGGCAAGGTAGAGGGGCTATGGGCACAAGGCAGCCTGAGTTATGATGAATAATACTTAGCTATCTACTAGTGCATGTGAATATCAGTCATTTTAAACTGTATTTCTATTACAGGATTCTCCGTGATATCTCAGTTCCTTCTAACTATCCCGTGGTAGACGTTAATTATTGTATAAAAGTATAATCGTGCTTCCTGAGTTTATATGTAGTATTATGCCTCGAGTAGGATTAGGTATAAATTCATGAGCACGGTGTGCTTCGATACAGTGCTTTTTGCCTCAAGCAGCCTCGTAGACCAAACCGCCATGCGGCTATCGTAAAATATCCGCGATAAAAAGTTCCGGTATAGCTAGGTTTACCTGCATTTTACCTCCGTTAGGAAAGAGAGCAGGCCACGTGTTTGAGCTGGCGGGACGGGCCGGCGGGTGATCTGGATCAAAAGAAATGTGAAACAAATGCGCATTTCTGTGTGCACAGTTCACAACAACAGGCTTTTAGGAAGTCTGACTGGGGGCTTCATTACTAGTTTTATTGGATCGACTAAGAGAGCCTCAATAGAGAATGCCAGAGAAATCAAGGCTGTGCCTTACTACTCAGAAAGATATACAACCTATATTAGTATCAATAGGAGTGAAATGTCCATCAAAAGAATCTTTTACAAGAATCTCCATCCAACCTAAGAACACAAGAGTCCCTCAATACTAAACCATACATACTGAATTTTTCATTCTCTTGCAACAATTCGCCCTAGCTTTGATTAACGCCACATTCGCGAGATACAATATGTCGAGCGACCCAATACTCCTTATACTCCTATACCTCTCTCTATTCGCTGTAGTGGTATCCCGCAACTATTACTGGAGAACATTTCCTCTAATTACTTTAGCACTCCTATACACCTTCTCGTACTTCCAAGAGCTGCCGTTCTCACTACGCAAGTTTGTGGTGTTGGGCCCGGTACTGTTCGTTCAAGTGTTGCTCTTTCTAGGGCTCTCACCACTACAGCTACTCACCCCCCCAAAGAAGCGTGATGTCCCTAAAAGTATTGAGATAATCTACAATCCGAAAGATGGTATCGGTGGAGCAAAGGGTGTATTGATAGAGTAAGTCTTCCAAGCTCAAACAACGCAGAAAATAAATAGAGCTGATAATCCCTTACTAGTATTGTTGCTGTCCATGGCCTTGGATCCACCCCGAAGCGTGCCTGGGTTCACAAGGGCACAGGAAAATTTTGGTTGCAAGATTTCCTTCCAAACGCACTACCAAATGCCAGAATTATGACATTCAACCATGATTCGGACTGGTCAAGTAATACACCGCAAGAATCGCTATCGGACTATGGTCGGGTGCTCTTAAAGGACTTGGAGAAGAATAGAAAATCGCAAGATGAGGCTGACCGTCCGATTATTTTCATCGGGCATAGCTTTGGTGGCATCATAATCAAGCGGGTAAGTGTAAAAAAAAAATCACAACAATTAATACATAATAACCGTGGGAACAGGCTCTTGTTATAGCTTCGAATGAAAATAAACCTCTCAAATCCCTTGTGAAGGGTGCCGTCTTTCTTGGAACCCCTCACCATGGGTCCCAAATGTCGCTTTTCGGAAAGATACAATCATTGCTTACATACTGGGTTGGCTCACGGACGGATCTTCTTGAGCTGTTAGAAACCGACTCTAGAGAAAATGAACAACTCAACGAAGACTATCTTGGGGCCTACCCCCGCGTTCAGCATTATGATTTCTTCGAGCTTCAACCAGAGCGGTTACCATTTTTTGGAATTTCCACAGGGATGGTACATTTCCGCTGATCCATATTGATTCAAACCTGTTACTGACCTTTGTTTGTATGAATAGCCCGTCCCCAAAAAGTATGCTACTATACCGGGCAAAGAAAATCGTGGGCTTGATGCTACCCACAGAGAGCTTAATAAATTCAGCAATGCGCTAGACGGGAACTATTTAGCAGTCAAGGATATAATAGTTGATTTTTTCGAAAATGCTACGGAAAGGCGGATTACTTTGCAAGAAGGTCAAAAATCTAGCTGGGATGTCATCCAAAGTGTGTGTAGTTGACGTCCTTACAGAGAAGCAGCGCTCGGAAGTTCTGGTATGGCTTGCCTACTCGAGTTTCGATACCGAGAACGCCGAGCATGACCGACGGTGGACGAGTGGCACTTGTGAATGGGTCTGTAAGAGACAGGAATTTAAGGATTGGAATTCATCTGTGGCGGGCAGCGGAAACAACTCTGTGCTATATATCTTTGGAAAAGCCGGTTGCGGGAAGACATATATTGCGCAGGTAATACGCTAGCCGTGCGTAACTTTTGGGGGACCCCGAGCTTACTTAATCGTACTATACAGTACTTGCGGAAAAAACTTGAAGAAAATCCCAGAGTTCCCGTCGTATACTTTTATTTCGAATCCAAGCATGCAGAAAGCGCCAAGAACACAGCAATTGCCTTCTTCCGAACGATCCTATATCAATTGCTAAAACAGAGTACGAATCAAGAGGCTATATCAGCTGGTTTTGTGAAAGCCTATGCTCTGAAACAAGATAGCCACACCTCCACATGTACCGGGGAGTCTATTTTAGGACTCAAGGAACTTCTAGTCGAAACATTGAAATTATTCAAGGAAGTACGTCTTGTCATAGATGCTCTGGATGAGTGCACTGCTGGGTCTGCAAATAGAACTTATGTAGAAGACTTGATATCGCTGGCTCAATCTATCGGACCCCTCAAGATAATCATCACCAGTAGGTCAGAACAGGATATATTACAGAAGTCCCGGCGAGTGTCTTCTTTGCTTATCGATATACCAAAGAGATCCACAGATGCTGATATATCGCTATACATCAACCACCGATTAACAAACGAGGCATCACAAGGCTTACTTTCCCTTAGAAAGAAAATTGAAGATACGTTGAAGAAGAAAGCCCAGGTAAGTTTCTATGCAGTCAGCTACACTGAGTAATGATGTTTTTTCTAACTTGTGTCTGGTCTCCAGGGTATGTTTATATACGTGAGGCTTGTGATGGACGAGATCATGAAGGCAAAAACAAGGGAAGCTGTCGAACGTAGGCTAGGGAGCTTGCCCGGGACTCTAGAGGAACTGTACCAACAAGCCTTGGAAAAGATACGAAATACCCATAAGGATGCCCCAGAGGACTTTACGAGAGCTGTGGATATATTCCTCTGGGTGATTACGGCACATCATCCACTCAAGGTTGCAGGTTTGCACATGGCCCTTAGGGCCGAGAATTTGAAAGATAAAGGGCTAGATCATAAACGTCTTGGCGAAAGCCTTCTTGACCCCGCAGACCAGATCAAGTCGTACTGCTTCCCATTTATCGAAATCCTCGCTGATGACACTGTTCGTCTAATTCACTTTTCGGTTACGGAATATTTCCGTCAATTAAAGAAGCCTAGTTTGCAACCTTTTCACTACAAGTCTCTAGAAGCCAACAGCAAGATCGCGTTGACTTGTGTGGCTTATCTTTCGATACAACACATGACAAGTACTAGCGAGACAAGTTCCCGGCTGAAGGATGGGGAAGTAATGCCCATAACAGAAATGGACCAAGAGGTGAGAGCTAGGACTTCTCAGCTTGTTGGAAACTGCTAATAATCCAATTTTTTATATAGTCTGAGTGCTATGATTTCTTGTCGTACGCGATTAACCATTGGCCCTATCACCTACAGAGATCGGAGGAGGAGTTCCCCAAACAATCTCCTGCGTTGGTAGATCACCTACAGAGATCGGAGGAGGAGTTCCCCAAACAATCTCCTGCGTTGGTAGACTTCTGTCGGCCTGATAATCCAGCCTTTATAGCCTGGATTCATGACCGAGCTGGCTTGGACGGGAGATTCAGGGTTTTCTTTGGCTTAAAAACAACGGCCGTGGAGCAGCTTCCGAGCCCATTGCATATCACCACTTACTGCGGCTTGACGGCGCTATCGGAAAAACTGATTGAAGAATACCCTTCTTCAATATCCTTGAAAGATGGAACTGGTGCCACACCACTACATATTGCAGCCCAGCTAGGACTCGGCGACTTGGTAAAGAAGTTTCTCCAGCACGAAGCCAACCCGGAGGCTACGGATGAAAACAAGCAGACTGCATTACACCGAGCAGCAACAAAGGGCCATCTCTCAGCGGTGAAGGAACTCCTTAAAGGTGGTGCCAATATCGATACCCGCGACAAGTTCAAAAGAACAGCGTTGTTTCTTTCTAGTCTTTATGGAAAAACTAACATCGTCTCTGAACTTCTTGAAAATGGGGCCGGTCTAGACTGCGAAAGCGTTTCTGGGGACACACCACTAACGGCTTCTATTGCCAATGGTCATAGCGAGACACTGTCTGCTTTACTATCTGCTTCTAAGACAGGCCCAGAAGATCTTATTCATTTACGGAGCTCTGCCCTCAATGGCGCAGCACGAAAAGGATTTACCGATATAGTAAAGCTATTACTTAATTCTGGAGTGAATATCAAGGCGACCGACAACGTAAAGCAGACCGCGCTCCACACGGCGGCTACAAGCGGCCATCAGAAAGTAGTTGAGCAGCTTTTAGAGTGCAATGCCGAGGTCGATGCTCGAGAGCAATCTGAGAGGACGCCATTATATTTTGCTGCGGAACATGGCCACTTGGTTGTTGTGAAACAGCTATTAAAGGCCGGAGCCAATATTGGTGCCTTGGACAGGCGTAATCAGACAGTGCTGTTCAAACCTGCAGGAAAAGGTCATTTAGAGGTATTAGAGGAGCTTCTGAGCGCCAAGATTGATGTCCAGGCGAAGGACCATTGGGGACGAACTGCCCTGCACTGGGCAGCGTGTAGTGGACAGGTAGAAACGACGAAGAGACTTCTTACTGCGAATTCCCCCTTGGAGGCCAGAGAATGGGAGCAGCAGACACCACTTCACTGGGCTGCCAAAAATGGCAGAGACAACGTGATTCCAGTTTTGCTAGAGGCAGGAGCGGATGCCGACGTGCAAGACAAATACGGGTATAGCCCTCTCCACTGGGCGGCCATAAAAGGAAATCCAAAGGTGTTTGAGCTCCTTCTACCACGCTCCAACCCGAATTGCGAAACTCCTGCGAAAGTAACCCCCCTTCATCTAGCAGCGATCCAAGGACACTCCCGGATCGTAGAACAGCTGATAGTTGTCAAAACGAATGTAAATGCACAGGATACATTTTCCATGAATGCTCTTCATCATGCAGCCTTAAGAGGACATCACAAGATGGTCAAGAGCCTGTTAGAAGCAGGGTGCAGTGCGAGAACAGCCGATCATAATCATCAAACTCCTCTTCACTTGGCAGCAAGCAAAGGCTACGATGGAATTGCTCTTGAACTACTTGTCGAACCGAGCCCCCTCTTGGCTGAAGATAAACGGAAACGGAAACCAGCTGATAGAGCAAGAGTGAAGGGTCACACCTCTTTAGCTAAGACCCTTGCAATTAGAGAGAGTATGGAACGACAAAGGCTTTTGTCTCAACAATCGGACACCCTTCACGAGGCAGCCCATACCGGCGAAGTAGATAAGGTCCGGCAGCTCATTTCCACTCCTGATACGAACACACAAACTCTTGATATTTGGGGGAAAACAGCCCTTCACTGGGCTGCAGAAGGTGGCTACGACGAAGTCATCAATCTTCTCCTTAAGACTCAAATTAATCCGGACGCCGTAGACAATTCCAAGAGGACGGCACTTCACTTGGCGGCAGATAATGGCCACGAGAAGGTAATCCAGCAGCTTCTAACGGTTGGGGTCAAGGTTGATATTCCCGATATCTGGGGGCAAACCGCACTTCACTCAGCATCACAGAACGGCTCGGAGGCCATCGTGCACCACCTCCTTCGTTCCGGCGCCAATGTAAATGCCAATGATAAGTGGGGGCAAACCGCCCTTCATCTTGCATCATACCATGGCCAAAAAGATGTCGTACGGCTACTACTCAAGCACAAAATAGCTGCTTATGCCAAAGACGAAAAATCCCGAACAGCACTTCATAGGGCGGCAAAGAAAGGTCATGATGCAGTGGTCCAAGAACTACTATCTCATGTTCCGGCAGTCAATATCGACGGTACGGACTGGAGTGGTCAGACAGCTCTGCATTTGGCTGCGGAGAACGGTTGTGGGACAGTATTGCTACGTTTATTGCAGAATAAAGCCGACGAGAAAGCCTTGGACAAGAAAAAGCGAACCGCGCTTCATTTGGCCGCGGGAAGTGGCGACGATAGCGTGTTGCTGTGGTTGATGCGTCCAGGGTTAATTTACGCGCAGGACAACGAATACAATACCCCCCTTCACTATGCTGCAAGGAAAGGAAGTGAGATGGCAGCACTTAAACTACTAGAAGCCGGCTCGAGGGTTGGTATGCTGAACAATTTGGAACAGACTGCCCTCCATATTGCAGCACAAGATGGCCATACGGAAATCGTAAAACACATGCTCGAGCATTCCCCAAAGGGTCTAAACCTAAACACACGAGACTATTGGCAGAAAACACCCATTCAGTGGGCATCAGAGAATGGACATGAGGAAGTAGTGAAGCTTTTGATTGACGCTGGGTATGATATAATGGCAGTTGGGGACCGCCAAGATACTGCCCTTCATCTAGCTTCGGAGAATGGACACGAGAATGTGGTGGCTTTGTTATTGTCTAATGGAGCTTTTATGGATGCTGCTCTCTACCGGACACGCCAGACACCTTTACATCTAGCTGCCTCAAAAGGGTTAAGCAGTATCGTACAACAGCTCCTCAAGGCGGGTGCAAATCCAGAGGCACTAGATAATCGAAGCGAAACGCCAATGCATCTGGCGGTTCGTTACAGACACAAAGGCGTTGTAGAAGAGCTCCTTATGTTCGATGCAGAATCAAGCGCAAAGAACTCTGCCGGAAAATCACCGATAGATATTGCGGAAGAATGTGGCTGGAAGGAGATTTCTATATTATTTTCACGTGGGGAGGCGGAATAGCTAGTTTGAGTACTGACTGTGACTTGGTTTTCTTAAGTTTGTTTCTTTCTCTTTCTCTTCTCTTTCCCTTTCTCTTTCTCTTCTTTTTCTCTTTCTCTTTTCATTCACCTTTTTAGATGGAGTTAGCGGGGGTATAACTAGGTTTGGATCTCTATGTGGCAATTCTGATTTCTATCTTTTTAGTTTTTTATTTATTTATTTTCTTGTTATACTTATGAGGTTTTTTCTATAAATACCGCTTAAACTACTATGAAGAATCTCTGGAATAAACACTCAAAATTCACAAACGAAAAAACAAGACTAGGTCTAGTAGTGAACATAGAGTAACCTAATTATAAGCGACTGTATGCATGCCTGTAAAAATCGTCATGTGTTGATGAAAACGACTGGTAATCGAAATAAGCAGTAAAAGACGCTCACCCTTACATAAATGCTATGTATAGACTACGGCCAATGTACCAGGAAAAAAACATCCAATAGTTGAGGCGCATATATAAGGAATTTATATAAGTACGGAGGCCCATAGCGACAAACACGAAGTAAATTCGGAAATTGGGAAATGAAAATGTGAAAATGTGAAAAAGGGGTAAAGGGCAATAGATGATTTACACTAAAACATTATCCTTTTTACTATATAAATAATACTTCATTTATTCATATAAGATATCTATGCCCCTAGGCTTTTTACTTATCTATTACTTTATTGTAGGCTACTTAGTTAGAGATACCATTAGCCCTAGCTAGCCCATATTATACAACTTGGGGGAAAATGCTAGAAATTGGGTAGGTGAAAATCGAAAATGCGAAAATGCCAAAAATATGAAAAATGCAAACAATACCTATCATAAAAACTAAGTACAGGGTGGACTAATGAGGTAGTCTAGCTAAACATTCTAAGGGTATGGATAGTCTAATTCTGGTAGGAAAACTAATATGAATCAATTATTGTATTCATACTTTTTCCATTTTCCTATTTTTCCATTTTCTCAATTCTTCACTTTTTTATTTTTTAATTCCCAATTTTCGAATTTATTTCGTGTTGGTCACTATGGGCCTCCGTACTCCGTAATATAAGTTTATTCCTTAATCAGCTTTATAGTAAGAAACAAAAAAAAACCAAGGACAATGAATTCATTTAGTATTTAAATACAAAACCTAACCCTATGTATTAATATAACAGGATATGTGTGTGTGGGGGAGACGTACACCTTTAGGCTAGTATCTGATATAGCGGTTCAAAAAATACGCTAAGGTTGTCATGTCACGCAGGGTATAATTGAATTCTATTTTACGACATAAAAAAACAAGTACCAAAAAACCCCCCCCCCTCTTCGAATACATAAAAAAGTTAACCGCAATAGCCAGCCTGATCTATGGAGGCTAAATCTTGTACTGTTTTTTTTTGACCAGCTAGATTACACACTGCTACCAGAAAAAAAAGACACCCTAGTACTTTACAACCCCGACAAATATGTACGTACAGACCAGGGGGGAGGGGGGGCGGAAGAGCGTAGGTGTGTACTACTCCCCAGCTATTCTTATGAAAAAATAAAAATAAAAAAATAAAAAAAACCGGGCTAGAGCGCCGGCTATGTATATTAGTGTCCCCATCACCCGTCACACACACACATATGCAAAGTAATAAACTAAATTAAAAAAAAAAGCTTTTCCCCCTCCCTCCCTCCCTCCACACCTACATTACCCAGCCACAAAAAAAAAAAAGTGTTGCTTTATATTTTGAGCTCACTAATACTATTTATTACCTTACACAGTTACAACCTACGAAAAGTCCACAAAGTCAATCACCCGACTTAAACCTACCTTCAACAGATCAGAAGCACAGAAGAAAATAAAACAAGAATTTCAACCACCTCTAATAGACGGGAGAGAACCCGAGTTCTCCCCTCTCTTCGGATATTGATATCGAATATCATGATAACGAACGTCACACTAACCTTAGATTTTTATCTACCTTAATATTTATGGATAAGCGTCCCTACTCCCGTTAACCTAGTCTAGTCTAGTCTAGTCTAGATCTAACAACCCCACCCCTCCCCGCCGTGAAAAAACAAACAATTCTTCCTCTCAACATTTATGAAAAATAAACATCAAAAAAAAATGAGGCATTTGACAATCTGACAGTACACCTCTATGAAAAACAAACACACCATAATCCACAACCTTACATGTACACTCTGAGCACTCCCCCCTTCATCCTCCTATCCAGATTTATTCTAACCCTCCCCCATTAAAACGTTTGTTGTTCCCCCCATCACCTATTACTAAACATAAAACATTTTTCCGTTTCGCGATCAACGTTAGTCACCCATTTCCAAATTCGTCAACCGGCAACCCATCCCCTACCCCCCCCTTTTTTTCTCTTGGCGGACGGAGGGGGACTCGTGATCGCGTGCTAGAATCTGCACCATCGGTTCTCCGTGACATTCACGTGCACGCTACAGATAAATACATATCTACTCTCATAATCTTTTGCAATAGTAGATAAGTAATCAAGTATCTATCTCTTACTTGCTAGTACATACGTGTATCCCTATTCGCCGTGCAGTATCTTTATTTGGGAAAACTCTTTGAAGGCTAGATGACTTGTTTCTAAATATCTGTAATGAGACTCAAGTCTGAAAGGCACGGAATGCTGCGTAGTATGCTCGCGGCGCCACCAGTGATTCATATGCACGTTCTGCTTTCCCAACGAATTAAACGCCTCATGCCCAGTGCGTTGAATTTCGATTACTATATTTTTTAGCAGCTATCCACAACTAGCCAATGACCACGACCCAACCCAACCCAGCCAAACAAACAAAAAAAGTACGAAAAAGATGAAGACGTAGGCAAACAGCAAGAACTCGCCGTCTCCTACTAGAAAACCACTGTATTATAAAATCACCTGTAATCACTACCCATCATAAGCCTCATCCGAATCTACTCAGAACAAGACAAAAAAAAGCACATATTTCCGGTTTGCTCCACACTCCATCCACATCTATTTTGTTCTACGCATATACCCACTTTAATAAATCCCTGGCACGATCCTGTACTTGACGATACGGCAGTACTTCTTCCAGTCTTCACCGTACTTTCCAGTACACCTCGCGTCGTCCCTTCCACACCTTTGGATAAGAAGGATAGTCATGAAAATAGCGTAAACCCATGGGAGAAGATTGTTGACTCCACAGACGGCGCAGACGCTGTAGGAAAGGATAAGATCTCCGAGATAATTTGCGTGACGAACGAATCCCCACCAGCCTAGTTGTAGTTTGTTAGCTTAGTCGCGTGTAAACAGCAGAGACAGCAAACTTACCAGAGCAAAGAAGTAGCGATTCATGCTCCTTTCCATCCTCAGTCTTGTAGGTCGCCCTGATCACCTCTGCCTTCTTCCCCCAGATCAAGCATTTACCACCAGTACGTCGGACGATATCTTTTTGGTGGTTGACAGAGCGGAAGATTATGTACCCAGACACACCAAGGGCAAGAAGGCCAATCGCGACGGGTGTAGATAAGTCAACAGGGTAGCGGGCGAGGTATTGCGCCTGCAGAGTATAGACGGTTGGCAACCAAACCATTGAACCCCAGGCAAGGTAAAAGCCATAGTGGTCGTGGCAAATGTCAATTGTGCGGAGATACCTGGGGTAAATGTTAGTGGGAGCGCTAATTCGGCTAATATAGATTACTAACCAATCTTCATTGATAAAGAAGTCCACAACGTAGAATGCGTGTAGAATATTTACGATTATCATTGAGTTTGTAATATACCCAATCCTCTCGTATTGCCATGCAGCGAATGAGAGATCACTATAATTACGTTAGTAATTTCTTCAGACCATGATTTGTACTCCCGCGGAGAAACACAATACAAGAGAACGGGGCTTAAAACTTACATCAAGGTCCAGGCAACTATTCCAGGGCGTCCGTTATGGAAAAGCTTGAAGTCCCACCATTGGCCAAATCGCGGGTTCAACTCAATCCCCATGTAGAAATCATAGATCTTTGATCCTAAAAGCCCACAAATGTCAGCCGATAATTCACCCCCAATCAGAATAAAAATTAGTACGTACCACTAAATTTACGGTCATCGGCGTGTGTGGGAGCTACATGCGCCTTGACATATGCAATGCCAGCCAAAAAGAATCCGTAAACATTGAACACCACCATCAAACCATCCCAGTTCTTTGCAATATATGCCGGGTCAAGATAACCGTAAAAAACCGCAACAACGGCAAGAACATGTGTGACAGCCCAAGCCTGCAGGCCATTGACCTGATACGGAAGAAGATGTCCAGCCGGTGTGCGTTGACCATAGCCGATCTTACTCGGGAGCCATCGGTAAAGAACAGCCTGGAAGAGCAGCCAGGCAGCATATCCCACTGTTGCCTTTACTGTGGGTCTCGGCGCGTAGAGATAAATAAGCTCTAGGGGGTTATTTGTAGCATAAGCCCACAATGTTGTGGAAATGCTCCCGTTGAAATGGGTAAGGGCAACGGAAAAAAGAATAGCCAATATGGGGCAGAATACCATGACAGCACCACAGCCCAAAACGCTCAACCAAGAATCACCATTGAACCGGCCCCACGAGGGATTGACGTGATTCTCAGGAGAGCCATCACGGACTTTTCGACGGTTGGTTGGCTTTTTCCCGCTGAAAGCAGAATTTGCCTTTGGGGGGGCAGGTTTTTTGAGAGGAGCAGAGATAGGAGCAGAAGTCTCGATGTCGACAAAAGACTGAGATGTAAGGGAACCACGCAGAGTAGACTCTGTCGAGCGGGCAAGAGAGCGAGGATTCAGCACCATTGTGGGTGGATGTGAGTAGAGACAGTAGCGATAGCACCGTCTTTCAATTGGATGGGGAGGATGATGGGGGATGTGTGGTAAGTGAAGTGAAGGAGTGTAGAGGGGACTTGGGGAGAAGGCTGATGGTAGAGTCTCTCTTGCCCTACTTGTGTCTCTCTCTGTGCCTCTCCCAATCTCAGCGAATGGGGGGGGGAGGGAGACTCGGTTGGGGGAGAACTGTGGCTGGGGTGACGTGTCTCTCCCGTCTGCTTCTGTCTGCTGGTGTTGCTGCTGTTTGTGGTTCTGTTACTCTAGAGTACTATGTACTATGTACGACTGCTGTGAATGGAATGTGACAGTGATGAAAGGAGAGAAGAAACAGAGAAAAGTGAGAAAAGAAAAAGAGAGAGATGATGGTGACTCCTTATTGATAATTAAATATGGCCTTGTCTCTCTCCTCCTCTCCTAGTGGCTCTAGAGCAACATACCACTGTCTCTCCTAAATCCCCAGATTTTACCCCATCTTGAAAACCCTCTACCAGAGGACCTCTGCGATTGAGCCTCATCTCCCGGCTCTCCCACCCACTCTCCGCCTCTAGCCCAAAGCCCCCTTCGTCCATGTGCAACAAACAAACCCCATCATCCCACCCCCTTTTCGTCGGTTACAAGCAGCAGCAGGCAGTCAGGCAGGCAAGCAGGCAAGCAGGCGGGCAGGCAGGCACACACACGGGAAGGCTAGCTATAGTGATATCACCGAATGCAGCCTGGCTGTTGAACGCGACGAAAAGTTAGGTCTCCCCTAAGCATCTGCTTCGCCTCACTTTCCCAACTGGGAATAGCGTTGTTGGACAGATGGGCCCTGCCGATCCTGCACTCATTGGCCCCCCCCCCCGGGGCACACCAGAAAAAGATCTCGGTTATCTAGAGACTGGGAACCTTATCTACATGAAATGGTACCTTATCTGGCCGGTTGCAGTTTTGGTCGCATTTATTCACCGGTTTAGAATAGGAAATATCATGGAAGCTTTCCGGAAATATGTTTTCCCCCATACGTGAGCAATAGAGCCCCCGAAAGTGCAGAACCGATTCATGTCCCCCTCATAGCCTCGCCCCGTCAGACCCCTCTATCGATTGCGAGGAGTGATCAGCACAATACCCGGCCACTGTCCCGTGCCCGAATCAATCAGCTCGGCTCACTCTCCGAAGCTCACAGAGAAACAAAGCAAGAAAAACAACTGTCAATGTGAGTATGTGGCCATTTACTGGGAATGCCGAGGCGTAGAACGCCCTTTCGATCGGCCTCGCGCGAAAACCTTTTTAAGGATCGAGGGGGGGGGGTATCATGTAATAACCGTATTCAGCCCAACGCACTCTTGGTAAAGTTGAAACGGTTACTGGGTACCCTAACCCTGCCAGATGCTAGTCTAGTCTAGTCTAGTCCAAAGGCGACGCGTAACATTGCATCGGGACGCGACACGCTTCAAACCTCAACCGATTCCCCCCAACCAATGCTTAGCCTACTACCGGATAAAAATAGAGCCCATCCTCTTTCCCCCGATAGCTGACGACTATTTCCGAGAATCCCATTCCAAGGCCTGGGGTCCAACGCGGTCCGCTGCTTTGGGTCTGATTTTTTTTTCTCGAAAAAAAAAACAGGAATTGAATCCAAACGGGCAAAACGCAAGAAAAAACAGAGTCTCGCTGACCCCCTCCCCTAAAGAGGGTTTTTCTCGGAGGGCTGAGCGGCCACCGGCGAGGCTCTAAAATTACTGTTATCAAAGAGCTCATAATAATATGTGGGGGAACGTTCTATTAGCATTCAGGAAAGGCACCTCCCCCCACAACGTATGTACTTTTGAGTTTGGACCCCTTCTGGTGCGGGTGAGTCGGTTCCACTTTCTAGCGCGTTGACGGGTAAGGGTTAGGGCTACACTGTAATTTTGATCTTCCACGCCTTCTTTCTCGGCTCTTTCCTTTTGTAGGTTCAATTTACAACTAGCTTATTGTCATATGATTGCGTCCCTGGTTTTCATTCCGAAGTGGACAAAGCACTTGTGGCATCTAGATTGAGGCGTCCGTGCAAGGTCTAGATCGTGAAAATAGTAACTTGATTCCGTAAATCTGGGATGATTATCGGAAGGTATGGTAGGCTAGAGAGTCTAATTAAAAAAACGTGCGCATTCTCCCCGTCCCCTTGGAGGGGTGGCTGGTTCTTGTCCCCAAAAAAGACCTTTTGACGGATTATCGGTAACCGGTTGGCCGGGCAGGTGGGGGGGGGATATTAGGGCACAAACATACGATCATGGTGTCTCACTCGTTTACGTACATATATTCATAAGCCCTGGTTTCAACGCCATATGCGGCGCCTCGGGTGGTGGTCCTTCCGAACGGATTGGTGTTTCCCCCTGTGCCCCCTTCTATTCGTAATTCTAACAGGTCTTTGTTCTCTTCATATGAAGCTTCATTTCAGTCTGTATTTGTGGCTTAGATCTTGGAGAACTCTTTTGAGCCACAGAAGCTCCCCAACTGACGGGACGCATCCCGTTGCCCTGCAGGTATTAGAGAGATCTCCCGGGTGACAGCCCAGGCTAAGATTACCACGAAATAGACCTGAAACAGACAGACCACTGATATCAAGCACATACCCTTATCAAAGAAAAGAAAAGAGGAAAACTTTTTTTTTGTATCTATTTAGGTCTCGTATCCAGCCTTGCTGCGCATCATCATAGGGTCTTAAGTAGTAAAGTTCCGAAACGCCTCTTAGCTACATGACCCAAAGTCTCTGTAGCGTTCGGAGCTCGGAGGTCCGGAGGCTCGGGGGTACTTCTTGGGCTCCGAAGTTACCACAAGGCTCGGGGAAAATAATATCCCCGAAGAACAACCAGCCAATGGAGAATAAGCACACTATGCCTACAATACTATATAGCAAATAGATAGCCGTAGTCTGCCCTCGTAATCTGTTTTGGGTCCTGTCAGCACCCTTTAACCTCCACCCTAATCTGATCCATGATCGCTCCGCCACACTTCAGACGTTACTCGGTGCTAGCGCTACTTTTATTTGCCCTGCAGCTTCCCATTCCCCTGGAACCGGGGCTAGTTCTATTAACACCTTTGATCAGTTGTTCTAGAAAGCCTTCAGGGGTAGGTAATTAGATTGTGATAAGTGAGATTATATTTCCAGATGCTTTACTGTAGCCTTATTCAGTCTAAGCATATCTACCGAGCTCAGCTGAAAAAGTAATCAATGGCAGTCCCCCCCACTGTTGAGGGGTTATAATGACTCGTATCGATAAATGTAGATATTTCATAATCCATTCCAAAACCAATGATCTAGCCAAGGCAGATTTACCTACAATACACCCACCACTGTCTCAGAACCCTCCTCCTCCTCATTGTAAGAATCCCGCCTTACAATCCCATCAATAAACCTGAATATCTGCTGCACCCCCTTCAGATCCGCCTCAGCCGAGATCGGCCCCGGTCCCCCCGAGAAATCCATCACAGTCGCATTATCAAACTCATCAACGAAAACATTATCCTCAATAGGCCACCCCCACACCACACCGCTCGAATGCAACAACGCAACAGCACCCGCTATCTGCGACTTCCACTTCTCAGCAGTAAACACACTACACATCTCCACCTCACTGAGTTGTCTAGCGCCCTCTCTCGCCGCAAGCACCACGCCATCAATCTTAATATTATCCACACAATCAACCACAACCCCAATAAGCCGACACACCGTCGAATGGACCGGAGCCAGATGTAGGCTCTCCAACTCACGTGAGAACGACGCCTCATCGTAGTAATGATACACCGTCTTCAACCAATACTCTCTCCCCGCAATACTCACCCGGAAGATATCCCGCGGCAGCACCTCGTGGAGCGATACCTCGCCGCGGAGGAATATCGGCAAGTGCGGGTACGTGTTCTTCACTGGGCCCGTTGTCGGGTAGGTTAGCTCCGAAGAATGCGTTGAGAACTCCATGCCGAGTTGGGTATCGGTGGTCTTGGCTTGGAGTTTCACGGAGGGGGAGTTTGTTGCGGTGTATATGTCAATGACCTCGTCGGAGCTGGGGCCCATGTGTTGGCGCGCGGCGTAGTCTCTTTGAAGGGTTGGCAAGAATAGGTTGATGCAGGATCTGGCGCAGGTGTGTTGGCGGGTGGTGTCTTCTGTTGTGAAGGCGTCGTAGAGCGCTCGGAGACAGATGTTTTCGGCGCAGTAGTAGAAGTGCGGGGTTTGGTTGTAGCTGAGGAGGAGGTGGTAGCGGATGTGTCCGTAGTCGAGGAATTGCTCGAAGTTGCCCCATTGACGGTGGCAGAATACGGTTAGGTATGTGGTGGTGATGGGTTCGGCCATCTGGGAAGGTAATAATATTATCAAGCTCGTAAGGGATATCAATTGCGCTGGGTAATAGGTAGGTAATGGTATAGTGAATGAAGAGGAGTAAAGAAAATTCATTATAGAGGGGTAGGTATAACTCGTGATCTGTAGAGCCCCCTTCTGTGAAGTTCATAATTACATACTGATACAAAGTTATTTCTAAACGAGTGACTCTTCATGACTGACTATATATTTTCTATAATTGGCTTATGTAACTGCATATACGTTACGTTCTAGGCTATACCTATCTGGAGACTCTAGGGAACAAGGGTCTCAGAACTGAAGATCCTTTTAATGTCTCACATTCTAGAAGGATGCCCTTACATGCAACCACTAAGACAGTAGTAAAACCTGTGCTTATATACCAGTTCTATGGAATTCCTGATACAAAAGGAATGCTTCAAGGAATGCTACAATGACGAAGCAGACTTCCGTAGCCTATATATACTACATGAACCCTCATACCAGTCTGTTGACTCTCACAATAACCTCGAAGGACTACAAAAAAGTTATCTCTACCAACAACTAGTTTTGAAACATGAAATTCCTTATCGCGTTTTCTAGTTTATATTTTATTATGAGTTTTAGCACTACATTAGCTCATGGTCTCGATGAACGGTCTTACATCGAGCCCCCGGGTTGTAAAGAACCTATTGAATACGCTTTCTGTCTGCCGGATTGTCTTGAAAAAGGCCAAAAGATCGATGAGTGCTTTTCGTACTGTGGTAAGCACATGATATCTTAAGTGTAGGCGGGATAAGAGAGGGTGCTAAACAGTTTGATAGAAGCCGTACATTGTTAGTTTAAAGACTTAACAGTCGAGAGATAAGGGGAAAGGGGTTTTCTTCAGCCTTGGAGATAGCTATGAGAATATGTTATTTGTACTCGCAGTAATACATTGCTTGATAGAATTAGAAATTATTTAGTTCTGGGTTTTCACCCGTGTAGGCTGACTTGATGCTTTAATTCTCAAAAGCCACAAGTATGGACTTGGGAACAAGACTAGTAATGAGATTAAGGTTCCGATATGCCCACCACATGCGAACTAAACTTACTTATTGCTCAAAGGCATCAACCTCCATTACTTTTTTATCCTTTACTGGGAATTTCTGGCGTTTCACCCCTTAAAACCCATCAGACAAAACATGCCCCATCATTCGACACCAGTAGATGTCACCCTCATTACTTACTCTTACAGCCATGCATCCTTCCATAAGCCCGACCAAGCAAGGATCTACACATCTTTTACATTCAATACTGAAAATTCCATTAGGCGTATACTGTCATACTGGATTAAAATCGGTACGGGAAACTACGAAGCTATCGATATCCTCTTTTCCGGCAGTACTGGAGAACCCCACTGGAGCGGCCTCTCTCAAGAAGGAGTACTGAAGATGGAGATTGATCTTAGACAGCGGAAGTTGGAAGCAGTAGTTCAAATCATCGAGGCTTTAGAGGCATTATGGAGGATAGGAGTGTATGTCTTTACTCGCCATATAAGGGTTAAGATTTCCTCCCGCTAACTAAACCCCAAAGGTTTCCACCTGATAGCGACGCCCTGTGGTTAGCCAGTGCGGCATATGAAGTCTGGAACAGCTTTACCAGCGAAATATGGAATCTGCATCTTTTGGTAATACCTGCTCTGGTGATCCTTATAGAGATTCACTAACGAGGAATAGAAACATCAGCAAGCTTCATCCTCACCGTGCAGCAGTTCGATCGCGTCCTTTCAATCAACACTTTCACGCTACGAGAAGACCCCTTCTCACAAGCACCTCGAGGGTTTTGACGACGGCTGCGATAATTATTCTTGGGCAATAGAGATGCTTGATGGTTCCTCGACCCTTCCCAGTACCAAGCCCGGAGAAGACAGTTTTGCCACGCCTGATCTTTCGAGCCTAAGTGCCGTCAATACCGCTCTAGACTACTGGACAGAAAGAAACAGAAATCACGCATTCTACGATCTCGAGTATTTGTCTTACCTATGCTCAGAAGAGTTTGATACAGATAGAGGAAGCGGCTACAGCTACGTGCAAGGATTCGGTGTCAGGAAGTCGGTTACGGCCTGGGAGATTATTCTCGGACTGAGACAGGTTCTTTATGATGGAATGTGGGGGGGTATTTCTCGCTATATTTTGGAGATGTTGGATTACTGAGCTTCTGAGCAGATTCCCTCCGAGAGATAAGGCAGCATCGATGGTCCACAAAAGCTTCAAGAAGTGGAATCAGTGTAGTCGTGAGGTTCAAGTTAAGATTAATGAAGTATATCACTGGGTTCTTATTGGTTTTTGAAGGGTACTGATGCGAAATGTAGGAATTAGCAAATCTAGGGCCTTCAGCGCCGCTGCAGATGAGTTTTTCGAGGCTATATACCGAAGGAAGAAGGAAATCAACGGGTATGGAAGATAGTTTAAGGAACTCTGCTAAAGGAGGATGATTCTAGAAGCGGGATGTAAGAAGTCCTCCTTAAGAGGCTATACCTGAGGTGAAGCCTTTATTGGCTTCAAGTAGTGACTCTTTGTTTCGGCTATTGTATGGGTATGGGTATGAAATTCAAGACCGCTCCTTAGGATAAGTAAGTAGACACTGTTCGTTGGATTCAATTACGGCGGAGTTGTCGCTGTAGTCTGCCGTATTCAATAAAGCATTGTCTAGTTAGATGTGGTGGAACATACACTTTGATTTGGAGTGTGAAGATGGCAGTCTGTTTTTTTAGAGCGATTAATCCCGTCATTCCATCCACTCTTTAGTCTCAGTAGTATAGTACACTATTATGCATCTACCCGGTAATCTGTGGGCAGATCTCGGGAACCATCTGGCTTGTTCGACCCAGTACTAGTGATGGTATTTCAGGCAACAGTCAGGCCGTGTATTCGTACTTTTGAATTTTAGTTTTCTAGAAGCCATTTGAAGGAATCGTTAAGTAAATATATAAAGCTATACTCCTAGGCCAAAAGAAACTCCGGTCCTTCAGCCTACGATCTTCCGCCCATCTTGACAAATAAGTTAGATTTATATAGAAGCTAATGATCTGGGGTATGTTGTGAGTACACCTTAACGTCACCTATTTCTAAAAGGGAGTAGGTAGTGGGGAACATGGACTACCGGGAGCTGATACAGAGATGGAGAAATTTCTTAAAGAAACGGTAGCATGAACGTTAAGAGGTATACAAACAGACAAAGGGCTTAGAATACTCGCCGTAGATCAGAAAGAAGAATGCCTTATCCCCGTAGTAGCAGGTCAAACATGTCTTATCCCCATGCATGATAACTTTATCAATATAGTAGTAGTCAAACGTCTTGTTCCCTATGGTAGCAAAATCCTTATCTGGTAGTAGTAACAAACTATCGTTAATAGAATATTATAACACCTTAACAGTCAGTCATCTAGAAAATACATGGGTATCTCTAGTATTGTCTTACACACAAGGTGTCTCAATTGCTCAAGACAGCAGATCTAGGGTGTCTAGAAATACTGCGGCTTGTGATTTGTCTATATTGATTCATATCTTTTACTAAAGCTACAAAGCTAGACAGAGTTGTTTTATTCCCTGCAGGCCGGAGCCAAATTAGACTATACTAATTATTTCCCAGAGCGATAAAACCTAGCCCTGACGCTAAGAGAGTAATAATAAGAATATCACATGTGGGTTATATACGACGCGGGTAAAGGGATTGATTCCCCCTCATAACAGCGGGATTTTTGTATTTTTGAAATTATTACGCAATGTGTATTACTATGGCCGTATTGAGGTCTAGGAAAGGGGTTAGTAAACAATAGAGAAGATCTTATCGGTATAGGTTAAATAAGACCATTCGTTGATCCTATGGTGTTGCGTAGTGGAAGATGTTTTGTTTAGGAAGCTGCATTGACTCATTTGAGCCTCATGTCTCTCCCTGTTTCTTGCGTCCGAGGAGAGACATTACTAATTTCTCTAAACCCCGACTTCACCTTGTTCATATCCGTCGTTTATCATTTACTTCATAAGTATAATCTATACACTTTTCTTGACTTTCCAAAATTAAGAACCCCCCCTCCCAGAAACAAATGAAATCTATTAAATACAAGGAATCATAAATGAGGATCATACAACTAATCTCAAGCTCCCACCTTCCACTTTAGTCGTCCACTCTTTGCTACCCCACTCGCAGCCAAACATACACTCCCCGCTATCATAGCCAACCCTGCAAACAACTGAGCCGCCCAATAATCGCCCCCTTTGAGCTCCACTAACGCCCCCCCAATAGGGGACCCCGTCAAAGCCGCAAAACTCACAATAGTGAACACCATCCCCATCCTCGTCCCAGCCTTTGACAGATCTGTAGTCAGACTGCTCAAAGTTGCGGGGAAAAGACTCTGGATTCCGGCGGCGGAGAGGCCATAGAAGCTTCCCCAGACGATGAGTCCGGCGTAGGTGTTTACGCGCATCCAGCATAATATGATGATGCCGACAAAGAGGCAGATGGGGTAGAGGAGGTTGAGGGGGCCGATTCGACTGTCGGCGAAGTAGTTGGGTATTAGGCGGCCTGGTAGGCCGACTGTGTTCATGACTATTACCATGTTGAAGGCGGTCCCTTGGGAGAGTCCGATTTGGGTTCGGGCGAAGGCGGAGATGTAGAAGAATGCGAAATAGAGGCCCCAGAAACTTAGAAACATTCCTAGAAGTGGAGTCAGGAATAGCTAACGAAGTTATATAATCATGTGATGTCTAGGGGGGATGTACTTACCGATAGCAAAGAGGACGTAGGTTAATTCTTTGAATGCCGCCCACTCGACTATACTGCCTGTTTTTCGCGGCTTTATTCGTGGCTTTAGGATGAAATTGATCGAGCCCAGGCATATTAAAGATATCAATCCAATAGCTCTCACAGTCCACGGAAATCCAATTTTTGGTAATAAGGTCTTCACAACTATGGGAATGACTATGCCCCCAGTTGCCGACCCCGAAGCTGCAGCCCCGACAGCCAAGCTCTTTCTCTTATCAAAGTAGGTCGAACACAGCGCCATACTCGGGCAGAAGATCATTCCACCTCCAATCCCAACACAAAGGCCGTGCGAGAGGAATACTTGCCAATAATTGGTTGCGCAGGAAGCCGTAAACATCCCTACGCAAACCAGAATTGAACCTGCTAGATACAGTGGTCTGAAATAACCAGCGTCGAGAGCTCGGCCAGTGAATGTGCCGAGGAAGAATAGGAGGAAGACCTGGATGGATCCTACCCAGGACACCGCCGAGGGGGTTTCATTGAGGGCTTCAACGTAGTAGGATTGGAATACACCGAAGGACTATAGCTACCACGTGAGTCATCATATACCCTAGGGAATGTCGTGAGGAAACGTTACATTGATATAACCCCTAATAATCGGTTAGAAAATGTACCAGTTGACGCCTTAAGCTTTGACAAACACATACCAAGTATTAAAGATCGTAAGATGTACTCCAAAGACCTGTAACCAGGCCTTCCATCCACCATCCGGAGGTTTCCCAGAGTCCAATTGAGTATCAGTCGGCTCTGGCGACACCGTTGTACTCCCCTGCTTCGATTCAATATCTGACATAATTATGATGTAAACGGCGCTCGCGGGAAAAAAAAAAAAATAATTTATCTTTTTGACAATTTTATTTTTATTTTAAAAGGAGGGTACCCCGCCTTTTTAACCATAAATTTTAAGCAAGGAAACCCTTAAACTCTTTTGAAAAATACCGTTGGTTTGTAATAAGCTTCGGACCTCGGGCAATTCACCGAGAACTTGTTCTGCTTCTTCGCAGGTCAGTGGTCCGGCTAGTGGGGGAGGGGGGTGCCGCGTTGATAGCATAAACTCGCTTGGGAAAGCTTAGTTAAGCGTTTTGCTTGTACTTTTTTTTTTCTTTTGAGGGATCGTCATTGCAGAAAGATTAATCCCCTTGACAAAATGGGATTCCCGTCTTTTCCGCCTGAGCTTTTTCGCTCAGCTCGAAGACTGCACTGTTGGTTCTATTTCAAAAGCCTAGTACTTGGTTATGTACAAAGGTAGTGACTACTAAGCCTTGAGTAGATTCAATTGAACCTTTATCGTGTGTTATTTTTGCGCTTATCGCATTATTAGAACTAAATTCTTTGTATCTTTTTTTTTTTTGCTAGGCTTGGAATTGCATGGTAATATACAGTTATAAGGGTGAGTCATATGGCTAGATGATAAGCTTCAGGAAAGTCACTCATCGTCTATGTACCATATTGGGAAGCTGGGGGAAAACAGTACGATTTCGAGTATAGCGTGATGTCAAGCAAGATAACCCGGATCTAACCTAGCATTCTTTACGTTATTACTCGGGGGCAGGCATGAAGAACTTGAATATGCAGAAGTAGTATTCTCAACCAATCGATAGGTCTATTTTTTTTTTTCGTGAGAGACATTCCCCCAATAACCCCCCGCTTGCGATAGCTGTATGTTCGGGTTCTTCTTGCCGAGTAGCGCACGTGCCCTAATGCAAAAGAATCTACCCCCACAACCCTAATAAATCCTACACGTATTAGACGAAGAATTGAGCAGATCTGCAATTGAGGTCTAGAGATATGAAGACTTTCTCAACAACTTATCTGTCTCTACTTAGGCTAGTCAGATTCAGAGTTGGTAATTGGTACATAGAAGGATTCTGTGGCTGTCGATATATAACACTCTCCGCTAACTGTCGCTAAGCATAGACCAACGGATCTCCGCGGGAGCCAGCCCGTGGCAGGTGCATGCAGCTCCCGGCTAGAACAGCCGCTGATGGGTGTAAAGCCAAGACCGGCTCGCTGGCTTGCCTACATGTACTTGGCCCGTACCGTTCTTTCCATCTATGTAGGGGGTTAAGCTTATCGTCAATTAGGTCCCAGCGCTAGCTTTAGGTCGTTTATTTCATTATGTAAGGTTCAATCCTCACAGTAGGCTTAGACTCGTTACCAAAGCAACAGCCAGTCTAGACGAGTGATCTGGTATGACACGATTCATGAATGAATTAATCATAACTATATGGAATGGTACTCGACACGATTCATGATAAATGGAGGCGTGGACAGAACATCGTAGATAGATACATGTGAGTATAGGAGAAAATAAGGAATATAGTCGGAGTACAGTTCTATTTGGATTTATAACATGTGTTGAATGCCGTTGTTTGACTGGGGGAGGGGTGTTGCCTATTTTGTATGGTATCGGGGAGTAGGATGTGGTTTATTATCTCTGATTCTAATGAGTATTGCTGGATCATATGATTTGAATAGATAGTAGGAGAACTTGTTATTGACAGAGGAAAGGTTGTAGAGGCAGCGGGCTTGTACCACGGGTGCTGGCTTAATCCCCTTCGTAGGGAATGTCGGCCGCCGATCAAACGATTGATGGACTGTGTCTGCGCTGTTCTGTTTCTTTCGCCCCACATTAGGCTAGTCACTCAGGACGTCAAACATTCAATCCAAAACTCATTTCTTTCTCGCTTTCTCAACCATCCACTGTTCACTCACTCTGTGTGAAAATTTCATCGATCTCATCAGAGAAAAAGAACCAAACACCCTTAAACCTTCTAAAAATAAATAAACATCATGCCTGGCTGGGATGACGCTACGCCTGCTGCTTCTGGAGGTATGTATCATCAACCCTGCTAACCTCTTGCTCATGGGGTCATTATGCAGGTTCTGAAACCCGGGACTTTTTCCTCTTGATGGCTATGGGTGTATTCTATCTCTTTTCTAACAAAAATCTATTAATCACAGGCTGGAATGCTCAGGAAGCACCAGAGGAACCCAGTCAATCTGCTGGTTTTGTTGACGGTGATGGCTATGGTGGCGGCGAAGGGGATGGTGGTCAGGGTGGAGGTGGCGCCGGTGATGGTGCCTGTAGACAGTTCGTTTTTAAATCCTTCCTAAAATCACTAAGTATAAGTGTTAACTAATATCTGCTAAAGTTGCGGGGTAGAGGGTCATTTTGCTCGTGAATGCCCAGATAAACCAGTAAATGATGGTGCTTGCTTCAACTGTGGTCAACAAGGGTATGATCTATAATATTATTGACGATATGGTCTACTAACAAATGTTTTATTTATCATGATAGTCACAACAAGGCAGAATGCCCTGAGCCTCGTGCTCCAAGAGGAAATTGCCGTCATTGCGATCAAGAAGGTCATATTGCTCGAGAGTGCCCAGATAAGCCCGCAGAGCTTTGCCGTAACTGCAATGAGGATGGTAAGTGCCTACAAGCGTCTTCTAGATAGCTCTTGCTAATTTATAATCTTCGGTGTCTATAGGCCATACAGCCAATGAGTGTAAGAATAATCGATATATCGACAAGAGCATGATTATTGAAAAGTCCGCCGAAGAGGCTTGGGCAGATATGGCAAAAGCCAATGCTGAAGATGACTTCGATACTTTCAAAATTGTATTTCTTTATTCCATATAGAATTTATAGTTTTTGCTAATATATATATAACTTTAGAACTTATTGGAGTACATGAAGGCCTGCCCTGGAAGTAAGTTTAATGAGCTTGAGGCTTCATTTAGGGAGAATGATTTTAAGTACTACTTGTTTGCCCTAGTAAGCCTACATTGTTCCTTTAAAACTCGCTATATATCAAAGTCTATTTTCTAACTTTCATAGGAACGTGCCCCTAAGTACTATGAATGTATTGTCGGTCCTAATGGAGAAATGGATGCGAAATACACCTGGACTCTTAATAAATCGCCTAGGCCCCGCCGCTCTAAGGCGATTGCGCATCGTATGGCTGAAACCCCTGAAGCAAATCTTGAGCGTCTCAAATTTGCTGGAGAAGTCATGAACGAGACAAAATCTTTCTGCTATGTCTGCAAGAGTAAGTACTTTAATATCTAGCAGGATGATAGTCTACTATACTAAATGCTCTTCTATTGATAGTAAAGGGTCATAGTAAAAGGGAGTGTGAGATTGAACAAGCTGAAGAGGAGCACGAACGTGTTGTTCTTAGGTGTGGTAATTGCTCTGCTCTTGACCATCGCCTTCGTGATTGTCCTGAGCCACGTAAGCCCGACTTCAACCCATTGGCATGCAAGAACTGCCAGTATGTATCAGTCCACATCCTCGGAATTAGGTCTTGATTAGCTGATTACTGTGGAAATATAGCGAAGAAGGTCATAGAGCTGCCGAGTGCCCAATTCCGCGTGTAGCTGACGAGAATACCGAGTGCCGTAAATGCGGCGGGAGTGAGTCCCCCGTTAACAATACCTTTAAACGTCAAATTGATCATTTTTTCGTAAAATATAGTGGGCCACTTTTCCAAAGAATGCCCACAAGGTGGCGGCGGGGGTGGAGTCTGTTATAACTGCGGGTTAGTACCTCTCTATCTTATAATAATCCTTATTACTAATAATTCGCATGGCTCATAAAGGGAGGATGGTCATCGTTCATCTGATTGCACTAATGCAAAGGTAATTAAATGCCGTAACTGTGATGAATTTGGACATAGCGGCAAAGAGTGTCCAAAACCCAAGGATATCACCCGTGTTAAGTGCAATAACTGTGGCGAAAGTAAGTTTAAGTTCTATGTTCGGTTAGGATTTCGTAATAGATTCACTGACCTTACCATAGTGGGTCACTACAATCGTAATTGTACAAACGAAAAACTCGCGGAGGAAGGAGAGGAAACTAATGACACATACGCTACCGACCCGGCTCCCGCTTCCAATGGGCCCGCTTGGGGTGGCGGTAATGCTGCTGCCGAGCCATCTTGGGGAAGTGCTGAAGCTGTGGTTGTTGACTCTGGCTGGTAGGTCTAGGGTAAGCTATCTCGCGGAGTGTCGTAAAATGGGGAGGATCTTTGCAAGCCTTTTAGGATAAGGGTCTTTGGTTGTAAACAATCTTAATAAAATTTGCTTGTGTCATTAAATTCTGGTGCCTCAAATATCTGTCGAGCTCAGCTTCCTAAATTACATGTAAACAATAAGGAAAAAAACCCATAGTCTACCATCTTAAAATCACCAGTGTGTTGTAGACTCTACTTAGCATGCTAAAGCATTTAAACTGTGAAATAAACCATCACAAAAAGTCACTCGTCTGGTAGTCCCCACACTAAGCTGAATGAATGAATTAATCATAAGTACATAGAGCCCACAATAAGCTCATCTGATTCATGGATAATAAATATAGCCTTAAGATAAATTTAACTACTAGAACAAAGATAATTGACTGAATAGGTGTTTTGCATGACGAATAAAGATAAAGGATACCTCATCTATAATTTACAGTCCTAAAATACGTACATTCACTCGGCCCTCGCCCGCTTGTTATTTGCTTCATGCCCGCTTATTGTCTCTAACTCTTTGTCTAATCTTGAACGCTTCTTCTGACGCTCAGTCACCTGAGTAGTAGATTCGATAATTGGACATAATTCTTCCCATGTTTTTCCAATAAAATCCTTTGGTACTGCTGACTCTATCCACATGACCGCTTGCTGTCGCCGAGCCTCTGCAAGTTCCAACTCTGAAATGTCCCTAAGTAAGAGGTTTGAAACTTTACACAATAATTGAATAGTACTCTCTCGTCCTTGATACCTGGCTCTGTCGAGTGCGGTGCATCCGAAAACGTCTTGGGTTGCAGGATCGGGTTCGTACTTAAGCAAAAGGTTGATTATGTTATCGAATCCCTTGGAGGCCGCAGAGTGCATCGCAGTTTCGCCAAAGATATTTGGAATAGATGGATTAGCCTTTTGGTTGAGGAGCCACTCGACTATTCTTCCGTGTCCTTTTTCTGCAGCTCGGTAGAGGGCGGTCCGTCCAAAGTGGTCTTGGGAGTAGATAGTCTGATTATCAAACAACAGCTGAACGACTAATTCATGCCCTTCAGAAGCTGCAAGATGTAGTGCAGTCATCCCTTTCCCATCTCTGATAGAAAGATCAACTCCGTTTTCGATAAGAAACCCAACCACGTCCTGGTGGCCCTGGTAAGCAGCTTCATGTAGTGGTGTTCTTCCCATGCTGTCCGGAACCGCGAGGCCTGCGCCATCACTAAACAATAGCCTAACTACATCCCTATGTCCATAGCGTGCCGCCTGGTGAACTGCAGTCCATCTTCGTCTCGGGTTTGGCTTAGTGCGTATTAATTTGCAGGGGACGGGAATAGGAACAAGCCTAGAGCCCACACACTTTGCTCCTTTGTCTAAGAGGATCTGGATTATCTTCAGATTACCTCCGGAGACGGCTCTCTGTAATGCTTCCCCCCAACCATCCTGGTCCTCTACCGAAATCCCAGTTCCTTGGTCGAGTAGGAACCTTACGGCCACATGCTGCCCCAAGTCAATTGCTACATATAGTGGTAGCTGAGCATGTTGGCACCACCCGAATATATCGGGGTTGTCTTTGAACAGGTGGGTGTGCTTCCAGAGGCCAAGTGCTTGTGAGTAAGAGCACACATTTCCCAAACTACTAAAGAGTCTAAGGACGGCGCTCGATATATTGTCGTTGCCTGATATGCTGTCGCTACAAGCGCGGAGGTGAGGTGATAGCTGCTGTGCTGCGTACCCTAGGAAAGGATGTGATTGGAATCTATCTAACAAGGAAGAATTGCATGTAGCTGCCTTAGAAAAGACACTAAACGTGAGATAGGTAGTACATGTCATGGCCAATTTCGAATCTCCTTCTTCAAGTTCCGGAATAATATAGTTTTCAAGAAGATACTCTTGTACAGTGTAATGAGCAAGCCGAATATTGCTGCTCTTCTCATCAATAGTGACCAAACCAGCACAAACATCTAGTAAAGTTGTTCTATCAGGTAGATCCCACTCGATAAGCTGGTATTCACCCGGTTTCACAGAGACTGCTTCTCGGAGTTCGTCAACCGTTAGGGTTCTCTTGGCTTTGATAAGCCACAAGAATATTTTTAATGCTAGTTCTATACAGTTCTTATGCTGCTGGCGAACGGTTGCCATGGCTCTGTCGTAGGTGGGCCAAAGGGGGCTGTTTCCAGTAGAGAAGCCCCTACATCGTTCTAATTCGTTGAGGACTTGCGTTACAGTGGTTTGTTGGCAGATATATTTAATTTGGAAATGAACTAGCAAAAACCTGGGAAATTCTAGGTTAGCAATTTACCAAAATTATAAGATGGCATTACTAGTACTTACATGCCTTTAGCGCAATATACAAGTTCAGATATAATTTTATCTTTCAAGAGTCCTCCTTCGCTCACCAGGCGACTTGCCCGAGGATTCTCGTTGATCTTTTGTTCGACATATTTTGCTATATCTTCTGCCTGTGCTGAAAGCTCAAACTTCGCCACATTTTGTAGTGAACATCGAACATCCTCTGGATGTGGTCGACTAGTCAAAAACAAACCAATCCCGTTTTCCTCCATAACCTTAAATAAAGGTAAGAGATCTTTGCGTTGTCCGCTCTGATCACATTCGTCTACCGCGTCGAAAATGAAGAAGACTCGGTCGAACAACTTTGAAACCCCTACTAGGGTGTCAGAAAGCTGCTTGAGGGTTGGAGCCTTCCGATTTGGTTCTAGTTGGGAGTACATTTCCTCAATTCCAGTTGGTATATACGACATTTGACTTGCGAGCTGCTTTATCAGACTAGCAAGGACGTGGGTCGCCGTCTGCTGAGACTTTTCATTATAATCAAAGTAAATATAGGCTACTCCATATATTCCCGATTCTACTTGAGCTTGTAGATGGTCGATGACAAGAGAGCTGAAGAGTGTTAACATCCAACACAATTATTCAACAATCTAAAGAATAGCATACCTAAGAAATGTTTTACCAGCTCCAGCTATCAAGAATTTTAGTCAGTAACAGCAGCAGAAGAAGAATTATTAAACTTACGAATACCATAACCCCATAATATTCGTGAGTCTGGATCTTCCTTGGCCCAGCCCTTGAATTCTGGCCGTCTTAAGAGCCACATTCCAGTATCTTTCTGCCTCCTATTACTAATTTCTAGGTGTCTTTTGTTGTAGTCACCGGGGCACAACCAGTTGAGGACACGGTTTCGCCACTCCACTAGGAAATGACAACATGAATTAGTATATAGGTCATTATTATCTTAGGTTATCTGGGTCTCTACAATAAACCTTGACATTTGTAGACCAGAAGCCATCATACTTAAGGGTAAACATAGAACAGTGTAAGAATACCCACTTCTCAAGGGTATTGAGAACCATTCCATTTTAACTTCCTTAAGCCGAATAAGCATCTGACTACACCTGCCATAGGTAACTGTAGGTCCCCAACCACATGCCCAAAGTACTACTGGGGAAATCCCACAGGTGTTGGAATACGGAATGTAAACATTCAGAGAGTCACTCCGGGAGCAGTCTCGAAATCGTAATAAACGACATGAAAAATTCCCATATTCCTAACGCACTAAGTGTAGTGAGGAGGAACCGGAGCACACTCTGAATATGCCCAATCCATATACCCAGTAGCGACGGTTTTGAGTGGATATATCCCAAGTATGATATCATACGAATCATTCTGGCTGAATATCATCCTCACCTAATTGGTCCCGAGATTGTTCATTCTGGATTTTCTTAACAACAAGATCTGTATTACTGACATAATCTTCGATGGCTTTTAATCTCCTTCTTTACCGAAAGTCAGCAACTTTTCTTCAAAGAGACCCTGAACTAACTCACCCATTGTCGACAGCCATTGTAAGTGTGAAAAGACTCTTCAGCCTTTCTATTCGCGAAATATACTTCATTGTTTCACCTTCTTTGAGTGGCCATTTCCAGCTCTTCATTAGCCTAGGTCCAGCAGCTGGTATCAGTCTTAATTGGAGCCTTTTCAACTCTTGGGCACATCCTTTAAGAGGCCCATCATTCTGATCGTTGATTTGCTGTAATGCCGTTTCTGTAGGATTCGTATCTGCGTATTCTTGTACAGCGGCAAGTATTTTATTGAGAGAACGAAGTTCGTCAACAAGATCTTGGATTTCCTTCGGTGCACGCTTGACGGCAGTGATATACTCATAACTAGCAGATATGAGGTTTGCCGTGAGTTGGATGAGGCAAGTAACACTCATCGCAAGACCAAGAGCCTCTACCATGATAACGTTAGACCAGGAAGTGTCACGAATAAGATAGGAATACAGAACTAAGCATATGATCGTGGGGAGACATGAGACGGTAAATATATCAGAACCCCGGGGTCCTGCTGATCTACCGGCCTTGTCGTGCATAAGGGTCGAAGTTTGGTCCTCATAGACGGGCTATGACATCGTGCTACACCCCGGAAAATACTCAGTTCCTGCACTTTGGGGTTAGTGGAAAGTATGATCCTCGGCGACCAAGCGAGAATGTATCCCTGTGCGTATCTTCCAATAGCAGTAATCACTCTGCATATTCGGGAAAGTCGATGATGTATATACCACAGCCTCGTCATGTGAGATACGATGGACGATAATGGAGATGGAGTCTAAAAACACCACCACAGTCTAGAACCTCATCATAAATCTACACCTAGTATCGTGCTAACCTCCTACCCTAATACTGTCGCAGAGCCTCTGATATACACCATAAGACTTCAGCCTTGTCATCTAAGACATTACGGAACCAGGGACAGAACGACACCTCTGCTGCAACAGATGGCAATATCACCTTCCTCACCGACTATCTCTACCCCGCAGACCATACTAAAATGAAGTCATTTATTCCTGGATCTACACCTACCAGCTATCCCACATATCCTCTCTCTTCCTCTTTTCTTTTTCCCCCAACACTCTAACCCTGCTTGCATTAATCTAAATATGTCGTTGTTACAAATCAATTGGAAAAAGATCACGCGGGCACCTTCTCGCTCAGGAATTACCGTGATGTGTATTGTAATCCACTAAAGAGGAGCGAACGTAATGGTTTTCCGTTATCACGATAAGTACGATTTACAATCACTATAAGGTAAAACTTAACGAATCAATAACGAGGCTAAATGAGAGATAGCCCCCTAGCGGTTCTTAGATTTAATCATCTCTTACATAAGGCCACATACAGGAGATGTCTTCCCCAGAAATCTAATATTGGTATTATGGCAGCCTTGTGTTATATTACTATAAAGAGAAGTACAATTTAGGACTCCAGCCTTGCCCCGGCAGATATATATGAATCTTGACCTGGATATCTCATCCGAGTGATAGATAATGAATGACTCCTAGTTTAAAATCTTAACTAAACACTAAGTATGCACATCATAAAAGTACACTTCATCTCGTATTAGCTGTTATCAGTCTCCAATAAAAATTGACGAGTTAATAGTTAGCTTCTTAACCTCCTCCTGAAGGTGATGGAACGATATGTGTTTAGAC
This sequence comes from Verpa conica, assembly GCA_033030425.1. Taxonomy (NCBI): domain Eukaryota; kingdom Fungi; phylum Ascomycota; class Pezizomycetes; order Pezizales; family Morchellaceae; genus Verpa; species Verpa conica. The sequence goes on from JAUFSD010000003.1 coordinate 136,173, forward strand.
TAAGTGAGTGCATTACTTGCTAGACTCATAAGTATCAGGGGCAATATCTTAAACGGCGAACTACGCCCCCCTGCATCCTATGCTATCTCGATTACTTTAGATTCTATTGCTAATTGCGTTATTAGACTATTCGCCACCCCAATAGCTATCCACAGTAATTATCACAACAATCCCAAACCCGGGGAGATCACATATGCTTGCCTCACAAATAGTATTCAGGTTGCAATGGCACTGTTTAAGTCCCGGCTACCATAATAATAAAGTCCCTAAGACTGGCCTTGAACCAGGATACCCAAGATTCTTCCTATTCCAGCCAGCTATGTAGCAACAAGGAATCGGCTTCAATAAGTTATTATTAGAAAGACCAGAAAAAAACGTATATTATTAAGCACTGCCACGAGATATTCTACTACCAGTAAACACGAGACCACGATGAAATCTCCATAACCAATCACCAGAAGCTTTACCCGATTACATCCTAGAACCTCTGCATGCGGGCCAGGGTGTAAAATTAGCCTCACACTCAGTATTCTGTAAGCTGTAATCCTATATACTATGGCCTGATGCTACCGGTATACTGGTATTCGCTGGTTCATAGACGGAAGTTTTTCACGAACTGGGTTAGTACACCCAAGGCATCGTAGCTTGGTAACTCGGACTATTTACTGACTCTACATAGAGATCACAAGGGCAGAGGTTTCAGGCTTTTTTCTTTCTTTTTTTCCTATTAATTCGGAGGTTTCAGGCAAGATAATACACTAGGGTAAAACCTATCATAATTCTACCCTCTGGGAACTATACCTTCTACATTGGTAAACCCAAACCGAATTTCGGTGTAGGAACTGCTACCCAGGAATAATGGACCATTATGATCATAGACAGTAGTGTCATAGTCGGCTTAGGAAATCTCTGCGAGTGATAGGTATGAATATGAAGTGGAAAGGTATGAGATTAACTGTAATGGTCATGCCCTAATCGGCGCCTTACCTAAAGTATGTTTTGAAGAAATTTAGACTTGATTACTGAGGCCAAGTTATAGGGTCGTTCTAGAGTAGTTTGAGGTGACGAAACTAAACAATAGCAGGTTCTCTTTAAACCGATAGAGCCTACGGTTTTCAAAGAGGGTCCTTTCATGCGTAGTGAGATATGACGAGACTATGCCGAATTTCTTAAGAATTCCTGGGTAAAAATTATATCTCTATGGTGACGAGCGAAGGTAGGAGATACCATTGGTTATGGGCGAGTATCGATACTTCATTTACCAAATATCACATGTTGCTCACAATAACTAGGACTAGATGAGAATAGAGTTCACTGTATCAATATATTCAATATCCACCTCCGCTAGCACTCAAACACAATGAACATTCAATAAACAAACAAATGTGTAAAAGCGAATCAAACCAACAACCCCTTTCCGAGCCGGCCTCCCAGAAAACCAAACGAAATCAGAGGAACCAAGAAAAAAAAGTGCAGGTATATCCACCTCCTAATCGAAACAGTTTTTTATACTTACCCATACCTGCCCCAAGCTCAAGTCATACAAAGCGGCCATAGCGGCTTAAAAGATGCCATTGACGATCTTTCCACCAATAGTTGCACCCGCACCCTATAGCCACACGCATTAGCCCTTATTCCCCTCACCCCACACCCACAGGACAACTCACGAAAATCGCTGCATTCCCCAACTTCTTTCCAAACTTCTCTCCATTCTTGCCCAAGATTGGCTTTTTCTCTGCTTGCTGTTCCTGCTGCTGCTGCTCAAACACACTTGTGTTCTGGCTTGGGCCATGCGCCACATCCGTCATCATGTTCCCACCGGGCCCATAACTATTATAACCCCCTCTTGGCGGGAGACTCGGAAGAGCCGGCTTCTTGCTATCGCTTGGGTTTGCCAGAATCTGTGTCTCACGTACATATGCAGACGGGAAAAGACCGATGGTGCCGTCGCCCCCAGCAACACGACCCTTCCACCAATCATCCTTTACCTTCTCCAGAACCTCCAATTTAGCCCCAGCCTCAAAGCTCAGATCACCAGCCTCGGTGCCGTTGAATGCCCATTGTGCCTCTGCGAGGGACAGGACAAGCGCAGTCGGGGTGTAGCTTGGTGGTGCAGAAGGAGCGACAGGGAGGTATTTCTCCGAGACCTGAGCTGCGGGAGGGGGGGAGAATGTGGGGTAGGGTACAGCAGGAGTTGTAGATTTGGGGGCGGGACCTGCAGCAGGGGTGGGAGGGCAGCGAGTGTTTGATTCGGCAGGAAGCAGGGAGAGGATGTGAGATAGATTGGCTGAGGAGATGATAGATGTATCGGCAAGGAATTCGAGCTCCTGGGTAAGTGTTAGTTACATAAGTGATGGGAAGAGAGAAGAAAACGGACAGCTCTGATTGTTCGGATGGAACGGTTCGCAAGGGCAGTTGCAGTTGCGGCAGTCGACATTGTGGAGGGTGTGATGGGAGATGTGCAGTGGAGTGTATTCTGGTGCACTAGCTACGCTCTCGTCGGGAAACGTATGTGTGTAGGAGCGGAGAAGGAAGGGAAGGGAAGGGAAGATGGAATATAGATGGAATCAAAGAGAGGGTGGGGACAGCACAGCTGGGGGAGGCAAGCTACTAAAAAGGGAGAGTATCACTAAACACTAAGTATGTATGTGTATGCGTGCACATAGAGTGGTGACTAACTATCCTCTGCGCGGCTCGTAGAAAAAGCCATGCAGCCAGACACCACGGCGAATCCCACAAGGCTGTGTTAGCCGCCCAGACAAGAACGCTGCAGGGGCTACCTCAAACACGTGCAAGATATTCACAAAATCGAGCCAGCCGAAGATCCCGTGTGAGGGCGATGTCTTGAAACGTCTCTCCCAACCACTAGGGTGGTGTTCTGTGCATATTGCGATTGCGCCTGCCTCGAGGTGGCGTTACCCAGAGTCCCTAGTCCCGGTTCCAGTTCCAGTCCCAGAACTACCATGGCCCACCACAGATCCCAGCACTCTCGGCCCGGCGGTCGGTAATGATCGGTATCTTGTTATGACCTCATCACGATATTTACGGTACATTCCCAGGGCTCTCTTCGATTGCCCCTCACCCCACCACCATTAACACCACAAGATGCTATCACGAACTCTCCTCCGCCGCCAATTCCTCCCCACTCACCGTGTACTAGCAATTGCACGCACCTACACCTCCAGACATGACCCCGCCGGCGATTCCCGTGTCGGCATCACCCAATCGCCACGCCCAGATTCAGTAGGTTATAGGGAGTTCCAGAAGAGCAAACCATTGAACCCAAGCCTACCAGACCCACCGAGCACGAATGACCCACGCCAGAGGATACCGAAGGTGGGTATTGCCGATGCACCCCCAGAGTTGATCTCAACCGCAGACAGCGAATTTACACTCGAAAACTCGGAGGACATACAGCGAATAGTAGGAGGGAAATTGGTAGGCCAAGACAGTGGCCCTGGCCTAGGGGGAAGCTTTGGCGGCGAGAAAGAACTAGGAGTCGGGGAAATGGCAGAAGCGAAATTCCGTATCGAGCCACTACGCAGACAAGGAGAAGACCTATCAACCATGAGAGCTCGTCTACTATGTAAGCCCCACCTTTTACTACTCCTTGCCCAGAACTAACCAACCCCTCCTACAGACCAATCCCGTAAACGTGGCATCCTCGAAACAGATCTCCTCCTATCAACCTTTGCAGACGCCTACCTCCCTTCAATGTCGCTTACCCAACTCCAACAGTACGACCTCTTCCTTGATGAAAATGATTGGGACATCTACTACTGGACTACCCAAAACCCACCCGGTGGCGACTCTCCTACCGTCACCACCACTTCCAAACAAGCAGATGCAGCAGCTGCTGCTACCCAAGCGCAGTCAGGACAAGCAGCGCCACAATCAGAGCCACAAATGCAGGGTACAAATCAGCCACTAGGGTTTGGAGAAGGCCCAGTGGGCGAATGGGCGCAAACAGTAGGGAGGGTGAAGGAGCCATATAGACCCCCGCCAAGTAGGTGGAGGGATAGTGAGATACTCGAGATGCTCAGGGCACATGTTAAGAAGCGGAAGAGTGGGGAGGGGGCAGCGGGTGAGAGGAAGGGGTTGGGGAGGATGCCGGATGTTAGACAGTTTTAGTGGAGTATGAGATTACTAGATATCATGAGTGGGGGTATCCTGTGTATAGATGGAAAAAAATGTATTCTATTGCTTTGCCTAATCATTTGGTTCTTAGCTTTGGTTCTGGGTGTCGAGTGATGGCTTGTGATATAGATCTCTGGTACGGTAGGAAGTAGGGTAGCTCCCAAGGGAGAATAGAAACTCATTGCGAGAGATTGACGGCTAATAGTAGCCAAAACAAGAAGTTCTAGAAATACCCATGACCATTCACAAGATCCAGAGGATATCCTAATCTAGCTCCAACGTCGACCCATTTAGGACCTCCGACTCTGTGTCAGCCTGGCCCCAGCAGCGAACACCCCCAGTGCAGAGGAAATCCTCTCGCATGGCACTTTAGCACTTATGCTAATTAACCAGAAACAAGGCTCTATCAGCGCTAGAAGGTCGTTTACTCAATACCACTGCTAACGGCAAACTCCGTACATGAGTTTTTCTTTGAACAGGCGTACACCCACTTAGTAATCCATAGAATTCCGAGCGATATCTATCAACGCCAGTATTCCCCCCCACATAACACAAAGAGAGTATCCCTTCCCACATACTCAAACCGCTACCACAATCATCCAATTAACTTCTCACACGCGTCACAAAGCCCCGACGTCCCTCTGCTTATCCTAATAACACAGAGCAAGAGGAGCTCAATCATTCAAATAGTCAGCAGAGACGCAGTACAAGAGCACACTATATTTTAAAAACGTATACGAACCCCGTGGAGATCTACCACAAACACCGCAATGGATCAATTTAATGCAGTCCCTTGTAGGGCTTGGACCTCTGATATGGGACTTTGTTGATATAGGTAGATACGAAGATTATTAATACTGATGATATGAATGCGGCTGACATCAATCTAACTGACGTTAATACCGCTGATAGGAAACTATCAGGGATGGAATACTTGTGAGTAACTACTCATGAAAAGAGGTTGTTATACTTTTGCCGTAGAGCGAGTATACCAATTAGGGAAAATGGGTTATTAGAAACATGCCAGCGGGCAGGGGTGTGTGGTGGAATACACGATCATATATTGTAAGCAAAAGTCACATCTCCGACTTTGAATGATTATGACACTAATAACACCCTATATAGGGACCGGAGAGTTAAACTAGTGGGAGAAGAATCTCTAGAGATTCAAGAAGAGACGCATAATGTATAGTGATGAGTGTTATCGGGGTCAAAAACGCTGGGAAGTAGAAGTAGAATTCTAAAGGAAGTCTACTGGCTTCTATATTGATATGGGGTTTTCATACTTATGAAGGAGTGGATCTTTGTATTCGATGACTGATTATGACTAGAATCATTCAACTGCGAAAATAGAGTGAAGCAGAGATAGTCATAAAGACTAGTCAAAGATATAGGCATGAACTTTAGAGATGAATTCTAATCATAAGTAATTTTGTAGCAAGTAGTATTTGTCGGTTATAATTGATATTTCCTAGTGACAATATAACTTAGAAAGTATAGGTAAAATTTTATTCTATACAAAGATGATATGGCTAGAAACAACTCCTATAAATATACCTAGGAGTAGCTTCTCCCTATAAAAAGTCGGCAATTTTTCCACCTACCCCTGATATAGCGGAGTATAGAAATTCAGCGCTATCGTTTAGTGCCGAAAGAATATTATGGAATAAGAGGTTTCCATTCTAGGTAGCTTCCCACACTGCTTCTTACGGATCTGTTGAGGTTGCTCTGGATATGAAAAGTTCTGAAACATGTCAGCAAATATTAATAAGTTAGTAGAAGGTTATTAAACCTCCAGTAGGGCCTGGAATCACCTCTTGTGTGCATTATTTTTTATTTAAAAATAGACTTTGTACTAGAAGTATTGGTTTGTAGAAAATCAATGATCGGGGTTGTATAGCTTACAGCGAAATAATTAATTTTCACTAGGAAGTCGAGACACTAAACTCTAGAGAACCAAGGGGCCTACGAGTTGACACTCGGTGATAGTGATAACATCGACTGGGCCAGCGAATTGAGATACCCGTATTGGGAAAATTTTAGAACCAGGAAGACTAGGGCCAGTGGCAGGAACCTAGACAACCAGATAATTAATATGAAGTGATAGAGAGATGGCGAATTAGGCAAGTATGTGAGAATTATGGAATGGAAGTACCAAGGGAGATGAAGATGAAACCATAGTAGGATACTGTAAGACTTGGGGGGTTGTGGGGTTGGTTCTCGGCCCTCCTCACATTACCTCTCTAGATACACCTCCTGTGGATCAAAGGTCTCCGATCAAGGGAATTCATGAGGCTATAAGTATAACTTCAAAGCACTTTTTCTTCGTTATTCCCCACGGTGGGTAATCTTAGGTCATCTACTACGCCTATAGATCGACCAACAGAAGACATTTGCTGTCGAAATCTCAAGGGACGGAAGTCTAAAGCAGCCGGCGTTGTAAAAATAGTAATTTGAAGTAGTGACAATAATTCGGAAGTTTATGAATGATCAATGAGTTGGTATAATGCCCTCTTGCTAAGAAAATGATAACCTTGATTGTCAAGACAATGCAGGTCACCGGGGTAGAAGCAATCCCCATATCCAGCTTTAATCCCATTAGGCTTTCATTATACTACTTCATTACACACGAGGACTTTATAGCCGGTATTATCGCTTGTGTGCCGTAGGAGCATGGAAGTGGGTAGAAGGTCTAGGGAACTACCAGCCAATACTATGGGTTAAAAAAAAACTCACGAAAAGCCCCCCCCTCCACCAGGAACCTCCTCGCATCCGACAAAACTCTGGAATAACCCAGATCCCAACCTTCACTTCCCCGAGCTTAATTACAAATTTTCCTAACTTACCACCTGAAGCTTTGGTTAATAACCTTACACAGCAATTGCAAGATTCCGTATACAGTACGATGATCTCCCTATAGGAATATGGTTTATGAAACTGGATCTACGCCTATTGCATATTCTTATAAGGCGATTGAAAAGTACCGACAATAGCCTACTACCCTATGGTTTACTCCTCTGTTGACTCTGCTCAATATGTGACCTAGGTCGTTCCCCAAAGCAGGTAAAGTGAGTAAATAAGTCTTTAGACACCAATCCATATCCGAAACGAAGGCTACGATATTTATTGTCATACAAACTAACGAAGGAATATAGAAGACATGCTCATCCTCATGATATTAATCAAACCTACACATCTTTATCGATATAGAGAACCCCTCAACAAATGGCAATAATATATTAGAAGACGAAAACTCCGAAGGCTGGTTTAAAGAAACAATACGCATGGACAAGTGCAGGCCAAGTAACAAAAACATCAACACACGGGGACACAAACACAATTCTACACGAACATCAGCACTCAGAACGAAGCAACCCACTCAATACCAAAATCGGATGCTTTACCAAACTTGACATGGATTAGAACAGAGGTTAATTCTGAGGATAATATTCATCAAAAAGGCATTCCAAGGGTACCTTGGTATCAACCAGTAAATCATACAAAGAGGAAAACAGTCAAATCCAGTGCTCCGCCTATACGAATGTGCTTGTGATTAAACCCCAGTACAATTATAAAGTGAATACCCTTATAAAAAAAACAGGAAACCTGATCTTTCTGAGCTAACTAGGATCAAGAATACATATCCTTATAGAGCGATTATTCCCATAGGTAGTATTCTTATAGGAAGAGCGCATCACACTATCGAAAACATTTACACTTCATAAAAAGAGGATAAGACAAAGAGGTTGAAGTTGGCGGTCTAAAAGTCAAGAGAAAGGGTACGTTCATAATCTAATATCTAACCTCCTTACACTGCCCTTACGATTATTCTACTATCTTTTAGCAGTAGGGTGTCTGAGTAGGGTTACCATCCCGCTAACATATCTATACTAGCTACATATCTTCAATAACTATGTACTCTGATGCCAGGAATCAGGTAGACACATAACTTATCTATGGAAGAACTTAACGAATAGGTGAGACCGAGGACCCCAGAAACGGTAAACCTACCCTCCAACAACCCTACCCGATACCAAACCCAAAACATCTACGACTCAACTTTATTAACACCCTCCAGATAGTGAATTTGCAGTCTTGTTCATGGAGGATCGGAGGCGGTTGCAGGGCTCGTGGGCTTGTTGAAGGTAGTTTAGAAGAAGGATTATTTAGGCCGTGGAAGCTGATCTTCCTCTTAGTAGACTTGATCAGTTTAATTCATTGCTTTATATGAAGGTAATGATGCATTTATAGACTTAATCACGGATATCTCATGGAGCTTTGTATAAAGAACATTACTATTTATAATGCATATCTCAGGTGGGAAGAGAAGAGCATCACAGATCGTATTTCGGTTGGAGTAAAGAACTACTATGTGTTTCTACGGATAGAGCCAGATGACTATCGGTATCGTATGGAAAAGAGTTGGGTAATATTTGTAAAGGTGATATTGGGGAGACAAGAGCTGAGGACCTTTATATATGAAGAGATTCAGCAAGTATGATGTAGAAAACTGTGTAGGAGAAAAAATCCACATTATTATTATTCCCTTACCTACTATTTGCTTTGACTTGCTATCCTTTAGTTGGATTGTGGAGAATACTCAGTTTTCTGGCAGGTCGTTCCGTTGCTTTCGCAGCCACTACAGGCTGCCAACCCTTTTAGTTAATTCTTTATCAACCCATTTAGTTATTCCCTATCTAGTTTACTATTCAAACTCTAGTTCTATCCACGTTTTTCCCAGTAGTTCTGCAAGTGCTTAAATACCACTTGACTGAAACTTGGATGTTACTACTTACAGCTTCATTTTAGCTGATCCTATACATTGGCAAATGCCTCGAGTATCAGTAGAGGTGAAATAGAAAAGAATCGCAAAAGCCAACGAAATACAGACTTTATAGGCGAACTCTAGTTATAACTAATCCTCATATAAGGATAACCGGCTAAATATAACATGAGCAGCGCCAGAAAAGATATGCCTATAATAAATAGATCTCTGTAAAAAATATAAAAAAAATGGATCCCTTTCCACATACTCCTCTAACAGAGTGAATATAACCCTTAGCTTAAGTAAATACAATCAATTCTACCCATCCACAATACCCAAAACCCGTCTCTTCCCTCATAAGGTCCTTCCCACATAATAACGCAGATCAATAATAATAAAGTAAAAAAAACCAAAGAAACCATCAGAAAAGCTAAAACCAGAATATCCAGCTCACAAAACTACCTATTCTTCTGAAGCAGCAGCAAGCTGGATTATCAACTTTCCAGCCAAGTCCAAAAATGGGAATGGGCTAGATACATCCTTCTCCTCTTGCTTCCTTCCACCCGCAGCCTTGTCTTTCTTTATACCCGCATCACCAGCTGCTGGGTCTTCGTCTGTCTTGATCGTGTCTCCGCCGCCACTAGCATCGCCGCCAAGCTCTTCTAAGAAGCCAACCTTTTTACGCTTCTTTCCTTCTCCTTGTTCACTTTCTCCATTGTCGTCCTCTTCATCACCGTGATCATCTTCCCCATCCTGACTCTTGTCATCCTCCTCATCGTCTTTCTCAATACGTTCGTAGCCAGCACACTTGAAATCCACGAGGTAGAAGTTGTGTTCGAGCTGGTATAGCTGGATCTCCATATGCACGTAAAGGCTTTCATCACCATATCTTTCCCTTTCCACAGGTGTAAACGAGTATCTCTTGGTTCCTTCGGGGGTAACTGAAGGGGTGTTCTCTTCCGAGGTCGGCTTGAACAGATGGTCTTTTCTCCATCTACAATGGATGACCCACGGATCTTCCGGGATCTTTGTATCGTCCACTGCTGAATGTACCCTGGAAGCGCTCCTCCTCCTTCTCCCTGGAGACCCATACGTTCCATGCGCATTTCTACCTTCATCACCACTCCAGTCACTTTCAGACTCAGAGCCGCTATAGTCCCCTTCGCTAGGTTCCCCTTCTTCATCGCCTTCTCTGTCTGGAATAACCCATTCTGCTCCCATTTTCTTCAAACCTCGGTAAATGCAACCAACGGCTTCGAGTGGAGAATTCCTGCTCCTTATACCAAACTGCCATCTAGTTTGCCTAGGCTTTTTATCCCTACCCGATTGGCTCAATGGAGTAAGGCCCTCTACCTTGCCTTGGATACGGGGGTTGTTCTGTTTTGGGCCCCTTCTACCAAGTATTGGAGGGGCATTCTGTGGCGTTTGTGGCTGTTGAGGTTTGGGGGATGGTGTTGGCCCGCCTCTCATGAAGGCCGTGTGGAACTCGGGTAAGCTAGACGGAAGGATACCAATAGTGGCGCTTGGAGTGCGGCCGATATCGCCTGGGGTAGCTACTTCCTCTGGGATACCACTTATTCCCAAACCCTCTTTGGTCGCCAAAAGAGTGAGCGGAGACCCGGTACGCGCAGGACCTTGGCTTGCAGAAGTGAATGGTGAACCCGGAGGATGCCTAGGAGATGAAGGCATATAAGAATTCCAAGCTGGAGGAGACTGTGCAAGAAATCCACCCATATTTTGCGCATTTGATAAGCGAGCTACAATGTACCAGTTAGCAAAACGATACTCGGGTTTAAAATCGTAAAGTGAATAACTAACTATTCATCATTTGATTTTCTCTGACAATCATATACGCATCCTTGATAGCACTGGGCTCCTGTTTGTTAAGAGCATCTTGCACATCGTCTTCTGCGTAGCCCATAGTTTTCCCCAATTTGCCCACGACAGCTTCGTGGAGCTCACCCTCAAGCTTCTCTGCAGGTCCCCTCTCGATAGCTCTCAAGGGTGGGAGCTTCGCAAAGTCTACGCCGGTATCAAAGAACTCTTCTGGTGTTGGGCGCAGATAGTCTGGGAGGTCCTTCTTAAACCAAGGGTCCTTACGGATCTCTTCAATATTAATTCGATGAAGAGGGTTCACGACAAGCATCTTAGCAATGAGGTTACGAGCTTCAGAACCGAGGTAGTTGGGGATTGTGTAGTTGCCCTCTGCATTATAAACACGTGAGTTTGTTAGACATTTTCAGACGACACCGATGTGACAGGTGATGAGCCCAGAAGTGGGGAGGGGTGTGATCATCCGGGAATAAGAGTGATTTCACTTACGACTAATCTTCTTAAACAAGGTCGGAATATAGTCGTCGTCAAAGGGTAGCTTCCCACAAAGTAAAACATATAAGATCACACCACTACTCCAAACATCGACCTCCGGCCCTGCATATAATTTTCCAGAGATAACTTCCGGTGCAGCATAATTTGGAGACCCGCAAGAGGTCTTTAAGAAATTTCCGTCGGTCATAATATTGCTCAACCCGAAGTCGGCAATCTTGACATTCATAAACTCATCTAGAAGAAGATTCTCTGGTTTCAAGTCGCGATGAACAATCTTATGGCGATGGCAGTACTCGACAGCACAGATAATTTGCTGAAAGAACCGTCGTGCCTCTTCCTCCCTCATTTTGCCGTTCTTGACAATGTAGTCAAACAATTCGCCGCCGGCGTACTCGATGACCATGATGATTTCGGTTAGGGTGGTAATAACAGTATACCTAAGACCCTTAGTAGATGTTTGCTTTTCTTTCTTTTTTAAGCGACGGTTGTCAAACTATCCATTCGAATCTAACAAAAGAGGACCTTCCGGGCAACAGCCCCCCCGGGAAGGAGATCCAGGAACGAGACTCGGGTACTTACAGTTTGATAATGTGGGGATGTCTTAGTAGCTGCAGGTAAGCAATTTCCCTCTCAACCCTCCCAGCCATATCCCGATTGATCAATTTCTTCCTCGAGATGATCTTCAGAGCGACTTTCTGCCCAGAAACCTGGTGGACAGCAAGCTTGACTTTGCCGAAAGATCCCTCGCCGAGCGTCTTGATTATATTGTATTGGCCCAAGCGAGCCTCGGGGTCCCTTGCCTTGAGACGAAGGTCTGGACGGGGGTCAGGATTTTGGCGATGGTGATGATGGTGGCCATGGTTATGCGGACGGTTAGACTGAGTTGAAGACTGCGAGTACTGTTGCTGGGACTGTTGCTGGGAGACAGGAGGAGAGGTACGATGAGGGTGATATGAACCCTGCTGGCCACGATAAGCTGGGATAGAGAGCTCGCCTTCTGTGTAGGGCTGCGGCATGTCGAGGGAAGATTCGGGAATAAGTTATAGAATGGGAACGTCTCAGGTACGGGTGAGTGGGGGGGTCCGAGTCGTGATGTCGGGGTTGCTGTGGGGGGAGCTCTGGGTCTGGGATGGATGCGATAAGGCGATTACGGACGTCAGGCTGCACCGACGTCACTGTCAAGAGCCTACTACAACTTGTATCAGAATATCCTCTCCTCTAGCTTTTTTTTTGGTCTTCAAAGCAGCTATTCTTATTCAACTGCCCTATGTGATATTCCTCCTATCAATTCCCCCCAAAACACTCGAATTCGTCTCGGTTGATCCTTCCTCTTCTGCTTATTACTACACACGCACCAGCACTGACCCGCTGTCGCAGAGCTGTCTGTGTCCACTCAAGCTTTCTCACCGCAGATATAAACGGGGACAAGGAAAAAAAAAAAAAAAAGGGTACGGGAGCAACCGAGAACCTATGACCGGGGAAATTTCGTTTGGGTCCTTCCCCACGTTTCCGCAGCAAGGCAAGAGATTGTGTGTGTGCACGCGCAGCACAAATGCAACGATAAGATTGTGTAATCGTTCCCCACGCGGGAAGACCGTTGAAGAAAAAAAGAGATTCGGGAAGGTGAGATTTTCCCAGGGGTTAGGACAGAACAAAGGTTCAGACAGGAAAAAAAAAAAAAAAGAACCAGGTAGAGCTGAAACGGAGGTCTCTCGGGGAGTTTTCGTGGGGGAGAGAGAGGAGTGGAGGTTGTTTATTAGTTTGGTGAATTAGTGATCTGGAGTTCTGAGAGTTGGATGAGTGCGGTGGGGAAACTATCTACGAAGCAGTGGGGTTCTCTCTAAAGTATAGCTACAGATCAGACTCTGGTGAGGGGAAAAGGTGCATGAAAAGGAGGAGGGATCCTGTAACACTGCTCGCAAGTGGGCATCGTGAGATTTAAAGGTATCGTGACCATACGACAGGCGCGCTTGCTTGCAATCAGCTAGCGAACAAGATTCACGGCTCGATCCAAAGGAGTTCACTTGCGGGGCGGCCTGGGTGCCAAGAGCAGTGCCTGCTGTGGCTGACCGCGTGCAACTTCCGTACTCTGCCTCATGGCTCCTCACTCGGCTATAGCCTTGGAGTATCAGTTGTGATGGTGATGAAGATAGTAACGGGGAATTTAAGGTGCTTAAAACTTAGGGAATTGATTTTATTACAGGATACATGTAATACCACTTTAAACTTATGGATAACGGCTGCGATTCTACTGCTGCATAATCTCTATTTCCTCTTACCAGTATTGGCCATGGGCATCATAGTAGCATCTCTAACCCAAAACTCTACTAAGCCAGAAATCCCTATTAAGGCCAGCGGGCCCGATACCCGTCAATAATCTCTGGTTAACGTATCTACACATCAACTTCGCTACTATTGGAATGTTATTTACAGATGTATACCCGATTAATCACTGCTCTAAAAAACACAACAGACCCACTCATCTACAAGATTCACGACAAAAATGACGTCGTGACTGGGCAGCTGTATCTACACCAAGTCTCGTAGTAAAATCAATAGAGTTAGTATGGAGTTTCGATAGACTTATGATTGAAAGACTGTTCGAAATGTTTCTTATCCATATCCAATCCAAATCCCAACATTTTATGAGCAACTAGAGGGAGGGTGAGATATATTTTTATTGGGCACCAGCACTTCATACCCGTCTATTTCCGAGTGGAGTATCCCTCCAGGATATCATTGCTCGGAGAAACCACTCCGTCCTATGACATATGCCATACCTCATCATGACAGCCAAGATCTAAGTATACTCTGTATATAGACCCAATTATCTTTTTTCGCCCTCTGATTTCTTCAACACTCGGAAGAAACAATTCTAGCAATTTCTCGAATACAAAGAATACCAAGAACACCTCCGAAACATATATAAAAAAAAAAGATATTAATAATCCATAACCATGGCTTCAGTAACAAAGTTAATCCACATCTTCCTACGCGCTGTTCAGGTACACCCTACCCATTCCATATCTTAAAACATATGAGAGCGCTAACCACCCCACCTACAGTTCACATGCGTAATCATAGTACTCGCCCTCTCCGGCGCTCTAATCCAACAACAAGACCGTGGTGGAACACCCACACGAGTAAACTACTCCATATTCGTCGCCGTCTTCGCAATATTCACACACCTGTACCTTCTCCCCGCAACATTCATAGACAAGATCGCCAGCCCACTCATCATGACTATTCTCGACGGGTTGAATTCAATCTTTTTCCTATGTGCCGGTATCGCAATGGCTGCACAGATGAATGCACGTTCATGCAGTAATCATGTATTCTTTCTCTCTCTCTCTACCCTCTCTCTACTCTCTCTTGATGTTATAACTAATAATCCCGTGTAGTACTTTCTGAGACATAATGGAATAACTAATGGTGGCGGTTACATCTCGCAAAGCCGGCGTTGTCGGGAGGCGAACGCTATGACCGCGTTTCAGTGGTTTGCGTTTGTGGCGTTTATGGGGTCGTTTGTGACTTCTGCGTGGAATTTGAAGCAGCAGAGTGGTATGTCGCGTGGTAGGGTTGGTATGAATGGTGCTAGGCCCATGAGCCAGGTCTGAGGTTATAACCTGTATTGAGGGGGGGCATCTTGGGTAGGTGTATTAAAATATTGGTGAACGGGAGTGTGAATGGTATATATGGGTGTGTGTGTGTGGGCTTATATGGGTTTTTTTTCCCCCGGGAGATGTGAATGTTGGCTTTGTAAAGATATATGTACTTTTAGAGATCCCTTTCTTATATTCTGTGGTTAGGAATCGGGGTAAGATAGATTATCAAAGACGGTTGATTTTATTATTGAACGGTTTTAATTATTATTTCCCCATCTTGGCAACTTTTGAAGGACTTTAGATTTGTACTCGAAGTCCAAAGAGTTAACATTCACAATCTTCCAAGAGATCATTTCCCCACCGACAAACGTAATCTTAACCCGAGTCGAAACACAGTTCTCTCATTATTTCACACTCTTCAATTACACCACCCCTTACATTCCACCTTCTACCTGCCCTTCAACACCTTACTCGAATCCCACTCACCAGCCTTAAACCCACCCGCACCATCCGCCGCCTTCCACGGGTCCCCATCCGCATTCACCTTCTCCCCCGCCTCCTTCCCGCCCACCTCTCCCATATCCTGGCCAACAGGCATTTTCAACCCCGAACCATTAGAAACCCTCACTCCAGACTCCAACACACCGCCTTCTTGCTGCTGAGACCCCACACTACCCAACGAAGGCTTCGCAGCCCATCTTGCATCTGCCAAAGCGGCATTATGTCTAAGTTGACGTAACCGCAACACATCGTTCTCTAACTCCTCTATGGTCGGTGCATCAGTACGTGTTGCTCGAAGCCATTGATGCCATTGTGCTATATACCCCCCAACCAAGCAACAAAAAAAAACCAAAAAAAAGTATTAGCAATGTCTCCCCAAACTTCTCCCCCCCCCTAAAATAATAAAGAAGAAGAAGAAGGAGGAGAAGAAGAAGAAGGAGAAGAAGTGTGGTTTTTTACGAGTAAGTTTGTAGTCGACTATATCCCGCTTGGTGTCTTTGTAGTTTACTATTCTCCTGGGTCGGGCTCTTCCCATTTGGTCTTTCATCTCCCAGTATGTGTTTCCCTCCAGATCCATTCCTTTTGAGCGCGCAGAGGAAAAGGGAAAAAAAAACCAAAATTAAATATCAGCATTTATTTGTGTATATTTATAAAGTGAGTGGATTGGATGGGTTATGGACCGATGAATCTGTGTCTTCGCCACGGAAGACGGTAGGATTTCCAGGTGTACCATACACGCTTGAAGAGACTGCCTGTTACGTTTGAGGTCATGTTTTTTTTTTATTTGTTATTATAATTCTTTGTAGATGGGTAGGATTGGTGGTTGTTTGTTGGAAGAGTTTCTTCGTGGGTGTTATTTGATATGTGGGGATTGACGTCGACGCCAAGACCTGTCAGGAACTCCAGCGCGGGGTGGATGCCCCCGCAGTTTTTTTTTGTTTCATATGTTTGAGTAAGATATTTCTATACGAATTGACACTTTATTTTTAGAAAGCTGGGGAGTTGTATTATGACCTCTACACCTTCAATATTATACAATATATACTCAAAGCAAACGTACACCGCTCGCTCAAATCTAGTCATGTAGCGCCTTAAAAAAAACAAAGGAAATAATAATAGAGTAGCGTTTTTATCTATCCATATCCCTTCTTCCCTATTATTTATACAGCTGACGGTGGTGGTGGTGGTGTACTCTTCTTCTTCCCCGGCATACCAATCTTCGGCTTCCCCTTCCTACCAATATCCCATCCCCACCCACGAAGCACCTTGACGACCCTCGGCGTCACAGCCGCCGTCAAAGGAACCCGAATGAAAATAAACGACTTATGAATCGCATACGCAAGAGCCAACTCCGTCCATATACCTAACAAACACCATAATTAGCCAATATCCTCTAAAAGTACAAGAAGAAGAAGAAGAAGAAAAAACCTACTAGCACTCTTCTCAACCGCCTTCTCTGCATCACCTATATCATCCCACCGATCATGTTCCTCCACCCCGTCCTCTGAAACTACTTTCTGTGCCGCAGCCGGGAACCCAACCACATGCCTCAGCGTATTCCAATACGGCTTCAAAAACCCCACAGCGGCCTCCTCCCACCTCCCGATCCGCTCGGCTCCGAGATAACGCACGGCAAGGAAACAGAACGGGAAGTCGAGCGCCGAGAGTCCAAGGTACACCCCAACCGCGGAGTACCCGTATTCCTTTGAGAGTGCTTTGAGACGCTGGGATAATGTGGCTGGTGGGGCCTGGGCCGGGACTGCGCTGGAGGCTGAGGTTGCCGTGAATCGGATGGCTTGGGGGCGGCCGCGGATGGGGCTGGTACGGAGGATTGGGCGTAGGGTTGTGGGGCCTCGGAGCAGAGGGGAGGAGAGCCGCGGAAAAAGCGAGCGGGAGAGAACTCGGGAGGCCATTGTAAGGGGGGTGGGGTATGGAGTAGAGGGTTCAGTAAAGGGAGGGAGAGTTGTGTTTTGTATTGTTCGGATGAAGGACTCAGTCGCATCGAATGATCCCCGATGACGACTGAAAGAGCCTCTCTCTTGGCGTTCAGCGTAAATGTAAGGCACAGCCCCACCGCCACGGGAATACAAATATAGACCATAACTCTTCACTTTCTCTTTCATTGGAGTCTCAAGAATAAGTAAATACTTGGTCCCAGTCTCATGTTAGGTCTACATGCTTCACCTTGGCCCACTTGACACCCGTGATAAATCTTACAACATTGATAAATCAACATTCTCAGTCAGGAATCTAAGTACAAAGTGTCACCGATTCAAACTATCAAAGTAACATCTGGAAATCATTCTAGAATCTAACATCCGCTACTCAAGAAAGATGGTCATTAGATGAAGTCTAATTCCTTTCCTACAGTAATTAGCCATAAGGAATTCTTGGTGTACTGAGAGCAGGGGTAGTGCCCCTTGTTAGGAAATAATAGCCACATTATAACTCAAATTGGCCGGCAGTACATGTAGGTAACCTACATTATTAAACCTACCATCATAGTCATAAAATATCACTCGCTCTGGTAGTAAATCAGTCCCAAAATCACACCTAATACCAATAAACAGTTCAATTTTCCTGATAAAGTATAAACTGTCCAGCAACGAGTAACTACATCTCTTGCTCGGCCAGAAAATAATTATATCGAGGATAACAAATGTACAGAGCATAATGCAATTTCGTATAATTACAGGAGTGCCTGCACAATACGAATTGAAGCATAACTAACCCTCAGAAGAACTCGGCTCTAATCTCCTACACTTATTTTGGTCGCCAGTACTGGCCTCCGCTCATTTTCTCCTCGCATTCAGCCGTAGCATCCTCCTTATGGTCTACAAAGACAGGTATATCAAGGTCCACCTCGCTTTCTACCCTCCCACTGCCACTGCTTCCTGAGAAATAACCACTACTCAGCCGACTATCATCGCTATCCCACTTCGTTGGATTTGTCGTCATCCCGAAAGCACTGACACCGCAATCATCACTGGTAATACCCTGTGCTGGCACATATACCGTCGATCGGGTCATAAGTTGATTTGCTACCAGACCACCACCAAAGCCAAATCTATATCCTCCTCCTATAGGGAGTTGACCGCTATCAACCATGGGTTGAATAGTCTTGTCAGAATTCACTGTCAGTGTACTATCATCCCCAATAGATGACCCACTGCTGAAACCCTCAAACCCGGGATCTTCCTCGGGTCTTCCCCCTATCTCAGCGCCTATTCCTCCAGAAATCCTAGGGTCCTCGCTCGCTCCCGCAGGATCACCGAACATATCCCCCCACAAACCATCCATTCTTACACCACCTCTTTCCTTCCTAACAACGGTTCCACTACTCATCTCAAAATTATCCCTCGAAAGCAGTTCATCCCCCATAGATGACTTGTCATTTTCAACTGTGGGAGATAAGTATTGTCTGATAGAGGCCCTTCCAATCGTTTCTTTAATTTTTTCTTTTCCTTTATCCGCACTATCATCAAACCGTACCGACCTAGAAGGTTTTCCCCTTGAATCATCACCCTCTCCACTATCTAGCATATCCTCTTGACTCTCCTCACGTGCACTATTATTACCATCAGCGATGTTACACCCATCTGAGATCTCAACTCCGCCGATATTATCAATGGATTCCGGAATGCCTTTGCGACTCCTCTTAATCGTGCTATTCTGCCTCTGTGTCCCCATTGCGCTCCCAGTTGTAACAGCCCTAGTAGAAGATATCGATGGCAGCCCGTCTCGAGCGGTGTTTGGTGGTGCTGATAGCTGTCTCATACGCTCGCGGACCAATCTCTCAGTAACTTCAGTGAGAATGAGGGAGGGACCAGGTGTTCTATCCATATTGCGAGCTCTGACTGAATCTATCCTACGACCTTGTCCCATAGAAGTATGTGATATTGTTTCTTCAAAGTTAGTACGTTTTGCCGAGCCTGAGCCAAACAAGCGTTTGAAGATCCCCTTTTCCTTCATATTACTATGACCAAACAGTTTCTGGAAATGTCCTGATCTATTCGTCCTCTCTCTGGAGACAGAACCTAGTCTGTTTGCATTCTCAATATCATGCCTTAGCTCAATCTCTGGTCTGTTTATACTCTCGGTGTTATGCGTAGATGAAATACCCGCCCTGCCTTGACTCTCAAGATTGGATACAGTCTCTAACCTGGTAACATCCTCGATATCTTGTCTGGGTGCTATAGCTAATCCATCAATGCTACTGGTATCGTGCATGGGGTTAATTTCTGGTCCTTCCGCGCTCTCATTATCCCTAGACGACCCCCCACCTAAAGCATCTGCCCCATGCATAGCGTTGGGTTCGCCATCATAATAGATACGTCTAGTAACCGGGGACTGCGCGCCACTAAGGTTAACTGACCGGACCCAGATATACTGTCCTCTTGATAGTACGCACATGAGGAATAGCGAAGGAATGGTCATCAAAAACCCTAGACCAGTCGCTATTCCCACAACGTTACCGAAATTTTTAGGAAACACAGAAGAATAATTATAGGGTAAATTAAGAGTCTCGTTGGGAGCAACTGTTGAATTTTCTGGGCTACTGGATATTAGCCCCTTATTTTGGGTTTGCTCCACTGCTTCGGTTGTTTCAATCGTACTTGTATGCTGGACAACACTAGGAATATCTACGCCCCATAGGTAGGTTCCTGTAGTGATATCGCCTACTTCTGATTGTGTAGCCTGGGTGACCGCGGTAACAGAGTAGCTGGCCATGTAACCTTCATTTAAATCAGAGATAGTAGAATATATATCTGACCTCTGTGTTTTAGGGTCCTTGTATGATTCTGGTTGAGGTACTAGAATTATAGTAGTGGTCTGAGCTTCCAGGCGTTCTAATACCTCGTCCCAAGCTTTGCTAAGTGAATCGTCTTCATATTTAGCAACATCTTTTGCCCAATTCTCTTGTTCAGCCTTAGTACCATTAGTAATTGGCCACAGGGGAACTAGGTGACTCTTGAGCGCGAGGGTTGTTTTAGCTTCTTCTAAAATCCCTTCATCTCCCTCTAATACCATGTAGTTGCCATTTTCAAGCGCAAGTGTCCTCTCAACTTCACGGCGAAAGACTTGCTGTTGATCCAGATTACTCTCAGTATCAAACAAGTAGGCTCCTTCACCAGTATTATAGCCTGTTAAAGTGGTGTGGCTTTCGATACCGGCCATAGAGAGTTTTTTCGTATCACTATCTTCATACTTATCGCCGCGAGCAGCCTGTTCCAATATTAGCAGATAACTCTCAGTGTTAAGAAACATATCCTCGGAACTGAAGAGACGTTCCTTTTTAGTCCCCTCGGGAAGGAAAATCTCGGTGCTAAATACCAAAACTTCGCTTTTAATCCTATCACTCTCACTAGGGCGGATATTCTGCTTCTGGACCACACGACACTCTGTATTGAGAAAATGCTGGACCAAGTGGTTGTCTGTATCAACCATATAAACAACTTCGATAAGACCTCCTCTATAAGGTACAGTAGTTAAAGGAGCAGGCCAAGCTCCAGTGAGGGGAAAGTAGAAGGTACCGATATAGATGAGATGTAGAAGGGAGAAATGGAGATACTTGGCGAACCAGCCTGAGTTTGAAACAAAAAAATAGGCCATTGTGTTTGCGGGAGAACCTAGGTAGCTTCTATTTATCCTTAGAATATTAGTTGCTTCTTTAATTAAATACTTTAAAAGAGAGGGTAGGATTACTATGAGATCTAGAATTTCCTCCTGTTCTTTGGGCAGAGAGATCTTGACAACTATAGAGATGAAATGATCTGGGTTAGAGGTTGCTCATTAAGTTCTTGTGGCACGGGAGCTGGAGTAGAGACACCTATTATGCCCCGTGTTCTCTGCTTATACGAGTAACATTACCATGGCTCTTACTATCAGTTTAGCGGAAGTGATCTTTAAAGAATCAAGATATACACAACCCAGAATATTAGTTATAAATAGTGTAATAAGTATAAGAGCTTAATAACATGTAATAAAAGATTTTTTAAGACTATAGTGCAATATCTTGAAGGTAATACATAACTGATAAATGAACATATGATTTAACACTCACGCCTAGTCAAACATGCTAACTCCACTAACCGTAAAAAGAGAAATAAGCCTATAGAGTCCCCTCCCACCCTTATTACCATTTCTAACATTACTGCCATAATCGATATCGTGCCCAGTCCCAACTGATATCAGATACAATACCTTAACCCACCCGTGCTGTCCAATCTTTCCTAATACCACTTCTCTCAACAATCGCGCACCGCTTGCCAAATCTTTGCATATTTTGACGCCACCCATCATTCTGTTCACCTGACCCTACAGCAACAACAACACCCCCAACCCAATTACCCTCCAACAGCCCTGATACTGATGCACCCTCCTCCCCAACCAGCGATTCATCCATATAAACCACTCCCGGTGCCAAGTGTCGCAATAATGGCAAAAGTGCCGCCTCTACCGTATACGGCATGATATACTCTCGGGGATAATCCCCTGGGAGTACATCACTGGCAAATTTGTATACTTTCTCTGGGTGGCCACTAGACCCTGGAGAATGCACGAGAATAAAGACATTTGCTAAATTCAAATTGAGAGGAGTTGGCAGGTTCCAGAGAAGTCCCAGGGAGTCCTCACGGACAACCACAACGATTGTCTTCTTTTGGCCTGAGCCCATGGGATTTTGCCGCAGTCTCGACTGAGAATGCTGCTCATTTTCGTTGACTTCAGTGGCGCGGTCACGATTTATTGGTTCTCTGGTTTGCTGTACTGAACCACCCGAGGAGGTGGTGGTGGAGGTGCTCTGTTTCTTCGAATCATCCCCGAGCCAGAAATAGAGTCCCAGCCCGACTACGGCAGCCGTGACAGTGAGGCCAATGGGGACAAGTAAATTTCTAGATCGCCTAGGACGAGACATAGATACGAAGTATTGTGGATATAGAGGGGGATTGAATGGTAATACCAGGACAGGCAGCTGACGGAGAAGAAGAGCACTAGGCAGCTGAGGGCAATGTCTGTATCCGAGGAGTGAGCTGTCTGCACGCAGATTGCGTGTGAACCAACTGACGCGACACAGCTCACGTGCCAAGTGGCTGGTGGATCTTTGTATTCACCAGCCACATTCACAGCCACATATTAACCCTCACCCAAGAATTTTAGCTACAGTGACCACATATCCCAAAGTCCGAACCTCCTTTTACGACAGAGCCTCCAGGAACCGGAATATCTCAAACAAACACAAGGATCAACAATTCCACCTCACTTGTATCGCTATTTACACAAATATGCAGCCCTCAACAAGCATACCTTCATTGCTGGTGCTTGCTGTCTCGCTCTTCTCAGTTGTCGGCTCAGCTCTCAAGTTTGACATCGCCGCCGAGCCCAGAGGCCATCGACAACGATGCATCAGAAACTTTGTCGCCAAAGATACCCTCGTAGTCGTTACAGCGACTGTGAGCGGTCATAAGGGTGATGGGCAGCAAGTCAACATCCACGTACGATTTACCACCTTTTTATTGATGAATTAGTGGTCACAAAAGCTAATCTTCGGGGGTGGTAATTAGATCAGAGATGCCGTTGGAAATGAATACGGCCGACCTAAGGACGTTGTCGGCGAAGCCAGAATGGCATTTACCTCCCATGCTAATGCTGCCTTCGATGTGTGCTTCGAGAATAACCTCGCCGATGGTATATTCCCACCCGTTTCACTACAATAGCCTAGCTTATCACGTGAGCTAACACTCGAACTACTAGGTCGCCCATACGGTCCTACCCGTTCCATTGAGCTTGATGTTGATATCGGTGCTGATGCGCGTGACTGGTCCGCCATCCAGGCCGCTGAGAAACTCAAGCCTGTCGAGATTGAACTCCGACGCATCGAGGAGGTTGTTTCGGAAGTTGTAGGTCAAATGGATTACCTACGAACGCGCGAGCAGAAACTTCGTGATACCAACGAGTCGACGAATGAGCGTGTGAAGTGGTTCGCTTTCTCGATCATGGCGACACTTGTTGGACTGGGAGCTTGGCAGGTTGTCTATCTGAGGGCTTATTTCCGGTCAGTTCTCGTCTATCCAATCTACCAAAAGTGCGAGGGGAATATTAATATCATATTTGTAATACAGATCCAAGCATCTTATCTAAATTTGCCCTATTTCTTATATATCTACATAACCTTACCCCGCCTTCCTCTTTCTCCTTGCAGGTTTCCTCCTGAGGTTTTTTTGCCAAATACTTAGCCAGTTATACGTGTGTGACGTT
Source organism: Verpa conica (assembly GCA_033030425.1). NCBI lineage: Eukaryota > Fungi > Ascomycota > Pezizomycetes > Pezizales > Morchellaceae > Verpa > Verpa conica. Next base: position 159,765 of record JAUFSD010000003.1, read on the forward strand.
AATTCCGATGTTTATTTCCCTTTTTCTTCACGGACTTTTCCCCTCAGTGTTTGCATAAAATTTCTGGAACGGTATATGATGTGGTGTGATGTCCAAGACGAATGACTAAGACATTAGTATTTTCTGATTCGTTGTGAATTTTGCGCTTTGAGTTTGTGCTTGGAACTAGAGTTTATGGACCTGCAAGCCAAGAACTTTGCCTAAGTACCCTCTTTTACGGCCGAAGCTGCCGATGCCAAAATAATATGTGTAAAGCCAACGCTAGTTCTAATGAGTTAAATAAGGCTCTCCACCTAAGTATGCATAGCCTGTTTCCCTTCTATGGCGCGCGCAGACTTAAATGTGCTAGCCGAGTTCGGGTGTGGAACAGCAACCCACACCAAATCTTAGCCAAACTTCAATAATCTGGGCATGCAAAAAATAAAAAAAAATCCTACAAGCTCAAGTGTATGCTCAACAGAAAAAAAACACTACCAATATATGACCCCAGTGGAGTTTTTCCTCTAGTATACCCCTTCTTACTTGTTAGGCTATATGTAGCATCCATCATGTCTAAGTATTTCTAGGAATGGTTCCATTTGGCACTTTCTACAGCCAAAAATGAAGTTTTATTCCACAACAACTACACATGCCAAAGCTTAACAAAAAGATATGGAGCTTTATTGATGCTATACAAGGCCACATATCTTTTTGTTAGTCTTTTGGCTGGCTGTGAGAGCCGGAATATCGGCTGAAATTTTGCGTCACATTTAAGACTGCGCGCGCCATACTTGAATTATCCCTAAATATTCCTCGGCACTATAAACACGTATTTATGGATACCACGATTACAAGCGTTGTGTTGGTTCTATAATATTTGGCACAAGTAGCCCAAATACACCCGGCATCTCCCGATAACTTCAACGGCGGTTATCCAAGATTTTTTGATAGATCCCTGGTACACAACTTGCGTTACTACCGACTTGGCAGGCCCTAGTTCACTTACAGCTCTTGGCTGTTTCCTATACCCACCTGAAATCGTTAACATCAGGATCGGTCTTCTCGCCGATATATCTGATGATTCTGACTACTTGCGTTCACGTCGCCCAAAGCACTGTCCATTTAGATACTTCCCCGCATAATTTATATCCCTCAGCTAAGTGTCTCTAGTCCATGTTAAAGTTGTGCGGAGGTAAAGTATAGTCTTAATAGACTGGCATTGATCGAGTGATGATTCATGATTCTACCATAGAGGAAGGTATTTAACTATTAAGTTTATATGATTCAGGAAGCTATAACTCATTCTTTGGGCGATTCTATAAAGTCTCCAGCTAGGAGCTTCGGACAGTACTTAGTGAAGCTCACAATCTACGCTATTAAACCCTAGTATTAAGAGGCTTTTGTTACATGTGTATACTACATCTACACATAACTCCCTACCAACCAATTCTCCCACTAATATTGGAGACCCCATAATATGCAGTATACATGTAGTGTGGTACATGAGCGGTCAGAAATATCCTCCCCGCTATTTCCCGAACACCCATGCTGAAACTCTTAGTACATTATGCTTTATTCACCTTTTTTAGGACTCTAAATCGTAGCTTCCAGGGATATAAGTGAGGTTATTTCCAGCTACCGATAACTTCCGAGAGCACCTCCAACGTCGGAACTTGTCAGTTGTCAAAATTTCCCCAGCATATGTAGATCAACCCGAATGTTATGCATAATTCCTGAGCTAGGCCATGACCAGGTTTTTTTGACGGGGAAACCTCCGTCAATCGACTTTGGATCTCGGTTCCAAGACGGTGGCCTTGGGCGCTCTGAAAAAAAAAAATACTTTGATCTCCCGACAGCTCCCCGTCTAGGCGGTGAGTAGTTATAGTAACAATCTCGGAGAGATGTCCTGAGTGAAAAATGGGGAACATATCTTGGCATATTATAACTCCATGTATGTACCCTAGGAATCCGGGTTACCCCATATCAAACTCACTGGTAAAGGTACATGTAGCCCCAAAGCTGATCGGCCCTTTCGTCCGTAGACTTCCTACGCCAAGCCTTATATCAGAATACCCCACAGTCTCAAGGCCTCGTGAACATTTAGCTCTCCAGGCGATACCCGCGGTCCACTGATAATATTAATACTGTTCATGTTCAGGTTTGTGCATTTCAAATCTAGATTTTCAGAGCTCTATGTAATATTTACATGTAGTATAAATTAACTCCACACACATCCATACCTGACAACAATGAATTTGTTCAACTTCGGTGGGTGAGCAGGGGCTTTGGTGTTTTGATTGACGCGATATGCACCTCGGCAACGGTGCACCTCCCAAACCACGAGCTCCCCCACATTCTTGTGTGGAGCTGACCACCGTTCCTACATCCATTACAAGAAAAATGCTATACCAAAGTAAGTAAGTGTCAGCACCACTCTGAACTAACAGGTAACCTATGCATATAAGCTTAAACTCAACCTCATCCAAAGTATATACGAGACCTGAAACTGGAGCGGGTCACGTATGGACTGCCCTACCACCTATACTCCCAACCGCCCCCGCACCGGGGAAAAATAACAGCCCATTATCACACGGCCGAATGTGCCTCTCTACCTTCTTTTAAAGGGTATGTACTGCAAGTACTAAATTGTGCCGATCACATAGAGATAAAGTAGTATGGGATTGGAAACTCATAATGACAGTTACCCGATCCGACATAAAAACTAGATATATGATGCCCTGACTGGAATGTGTAATTATGTATATGTAGCCTTTCGGCGTGAAACTGAGATTAAGCATCCTTGAGCCCTCAGACTGGATAGACAGATCGTCAGTCACTTGGCTACCCGAGTAGGAGCGGGGACTTGAAGGGTGGAAAGAAAGGATCTACGTTCGTGGTAGGTAGGCCAAGTAATAAAATCTCAGTCAAGTTATTACCTTGATCTGAAATGTGGTACCAACCACAGAGACTCTCCGGAGAAATAAGCAATTACGTCTCTCATGGTGTATTGACGGGTAATCCTTTGACTCTAGTAGGTGTAATCGATGGAAGGGTTGGAGTAGCTTATCAGTACCTATAGGTGTCAGCGGGGACGTGGTATTCTTTAAGATTCCTTGTGTTATACGTCAAGGTTCCGGAGGTCTACATATTCGGAATGAGTCCCGAGGGCTGGGCACACATTTAAGCAAGTAAGCGACCGCGCCTAGTGTGACAGTAACGGAAGCGTACCCCAGAATTAGGAATATTTGCTCCTACGCCGAGATCTCGCTTTTCTGCTTATCTGCATGGGTGGAATAGACCGCATGGGCAATTTCCTGCCCATTCACCCTGCAACACCACGAATTAGATGCGGGGAATTGACCGAGTTTCGTGATAATGGAGATGTGGAGTGTTATTTTGGACAGTAGAGTTAATGAGGGAAAAACTCCGACCTTGTGGGGCAAGATAGACCGGTCATCCATTAGGCGCACCTATTGACATCATTTATTTTTGCTCACTTGAGGTTCAAGGTGAACTATAAAAGCCGTCCTTCGCTAGGTTATTTCGTAATACCAGGCCGCTACGAAAAAGACACTTGTCTGGAGTAGCCTTCTCCTTCACATCTCTCGCCTCTTTTCCTTTTGGCAACACATAAAGCAAAGCCATCATGACGGAACCTTCAAGAGCTTCGAGGATCTCGAAGCATATCAAAGAGATATTCACCACAGGAGAAGGCAACTACATCAATGAAAATGGGGAAACTGTATATGGCAAGCTCCCTAGAACAAAGGTTGAAAATCCGATTAAAACTATCTGTCGACCAACGGCTATGAACTACCTGTTTTTCTTCGTCGGCTGGGTTCGTAAACAATCATCTAACTCTCCTCGGGGCGAAAGAGTACTAAGAAATACCTAGATGGCATGGACAATGGATGGATATGATTTCCACACAGTCTCCCTCTCCCTCTCTAGATTGGCAGTATACTACGACCAACACAGAGAACATATAGCGACATCAATCACACTTACCCTTCTTTTTCGTTCAGTCGGCGCCGCTATCTTCGGAATCGCTGGAGATCTCTATGGACGTAAATGGCCGATGATCATTAATCTGATAATCATTGCTGGTTTGCAGTTAGCTACAGCATTCTGCAAAACGTTTGCAGAGTTTTTAGGAGTGCGTGCGTTGTTTGGTATTGGAATGGGTGGTATCTGGGGTCTTGCAGCGTCCATGGGTCTTGAGAGTGCGTCTCCCTACCCATAAAAGATAAAACAACTTATTGACATTAGTAAAAACTGGTAGATATGCCTATGGAAGCCAGAGGACTTTTCTCGGGGATCCTACAACAAGGCTATGCTCTTGGCTACCTTATTGCAGCAATCTTCAATCTTTACATCGTTCCTGGTTCTCCACACAGCTGGAAGGTCCTGTTCTATATTGGTGCTGGTCTCACGGTTGCCGTAGCCGTCGCCCGTTGTTTCTTCCCAGAGTCCAAACAGTTCATTGAGGCAAAGAGAAATGGTGAAGGAGCACAAGGGAAGCAAAAAGTAAAGCTCTTCTGGGCAGATGGAAAGAAGATTATGAGAGAATACTGGAAGAGGGCTCTTTATGCTATTATCATGATGGGTATGAAGCCTTTGGGGTTCACCTACCGTGTACCTCTTTTCCCTAAAATACTCAAAGCTAATTATACTTTAAAAAGCCCTTTTCAACAGCATGTCACACACATCGCAGGATATGTACCCAACATACATGCAACAGACTAAAGGTTTTACACCCGAGATGTCATCCAAAGCAACTATCATTGGAAAAACAGGTGCCCTCGTTGGTGGAACGGTAAATATATCACCTCTAATCGCAAATACAAACACATACTAAAACAATCTAAATCTTTTAGTTTTGTGGTTATTACTCGCAGTTCTTTGGCCGCCGTCTTACAATAATAATTGCTACAATCTGCGGTGCATGCTTGATCCCCTTGTGGGTCCTTCCTAACAGCTGGGGGTCACTTACAGCCGGCGCCTTTCTTATCCAGTTTATGGTTCAAGGTGCATGGGGAGTTGTGCCAATCCATCTTCAAGAGCTTGCGCCTCCTCAATTCCGCTCTTCATTTCCGGGTATTGCATACCAGCTAGGCAACATGATTTCCGCGCCGGCTGCTCAGATTGCATCTGCCATCTCCGAGAAATTGATTATTTATGTCAACGGCGAGGAACGTCCAGATTATGGCAGCACACAAGCAGCCATGATGTCGGTCATTTTCGTCCTGCTCTGTATCTGGATTGCATGCGGTACCGAACAACGTGGAAGTCACTTCGAACTCGCGGCAGCTGCTGGAGGGGATCAATCCCATGAGAACAAGTTGAGAGCTACCGAGGAATTTGAAATGGGTGGAAAGTCAAGTGGCCACGTTGAGACTGTTGAGAGTCGAGAAAGGGATATTGACCGGGGCAAGAATTGAGGCCTAGGAATCATTTCAGTCTGGGGATGGTTAACGTTATATTCCTGGATCTTGTTAAAATAACGATTATGAGCTGCATATATGTATCAATAAAAGCCAATTTTTGAAGCAAAGATTATGCCAGTAAAAGTGATATTTAGCTACGAGTTACCAATTTAAAGGGGAGAAGAGTATGATCCTACAACACAGAAGAAGTTTTAGATTCAACTTCATCGGAACGACCTTCACTATTTCCATCCACAACACACCGATTCACAAACTTGCTTAACTCCCTAACCATCTCTGAAGTGCATTCATGGCCAATCCCTGGGTAAACGATATCTGTCAACTCCCCCTCGAAAGCACCAGTTGAATGTGCTTCTTTTAGAGCTTTCAAGAATGGCTCTCCACAGGCATAGGGCACCAATTTATCCGCCCCTCCCGACAGCGTCAGTACCTTCTTTCCCTTCAACAACCCTCTCCTTGTGATTTCGTCAATTCCAATTGCAGCTGGATCAACCTGGCGCACCACACCCAAAAAATTCTCTGGAAATTCCTTCGACCGGAACAACCCCTCGACACCACACTCCAGCTTCGATTTCTCAGCACGGTGTTTCATCAACCGGACATAGTCCGGGCACCCAATAACGGCTACACCAGCAGTAATTCGAGGCTCGTGTACGAGCGCGAGGTAAACCGAGTGCCCACCTAGAGACACACCGGCAACAATGTGCTGGGTCAAGGTATACGGAGAGTGATATGTCGGGAAAATATACGCCGGGAGATAAGAAATTATCGTCGATAGATCAATCTGAGTCCCATGATAGATCGAAAACATGTCTGGTGCGTGGGTTGGATTCGAACTCCGCCAGTCCATATTCGCCAATTTATTAACCTAGATAGTTTCAATAATTATTATTTATTTATTTTTTTTTAGCTAAAAGCTCATAACTCCCCCCCCCCCCCTCTCCGCAGAAAAGAAAGAAAAAAAACCTACTTCTCGCTCTCCATGGTTACGTTGATCAAAAGCTACACAAATCAAGCCTCTTTTCACCGCATTCTTAGAGTCGTAGTGATCTCCAAGAACGGTCTTCGCTATGCCTGCCATGTATGTATGGTCGCAGAGCCGGGGGTTTAAAAGGTAAAGACATGATACTTCTGTTTTGCTTGTGTTCTTTGGGAGTTGTTCAAGACCGTAAACTACTACAGTGATGCCAGCAATCGCGTACGTTGTTACACTAACGTCAAGCGATAAGGCGCTAGGGCTTCCGGCTGGTTGTGGAATCATCTTTGAGAACAGTGGTGATTAGGGAATTGAAATTGGGGAATCGAAATAGAGGTGGTTTATAAAGCCAGGCAAGGATGAGAACTGCAAAACACGGAACCCATGGTTCCGACAGTCCGGGTATCCGAACCGCGGTTAATCACTATTAATCACTCGATGTAAGTCAAGCTCTAAGTTTCGACAGCTAGCCACTTTGATTATATGATTTACGAATCTTAAATTTTTGGTAAAAATAGCAATGCCTCCTGTTGATACCGGTAAAAGTACGAGCGGTGAACCTTAAGCAAGCTTATGTGAAGTTTCGGCACATGTGAAACAAATTTCATAAGAACTTTAGAATACTTTGAGAGACAAAAAACAAAAAACAATACTATGCCAAAGTAAACATAACCTCCCAGCTATCCAGTTATTCCCCATCGCTACCCAAATGAGCTTTGTTTCCCTACTACGTCTTCCATGTACATCCTAAGGAGAGAGAAATGAAAGAATACCAAATACCAACTCCAGTCCCCCCCCTCACTTTCCGACCATGTACCAACCCACCGGCCTAACCACCCAGATCCATAGTTCCATCATATTGCCATATGGAGAACGAAAAGAAGGACATAAAACATAGGAAAGAAAAATCAGATACACCGGTAACCTAAACAGAGGAACAAACAAAGATAGGAAAGCCACCGTAGGTTGTTAAAAATGTGAATAATAAAATCCCACATAAGTCGATAAAAACAAATGAAATTTCCTAGACAGGTTCTTTGTAAGTTTAGAGTGGAAGGCCGGTAAGAAATATAAGAGAAAAATAGATAAAAGGGTAGGGTGAAAAAAACAGAAAACCACCTGAACGGACAAAATAGGAGAATCCCAATATCAACCAAGTTATGGGGCAGTTGCGACTAGAGCAGCAAACATGCCAACACCACCGACAATAGCACCGGCCAAGGCAGTGGCAGCGAACCTTGCAATTTGTTGACCATTGCTGCCTGTCCTCGCCTTCTTCCTCGCAGGTTCGTCTCCGACCTCACTTTCCATCCCTGGCGTCTTTACCTCAGCTGCAGAGACCTGCACTGCAGTATTTGTGGTAGTGGCAGGAACGCTGTCCGATTTTTGGTTCTCTTCTGTGAGGGAAGGCTCAAGTACGAGCTGCCCACCCTCCTCTCCCTCATTTCCTTCTTCTTGAGGTTCGAGATCATCATCCGTTTCATCCATGATATCAGAGTCGAAATATTCGACAACAGGGTACTTTTGCTCTGGTACCTCCTCTGGGAGTATGGTGGAAATCTCCTCGTGCTTACGTTTGGATCCTGTAGCTGGCGAAGAAGGGTTAAGAAGATCTGCCATAGACTTCTCCTTCCTAGTCTGAGATACCGGGCTTGCCGGGACATTGGCTGTATGATTAGGAGTAGACAACTGTCCAGGACTTTGAACGATTCTACAAGGTAGACTGATCAAAGGACGGGTAGGGTAGAAAGTACCAGTTGCTGCCACCTGAGGTCGTGGAGGAGTGACGATATTCTCATTCACGAGATTGCTGATAGAAAACCCACGAGACTTTGTGAAATCGCACTTCCCAGCCTCAGATGCACTTGTTCTTCCAAGATGGGAATTATTGGAAGATGTGACAGAAGATGAGGCAACGGCGAAGACCCTCTGAGACGATAAAAATGGAGCCTCGTCATTCCGAAGTGAGCCGCTACCATATTCGCTCACATCAGTGCGGATATCATCCTCTCCAAATTCACACTCCAAGTCATCCCCATATTCCTCAAGGTCAAGATCAAGGTTTGTATCGTCTATATCCTCCTCGGCTCCACTTCCCTTGTGTTGCTCCTCATTCTCTTCCTCTTCATCATATTCCCCATCCTCGTCATGCACAATCTCATCACCCCACTGCGCGTCGGAATCTTCCTCCTCTTCCTCCTCCTCCTCATTCTCACAGTTAACTTCACCCTGCTGCCACCAACTTGAAAACCTGGTTTCAAAGGCTTCTTTGTTTTTCTCACTACTAGGTACAGCGTCTTCTAGAAGTCTCTTTGCCTGTGAAGACACGGTTGGTGGTGGAGATGGCATGGCTTCATCACTAGTCCTCGGGAGCACAGCAATCGGCTTCGTTTTCTCGGACTCTAGAATGTTCGGGAATAAACCTGGTGATTCCTTTGGTATCTCGTTACTCTTTGATCCATGCACCCACGGCATACCATCAACAATGTACGGTTGCGGAGGAGGCGGCGACTTTGATGCCGAACGGAAGCTAGGAGGGCAAACGAGAGCCAGCTCATCCCGAGTTGGGTGGATTCCATTAACAGCACGTGTATCTCTTGCCCGGTTGCTGTTGATTTCCCTAGCCTCAAAATATTCCTTTTTATGGTCCATACCGCCAATCCCAATCTGTGCCATATCGGAATAAGTAGAGAAAGGAATGCCCTTCGGAGCAGGATTATTTTCGCCTAACCAATGGATATGTGATGCCCCGGAAGGTGTTTTCTTGATGATGGCCTCATGGTGTATCTTTGAAATAGGTGGGAGCGTAGCAGATGGAGATGGCGGTGTAGGCGCCTGCATGGCAGCAACAGCTGCATGAGTCAACTCTTCAATAGGAGATCTAAAACTCGGTTTAGATGGAGACGGCGCTAAAATTGAATCAAGGGGAGCAGCCGGAATCTTAGAGCTCATCACTTCAGGAGGTGACATGGGCCTTGGTTCTACTTGGGAGTGCGTGTTGGCAGTATCTCCGTATGTATTCATCAGTTCACGGAACGTATTTTCCTTCTCCTTCATCTCGAAATCTTTCATATCTTGATCTTCCTCCCCGTCTTCCTCTTCCTCTTCCTCTTCCTCTTCCTCCTCCTCCTCCGAAGATATTTGTCCCTCTTCTTCCTCGTCGTCATCCTGTTCGACATCATCTTCGATGTCGATACAGTCACGTAGTTCATCCTCATCATAAAACATCTCTTCGTCGTCGTCGTCAATCACAATGGTTTGTTTGGACTTTGACTCAGATGACCCTTTAGATGACTTGGCCGTAGCTTGGAATTTCTCTTTCGGGATAACCTCGACTTCAATGTCACTCAGCGTCAGATCATAGGTATAGAAATCGTACTCAGGTAAAGATTTCCTGGTGCTCTTCTTACCCGAATTTCCATCCTTTTCGCTTTCATCGTGAGGGGTGGGTTCTGCTGCCTTATTCATCAAGCTCCCAATTGAAACTCTTTGGTCACCAGTCGCACGCATTCCAGAAAACTCGGGGTTAGTCTCAAGGACGTTGTTGTCTTTCTTGGACGTCATCTCGTTGATTTTCTTCTTGAGTTGCACCATACGTTCCACGTCTTTCGTCAAAGCTTCAACCGACATATCCTTTGTGCTCCGCTCATGGCTGACTGGGATATCCTCGTCCATGAAATAAGATGGTTTTGAGGTAGATGCACCGACATATGCCGGCTTTATATTTTGGGTGACCGGTGAGCTAGTAGAAGAGCTAGGTGAGGAAGATTCACCAGAAGAGGAAGCTTTGTCTTCATCTGAAGGAGGAAGATCCAAGTAGGACATATCCACTTGTTCGTCTTCGTCTTCGTCATCCTCTTCTTCATCTTCTTCCTCATCGAAATCCTCCCCTGAGGCATACGTGATATCTTCCGTAGTCACACCATAACCGCGGCTCTTACCTTTCTCGGTTATACCGAAGTTTGGAGTCTTTGGTGGACTATAAGAATTATGAGCACTCCTCAGTCAGTATCAAGGAGCGGGGTAAACATACGTCATATCTTCCCACTCAATATCGCAGCGAAAGGTCTTTGGCGGGAAAACCTCTTCGCCTCTTGTAACCTCGCAGCCAAAAGTTACTTCAGTTCCTTGCCGGAGCTCTGCAGTTTCCTCTTCCAGTAGCTGTAATCCGTTTACGAAGGTACCGTGCATAGATTTTGTGTCTTTGATTATGATCTAGAAAGCTTTGTAAGTAACCGGAGTAGCCAAACGGGAGATGGGAGATATAAGAGGAGGATGGTCATTTTTTTTTTCCAATGAGACCAATTTAGAACGGTTCTAAGAAGAAACAACTAGGCAGATGCCGTAATAGTGAAGTAACTGTGACCACTAAATTTAAAAAAGACTAGGGTAGAAATAGAAGATTGTTGTAATTTGTAGGACTTTAGTCCCTCAAGAGCTCGAAGCTTCTATGCAAGCCCAAATACCAAAAAATATAAAATATTTGTCCTTACCTTCCGTGTCGGCTCTAGAATCAGTCGAACTTCAGCATGTGCTCGGCTCATGACTGCCGACTCAAAGAAACCATTATTTCGGTCGGCAACCAAGCCCTTCGATGCGTTCCTGCTACTCCTACCGATCGGTTGGATAGATGTTTCTGGTGTTAGAGTGATTGTCCGGGCAAAGTCTGAACCACTACTAGAGAAACTAGTGAAAATTGGAAAAGCGCCTGGAGGGGCTGATGCCAACTTTGACTGGGAGTTTGGATGAGGGTGGAGGTGGAGGTTAGCTGTTAATCGAGTTAGCATATTTGGCGAAGGAGCAGAAAGATGGCAAGATGATAGGAGTTTAAGAAGGGGATTTGAGAGTGCAAGAGAAGGGAGTATAGTAATTTTTTTTTTCTTCTTTCCCTCTCCCCCTCTCGCCCCTCCCCCCCCTCCTATCTCTGTCTATCGTGTTCTCTGACCCTCCTATGGGTGCTTTTCACAACTCACCTCTAAACATCTTGTCACGATTGGTATGCTCCCCCAGCGATCTGTGCAAAAGAAATAAAGAAAAGTAAGAGAAGTGACTCGTTTAATTATCGGATAAATTTTTTTTTTTTTTTTTTTGCTGTCAATAAGATAGTTTCTTGTTCGTAGCAGGCAAGTTGGCAATATAGGTAGTGCACAAGGATTTTCTATGGTTGCGAGAGAGTCTGTGGAAATATGGTGACGCACAAGCACTAGAATGAGACTCCAGAGCGTACAGTCAGAAAGAGACTACCGGCCCACACCGAGAAGCTGTGGTGAGGGGAGCCGATAATGATGATGTCTGTATTAGGTAGCAGTTTGGCTAGTTTCAAGAGCAACACGGAGTCAAACTTTGAGTCTCGAACTCGATAGGCTTTCCGCAGTTTTCTTTCCAGAGAATTCACGATAAACTCCGCAACAAATCGCTTCCCTCAGAGAACTGAGGAGGAGAATAAGGCGGAGAGAGAGCGAGTGAGTGAACAAGCGGGATGAGTGAGAGGAGGGGAGGGGGAGTCAAAGTTAAGGCGGGGCGCAGAGTACAACAGCAGCCCTCCTCTCACAGAGGAGCTGCGCATAAGTATTGAGGCGGTCTCAGTACTGGGAGTGGCCAATCAGAGGGCCCCGCACTAGGCCATAACGGGGCCATTTAGCACTATTTGCGGCTCCGAAGACTCACTCTGACCTAAATTTACAAGGATTTGCTACTGATTAAACACCCTTATCGGATACGCAGCGGATAGAGCACCACGACTACAGGCTACGGCAGCGAAAGTGCAACATTGAGGAATTCCTTGAATGTGGCCATATCATGGCAGCAAGGAGAGAGCCCCTCAGTTCCGATCCCAATCTCCAGCTGCGGGGGCCGTAATTCCACTAGAAAAGAGGGTAAACTGGAAGAAACACAGGAGTTGGGGGAGGGATGCCTCGCTACTAGTCCCACTGTGTGCCTTTTTGTCGTATGGACACCTGACTGACCGATTGCTATAATTTACCCTTGTACTTGAGCCAGGCTACAGCCTTGGAGGTGGGGTGGTTACCTACAGGCTAACGATCATGCTCGTGAGCTCCCCCCCCATTAGCCTAGGTAAGGTACTGCTCATAGGTAGCTCTACCGGGCATCATACGTCGCTGGGCCTGTAAGAATATAGGTAACTTCGTGCCCGGATTCATCCCCGATTCCTTCACCTTGATTGGCCTGCGACAGAAGTACTACGACGACGATCGCGGCAGGGAGCTCCAGTTGCGATTCCGAAACCCTCCTCCCATAACCTGGAGGCTCACGTGCCCTTATCAGTCACATATATCAACTGCATGTAACAAAACAAATTGAAGCCTCCTACCCTCTAACTTAGTCTCCTACATAACCTCACCTCCATACACATCGGAGCCAGGAGAGAAAGCTCGATAGTTTGGATTTCTTTCATTGTAAAAAACTGAAATGCTTTGCTGGAAAGTATAGCCCATGGCTGCTGGCGTGAGACAGACATCGGGACACGGAAGTGAGACTCCCGAACCTCTTTTAAGAATACTCAACTGCACTTGCCTTACCAATCAAAAAAAAAATAGAACTACCTACGTGCGTCTTTGAAAGGATATCGCTCAGCTCACATCCGTGATTATTGATGACTACATGTACTACTCTGTTTACTCGAGTCAAGACCCCTTCAATTTCGAGACCTTAGTTCTCTCTTTAACCTAGTAACATGAGCTTACCTTTTACTGAGACAAGTGAGTTTTTTGAATAGTGAAATATATCTTCTCACAGCCCTGATATTATATCTATATCTTAACTCTCAATTATGCGACCAGTATAGTCTCAACTAGTGCTTATGGGGGAATGTGTTCTCTCTCCTTTTTCGACCTATATCTCCCCCCCTCTCCTCTCCATTGGCCCACCTAGATGACCCTGACAGTTGTCCGATAAATAATGGTAGCTCTAAATGACAAAGTGCCGTGGAAAGAACACCCGGAGCCATAAAAATGATTACGTAGAGAACAACAAAGACGCAATCATCTTCATTCATTCAGTAATCCTTTTTTTTTTGTGATGATTCAGCATTCTCAACTGAAATCGATTTCAAGTTGCTCTTTACAAAAGCTTACGCGGGCACCCTCCCTCATGATAAATCTTTCGGCCACGTTTTTAACCCTCGTTGCCACACATGCACAATCTCTCGCCTCCTCCCCCAATACTTGATCATGATACTACAATTTTCATGAAGAAACAAGAACTACATTAATCCTGGGTCTATATTTTTATAAATCAAAAAAAAAAGGTGTGGTGGGGGTGGGGTGGGGGGGGAGAGGGGAGGGAGGTTAACTGAGGGGGGGAATTGTAGCGAGTAAAACTTTTGAAATTAACGCGACGTGGACAAAATTTAGCTCTACAAGTAGTTGAATCAATGACGATTTACTCCGGCTTCAAAGATCCATAGTTAATTACAGAACCATCTCCTACGAACATCGTTAACCGCGGGGGACGGAAGGGCTCTCCCTTTTTCTTTCCTATATATCTACATCTTACATAGTTTTAGGTTAGTTAACTTACATAGGCATGGGTTTTCAATCAGCCTCGGGTTCCTTCTCTTCAAAATGATACCAGTCATGTTAGTTATAATAGCCATGAGGTATTGTCCATACGGAAGCAGTAAATAGACTAGGGGGTTAGTGCTAAAAAGCAATACTTGAGCCAATGCTACTAACCTCGGGTGTCCCGAAAGATATGACATACCTAACTCTCCTGGGTTGCAGGGCCGAGGAAAGACCTAGGCTCATACGTTATACCCTAACGATAATGAATTGAGCTAAACCACTGCCAAGAGGTATGAAGAGCAAAGAACAGAGAATCACAACTACATAAAAGGTGCAAGATGCTTTTAAGATTAAGAGGTTATCAATTGAACGAGTGAGGAGTTGTGAACGAAAACAGTTAACGATATGGCTCCAATTCTACCCTTGCATTTACTTTTGCAGGTGCGCTATAGTCCATCTATTACACGCAAAACTCGCAACAATATTCTACTTTCAAAGTACACAATGTGTTCTATCAAAAATCGCTTCCGAAAGACAAGGAGGCAGGAAAACGAAAACACCGCCAGCTGAAAAAAAGAGATACTGCCGTACATAAAAACAGATCAACCCCCCCGCTAGAAAAGATAACCCCCTCATCCTCATAATCTTTAAAACAACTCAGGTATGTCCTTCCACTCGCCCTTAGCTCTTTGCTCCCAGTAACCATCTCCCCCAGTTCGAATCTTCCATACTTCTTCATCTGCATACTCCCTCACCTTAACGAACCACTTCGGCTGCCATTGCTCGCCCCTCTCCTCCATCTCTTTCCTACGTTGCCTCTGTTTTTCCTCTAAGCGTAGCTTCTCTTCCTCGGCTTCATCCAATCTCCCTTCTTCTACCATCCTCTGATCGGGCCGAAGACGTGTATCAGTGATAGGAATATGCCCTTCTTCGATGGGTGTGATCTCATTTAACGTAGCCGTAAAACGGGTAAACCCATAACGTGTATTTGGCGCATCTACAAGTTCACCTACGCTCCAGATGACTTTATTTTCCGGCTGTAGGACGAGTTCCTCCGTCCATTTCCCAGTTAGGGATAGTGGGTGAGGCTCTCCATCAACGTCGAAAGCCTGAATAGTGACCTCTTCACTTCTCCCAGCAAACATCCCTTTATTCGCTTTGAAGGTAACAGTAGCCTTCTCGCCAGTATTTTCGTGATGAATCGTCATAGTGCCAACAGGCTCGACGTATTTCTCTCCTGCGATTATATTACGGAGGAAGCTCGTTGCAATTGTCCAAGAGTAGGAGTCCCCGGTGCTAGGGAAGTGGACACGCACCCGGCCGGAGGTATTAAGTTCAGCAGATTTACCCCAAAACTTTTGAGTTGGCATTGGAGATTGTGTAAATGTCCATAATTGGGATTCAGCATGACAGGCCATAATTACTGGGCGGTGGGAGACTTTTTCAGAGATGAAACGGAAGCCTGGGAATGGAACGAATTAGTTTGTACACATTTTAATGATAAGAAGTCATATACCTTTATCTTCTCGAACCAATTCATAAGTCTCTCCTAACATTGGATTAAATGGTTTCCGAATCGTACGATCCTTTACCCTACTATTAGAGAACGAGCTTGTCGCAAATGCCGCGACATATAATAACTTCTCCCCACGCTCTTTAGGCATATCCACGGCCTGATCTAGCAGCTCCGAATATTCCAACTGTTCCGAGAGTCTCTGTAAAAGACTTGTGGGTTCATTCGCGGACACAGGCATGGCAATTGTCGATAGATCCTTGCCCACATTTTTCCTCAAAAATCCAATCAAGCTTGGAGGCATCACCGTCGGAGGAGGGACCAACTCTCGCCTCTGGACTGGATCCCAGGGCAGCGGCTTTAAATTCCTAACACCACCTTCCTCTACAACCTCATCGGCACCCTGGTCTAATTTCTCACCACCTCTTCTATCCTTTTCATCAAAACTATCATCTTCCGCATCACTCTCGTCGTCATCTGTGGCCGCCCCATCATCTGGTGCCTCATTTTCGTCCTCATCATTCAGCATTACGACTTTCCCACGTTCTGCTTCATTCAGGGCATCCTCTGCATCGAAAAACTCGTCTGACCCATCAGATTCTATACTCATTCTAGACACTCTCTTAGATAATCTGTGTGTCATCGGCGATGGTGCTCGCTGCTGTATAGTTGACATGCGATGCTGATATCTCCGCTGCTTGTTCTCGGCTACCAATCGTGAAAAGTCTTCAACAACAGAGTCCAATCCAGATAGCACCTCATTAAGATGCATGTGCATAATCTCCCCCCGTTGTAAAGCTTCAGGTCCTCCATTCGGAACTGCAGTAGCCATTGCGGAACCTGCGATGGTGGCGGCGGCAACCACAGACTTACTTCTACCTGCATCTCGGGGGTGTAAACTAGCTGCACTGGACGTTACTGGGCCCCCACTAGGTTTCCGTTTCCAAAAGGGCATACGGCGTTCCTCCATTTGTGATGACATAATAGAAGCTCCCGAACTACTCAGGTCCCCACCGGATGTACTAGGCCGGGATGGTACAGGCTCAGGAGCTGTCGCAAGCCTCCGCACAGCGTCCCGTATCCCTGCAACCCGCCCCACTAAAGCTTCCACGCCTGCCCATCCCCGGTCCTCCAGTTGTTTCTGAGGAATAGAATCCACCTGCTGTGGTTGCAGTGGTGGCACAGTATCCTCATAACCAGTTGTGCCAGCCTTTAGTGCCTGCTGCGTAGCTCTTTCCAATGCTGTCTTCCACCTTTCCCAGTCCTGTTCGTCATTTGCCCTTAGGTGCCAGACCTCCGCACCAGAGTCAATGCAAATTTCTTTATCATGCTGGTTTGCGCTTGTGACTGCTAATGAGAGGGGTATCGCGCCACGTAGGGTCGAAGATTCCGGGTTCAGGTAATATGACAGGGTTGATGAGGTGAAATCAAGTGAGAAGAATCGGCGAGCATAGCCTTGATGCCTCTTACGCTTTCGCTTTTTAAGAACTCCGGTTAAGAAACCCCCATTTGTTGCCCCATAAAAGTTGTCATCGCGGGGCTGCTGAAGAATAGACATAGTCTCGACCGATGCATTAGAGCCAAGCATAAGGGACGGCTGGTTATTTAGTGAAAGGGACGTTGTGGACATCATCGCGGGGTTAGAATCATAGTGATGGAGCGCATGGGAAGCTGGGGGTGCGGTATTCGAGGGATATGTTAAAAGCACAAGAGTCGCTTGTTTCGCGATCTGCTTCGAGAAAGTATTATCGAACACCTATGCATATCCCCCAAGCATTGTTAGTTCCAGCTACCCACCGAGTATATATCCCTAAGACCGGTGAACGTACAAGTGCAAACATTCCACCTTCTTTCACTGCGTAAGTACCAGTAGTAACCTTCTCCGCCTCGCATTTCCCATGCCAGTAAACATCCAGCAGCCCAGCCGCGTGAAGTCTTTCGATACAATCACCTTCATTACTTTTTGCCCTTGAGCCAGATGGTCTGCGCTCCTTAGTCGAGATGGAAGTCTCGTCAGAACGCGCAGTTGAGGGCGGTTGCAATGATGATGACGAATTATGACCCCCAGCTGTTGGGTGTTTAAAAATTCCGAAGTTCCTAAGTTCCCCATATGTTAGATGAGGGTGTTGGGTGGGGGGGGGACAGCGGGGGTGTTGGTAGTGGGAACGACTAACAGTGATTTCTTTGAGGGATGAACGCTCCAAGAGATTGTATAATTTTTCGGACATTCTACCCAACGAATAAAATAGGACTGAAATCACCACGAGAGTATCAGTAACGTGTTATCTCGAGGGTTGAGAGAGAGGGGGGGGAGGCATTAGTTGACAAACACACCTTGCTAGGGACTTCCAACTGTTCCATAGCCATCCTGAGTTTAGGTTGCCTTCAACGGCTAATGGTATGTATGAATAGTGTTATTTAGGTAGATGAGATAGATTCTGTAATGATAACGAAGAAATGCAGATAGGTACAGAGGGAGGAAAAGAAGAGGACGCGAAAGATGATGGGGAAGGGACAAATCGGATTGATGGATTTCGTGTTCGTGTCTGGCTCGGTCTGTGCCGTGGCCGAAAATAATGCACTTACTGATACAGCTGCGCCGTTGCGGGATGCGGCTGAATATGTATAATCTATGCTAGAGGCTCAGTAGATAGCTATTTTTTTTTTACATATCACACACACACAAATGTACGGTCAGACACCTGATAGTAGCTGGTGGTTATGACCGTGATGGTTTCCTACGTATGATAGAGTCGTAACCCCCCGAACTCCCCTCCGCTTATAATTTATTTGTGAACGTCAGCGTGTCAGATCATCCTGGGGATTTATTCCTAGTCTGTCCGCTCATCAAGTCTTCCAACAAAATCACCAGGGCAGATCCTGGTCGAGAGAATTCAGTGCACTGATAATCATAGGATCTCTTCTCCAGTTGACCGGGAAAGTGCCACCACCCATAAAAGGGCACAGTTGATCACTTGGTTTTATGGTATTCACTGCTGACGATGCTATGAAAAAGAGACCCTGTTTGCTATTGCTTGTGCAGAGTTCGCGAGAGGCTAAAACCTCTAACAGGTCGATCTGCTCGCTAGTGAGGTCGGGCCGGGTCGACTAAGAAATTAAGGTGAGACGCTAACTCCCTATGTGCCCAGATCCTCGGGGTATCGGGGCGCAGCTCTCTTCAGTGATAAAATGCCAGATCTGTAGTATTAGTTAGGATATTTAGTAAGTATTTGTCGAGGTAAATATTTGCCTAAAATTACCGAGCAGTACGCCATTCTATTGGTCCCTCTACCCGGCTTCGTATTCTTATTCTCGATCATAAGGCCCAGATAACTCAGACTCACAGCCCTATGATCATGGATCAGGAGATAAAGCTATAAAATCAGTAAAACATACTAAGGAGATATTACCCGAGCCTAAACACCAGTGCTACATGTAGGTCCCACAAACTAGTCATGACTCAACAGTACAGGTGGTATCACTGTGTACGGAGATAAAACGGTTGTATTACAAGATTACAAACTCAGAGACATTAGTACTCCACAGTCATACGTACATGTATCATTGTGTTCCACAAAATGGTAACACAATCACAGTATATCACTCGATAAATATTTAACTATAAGTGTGCGACATAACTCTAGTTGGTTCCACTTGGGGGATAGAGCCAGGGTATCTTTTTTCAAGCGCTTAATTTAGTGGCTATTTAATTTTGTTCATTTAGAAAATATACACTGATGTGCGTCACACAAGGAAGTCAGCAGTACACACTGGAGAAAGTAGGATTTTATGGGGGGAAAAGGTCGCGGGGCTTCTCTATCATTGTAAGCTAGCCATAAAATTCACCCCACGTTTTATCTAATCCGAGACAGTTCTCATCACTTACATGTACCTTTAGCAGCCTGTACAATAGCTCTACAGTATTTTAGGGAGAATATTACTCTATGCTACAGGTGCTACCCTTACAGTGTTCTACTATTATAATCCTAGAAATTTTCTTGTATGATTTTTAATAGTACTAATAATCCTCCTAGCCACAGAGTGATTTGACTACCAATTAATATCTCCCACTGTTTTCTTTGCGGGGCTATTCATTTTTCAGTATCATAGAGTATCACTCGTCTTGTTTTTTTATAGCTTAAGAGGTTACTCTATTATCTCTATTTGATCTATCTATGCCGCGATTATAAATTCTTCGTTTTGTCCCACTGGTAGACATTTCCTGTGATGAACTAAAGAAGCATTATCACTAAAGGTAGTCCAATAGCCTTGAAACCTCATCTCCATTCTTATCCTTATCTACCCTACTACTTTCCCCATCCAGATACCCCTCACTCCATTACTAACCATCATCACCTCACCTACTTCTATACTCTCCTTCCTCACCACACCTTCCCTCACCATCCCCTTCTCTAGTAGCCACCGTCTCGTAGTCCCATTATTCCCTCCTGACTCTAGAGACGGCGTAACCCACGCCTCATCACGCCAGAAATAAACACTCGTCATACTCCCCTCCATCACCTCCCCACCTTCATTCCACAGGACCACCTCTGCAGTATCCGTGAGGCTACGGATTCCAGCGCGGAAACGAGCCGCTATATAATGGTCTCTTGAGGTAGTTTTGTGAGACGTGAATGGAGAAGCAGGAGTTGGTTCTGTGTCAATATTAATTTTCCAAGTTGGCGGTGACTCGAGGTTTGAAGGAGAGAGAAGTTTTGTAGGAAATAATGTAGTAAGAAGAATTGGTTGAATTGGAGAATGCTCTACTGTTAGTTTACCATCAGGAGAGAGGAGGGTTCGGAGCTACGGGATTAGCTTGGGCTTCTCTGTGTCAAGTTTGTAGGGAGGGGGGCTCATGTGTACTCTTGCTGGACATGTCTGTTCCCCCACAGCGTTCTCACATGCCCGGCGGAATATGTCTAGGTCTTCGAGTGATGCCGTCACGGACTCGGGCCATCCGAAGTAGCGTGCCGCACGGATCATGCGGTCGCGGTGGTACGGGAGGAGGTAGAATGGGCATGGGGAGCCGGAAGCAGCGGTGTTTTCGGGGGAGTCCAGGAGCTGCCGGTCATGTCTGAGGGAGGAGAAGAGGGAAAAGTCTTCCTCTTCGGAAGTCATGTTTGTGCTCTATTTTTAGGAAAGGAGAGGTATCTTGGAGTTTGGGCTTTTGAGGAATTGAAGGTTGCAACATGTTTTGTCTGGACTCGATGAGGGGAAGGTCCCCGCGTCGGATACTCCCGATATAGTCTTCCTGTGGGTGTAAGTTCAGCTTCTATGTAATCACACCGAGTGCCAATCACTTATTGTGTCAGTGCACACACCATTAGTGAAGAAAGGGTTGCCGTCGGCGTAGAGTAGAGCATGGCATTTAATTCGATTAGCCGGGGGTATCACTCGGCCCGAGCAGTCCCTCCGGAATGCCATTTACCGCAGAGCCTCATCTTCAATTCCCTCCTCCTCCCCACATCGGGCCTGCAAATCAAACTAAATCACTTCGATCAAGAAATGGGATGCTCACACCACTTTTCTACATTGGGGTCGACGTCACTCATAAAGTGGATGGTATTGCCAGGGATAAGTCGGATAGCTGCATAGTGTGTAAATGTCCCGACCGTAGGATACATATGTGGGTCGTGTGGAAAGTGAGATTATGGGAACGACGACATATGAGAAAGGGGTGGGGGGAGTATCTACGCTTCTCTTGTCAAATGAACATTAGACGTGTATATTTGTTTTTTGCCGTTTTATCACTGGCAAATCTAGTCCAGATTGGGGATACATGTACCCTGGATAAAGAAGCTCTTGGGAACCTCCTAAACAACTGTGCCTACCGACAGAAGGGAGTGCTGGATAGTACGCGCATATACGATACCAGCCACATGCAATCTCCGTTCCTGGGCCGGGATTCCATCTTGTCTGTGCGGATAACCCTGGAGTGAGCCGTGTCCTGCGTGTTGTGCCTCTTGGGGTCTCTCGGGTCTCTAATTCCTACCTGGGAGCTCTTGGAAGGTTCCTGGGTTGGCTGCTGGCTGGGGGTGGCAGTGCTTTGTCTCTCTCACTCCACAGCTGTTTATTCAGCGAGCTTCAACCCTCGTGTCTGTGCCAGGAGAGAGTGTGTGTCGTGTGCGTGTGTGTGTGCGTGGATTATTATTGTCTCCATCTTTTTCTCTCTCCTTTACCATTCAAACATCTGTCCTCTTCCTGGAATCTTGCTGTATTCTATCTCTCCCTAGTCTTCTTTCTAATTCCCAGCGTGTGGCTTTGTCCGCGTATGTGACGTGAGCAAGGTCAAGGTTCAGCTACATATACGAGGTTTGGGGGTTGAGAGAGATCGAGAGTGGGCTAATACCCCCCGGGTTTGTTGTCCCAAGTCCGAACTTATTCTTCAGCTTCTCCTCAGAGTTCTGTTATCTGCTACCCAGCCAGCATACATTCTTCGATATCCCACCTATCTATTATTCACATAAAGCTAATTCCCTCTAAAGTTCCATTTTAGCCGCCCACATTCGGATCTTCCCAGCAGCTGCTCGGCCATACCCGTCCTCCCCCCCCTTCGGCCCGGCTGGGAGCGAACTGCAATCAACATTCCGATCGACATCCCGAGATCGCGGCCTCAACCATGGCAACCTCAACCAAACCATCGGATCCCCCTAGGGGGGACGGGAGTATCGATGAGGAGCACCAGAACCGCGCCCTCCTCGCGCCCATAGTCCTGAACTCCCCAATATCTCCTATGAATATGAATGGGAGTACTTTCCTAGGGGAAGGCCGGAAGAGTCCAAACCCACGTTCAAACCGCAACTCGGCTATTTCTAACCGCAACTCGACAATCTCACACCGCAGCTCTTTACCGTACCTCGATCCTTCTCCAATGCTCCGGAGTTACTCTACTCCAGGCGGGATTTCGCCAGATTTCCTGGAAGACATGGAGCCTCCGCCAGTTATTCCTGCAGCTATCGAGGAGGGCGCATCACCGCGACGTTCGCGTCCAAGTTCGCCCCAGAGTTTACGATGGAGAGACGAGGAGCAGGATGAGGACGACGCACATGGAGGCCCCACAACCCCCAAGCGGCGTGTGTCAGGCGCATCAGAGTCTACAACAGAATGGGGCATGTCGCCAGGGGGTGCGAGTTCTATTGGGAGAGGCAATGGCGATGCTGGTCCGTCAACGACAGTCGCACGCGCGCGTAAGCGAGTAGGGATGCTTTTTAGTGGGTTCGGTGGCGATAATCCTTCCACGACTTCGTTGGAGGGAGACGACGTGGGTTATGATGGGATTGCAACTCCTGGTTCTAGGATGAGTGTAAATTACTCAAGGAGGAATGGGCAATCTGGGGATTATTCTACTGGCGATGAAACGGAGACACCGATTGCGGCGAAGAAAACAGGATTTTTTTCAAAGTTCAAGCATCTAGGACATGGGAGCCATGGAAGGACGCTTTCTGGGTGGACAGTGGATCCAATGGATGATGGTGGATCAGGGATAAATGGACCTCTTACACCTGCGCCGTATTCACCAGCGGTTGGTGGTATTCCGGACGAAGATGAAGAATATATGGAAGACCACAGGAGGTCAATGAGCCAGAGCTCAATGGGTACAAGAACTGCACCAGGGACACCAAGGATACCATCTGGACCACGACGGAGAGCTACAATCACAAGTGGTACTGAGGAAGTAAGAACTAGAGATCGGGATTCTAGAGCGAGCTATTCTCGCAGGTCTTCATTTAGGGGGATAACTCGATTTAGTCACAATCGGAGGTCAGTAGACGGCGGTGAGGGTTCAAGTGGGATACCTCCATCACCTGGGACACCAGGAGGTTATCAGAGTGCTTCAGCGGCCAAATGGAAAGCTCTCAAGGCTGGTATCAGGATGATGGGCCAGCGCAAGAAAGAAGAGTCAAAGATTGATCGCGAAAAGTCGGCAGAGTTAATGGCAGAGTTGACGGCAGCGACACCAGCCGTAGTCATCTTTGCTAGTATGTTTCAGCGTGATGAGCACGGGAATAAGCGGATACCAATTCTGCTAGAACAATTGAAAGTCAAGATCTCGGATACAGACAAAAATCCTTCAAAAAGTAGTGGCAGGACACATGCAGTGTTCAGGATAGAGTTAGAGTATGGATCTGGCCTCACAAGGATGAAGTGGGTTATTTATCGGGAATTCCGTGACTTCTTTAATTTGCACTCGAGATATCGTCTTGCAGATATTAGCAACACTACCTTCAGCGGCAGAGAAGCACATAAATTGCCAAAATTTCCTCGAGCTACAATTCCATACCTGAGAGGAGTGAGAGGTCTTGGAAGTGATGATGACTCTGATACCGACGCAGAAGTAAGTGGGGACGGGGCAGCTACTACTACTACTACTACTACTACAACTACTACTACTAGCCCAGGCAAGAAGCGGCCGAAGCACGTACGCCGCAAGTCTTCTTCCGTCGCAGGTGAGCATCTAAATACCGGGATTGCGACTGGACTTGCAGCAGGGTTGGGAACGCTTACAGCACCTATCGGGGGTGCCGGGGGCATTGGTTCAGTACCAACTGCGAATAGGAAGGATGGATTTGCGATAAAGCAAAGACAGCAGTTGGAGGAGTACCTCCGACGACTTATTCGTATCATGATCTTCCGACCCGATTCCAATAGGCTGTGTAAGTTCCTGGAGTTGTCTGCACTTGGAGTAAGACTTGCAGCAGAAGGGAGCTATCACGGAAAGGAAGGATATCTCATCATCCGCTCAGCAAAGGGAAGTGATTTCAGAAGGGTTTGGAACCCTGCAACAATGGCGAAACGACATTCTCCCAAATGGTTCTTGGTACGACACAGCTACATTGTGTGTGTTGACTCTCCAGAGGAAATGAACATCTACGATGTCTTCTTGGTAGATTCACAATTCGAAGTAGATGCGAAAAAATTTCTTCGGAAGAAGCCAAAAGATCTTGCAGTCGCACCGAGCAATCCTGCGCATCCGCAGCACCATAGCCTCACCATCCAGAATAGCGAGAGACAACTGAAGTTGCTGGCGAAGAATGAAAGACAACTTCAGCAGTTTCATGAAAGTATTATTAGTATGAAGGATAGTACGATCTGGAGCCAGCCGCAAAGGTTCCAGAGTTTTGCGCCGGTGAGGAGGGGTGTGTTCGCGCAGTGGCTTGTGGATGGTAGAGATTATATGTGGAATGTGAGCAGAGCTATCAGTATGGCAAAGGATGTCATCTATATCCATGATTGGTGGTTGTCTCCGGAGTTGGTGGGTTTCTAACCTTCATTGCATTAGTTAAAATTCAGTACTGATTGGTATATTTAGTACCTACGCCGTCCTGCTGCCGTCTCACAGAAATGGCGTCTTGATCGTCTCCTCCAAAGGAAAGCCCAAGAGGGTGTCAAGATTTTCGTCATCGTCTACCGTAACATTGGCGCCGCAGTTCCTATCGATTCTGCTTATACCAAGTACTCACTTCTTGACCTCCACCCTAATGTATTTGTTCAACGCTCCCCAAATCAAATTCGACAAGCTACTTTCTTCTGGGCCCATCACGAGAAAATTTTGGTCGTGGATCACATGGTTGCCTTTCTAGGAGGTATCGATCTCTGCTTCGGGAGATGGGATACACCACAGCACAGTTTGGTGGATGATAAACCAACCGGTTTCGAGGAAGGAAGCGCAAAGGGTGATCCGGAGAGCTTTCAGCTATGGCCCGGGAAGGACTACTCCAACCCCAGGGTGCAGGATTTCTATAACCTCGACAAACCCTATGAAGAGATGTATGATAGGACCAAAGTCCCTAGAATGCCATGGCACGATATCCACATGCAGGTTGTAGGACAACCTGCCAGGGATCTGACAAGGCATTTCGTACAGCGATGGAATTATCTTCTGCGACAGCGCACCCCTAGTAGACCTACACCCGTGTTGCTCCCGCCACCAGATTTTACGGACGCAGAGTTACAGTCATTAGGCATTGATGGAACGTGTGAAGTCCAGATTCTTCGTTCCGCTTGCTCGTGGTCGTTGGGTACACCAAATACAACTGAAGCTAGTATCATGGCAGCATACATAAAGTCCATCGAGTTGTCCGACCACTTTGTATACATCGAGAATCAGTTCTTCATCACCTCTACCGAATGGGGCGGCACTGTTATCGAGAACAAGATCGGTGATGCACTTGTAGAGAGGATCATCAGAGCCTACAGAAAAGACGAGGACTGGCGCGCAATCATCATCATCCCGCTCATGCCCGGTTTCCAGAACACTGTTGATGCACAGGACGGGACAAGTGTCAGACTGATCATGCAATGTCAATATCGTTCAATCTCACGCGGAGACCACTCAATTTTCGGAAAACTCCGAGCGCAAGGAATTGAGCCGGAGGAGTTTATTCAGTTTTATGGACTACGGAATTGGGGCAAGATTGGGCCTGAGAAAGCGCTAGTCACCGAGCAATTGTATATTCACGCCAAGTGTATGGTCGTAGATGACCGCATTGCAATTATTGGTAGTGCAAACATCAACGAGCGATCTATGCTGGGTAATCGAGACAGTGAAGTGGCGGCAATTGTTAGGGATACCGATACGATTATGAGCACTATGGCTGGAAGGCCTTATAGGGTCGGAAGGTTTCCGCATACGCTGCGATTGCGGCTGATGAGGGAACATCTTGGAATGGATGTAGACGAAATAATGGCAAATGAGCAGATGGATGCTGAGATCCATCAAATGACAGAGAGCGATAAATGGCTGGCGGAGCAGGCGGCAAAAGCGGCGGCCGATAACGATAGCCTTTCAAACGAGTCAGCGGTGACAGAACCAGTACCTGAGGTCAAGCCCTGGGTTTCGAGTCCGTTGCCGGGTTTGACGAAGAGTAATATGACATTGAAAGAGGAGGCTGTGCTGCGGAGTGAGGAGTTGAGGAGTTTCAATCACGATGTAGATTGGGAGCAAGAGAATAATCCGAATATCAAGACGAGGAAGAAGGAGACCACCGATAATAGGATTCATGGGAACGAAGCACATAATAAAGATCTGAAGGGGTATGGGTTTGATAAAATGAAGGAGAGAGAGGAGAAGGAAGAAACTACACGTGAGAAGGGCAAGCGAAAAGCATCTGCTTCATCCCGTGCTGAAGCTGGTATCACCTCACCTCGTAATGTCACCAGTCCTACACCTTCAAATCCCCAGAACTCGAACCGGACGTCCAGTAGAGGCTCCTCCTCAGGCGGACTAGGAAACGCAGGGCTCCCCCCTCCTCCTGGGCCAGGGAGAATGAATTCACAGGAATTAGGGCTCGCGCAGCTCTCTCAGCTTCCTCCGCTACCGGTGACGAGTGATCAAGACATTGGTGGCCCCTGCCTTATTAATCGTCCCGCAACATCATCTGGGGAGGGTTCCAACATTCCAGTACTTGAAGACCTTCAAATGCCCTCTGTTACACCGGACATGTTTGAAGACCCGCTCAACGACAGCTTCTACCTCGATATATGGCACACATGCGCTGTGAACAACACAAAACTATACCGACAGGTGTTCCGTTGCATGCCCGATAATGAAGTCAAGACATGGGCAGCATACAAAGAATACGCAGCCTACGGTGAGCGATTTGCACAGAGCATGGGAATGGAAAAGTCTAAAATGCGGCGGCAGCAAGAGGCACAAGGAAAGACCGGCCCACCAGGTAGTTCTGAGATCCCTGGGATGCCCCAGTTTGGAGACAATCTTGGAGAGAAAGTCGCAAAGGACCTTGGTATCAAGTTGGACGGGAACAATAAGAATCTTGCGCAAGGGAACCTGAAAGACTGGACCACGCCACATGTTACAAGCCCAGAGGAACTTGAAAAGGTACGCCGGGATGACCCATCAAGCGAGAAGATCGAATTCCATCCACCACCGCACGTGCAGGATGAATACATCGGCAACAGACCACGAAGCACATCTCATGCTTCGTCGCGTTTGAACACGGCTGTTACTACTGCTACCACTAGCACTCTTGGGCCTGGTTCGAATTGCTCCAAGGACTCAATTAGCAAGCCAGATCCGAACCTGCTTCAATCCAACAACGGAAATAACATCAACTTCTCCTCAAACACAAACCTAAACGGCGGAATCGGGAGCACTAAGAGGAGGAGAAGAGGAACGACGAGGAGTAGTAGGAGAGATTTCCACGCGAGCGAGCCGTTATTGGATCGGGATACTGCAGAGAAACTTCTGAATATGACACAAGGACACTTGGTTATCTGGCCATACGAGTGGCTGGCGCGCGAGGAGGAGGGCGGTAACTGGCTGTACAGTATTGATCAGCTAGCACCAATTGAGATTTAGTAAGTACCCCCCGCATCGAAATTCGTATAATATCAAGAGACTAACAGGCGTTTTAGTGATTAAAATACTTGTCTTGTCCTGTTTCTGATTTGCTGGTAGAGAAGTAATCTTATTTCTTTTATTGTTCTCATCTCTTTTGTGTCAGGGGTCAAAATTTTTGGCGGAGTTGTCTCTTTAATTTTTTTTCCCTTTTTTCTTTTACGGGGATTATTGACCAAGACTACATACAATATTTTCCTGTCGTTTGCTATTGTTCTTTTGTATTATTCTTTTTTATTTTATTTCATTACACGCAGGGTTGTTAAATATCTTGTGGGATTTGTATGTTCTTTTCAGTTAGCAAGGATCACTCTTTATAGGAGGGTTAGTTTCTTTTGTATTTTCTGTGTTTATTTATCCTGGCCTTATTTAGATATATGTGCCACTAAAGTTCTTGCCATTTTTTTTAGTGGGTTTGCCTTTAATTCCCTTTTTTGTGAGATTGAGGTTTGGACTTTCCCCCCCTTGTTTAGTGGGGTTTAATTTGGTAGATAAATATGTCGGAAGTGAGGTTCTGTATGATAAGGGTATAATTACATACCATTGATTCTGGATCTTTGGGCTTTTTTATCATAATTCCACATTATAATTCCTAGGGGTAAATATACATTTATTCTTTTTTATAGGTCTGATTAAATAATTACAGAGCTATAATCGATAAAAGTCTCAGAAATACAGCTGCCTTTAGTTTGAAAAAGATTTGTGTACCTCTGATCTGGGTTTCTGTGGCCTCCCCACAATCGTCTTGGGTGGTTATTGGTCCGTCGCCAATTCCTGTCTTTGTTAGCTGATGGTAGTAGCTATGGGGGTGGATTACGATCATGTGTACCTCGTACCCACAATAATATCTTCCCCCATACTATTGGTATAGTCTTTCAATTTTGTGATTATTTATCCCTTCCGCTACCACTTAATGGTTACCGTAGTCTTCTCTCAGCTTTAATTAATATCTTTGGTATTGGGGTTCAAGCCGTTCAGGTATGTACATACCTTCTTTGTACTCAGGCTAACTTGGGCTGGCCCGGTCAAAGGATTGGCCTGGATCGGACCAAACCAGATAACAGATTGATATAGCAAAAGCAAGTCCGGGCCATCTAAAAGAGGGCTGGGCTGGCCTAAGTCAACCTCTGTTTGTAGTGGTTGTTTCTATTGTCTGTATATTCGTCTAAATATCTGACGTAGGGTCTTCTCATCATCTAAGATTCCACCGCCGGGTAGATTGCAGGGAAGATACGGCAACCGAAAGCCTGTATCGTGACTCGTGGGTCTTGAGGGTTTGCGAGTACTTTTATATGTATATTTTCATCATACGAGTGGTGGTACTCTTTGTGCCCGTGTATGTTATTCGTAACATTATCATGTTCGTCTCCACGCATGGGCCTCTAACCTGCCACCTCCTTTGCTTGGGCCAAGATGGTTTAATATAGGCACAATGGGATGTATTCGCTAGTAGAGATGCTACCGTACGTGGAGCATAGTCTTCATTGAGTATGGCTATAATCATAGAAGTGCGTTTTGGTGTATCATTGGTGATTTGTTATCGATACAAAGTCAGTGACCTAGGAAGCAATGTGCCATCTTGTATCTGTGGATTCAGAGATGATCGAAGGATGATTTCTGGTGAGTATAATCAGTACTTTGAATTCGGATGGTCTGAGGGGGTTATATTACGCTCTGGCCTTGCCTTAGACTGTGAGTTATAGACTGCCTCTTTTCACGTGTATGGGGTTGGAGGAGATAAAACACCTAGATAAAACAGAGGACGGTGATAGCAAGAGAGTACATGGTTGGATGAGCATAAGAGTGAGGTGAAGAGAGTCAATACAACATTATGTAACCACCCATGCTCTCTCATGCAAGATAAGTACCAGCATGCATCGGCGATCATGCAGGGTTCTAATATGCATGTTCCCCGCGCTTTAGAGGTCCCCGCGCCAAAACCCCGCAATTCGATATGATGCTCGTTTTACATAAGTACATGATATGAAACCAGAGTCTGGAATCTTTATTAATGAGGGGGTACCTTTGATCTCGTACTCTAGTTTCATCGTAGCAGACTTTCAATACCCTCTAAATGCCCATCAACCGCCCCCCATTCTCCCTTTACCCATCTCGCCGTTCAGCTATCCATAGTGCAAATGGGATTGTAGCCTGCACTCAGCCATTGGCAGGTCAAGCTGGTATTAATGTTCTCCGCAAGGGCGGTAATGCTGCGGTGAGTGAGAGCTTATGAATTAGCTACCAATAAACCCGTGTGGTTAGCCATGAAGCTATATCTGTTCATATCACTGACCTAGATCTAGGATGCAGCAATCGCAGTTGGTTCGTTTTAGTCTACCCCTCTAATCACCTAAATGCTAAAATGGATTACTACGGTGTGTAGCGGCATGTATGAATGTTACCGAGCCAACATCGACTGGGATTGGTGGGGATGTATTCTGCCTCTTCCACTCCGCAAAAACCCGTACTATCCACGGCATCAACGGGTCAGGCCGTTCCCCTGGGTCATTAACCCTTGAGAAAGTCCTCGCCGATATCGGTACCGGCCAATGGCGTATCCCAATGTCGCACGTCCACGGCGTTACTGTCCCTGGGGCTGCAGCAGCTTGGTGCGATGTCGTTGAGAAATTTGGTAGTGGGAAACTTAGTATGGGTGAGATACTTGAAGACGCTATAAGGCTTGCGGAAGAGGGTTTCCCCGTGAGCCAGTTTGCGAGTATATGGTGGCAAGAGGAAGAAAGTCATCTCAAGGTTTCCAGTCCAAACTACGGCGAGATGCTACTGAATGGGCAGAGGGCCCCATTACAAGGGGAGTTAATGAGGGTACCGTGTTTGGCAAACACTTTTAGGGAGCTTGCGGATAAAGGGAAAAAAGGGTTTTATGAAGGATGGATTGCGGAAGCTATGGTTGAGGCCGTGAAACAGAGAGGCGGGTTTTTGTCTATGGAAGATCTAAAGAAACAAGGGGATGAAGGAAGTGAAGAGGTGACACCGGTGTGTATTGAATATGGTGGGTACAAGTTATGGGAATGCGGGCCCAATGGACAGGGTTTGGTGGCACTGATGTCGTTGGGAATTTTGGAGGACCTACAAATGAAGGGTGTCATACCAAAGATTGGAGGTGAGGGTGGTTATAAGCATAACTCAGCAGAGTAGGTCCTTCTCAAGTTTTGTCGTTATATCGCCAACTTAGGACTAGATACCTCCACGCCCTCGTCGAGAGCTTTCGAATCTCATTCGCAGATGCCAAATGGTGGGTTACAGACCCCTCAGTCGAAAATGTCCCTACCGAAGGCCTCATAAACAAAGTATACCTTCATACTCCATCACTCGCCACATCTAACACCCAGATAGGAGTATCTTAGTACCCGTGCTGCCCTATTCTCTCCCATAGAAATAAACACCTCTCTCAACCACGGCTCTCCTGCATTTCAGTCTTGTGACACCACCTACTTCTCTGTCACCGACAAAGATGGCAACAGCTGCAGTTTCATCAACTCTCTCTTCCGCGGGTTCGGCTCCGGCATCATCCCTAAAAATACCGGCTTCGTTATCCAGAACCGTGGCAGTGGTTTTGCGCTTACCCCAGACCACCCAAACAGATTCGCACCTAACAAGAGGCCGTATCACACTATCATTTCAGCCATGATCACGGCCCCCGACCCTTCATCGACAGGGCCGGTAGGTGAGAGGGAAGGTAATGGGGCCCAACTGATAGGCGAGAGATTACATGCTGTATTTGGGTGTATGGGAGGACTCATGCAACCACAAGGCCATGTTCAGCTATTTTTGAATATGCTTGCGTTTGGTATGAGTCCACAAGATGCGTTAGATGCACCTAGGATCTCAGTATGTCCGCTGTACCTTCCTCATGCATAAGCGCTAATATAGTTTAGCTTGGAAAACCTGGTGGTGACCCTCGTGCTACTGGAGTCACTTGTGAAGAAGGGATTAGTGAGGAGGCTGTTGAGGGATTGAAGAGGCTGGGACACGAGGTTGCAGTTGCCACGGGGTACGAGCGGACTATGTTTGGGAGGGGACAGATTATTACGGTATTTTATATCTAATTCCCTACTTGCGTATGTGCTTACTAACATTGCTACTAGTATGACTATAGTGAAAAGGACGCTGGGAAGACTATCTATAGTGCGGGCAGTGACCTGAGGGGTGATTGCCAGGCTGTAGGCTACTAATCTACGATAGACTATATTTCTTTAGTAAATTAGCGGGTGAATTGTTTATGGTCGAAAACTTGAGAACCTAGTAATTTGGAAACTGTGGAATTAGAAGCGAGATTTCGGTCCTGTATGTAACTAGGGATAATTGAAAAGGAGCTAATACTACCCGCACTACACTTTAAAGCTGTAGAGCCGGGTTATGGCTATCTTTAGATATTATTGAGTGAAATAAGAATAATCTCACCTAGAATGTTGTAATAAATAGAAAAACAGTGGCTAAAGAGGACTTTATTACATAGCTTAAATGTTTACTTTGTGGTGCGACTACCTTAGCCTCAGGGCCTGATTTATAAGTGATTAATCAGTCGATCAATCAATTACATAGCTTAACTCATAAGTCGAGTGATTTTTGGTGTCTGCAAATTATTCTACAAGAGATATGGGGTGGGGGCTAAAAGATAAAACGGCATTGATTAAAAAAGAATATATACTAACTCCATAATAGGATACACGCATATCAAGCAAAAGTCCAAAACACAAAAGAAACAAAAAATAAATCTCTCCAACTCAAGAAGAATAAGTAAATTAAAAAAAAGAAGCATACGTAGTTATCCTACGTCAGTGTCCATATCAGATTGATTGCTCTTGACTTCGATCACCCTCGCTCAACTTTAGTCTTCAAAAAAAAAAAGAAAAAAAAAATGCAGTCTATATAAGTGGAGTCCCATAATCACCTTCATCGACATGTATATCGACTATTTTCTCTCTCATATTTTCCGGAAGTTGATTTTCCAATACGGGCCATACACAGACCCAGACCCCAGTATGTTCACCCGAGTCCACAACAGCGCCCAAATTCCACTCATATTTCCCCGGAAGTTCTCTTGAGCACATTGCGACCACCAGGCCTCTACTACTACTACTACTACTACTACTACTACTACTACTACTACTACTACTACCGCTACCGCTACTACTACAATCACCACTCGAAAGAAGCTCAATCGAACGTCTGGCAGCGAGAAATTGTATTGTCCTCCCTTTGAGATCCACTATATATACGCATTCTTGACCTTTATCAATTTTCACGGAAGCCCATAGAAACTGACTGTGGTTTGATTCTAGTAGTAGCATCATTTTTGATGCGCTACTAGGGACGTTGTTGTTGTAGGTGAATTCTACGCTGAGTGTGTCTAGTGTGATTTGCATTATCGCTTCGTCGGGGCGATGATACTCGTGGGGTTCACCTTTGCAGGTTGATCCGCAAGAATGACTTTCGCCCGCGGAACATGAATCGTCGTCGTCGTCGTCGTCGTCATCGTCGTCATCATCATCAGAAGAAGAAGAGTAAGATTCGTCTGTGTATTGGTCATGATCAAGGAGTGATGAATCGTCAGAGAAGGCTGAATATCGGCGGGGCGGGGAAAGGTGGTCGTCTATATTTTTGGCGGTCTTTGGGTCGGGTTTAGTTGGGTTAGTTGTGATAGACCCCTTGAGTCTCGCTATATCAGCTGGGAGCTGTGGGGATCTCGAGCGCCGTGGAGGCTCTGGTGCATCTGTCATAGTAATGTCTAGCGATGGGAGTACTGGTGGGACTTCATCAAACATGGATTCCCAGAGTGAGGGTGCTGGGAAACTATTCATCGGAGTGTCCTCCATTAGGTGTACCTTTGGCGATGCTGTGGGGGAGAATAGTGTTGAGGGTTTGTCTAACTTTGTGGGGGGGGGGGGAGTGAGGGAGGAATATCGCAATTATCTTATCGGCGCCTTGATCATTGTTGGGTTTGATGGCATTATTGGGTGAGGATCCTTTCAAAACGGGCTGTGGGCCCTCGCACCAGTTTGTAGTTACAACTTTCACTGTTTTCGGGGGTAGAAAAGACTAGCCGAGATATGTGCACTTCGTTGGGTTTTAAATGGCATATCAGAAAAGAAACAGGGTTGGCAACCCGCCTTACAACAGCGCCAACTACAAACAAGGCTGTTGTTTTGGGGTTGGGTTATAGAAGGGCTAATCAACTACCAAGACTTGCCTCGGTTTGGGCGTTTCGTATTTGTATTTAGTTGCCAGGTTTCTCTAACCTGTACAATACATATAAGCTCGGTCCAGCTTACTGTCATAAAATCTCACTCGTCCCTTGAGTAATCCGTTTCAAACAGAGATAACGGCCATAGCCTATCTAGGGCTATTCAACGGTCAAGGATTAGTAGTTCTAGAGATGGCTAACTGACTCATTTCGCGGTTGTTGGGATAATGAGCCATTGGTTTGGGTGGAAAAGTGCGAAAATAGTAGCTTTCGGGGTTGGGACTTGAGTGCTCTTTGATCATACGTGGCGTGGGGTATGTAGTGACAACGTACGGAACAAGCAACTACTAAAGCTCTGGGTATAGTTTAATAGGGTGCTGGACGTTCACTGGGTAGCGATCTGGGGGGTGAGTGTATGGACTTATATAATACAACTGTATATCGGGCTGGACCGGAATGTGAAATCGGAGGTCGCACAAGGCGGGTGTTTGAAGCTTTAGAATGCCGACACGCGTATGTACGTCTATGCCATACTAAGGCTTGACATTAGAGTACACTTGATAAGATTGCTCAAGAGGTGCTTACCAGTTATCTAGACTTCTGAGGTAGCTATATGTAGTGCGTAATAATCCCTACTGCAATACAATTAGACTAAGCCAGGAGCCAATCATTTGTTAAGGGCTGTTTGTATACAATAGGGTTGTTTCCATGGCTAGCTGCTTTAGGTCTTGGGCTCTTACGCCAATGGTTGACACTCGGAAGCCCCCACTATCCCTGGCTTTGGTGGTGACTTTAGACTGCAAAGACAAGGCTACTACTATGTAGGTTAGGAGTATCCCAGAGCGCCAAGGAATATGTTTAATAGTCTGTTTTCACTCTTCCGGGGCCTCGGTAATGGATCCCCCGGGGTGAAGAAGTGAGGTGTTGTAAGACATTAGTTAATACGAGCCGTGGTACTGTACAAAGTGGGGAACACAAGCAATGAGGAGGTTCCGTTTATGAGACAATCTTCTGGTCTATTTTCCAATAGAAAATGAATTGGGAATCCTGTGGCACAATCCCGGGAAGAAAGACTCGCTTGACAAAGGCGATATTGGTTCTTGATAACCACCCGAGGGAAGCGATAGCGATGCCTCGTTTGTCGGCAAAACAGCTACTTTGAGTTAGCCCACACACAAGGTCCCGCTTTAGAAGAGAAAAAAAGACAGAGTGGGGTTTTCTTCCCGGTTACATAAGAATCTCAAATTAGAGGAGGAGGTACTTCTTCACAACTCATCGTTCTTTAAAGGAAGACCAACGAAGAGTCGAGAAGATGATGCCTCAAGGCCAGGTGGTTGATTCACTCAAGGGGACCGCGCAGGATCTTCCAGCAGCTATCGATGAACGTGACTCTACCGAGGATAGAGAGGTAGGAGAGGACGGTGTGATTGATGCCAGAGTCGAGAAAATCTACAAGTAAGTACTTACCTAGAGAAACAAAGAGCTCTTGGGAGCAAGAGAATAAAAGTTCTGACTCTAGCCTCCATTTTTTGCAGAAAGCTTGATCGCCGGATAGTGCCGGGTTTGCTATATAAGACTCCAAGACAACGAAAGGGTTATTGCTTATTCTGAAAATAGCCTTTTGGATCTTATATTTCCTTTGTGCCGCGATTCGCTCTAATGTCGGCCTCTCGCTCACTATGAACTCTGCCACAGGCGATGCATTGTCGCAACGCCTTAATCTTACTCCTCATCAGATTAGCACAGGACTGGCATTGTTTTACGTATGCTATGTTCTATTCGATGTGCCAGCAAATCTCATCATGACCAGACTAAGTCCACATGTATGGATGTCTAGAATTGTTATCGGTGTTGGGATTGTTGGCTCTTGTCATGCGGCCTTGAACGCTGCGTGGAACTTCTAGTATGTATTTCGATGTTGCCGTAGTGAAGTCGGAGATTCCGCCTTTTAACCAGTGCTTATAGTCTCATCCGGCTTCTGCTCGGTATTGTTATTGCTGGTATGTGGCCTGGGATGGCTTACTACCTCACACTATTCTACCCGCCATCCCGTACCGGGAAGCGTATCGGCCAATACTTCACCGCCGCACAAGTCTCTGCAGCTGTCGTTGGTCTCGTCAGCGCAGGGTTTCAAGAGATGAATGGAATAGCAGGACTGACGGGTTATGAGTGGATGTTCCTTCTTTACGGTCTCTCCGCTGTTGTCTGTGGGATATTCATTCTATATTGGCTTCCGGGGCGCCCTGTAGCTCCCGGAGTAACAACTGCGCCAACTGGATTCCAGAAATACCTACCAGCTCCAAAACCAGCTCTTAAAGGAGAGGATGCCGTGATTCATTACCAGGAGCTAACTAGAGTCTACAACGTTCCACCATGGACACTCAAAGACCTCTATGGCGTGTTAATGGACTGGCGGTTATGGCCATTGACCATCATGTACTTTGGGGTCGTTGGAGTCGGTATTGGAGTCCAGAACTTTGGAACTCTCATCATTAGAGCTATCAATCCGCAATTGACTAGCATCCAGCTTTCTCTGCTCTTTTCGCCAATCTGGGTTTGTGACCTGATTGCCATCCTGCTCGTCACACCAATTAGTGATAGGTTTAATCGCCACCGCGCACTCTTCTTCACCATACCTGTGTGTATCCAGATCTCGGGATTGCTCGTCACAACATATGCTACGAACCCCTGGGGGAGGTATTTTGGTTTACTCATGATTGGCTTCGGGTTAGGTCCAACAGTACCGATTTGTATGACTTGGACGAAGTGAGTTTATTACTATGGATAGTTATAATAATAATAATTTGACCTACTAACCTGGAGGGGGGTGAAAAAAAAAAGTGAAATTTTCCAACCCCGTCATGGCGAAGTTGGTGTCGCTGCAGCATCGGCGTTAGTTTCTGGGCTTGGAAACTTGGGTTCAGTCACTACTGTAGGTCCCACGTCCGCTAATCAGATTTTTATCTAAAGATTATTTTTTAAATTAAATACTAACTCATATATAGACATATGCTCTTTACACTGGTTGGGCTTCTGATAACATCAAAGGACCTAAACAGTTTAGGAAATCAAACCTAGTCATGATTGGAATCTTATGTATCAGTATTCTCTCTGCGATTACTATGGGCTTCTTAGTGAAGTATATCGACGGGAGGAAGGGGTCTGGGGGCGTTACAGAGGTTGTACTGGATGGAGCAGCTAGAAGGGAGCAGAGGGGTCAGAGAGGGTTTTCTGGTATTGTGGGGGGTAAGAAGTAAGGTTCGAAGGACTATCTCAACATAATGGGGGGGGGTGTATGATTATGGATAGGTGTCATATGACGTGATTGTATACACAAGTTTTTGGGTACATGACTGGGTATAACTCTAGAATTATAGAATAAACCTTCATTTAGGAAGAGGGGAAGGATCTAGCGAGGTGATTTATGAACTATAAGATTTAGCGAAGTTTTCTGGTGGCAATATCTGGTATGACTCCCAAGGAGATCATATAGTCACGATGACTTGGGGCACGCCCCCTCATCTGACTCATTTAACTCTGACTGTTTCTAGTCAAAGGCAGTTCATTAGTGCAAAGGCGGTCTTGAAAGAAAATGATTATTTGAAAAGCTATGAGCTTGATTGAATTACTAACTAAGAAATCAAGAGGAGTCTCTATTTACCGTACCCCTAGACCCGGTATGCATCTGCCTAAAAACAGAAGAATAAACAAAAATATGAAAGGAATATTTTCCGGTACCCTCTACCCAAAATAATAAAAAAATCCCACTGTACAGAACCCACCAAACAAGACTATACACAAATCCTCGACCACCATAAACAAAAATAAAAAGAAACACAAAGAAACAAAAAGCGGCGGTAATAGTAGAGGAAGTTAAGAAGTAAAGACGTGGGGAGTAACTACACTAAGCAGTGTAATGCTAATCGTGATGCAAGATGCTATGCAAAAAGGTAGTAAATAAAAACACAAATAAAAACACCTGGGGCCATAACCCTCCATAATACAAAGGAAATTTACAAAAATATTGGGGGGAAGCGGCCGGTAAAAAAATGGAGTGAGATACTCCCCGCCGAGTCCTGGATCAAAAAATACAACAGCAATGAGATTCATCTCGTGGGCATTTTAAGCGATCTTCAGCGTAATTCCCTCGGCGGCGTAGTGTAGTATAGCGGTACATAGTCATATTCTCCGTGCTCAGCACGGCTGTAGTCGTGCAATCATGTTATATGTAGCACGATGTAATGGTCCAAGTAATGTTGATGAATTTACAGGTTGTTCTTGACGTGGGTGATAACTGCCGCTGTGGATCGTTGCTCACGTCTTAATGCTGAACACTTCAGCAAATGGGTCAAATTACGTGGACAGTATTGATGACCCATCAATACTCCATCTCCCCAGTCGTGGGCCACCCTGGAGTCCCTGCGCCAGGCCCCCCCGACTCTCTTCCACCACCGCCGCCACCCCCTCCACGTCGTCTCCCACCCCCTCCACCAGAAGACTTCTCATGTACGAACCGACAGTTGTCGCCGTTCTTGCAATTGCCTTTCTGGAAGAAGATGCATGGGACGTTGCCTTGCTTGGCTGCCTTCTTATCCTATATTTGGCGCAAACTTTGATCAGAAAAAAACTCAAAATAAATCGCACTTTTGGGGGCTTTCGCAAGTATCTTCTTGATTTATGATGGCCTGCGTGGGATTATGTGTAGTATGGGTGGCATAAAGGAGCTATAAAAGAGAAGAAAAATATGAGAAAAGATGCTGCTGAGACATCGAGTTTGCAGCGCTGGGTTTGATTTTTTTTCTCGTGCCTCCCTTGGCTAGAAATAAAATTCGAAGACGGGAGGCGGAATTCACTATTAAGCGATATCCGGGCATTGGCCCAACCCCAGGTATTGCCTTCTCTTTGTCTTTCCCAGACTTCTGCCCAGAAGCAACAGCTTCTGTGTATTATCGCCATACAAGTGGCTTAACACTAGCAAGTATAGAGGCTAGCATAGCCCAAGATTAATTTACAAAAAAAAGGCTCGCAAAATACTTGCCGAGAAGTTAGAGAAAATGGTGTTTACAATCACATGGCGATTGTAGTAATCCATCTCAAGAACTTTAGGTAGATAGGGCACTTAAATTGGAAACTTTCGGGTATGTGTATAAAAGGGAAATGAAGTGGGCCATAAAAGAACGAGTATTGTTTGGCAACAGGAAAGTAAGTAGACATGTGTAGATGGGGTTAATAATTTACCTTTTTATGTTTTCCGCCCCAGCCTCCACCACGACCGCCCCCAGTACTGCCACTTCCGCCTCCACCTCCACTAAGTGGCTGCTCGGCCTCAACCTTCCTTTCATCCCAACCTGTAGCTTCCCTTAGGTCCCTACGAATATCTCTACCGCTTCTGCCCTCCTTTTCTTTCTCACCATCGCGCAGCGCGCGACCAAACTCATCGGTTCCTCCATTTCCGGTCCATGCAGATTGGTTAGCATTACTATTGTTGCTGCCAGAATTGCTTCCGTAAGCCTGCTGTAGCTGAGAATCATAAGTTGACCATGCTTTAGGAGCAACAGGTGCTTCATATCCAGTAGGACCTGGAGGGGGTTGAGCTTGGCCATAGGATGTAAGTGTAGGAATCAACGGAATTCCAAATTGGGCCAATGCATTGCCTAAGGCAGCATTCTGTGCTTGAGCTGTCGGGTTTTGTTGGACTAAGTTCTGTAGAAAGTTGTTACTAGCCTGTTGCTGAGTTTGTTGTCCAGCGGTGGCTCCTCCTAGAGCAGCAAGAATTGAACCGATATCCGGTGTGCTTTGTTGTACTGCTTGTTGTTGCTGTTGTGATTGTGGCTGTTGCCCAAACTGCGGCTGCTGAGGAGCCTGTTGTGCTTGCTGTGTGACCTGTCTAGTAATTGCCTGGATCTGAGCCAAGAAGTTGTTAGTAACAGCTTGAGGTGGAACCTGTTGGGCCTGCTGCTGTGGTTGCTGTGGTTGTTGTTGCTGCTGTTGGGGAATTGGGGATTGAAAAGATTGAAGAATGGCAGATAAATCTGGAGTTATTACTGGTTGCTGCTGGGGTATTGGTGCTTGGAATAGACTGGTAGGAGGCTGTGGAGGGTTAGCACATGACTGTAACTTTAACAAATAACGCCTTACTTTAATATTATCCGGCAATGGGATAATAACCGGCTGCTTATCGGGCGACTGGGATCCATCGTTGTTTGGATCTGGCTCTTGAGGGGAGAACGGGATGCTTTGTGACGACGTATACAGTGCTGATAAAGTAACAAGCTCCCTCTGGGATTGAATTTTTGCCTCTTCACTAACAGGCTTTTTGTTGCCCCCACGTTTGATGGCATGATCAGTAGCAGCGGCTTTGAATAACTCATGGAACTTTCCAAAGTCAATTTCTGTAGGAATTGTTAGTGTGCGAAAGAGGCTTTAGGTAAGTATCAAAGAAGTCATACCTGTAGGTTGGTACCAGTCCAGCAGATCCTCTTCATCATCAATGAGGTTCCTATTTTTTAGAGCTGCCAAGGCTTCTCTGCCTTCTTCAACATCAAAGTTCCTAGCATTGCCCCACTCATGATTTTCATGCCCGCTTCCTCCACCATAGTATTCCCCCTCGGGTTCCATCCATTCAATGAGTTTGACTTTCGCGAGCTCATCTCCTGTCTTCCATCTCACGGTCTTCTTCTTCTTGGTTTTCTTGTTAGGCCCAGATTGATCGTCGTCGGCCTCACGCTTTTTACCATCAGCATCAGACTTGAGCCCTAGTGTTTTACCTTGCTGCTGAAGCTTGAGTTGATCGAAGATACTAGTAAACGTACTTGGCTGTGGTGGCTCCGTGGTGTTGGGTGGTGGTTTGGTTTCGGGGGCTCTATAAGCAAGGTCACGTGACATATTAGAAACCGACGATCTTGCACCTAAAATAGATTGTTTCCGTGGGAAGATTGATGGGAAAGGGAAAACAACGCACTTTGGGGGGGCTTTAGCAGTAATTGGGCGATTGCCCTGTAGTGACTTGAAAAACCCAGAACTGGTAGTTTTCGGTTTGGCAAGAGGAGCCGCCGAGGACGTTCCAGTACTTGTAGTCAATTTCTTCTCCAGTGTTGGCCCATTTTTAGAAGGCACGGTAGACACCCCAGAAGTTGTATTATTAGAACTTGAGGCAACAGAGCTCTTTCCCTCACCAACCGCAACCTTTTTTGTTGCGTTGGGTCCAACTGAACTTTTGGAATCGTCATCGCCCTTGCGTTTGACACCAACACTAAGCCCTTTACTGCCCTCATTCTTGACTGCCACTCCGTTCCCAGCAACCTTTTCTCTATCGCCATTAGTACGGACAGGTGCAGACGCTATCAGCGGAGAATTTTTCTGTTTCTCAAGCTTTTCTTTGACCCTTTCCTCTTTTTCCTTCCTTGCCATAGCTGCTGATTTATCTTTTGCAGCTCTTCTTATAGCGACACACATTTCAGACACCCTCTGATCCCTTGTCCTGCTCCCAATACTTGCCAATGCCTTGATCCATTTAGCTTCCTCAAGTTGCTCCTCAGAGACCCGGAATTTCCGTAATAACTATGAAACAGTTAGAAAGGTTCTTTATATGTTGGGACTTCACCATGCCAACTCTTGACAATACTTACCCTGAGCAAGTTTAGCACGGTCCACGCATTTTTATCTCTATTCCACTCCGCTGTCATCCAGTATCTTAATCTAACTGTGAAAAGAATTGAGCTTCCGAGATGTTGAAGAATTACATCATCTCCAGATTTCAATATAGACCAGACAACCGCTTCAATTAGTTTTGACTCCTCAAGTGGCACCTCTAACATAATCTCCCACAATTTTTTTGATGCCTCGCGAATATCTTCGATGTCATCGTCGCATGTGAGAGCATCGGAGACGAGGTATTTAATTCTTTCAATGGGGTCATCTGGGATTTTTGTTTTGGGGGGGGCTTTCGGGGCACTTTTTGGGGGAGGCTGAGTCTTGGCGGCAGTATTTACTTTGGCTTTCTTTGTGGCTGGGGCAGCCGGTAATGGTTCGTTAATTAAATTGACCTGTGATAAGGCTTCTATTAAAGCATTAGATCTCAATAAATAGGAGCTAGACGGGTTTGGGGACGTACGGAGTAGGAGTGG
Source organism: Verpa conica (assembly GCA_033030425.1). Taxonomy (NCBI): domain Eukaryota; kingdom Fungi; phylum Ascomycota; class Pezizomycetes; order Pezizales; family Morchellaceae; genus Verpa; species Verpa conica. Next base: position 201,892 of record JAUFSD010000003.1, read on the forward strand.
GTCCACATCTTCTATTATTGTTATCCATGGACAATCCTTTAGTTTTTTCGAACTAGGTAATGGTGTTGTAGCGGTGTTATTATTATTATTAGTAAAACGTGTATTCGGGACGTCCGGTTTCTGTCGGGTCTTTTTGGCAGCTTGTGACTGTTTAGTCTGTGGAGGTACGGCCCCAAATTCTGGCCATAATTCTGATGGAGTTACTGTAGTTGTTTGAGTGAACGAATTTCCGCCAAGCTGCGATGGGGCAATCGTTTGTTGCGATGCTGGACTATAAGTGTTGGTGAACTGTTGTTGTGGTATTTGTACTTGAGGGGGATATTGAGAGCCAAATTGCGGGAGCCCACTTTGTGGAACGAAATTTTGGCCGTGGAGATGTTGGGTAGAATGTGGGGATACGTTCCAGTGTATGTCAGGTGTTGAGTAGGATGAAGAAAATTCTTGTGGGAATTGCTGAGGCATCGCAAAATCGCCTGCACTACCGGTAGGGTATAGATACTGATGATGTGGACTGTGGTATGCGAGGGATGACGTGAAGTCTGGCTGGGAAGATGAAGCTTGATGTGCCTGTACAATACGCGAGCCACTCGCTGAGCCAACCATTCCGGCAGGCTCACCCATTTCTGTGGTGTCCATATTCTTCTTTTTCGATATATACTCCCTTCCTTCCTCTACTTGCTATATGGTGGTTTCTAAATGTCCTGCTGTTTTGATTCAATCTTCAGCCTCGACACGTTGGGGGGAAATGCTTATGTCGTCCCAACCTTCAGTTATGCGCTAGTACTAAACGGGAAAGCGCACCTGCCGGATCGGATATTAACGCAAAAAAATCACCCGATGCAGCAACCGTAGCGATGCTACCTTTTCGGGTCAATTTTGGCGCTGAGTGATGTGGGTAAAAAAGGAATTTCGCGACCGAGGATGAGCGAGTAATGGTGAAAACGCTCGCGCAGTAGATATCCTCACGAGAAGAAAAGATGTATCAGGGTAAAGGAGGTATGATAGAAAAAATAAAACGTGAAGCCGGACGTGTTTTCCTTACTCCTGTTCAACGTGTGGCAGTTGTTTGGCTCTCTCTCTCTCTCTCTCTCTCTGCCTCTCTCTCTCGCTTTCTCTCCTGAGTGTAAAGCCTTTGACGAGCCCCCCGATGCTTCTTACACACAAACACACGAAAAAAAAAAACTTAACCGACAAAGTGGAGAGAGTCACGAAACGGATAATCCCGCTCTTTCCTTCTTCCGCTGCTCTTTCAGCGGTGGTCAGTCGAAGTTTCCTTCTATGAGTTGATGATCAAAGATTCACGATGATGGATGATGTGGAAAGGAGACAGACAAGACACGAGAAGGAGGAGAGAGAACACAACCAAGAGGGGAGAATTATTTCTTGGCGTTCAGAGTGAACACCGCCACAAGGATTAGTAAGGCAAATACGCGGCGGGGTCATGACGACCTGACACGTTGGTTGAACCCCAGGAGTGGCTTAACAGATTGCAGCCATCCTGAGCCTGAGCCATGGTTCACACCGAGCCGCTGCCAAGGAATTTCGTAATGTTTCCCAAAAAAAAGCATTCCTAGGACCACTCACTGGAGACCTCCGTAAATTACAAACATCAACAGCCTCATGATTCACCACACTCCATACCGCCTGGTGTTTTGCACAACTAGGTCCCGGTTCTCTTTCACAGTAACTTATCGAAGAAGACTTTCAACAGCTGATTACAATGAACCTAAAATCTCTATCCAGGATAAAAGTGTGTAAAAGTACCTGACCGTCCCATAAACTAACCCTGCTAATCTATACTAATATAGTCTTCATTGCCATGTCCTCTGGTGTCGACTCTTCTGTTGCTGCTGCCCTTCTCCTCCGCTCTGGTCACCCCCGGGAGAATCTCCAGCCGTTTTACATGGCGAACTGGTCACCATCTGCTAGTCCTCCTTCGGTGACGCCAGCTCGGCTACCCTACAATAAGCCTCCAGGAGAGACCTATATGCAGCAGATGCAACATCTCAAAGAACCTGAGAAATGTACAGAGAAAGAATTTAACGATGTTAAAGATGTGTGTAAGGCTATGGGGTTGAAAGAGCCCCTGTATATGAGTTTTGAGAAGGAGTATTGGAACGAAGTATTTATGCCGATGATTGAAACCTTTCAGCGGGGAAGGACACCGAACCCAGATGTTGAATGTAATCGACAAATAAAATTCGGCTCTGTCATTAAAAGGCTAGGGAGTGAGTTTAAAAAGGACGCTAAGAATGAAATGGGTAGAGAAGGAAGGAAGTGGTGGATGGCTACCGGTAAGCAAATCATTATAAACCCCTTTTCTCTATATAATTGTTCAGGTCTAGGCTCCTTTGATACTCCCATCTTCAAAATTTAGTAACCATTCACAGGCCATTATGCCCATATCCTAAATCACATCCCTACAAATAGTCTCCACCTTTTACGTTCTCATGATCCAAATAAAGATCAAACATTTTACCTCTGTACAATCCTCCCATCTGCTCTCTCCCACCTCGTTTTCCCGCTTGGCTCCCATGGCCTCTCTAAACCTGCCGTAAAAGCCCTAGCCCGCGAACTCTCTCTTCCTGGTTGGCGTTCTGGGGAGCCCGAACGTCCAGAAAGCATGGGCCTCTGTTTCGTTGAGCCTAGTAGTGGAAGAGGGAAAAGCGGGTTCCGGCGGTGGCTACAAGAATACTTGGACCCCGAACCTGGACCCATTGTGGTTGGCCCATCACGAACCTACCCCTCAAACGGAGAGAGTAGTGTTCAATCTGACATTGCGCCTGAAGGAATGGTTGTGGGCAATCATAGCGGTCTCTGGCACGCTACCATTGGTGAAAGAAGCCATTTTGAGTTTCCACAAGGAGATCCTAGATTTGTTGGCAAATGGTATATTTCTAGGAAATACAAAGAAAATAATACTATTGAGGTGGTGAAGGGCTTGAATAATGCTAGGCTTTTCGGGAAGGGGATGATAATGGAGGGATGGAGATGGTTGGGAGAAGATGCCGAAGAAGTGGCACTTGGGATTTGTACCAGTATCAGCAGCAACACCCTAGATGACACAATCTGGGAAGGTGGTTTGGTTACCCAATTCCGACACCGGCAAAAGCCACTGAAGGTCGCGAAGGTGGAGATACTTGAAAAGCCACCCTCTTCTAATATAAAAATCACAAGCCAACCCAAAAGATTGAAAATAATCTTCGAGAGTCCAGAAAGATCCGTCACACCTGGTCAGAGTGCAGCGCTGTGGTTCGGTGAACGATGTTTGGGCGGTGGTGTCATTGAAGATACGGTCGACTTGGATTAAACAGGTGAAGAAATACCTTCCCTCTTAATACCTACCACTTTTCATGATGATAAAGAGTATGTTACTCGACTTAACCCAGCTCGTCGAATAGCTTTGCTCTCTTCCGAGAGTCATTCAACGTTAGAAGCTATTTTGAGAGAACATTTTATATCTGATTTATTTCAAAATATGGGATTTAGATCGTCAGTTGATATTTCACACTGTTTAGAAGCTGATTCTTACTGTCAGGACTGAGCCCCCTGGAAATACACGGACCAATACTTTTGTTACGGCTTTATTATTAGGCAAGCAAATACCTCTTTCAGTTTCCCTTTCCCTCAGCCCTACTCAAGATGGTAAGAGTACTTATACTTGATATAAATATAGCTCGCCAAGTTGTTTTTCTCTTTTCAAAAACGTTATTTAGCGATTAGTAGTCGCTATGGGACGATGCTCTTTTATCTGAACTCGCTACATATTTTTTGTTTCCCTAGATTGTGATAATGTATATGTTGGCTGAGCTGACTTGATTTTCACACAGGACCTACATTCGAAATGCTCTCATATTCCTTAACCAACAGGCGGGTCTAGGCCCTCCGCTAACCAAAAAAGTACTGTAGGCAATGAGTCCTCAAGATATACTTCAAAGATACCTTGCTAGTATGATATATTTGGTCGTACTATTAATATGCAAAAATTACTATTGATTTTCTCTCATTAATCTCCTAGTTTTTAAGACACAATTTAAAACACTCACATTTCTCTAGCAGTAGATACAGAGGATCTACAAAAACGTTGAACAAGATATAAACAGGGCTGATTTCACCCCCAAAAATCACATACCTACCTCTTCAGATATCCCACTAAGTCAACATATTATTATCTCAAGGGTCTCAAGATAAAGGGGATCGGCGAATAAGATCACAAAACATAGTTATTCTTGAGAGTTGCTTCTATAATACTTTGTGGGGATAATGCCATTTTTACCTTTTGGTGCTAGGACCCGTGGGATCTCTTATAGCCCACCACGCTTGGTGTATCAGCCTAAGTGTATTCAACAGCACTGTATTTGTTTAAATTGTTAACCCTAACAGTGTTCCTAAAGTCACTATGCACACAGGTAGAACCGAGGATTTATTTACCTACAAAGCCTATATTCTTTGCTAACTTCTACACGACTAATTTAGCAGTTTCTAACTGTCGGATGTCTATTATTACCACTTATTTTGGAACCTAGTCTGTTTGTAATAGACGGAGTTTTTGTTCTTGGAAATAACGTCCCTCAGGGTTGAGTTGTATGAATTGGAGGTCATGTCTGGGGCGTGCCGGCTGATCCGTAGTCTAATGGTTCGTCCGATAATGTGTAAAATGCTGATCATACACACAGTCACCCGGAGTTTGTTTTTGCTTTAGGAACGGGAAGATCTTGTTCTCTTGTGAAACAGTGAAACGCACAGCCGGTGGCATAATAATTCCAGGTGGGCTAAGATTCCAGGGTGGGCTAGGAAGTAAGCAAAATGTCCAAGAATGGAAATAAAGTCCTTACACAAACACAAAAAGGTCTCGGGAAGGTTTTAATGAGGGGCTGGGAAGTTTCTGCGGTTTTCTGTTAATATTATCACGAATGCGGATCGCCACACAATCCAGTTGTTCACAGAGTTGCTGAATTCCCTGGATGTCGGAGGTTATGCTAGTTTCATTAAGGATAAGTCTTCTGTGCTTGACTAAAGAGCGGGTCAGGTCAAGTACGTTCCTGGGAGGTAGAAAATACCAGTGGTTGTCATTCCAGAATATTGGCTATATTTGCGCCACAGAAAGTTACACTGGTGAGTATTTATGTGCCTAGGTGGCTGGTAAATGTTTGGTCTGTTCTAGGACTGCCATATCCCTACACAAACAGTATTTTATACCCTAACTAGCGAGAAATAAGGCCTAGAATGGTACGTTGACGAAGAGTTCCTCACTCTTTTGTCTCGACCAAAGTGAGTTGACCGCATTCATACCTTTGCCACTAATCACTATCGTTACAGCCATTGCTCTAAAGGGTTTGCTTGCAAAGCTTAATTGTGCACGATGGAAATGACTCCGTTTGTGGTCTGTTACTCCGGTGGTATCTCGGTGCCCCTACTGCTTTGCTCACTCTCGGACATGGTACACCGTTCAGGCCTGAGGTCCTGTTTGGTTTTTAGAACCTAATTGAGATTGGTGAACTTGTGATAACAACGATAGATATATGCGTAAGCGCATGAGAAAATGATCACATTAGGGAGGTTTAGACTATCATACTTCAAGCTTCGATCTATATACCAATACAAACACGTACCTCGACTTTTGTTCAAGCTCAAAAACTCACCATGTTGCGGACAACCAATTTCACTGTGAGGGTGCTTACAATTTTGTTACTCCAAACTTATGAGTTTTAAGATGAATCTTGGCAAAGCGAAAAAGGCTGGGGAAACGACATAGCTCCTTTTATTCGCTTATGCACCAAGAATGCAGAATAGTTTCTCAGTTTTTGGTTTCCGGAATTTTAGCTGTTTAGGGTACCAGCGATTACTAGCAAGAATGTGGAATACCACACATTTCTATTCAGCCACCTGTTCGATACCCAGGTTAACAGTTCCGACTACGTTAAACTTGACGCCTCATTAATGTTTGATGGTAATACTTCTCTATATACCAGCATCCAATAGAACATTGCATGGCTGGGCACTTTGAAATTTCTAGCAGCCCCCGCTATATTCGGTTCAACCTTGTGGTTGAGAAACTCAAGAGGCTGGTTAGTCTAATGCAAGCTTCTGCAAGCTGCAGATGAGGAACGGGAACTTGAATAAGTACCTTGGTTACTTTCAAGTTTCTTCCCTGGCTATCTACTATTCCTGCATCTCCGTTAGATATACAAGCATCTCTGCACTACCCGAATACTTCGAAAGACGCTTCCTCCGTTTGTCTCACATTTACACTATTTGTGCTTTTCACTTGTGGCAAGAAATTCCAGGAATACCTGCCTGAGCTTTGTCTCCTCGCATCTTCGCCTTAACTTTGAAGCTTCTCTTTGACTCCATTAGACCTGGGGTACTTAGACTCACAATTCAAAGTTTTTTAAGTTAAATTCTCATCCACTGTCATCCTCCCTTCATCATCATCCGCGGTACCAGCAATACGCTACATACGCCACCTACTTCGGGTGGAGTCTACTTGCATACATACTTTCGCAATCTCGATCACCAAGGGAGCCAAGGCAAGGTTGCGTTGGAATTAAACACGGAAATAATAAAAAGATGTGGATGCCGGATATTATGCATCCTTCCGAAAGCAGTGACAACTACGCTTTCGATGCTTTGGGTCTCTGCTCTGACGTGCAGTACAATGAGTTGTTCGACCTGGTTGTCGACTCGAATGGTTGCAACAGAGGCGAGAATGCAGAGTATGAAGGGTTCGAACTCAAGGTAAGTGAGATGTCTGATTAAAGAGAAGGGGCATGGGTCCCAGCTATCCCCACTGTCCCCACCTTTTTGCCTTTATACTGATATGGAACGCCCTTTTTTCTAAGACAACAATGCTTTGCCCTCCGGCTGGACTCGATAGCGCCAACAGCTGCGGGTCGTCTGCAGGTCCCGACGATCAGTATGCAAGGAGTCGGGAAGAGTCTTGGCCTGCAGCAGCGCACCCTCCACCTCCACCTCCAGCGTCACTAGCATCACTGACCGCCCCACCAACTGTTCCCGTTCGGGCAATTCGTGGTGCACCCACGAAAACGATGCACATGCACATTCCTGCCCGCTATAAGGGCCAGGGCCTGGCTGGTTTGTCGGGCACTGTAGCTGACCTACCTGACCTGCTCATGAGAATTCCAGCGAGCCGTCATCGTGCCTCGACATCGAACTCCTTATCCTCTTCCTATTCCCCCGCAAATATCTCTGCCGTCCCAATCACGGCTGTCAAAGATACAACAACACTTTCGGGGGCACCACAAACAAACATTAGAAATCCCTCCATTCCTACCGACAATATACATCGGACACTTCGCCACCGCAAAAGTACTCGTGATCTCCACGCTGCCCGACGAGCTCAACTCACCGAACTCATCAAGTCGTCGATGACAACCGCAAAAATGAACGACACTCAACAGCAACACCACATCACCTCAGGCACTCAGACCTTTGATGAGATGCTCCAATATTCACCAACACAGAATCCGTTACAATCTGTGGGGGAGGTTTCTTCGGATATACCCAGATACACTCCTTCCAATACTTCACCCAGGCCACCTAGCGTTCGGACTGAATACATGCGAGGCTCCTTCAGTCTTTCGGCCGAAAACCTACACGCCCCTCAGTATGAACAAGTAACACTTGCTCGCCCTCATAGCATGTCCTCTTTACAAACCCCTCCTGTCATATCAGATAATGTTGCTTTGCAATTCGCTCTTCGTCGAGCTAGTTACCCCCCGGATTCTGCTATTTTTTATGAAGACCAAGCAGATCGCCAGTTTTCACTAGAAGAGTATGCATCCTGGATGGCAGCAAGTAACATGGACCACCAGCCATTCGACTCATCAATTGACTTAAGAATACCTACTGAATCGCCGGTGGCTGAAAATGATACCTCTCAACCATGGTGGGGCGAGAGTAAGGTCGATATGGAAGATAATTGGGGAGCCCAGCAGCTGAATGGGGTTTCCCCAGGGCAAATTAATGATATTTCTATTTCCACAATCTGTCATCACAACAATGGCAGGTCCTCATACAGTCCAATATTGTTCCGACAGCCTCCATCACCATCCTTTGATGAAGAGGAAAGTAGTATCTTCCCGCACAATATTAAGCGGTCAGCTTCATCATGTTCATCTATGCCATCTCCACCTGAATCTCCGGAGTTCTACTTTCCATCGCAAATGCCCACTCCCGAAACCGTATTCCCCCCAACACCATCCCTTAGTCAAGGTGGTTTTGGCTGTGTTTACTCTCAGGGTCCATCTTCAATAGGTACCATGAACCGCCGGCCTTCACTCCCTCATGTCCCATCCCCATCTTCGCATGTTTCGGCAACTACCGCCGCCGCAGCAGCAATCGCGGCAACATCAAAAACGTCCTCAAAATCAATATCAAAATCGTCATCAAGGCCCGGATCATCTCGTAGAAAGGCTAGCAGCGGTTCCATGCGTTCTCAAGCGAAGACATCAGTTGCATCGTCACTCTCCTCACAATCAAACGACAGCGAAATGTCGTTCGTAAATTTCACGCCTAACGATGCCACAAGAATTCTCAGTGGTGTGGCACCGAGTGGGTCTTCGAAGACTAAGGCACGGAGGGAGCGGGAAGCAAACGAGAAAAGGAGAAAATTATCCGAGGCAGCGGCGGCGGCAGTGGTGGCTGCTGGTGGGGATGTTTCAGCTTTGGCGCAAGTTGATTTGCTTTAATTATATAATTTACTTTTTTTCTCTAGTTTACTTTTACTTTGGTAATGGGTTTTCTTGGGTTTAGTTTTCTGGGTAATCAGGCAAATATGTGTGAAATGCGCAATGGCGTTAGAATGACTTACCAGTACTAATGGGCACTTTTTGATCCCTTATCATATTATTTGTTATTAAGTTAATTTTCTTTCATTTCTCTATTTGTTTATTTATTTCAATACTTGTTAGTAGCCTTTACTAAATTTACCTTTCTTTTTCGGCGATAGGGATTACTAGGCACATGGGTTTTTTTTCTTTTGTTTGTAATAATATGACAATCACGTCTGTGGTCAATTTCCTTTTTTTCTTCCCTATTCATTATTTAGTTGTATTCCGTTATTTGTTATTACTTATAAAGTTTGTCCCTCGTCCGGCATATTTGTTTGCCTAGTCATATACATACCATACCCAAAGGCTATGACTTTCGGGGGAATGTAAACGCGATCTATTGCAGCATAACTTTTTTTTGTTTATGTTTATCTAATTTTTGAGAAGAGTTCATCAATTTAGGAACTTAAGACCTATACCATCTACCCCTTATCCAGAGAACAAAGGGATACTATAGTGTACCGGATGAACTATTAAAGAGCAAGTAATCTAATTAATTACATATATACTTGTTCTTGACCTTCTACTGATTTTCTAAGCAGGAAAACATGGGAATGAAACAAACCCTCCGGCTTGGGAGGCCATGAGTCATCACCTGATTAATTTCAACTATCTTTTAACACCTTGGCTGTACACACGCCCCGGCAATTAACCGCAAAACATAACCCCTTCGTAGACCCGGAGTTTGTCATTATGTACCTGTGCCCTCTTGTCCCAGCCAGGAGGTTGATATATAGCTAGTCTCACCACTGGACCAATTTAAATGCACAAAGTTCAAGCACGGTGATCGTTAGATCAGAAAAATCTCCGAGACCATTGATCGACGACAGGAACTTTCCCCAAACCAGAAAAAGCTGAGCAGGGATCGTTTAAGGATCGCCGGCAGGGTTTCAATAATTGATCGTGGGAAAGGTGGGAAAAGGTGGAAGGCAAGGCAGAGACAAGCAGGGATTAAAAAAATGAGATGGGGGAAAATCTCCGAGCGTGACCTGTTTCTGTGCATAGGTCATGTCTTGAGAGTAGGACTGGACCTGTGGTGACCAACTGGCCAAGCCGGTGACTCCGATACCATAATACACATTTTCTATTACTTCATGTACGCACTTATTTGCCAGGATAGCACCATACCGCTCCCCCCTGCCCCACCTCAAAAAAAGAGAAGAATCGTTTTGTGCAGGTGGTGTGAGAAAGGTGCATCGGCGGCAGGTGAATACTTTTTCGGCTTCTTCCGTTGATGGTGACTGGAATCACGAGCTTTTTCGATGATACAAGTACTACGGGCTTAACGATAGAGTTCGCTCGATAGCCCCGGGAGATACCATTTCGATTGGGATTTCTGTGTACAGACTTCTGAGCACCCGAGCACTATGACGTACGGCATAGATTCCAGGTCTAACACTCGGTGTAAGGTAATTGTAATACTCCCAAGTTGACGTGTTACCAAACGTCATAACAGGGCCTCCCGTGGTCGCTCTGGCCGGTCTTATTGGTCAGATAGTAAGGTTTGCTTTGAATTGTGGGTACCTACATCAGGTTCCAGGTAGAAGGTTCAAACCATAAAACGTCAATCTCTTTGTCCTTCAAAAAGGCTCATGCCTCCTCAGGTTAGTAACCCCTACTCACTCTCATGCCTGGTTGATAACTATAAAACTAACGCCCGCCACTTCTAACATGTGCCGGAGAAATCCCAAATAGATCTCGAAAAATATTGGTATATACCAATTAGGGAATAGCGATCCACCGTCTGAAATCTGATAACCCAAATTAAAAACGTGGACCGACTCTGTCGGCTTAGATATGAGACAGTGTGGCCAGGATCATGTTACGCCCCCGCTTGTTGTTTTCCGTTCACGTGTCTACTGTACTGAATGCTGTTGTTGAGATATTGGTAATAATGACTTCAATAGCCAGATCTCTGTTTTAGGGTGGCTCTCGACCAACAAAGCCCTGTGGAAAAAGTAGCATAAAGTGGGATATTCTTACCCTAATAGTCGTTCCGATATCGGAGTACTCGTTTTGAGGAGGGTACCCGGAAGCCGTGCGTAAAAATGAGTTGAAGTGACAGAACTACTTGATTGGCTATGGTATTAACTGGGAACTATCCCTATTGGAAGACATTAGAAGAGACCTAACTGCAAGGCCAAGACAACGGTCTAGCATTTTACTGTAGGTTCAGTTTAGTGATTATGTATATTAAATTAGATAGGGGTAATTCTACAAACAAAATTCGGTTTTTACTTCATTAGATAGTAGATCCTATTCAAGGGGGGGGTAATCCTTTTTATTTAGCCAAGATATTGATACCATGCAGTCTAGTTTCTTGCCCTATTAGTAGCTCACTCACTACCCTAATTATGTAGTACCGGTAGATAGGAGAGCATTAGACCCACAAATCTGGTAAGTCCTCAACCGATGTCTTTTTCCTTAAATCCGATGGCCCGCGGCTTGAATCTTAGTATTACTATCAATCTAAGCTCGATGTTGGCGAGCTGGCAATGCACAACCTTCTAAGCAACCGCAGCATCATTCAAACTAGGGTGTGCGTGACCGCAGGCTACGATGGTGAAATTATATCAAACAAATCTTTTGGGTTCTTTCTGCGAACCTGTAATTATTTCTAAGCTATGTAGATGGTAGGATGAGTAGGTACACAGCGTTATTGTATTTTGAATCACACCTTGTCACTCGATTTCTCCCGATCATCGTAACGCAGACTCCTGCATCAACCCTTCAGGCTCGTTCCCGAGACATAAATAATCTAATCCTGGTAAAAACAACCATACTAGTATACATGGCCGTCTCAAATTACAGCAGTTGGTCTATTCTCACGTTTACTGGAAGGGGGCGTGGTCTGAATTCTATGCACATTCTCTTTTTTTCTTTTCTTTTTCCCTTCTAGGATGGGAAAGTTGAGATATGTATCCAACCTACACAGCCAAGAATGCACTTTTACCGAGACTAATTCCCGAGGCAGAGTGGCCCGAGGTCACGATTCATATGTTTTACAACTATTCATTGGACATAACAGTGCTTCTTCCGGATATCCACCGGCGCGACTGGATGCTGTTGACCATATGGCGGATGTCACTGTAACTTTGAAGATAACCCATGCTTTCTAATGGCGCAATACCCGAGAGTTGTGCATATGCACGTTGAAACGACCAGGAGGTATACGTATGTACCGTTGGTTAAAAGAAAAGTAGACTGTTTAGGCCAGAGCCCGTGCCGAGGAGAAAGTCTAGAATTCCTCGCAACCCCCACCGTTTTGTTTTGCTTTTCCTTGCGGCATGCGCGCTAGAGCTATCTTGACTATGAACCATGTTAGATTCTTGAAATATTCAGGGAAATAGAGTAAAATACCTATTAAAACTTACTCCACCATCGGCGATAGTTATAACATTCCAATCATTCCTCCGTAAGCGCGATGCCTGTTTGATGTTAACAGCACCAAATCTTGTTTTTGGTCCTTCTTCCACAAATTATTTCTTGTGATCCGATCTCTTCCCCTGCAGGGCACTCTTGTGATCTACTGATATGGGTCCTAGATATCATTTTGACCTTTAGTAGCCTTGATATGTGCGTCGCCTTGCTGATATGTGCTGGACATATGATAATGATCACGAATCTTAGTGAGTAGATCTCCTCCTAGTAGAATCTCAAAGTATTGTTTTTAGCCCTTACATTGCCGTTGGGAGGCCAGGTGATAACTTAGTTGCTATCGTAACATTTACGAAAAGGCACCTGGGATATTTACCAGCCTTGCAGCTGTAAAAGCACTAGACGTATGCCACCTAACGTATGATCTATTCCTCGAATTATTTCAAATGCAAGTCATAAAAAACTCCCTACTTAATCACGAAGGGGTACTTGCGGATAGTCTCGGTGGGGTTAAAGGACGGCGATCAAAGCCTTGTCCTACCTTTTTTATCGGCCTCGGTCATATAGGGGGGGTCTAGCTCGGAATAGTTATTTTAACTGATTATATTCGAGAGACTAGCCTAGAACTGTCTAGACTGATTATGCGGAGTCTAGATGCTAAGGCTTGTATATGTTTGATATTTATGTTATCTTTCGCTGAAGGTCTCAAGGAACAAAACCTTGATTTATTGTCTTAGCCATGTCACATTACGTATGTAGATGGGCGGTTCTAGGCCAAAAGTTAGCCACATCTGCGGTATTTTTCCAGTATCTCTGAATCATTTTTACAAATAGAATAATTTTTTCTTATAAGTAATGATTTTTAATCAGTAGCCGGTCTATTTGCAGCTCACGCCAAGAATTGCGGCTCTGCAAAGCTTATCTCGACCTTTTCCCCCGCTCCGTTACCATATCAACATCACTCTCTCAAGATGGCTCAGTTTAATCTGTCTCGCCATTCAGCAGAGAAGTATATAATTCACGGTACATTTATAGACACACCTACATCTACAGCCCTTCGTATCCGCAAGAATTGCGAAATTGTTGTAAGCAACGGAAAAATCAAGTCGATTACTGGAATCACCGAGGGCAGTCCCCAAAGTAGTGGTGTACAAAGCGATGGAACAATCATAACCTACCTAAAGTTGAAAGAAAGCCAGGTTATATGTCCTGGGCTGATAGATTGTGTATGTACTTATTGTTATCACCCTTTAGGAAAGAGATGTAAGGCTTACCCAATCGAAAAATTAAAGCATGTACAGTTAGTTTTGTTCATCAAAAAAATCATTCAGGAAGGCAAATATTAATTTGCCGTTAATGAATTGTTGCTGATCTGTGAATTTACATAACCAGTGCTCCCCAGTTTCAGCAGCTGGGAACAAAGACAGATGTTCCTTTGGTTGAATGGTTGAATAAGTTTGTGGCTACACATCTACTAGGACTGGGAGAGATAATTGATTTAAGACTATCTCAGATACACATTTCCCGGAGAAGCAGCATTCTCTAATTCCGACCATACTTCAAAAATATACACGTCTCTTCTCCGCCGCTTATTGCGCAATGGTACAACTACAGGTATATTCAAGAAATTTTCTAATACAAATCTCCACGATATAACTCACTTATTTTTTTCTTGAGCGAATAACAGCTCTATATTTCGCATCAAATCATTTCGATGCAACAGTAATGCTCGCCAATATTTGTGCTGAATATGGCCAGCGGGCTTTCGTCGGCAAGACATGCTCGGACCAATTCCTCCCTGAGTACTACGTGGAGAAGACCACCGCGTCATTGCAACTTACAGAGGAATTTATCGTACATTGCCTAAAAGAGTGGGGTAGAGATGGGCTGGTCCAGCCAGTCATTACGCCACGTTTTGTATGACCTCCTTTACAAAATCTTTGATGCGAATACTGATTCTGGGGCATATAAAGGTTCCAACTTGCTCAAAGGAACTTCTCAAAGGACTAGGATCACTAGCCAAGAAATATGATTGCCACATTCAGACTCATGCTGCAGAATCAATTGACCAAGTTGCCTGGGGTAAGTCATTTCCAAGAGATGAAAAAAATGATACCTATCAAACAGGAAGGTTGTAGACTAACCATAGCATGAAATCGATATTTTAATATAGTTTCTGAACTATACCCGACTGAGAAGCGCGATATTGAAATTCTCAAAAATTTTGGCTTACTTACAAATAAGACTATACTTGCCCACTGCTGCCACCTTCACAACTCCGAGGTTTCCGAGATAGTAGAGGCAGGATCTGCTATTACTAGTTGCCCGTATGTAACCCAAGCCTCTTGAAACATACCAGTTTCTATTTATATTTCTTAGACAAACCCTTCACAGGCGTTAACATACTCTCAAATATATCATAGATACTCAAACATCCTTTTCGCACGTGCTACAGTGCCAATCCCATACTTCAAGTCTTTAGGTCTAAAAATCTCGCTAGGCTCCGATATCGCCGGTGGTAGGTACTCCCCATCTAGCTATTGATATTAACCATCATCTAACAACACAAACCCACAGGCATGTCTTCATCTACCTTAACTAGTATCCGTCTCGCAACGCTTCAAGACCGTATCGACTCATTCGCGCCACCCGACCGTTCCTCAGACCCCCGTAACCCCGCAACCGACGACAAGGTCGCAAAAGAAAACTGGACGGTGGATTACAAGTATGCCTTCCACATTGCAACCGTAGGGGGTGCAGAGTCGTTAGGTATCGAGAAAGAAGTTGGCGTTTTCGAAGTTGGGATGAAGTGGGATGCGTTGTTGGTTGATTTTGGTCTTGAGGATATGGCGTTTGATACTTTTGAGGATTTGGCCACTGATCTAGTGACTGATGTGGAGGAGGGCTTTGAGAAGTTTGTCAATTGTGGTGATGATAGGTAAGAAATGTTTTATTAAGTACAGAGTCGAACCTACTAATATCTAGTTGAATAGGAACATTGTTAGGGTTTGGGTAAATGGGAAGACAGTCTGCGAAAGGAAATAAGCAGTAGGGGTTATGTCCTACCTAAACCTGCGAGGAAAATAGTTAGCAGGTATGAAACTACCAGCTAGGGACACTTGCAATTCACTTCACTCTACTAATATTATATAATATTACTCTAGCCTCAAATTCAATCTTTCGAAATTATGAGCACTATATAGCGAATGATAACATATGAATTAAATTTTTAGGAATCTAGCGAGATTACCTCCAAAAACTCAATCCTACAGAATCGTTATTTATTTCAGTAGTTTACTTATTAAGTACATTTACATTACAGCTGTGGATATATCTCCCAATTATATATATATAGTAGAGTTGTATTGAATAAGAAAGTAGGATATCCAACCCTTTGCCTAGTAATTATAACGAATGTAAGTATTAACAAAGAAAACCCCAGGTATATATGATAAAAATGTAACCACCCCGCAAAATAACACCAGGGAAACTTCCCAAACCTAAGATCTACTGTTCCCACTCGGCATCAATTGCTTTCATCCTCTTCCTCCATACAATCCTCCTCACGCCTCTTCTCCCGCACCCTCTCTTGACTCCGCTTATACTCTCATCTAACCGCCAATCCTTTTGCTTCCTCTCTTCCTTTTCCGCCTCAACTCTCTTCCACCCTGCTAAAACCAAGTCTCTCAGTAACTTCTCCCCTTCTATTCCCTTCTCTTCTCTCCAATCTCTCCACTCCATTTCCCCCTGCTTTATCCTAGAATTCATAAGCTTTACCATGACTTTGCGATCCCTCTTTTTCCGGAACTCCTTGTGTACCCCCTTTAGTGTAAACCCTATTACCCCAGCAGTCGCAGCATTTGTCTTTAAGAATCCACTGGCGACACCTTTCCCGACACCTTTAACAAAACCAACAGCCCCATCTTCCTTCGCACCTTCATATGGCTTCACAACGACACCAGTAACACCATCGTAAACCCCGAGTGCGAACTCCTTTCCTGCTGCACGAAGCCCAGAATGAATACCAGTTATGCGATAAGGAGCACGGACAGTATCGCCATAGAGGCGGGGCGCGTTATGAAATCCTTGGGCAACAGCAAGCGATACTTCCATTGGTGCACGGACACCAGCACGGGCTACCTTTGAGAGGCCTTTTGCAGTATTATGGGCCAATTCATGGTGGATTGTTTCTTGTTCCTCTTCCTCTTCCTCCTCCTCTCCGTCTTCGTCTTCTTCAGGAATGACACTAGGACCTGTTTCTTTTCTTATGCCTGTGTCTGGGACTCTGTCGGGGGTCGCATCCTTCTGGTGATTTGCAGGTGAACTATCTTTGCGCGGCTTTCGGCCACGGCTCTGTCGTTTCGAGTTTGACCTTGATCTACTCCGTGGTTTTGAGGATGAACGTTCCCGGATTTCCCCAGCAATATCGAGGCCTTCCTCTTCATCGAAGCGCCTTGCGCCTTTGTACCATGAGTATGGCACACTAACAGCACCCTTCGCAACACCCGCAACAGAGCCAAAGAGGGCACTAAAACCACCACTCACAGGCTCTCCAGGACCATCGAAGTCATTCCACTCGGTATGCCGCACCCTGTATCGCAATTAGTCTACATCCGTTACCACGAGTGAGTTGTAGTGACTGGGAATATACAATCTTAAGTCTTTCCAACCAATCTTTCCCTCTCTCACCAAAGCCCATGCCGCAAGCGCACTAAGCCTAACCTTTGTTCGTCTAATCCTCCATACTGCAACTTTGTCCTCTAACATTGCACAATATATCCCAGGACCTCCACTCCCCCATTTCCCTTCCCCCGGACCCCCAGGCCCCCCCTCTCCCCATTCCTTCCCACTTTCTCCAAGACCACGTTTCCCCCGCTTAAGGGCTTCGATGCCACGGTAAAAGGACTTGACTGCATTTTCAGCGCCATCACCATCATCTTCTTTGATCCGCCGACTGATCTCCTTTGCAGCAGCTTGACACTCTTCTGACAGTAGTTTCTTGATACCAGCAGCAAGTTTTTCGGCTGTGAGCTCCTTATGTGGGACCGGTTCAGCTCCAGCATTAGCATTTGCAACGGTAGCGCCCCAGAACGCTTGGTCTCCGAAAAATGGCACTATCATTGTTGGGCGGCCGTGGTAGAGACCGATAGCTGTTGTACCTGCACCACCATGATGTACTACGCATGACACTTGCGAGAATAGCCAGTCATGAGGAGTATTTTCTAGCATAAACACATTTTCCGGGATTTCACTACCATCTTCTCCGCCGATGCCACCCCAGCCCTTAGATACTAGTGCACGGACACCAGATTGCTTGACTGCTTCAAAGATGAGGGTCGTTAGGCCATCTGGATCATCGACGACGATGGACCCAAAGCCAATGTAAACAGGGGGAGGGCCAGCCGCGAGAAAGTCGGCGAGAGGTTTGGGGGGTTGAAAAGAGGATGCAAGATCGAGGAACACGAAGCCTGTTATGTCAATGTGATCACCCCAGTCATGGGGTTTTGGAATTATCGCAGGGGACCTGGATCACAGCTTAGTACTCATACACGAAGCTGAATAGAAATGAATGAAAATCAGAAGTTAGAACATACCACATATAAGTAAATGGTACCTTTAGCCGACTAATCATACCTGGTGCCCACAATGTCGCTACCGGCTCCAGACCTAACGTTTTTTCTCGAAATCGATTCACCAAATCACCCAATCCTTGCCATGTCATCATCTCAATCATAGGGTAGGATATAGCATTCGTATACTCGCTCCCCACATTACTATTTGTTATATTTGCCAAGGGATGTGGCATTGTTTGTGTAGGCGAGTATGGAAAAGTAAACATTAGATGTAATGGGACACCAAGCTTTTCAGCACAATGAACATGGGCAAAGCAAGGTGGGTTGGCGATTATAGCGTCGGCGATGAAAGGCCTTATATCTTCTTCCTTCTCATTTTCGTCATATTCTTCATCACTCCCCCAACCTGATGCTGATTCTGAGCCTGTAACTGGGGGGCTCCTGGACCGTTTTCGACGCTTGTTCTTCCGTGAAGAACTGTCATTTGGCTCAACACATGCTCTCCAAAACCCTTGAAACATCTCAAACATTTGTTCACGTCGCCTAATTACGTCACCTGCTTTAATCGTTTCGAAACTAGGTATCAACCCCTATAAAACATCAGTACTCACTCGCTCCTCAAAAAAGAATCGCACCAAGGGGTCACTTACAGGATTCTTAACCATAAATGCCATTAACTCTGCCGGATCTCCCCCCACATTGAAAAATTCCACTCCATTATCCTCCACAAACTCTTTAAACGCTGGATGTGTTGCCAGGCGTACCCTATGTCCTCCCTGATCCGCCAGGGCCTTTGCAACCGCAATAAACGGCTGGATGTCTCCCCTCGAGCCGATCACCATGACCACGATATTCAGCTTCGGAGGCGGCGTCACCTCCCCGTCTTCTTTTAGCCTCTCGCTATCAGAAGGAAAGTTTTTACCAGCGCTATTCAGAAACATGGACAATGGTCCTTCCTTCAACTTGTTGAAGTCCATATTCACGCGGCCATCACGATCAACGAATGCTTGTGAGTTGAATTCATCGTGGGCGATATCGAAATGAGAAAAACGAGAGGGTGTCATAGTAGGCCTTGGGGCACCAGAAATGGAAGCTGGAGACCAGGTCTGACGGGCAGTGCGAGAGGTGCGCATTACCGGTCGTTCCTTGGGTTTGGGGGACTGCCGGTGGAGATGGGGGTGCTTGTGAGGGGAGACATTGTTGGATTCGGTAGATGTAGGTTGGGCATGAGGCATTGTATCCATCTGAGTGCCTGTGGAGGCAAATTTCTAACGAGTTTGTAGCAGAAGCTTAATCAAGGATATTCAATGTTGTTCAGTACGTGAGTAGAGTAGGAATGCACAGGAATGCACAGAAAGAAAGATTTCAAAACCACCACCTCGTCTCTAATCTTAAAGGAAGCGCTAAAGGACATTCACGATGGTTTAAATGGGAAGATAAGAAAAAAAATTAGGGAGTGGCAGACACATGTCTATTATCATTTTATACCGACGATCTCTGCTGGTTGGCTGTTACTACCCTGACGTCATAACGATTCTTCCTATTAAACCCCTGGTATTTATTGGCGGCAAGCCACAAAACCAGGTCCATGACGCGGTTTACTTGGCAGATCATGGGAATTCTAGACTACCATACAGTGACGACGCTGCCCCAGTCCTGCCTTGTGGCAAGCAAAAGAAATTATCTACCGGCATTGATTTGGGACTGGTTCGAGCTCTTTCGCTGCGGCTTGGTGGAATGGGCACTCGATATGCGCGGTTTTGGGGGCAACTCGGGTTACAAGGGTCGCAAAGCCCAAGTAACTGTTCCTGGCATTAGCCGCTTTTAAGCTTTCATCGCTATTGGGGCACTCTACGTGTTGCATCAAGGCAATCTCCGTTTCCCGTATCCCGCAGCTCTAAATTCACTCTTTGCTCCTTGGCCCCTGCACGGGATACAACATGGCATTTTATCATTCAATCTCGCAGAACTAAACACGTAATGAGGCTGATTTTCCTAACAGAAATAGCTAAAGTAGCAAAGCATAACAATATTCCCTAATGCTCATTTTCCCATTTGCTCATTACCGCAACTAATTGCACACAGGCAAACAATACATCTCCGGAAATACAAACAATGTCAATGAAACGCAAATAAAAAACCTCCGCCAAACAACAAAAGCCACCAGTAACTTTTCCCTCAACTTACCACTCGACTCTCTTAGCTATCCATTACACCATAACACCCTCAGAAAAACCGTGATCAACGTCCTAACCCTCCCCAACCATTCATTAGTCCTAGTCCTCCCAAATAGTAAAAATCACACAGTTTCTCCCAGATGTTGAATTGAATTCGTATAAATTACTGACCGCCAGGCATATGAGTCGCAACCCACTGTCCAAAGGCGACTGGGTTTCTTGTTTGGATGAAAACGGTCCCGGGACCTAAAGTGTGGGTTAGTATGGTGTATTAGATGGAAGCCTCTATGTCAGAGCCCCCTAGGACGAAAGACGAGACCAACCAGTAAAACGGCAGACTAGTCCCTCTTGAGAACTCATGCTACTAATAATTCCACCACTAGCAACACGCTCCATCGTGTATTTACAATTCCAAGCAACTAAATGGTCGTTATCGACAATATACTGCTCTCCTTGGGCCATCTATTCAAAGGTCAGCTCTTTCTGCCTACTAGTAACTAAAGTGTTAGTTAGTTTTTCTTGAGCTATGACTGACATTCTTCTGAATAATTGCTCCCAAGCTAGTCACAAACAACACACCCTGGCCCGAAATCTTATAAACGAACAGCCCCTCGCCTGAAAACATCGCCTTCCCAAGCCCTTGGCTCTTGTAATCTTTGACCACGCCTTGGGTCGCACACAGGAACGCATCTTTACCAACAGACCACATTTGCTGCCCGTCTAGGCGGATAGGGACAATATCCCCAAGTGCTGCAGGGGCAAGAAGAAGCTCACCGGGTCCAGTATACGTCGACTGGGCCATTTCACCACCAGCAACAAGCTTTTTAAACGAAAACTTGACGGAACCTTTCAAGGTGACAGTTGGAGACATTGCTACCATTGCACCTATTGTTTTAAAACGAGCGATTAATAAAGAGGCCCCTACAAAGAATCAAGAGGCAAGTAAATACCGGGCTTAGCAACAACTGGGCACCCGTGCGCCAGTTGTAACGTCAAAAGTGTATTCGAATCTCTGTGGTCAATACGATAGCTTCCCCCATTAAAGCTCCCTAGAGTATCCGTAATTGTGTTTGAAGCTCCCTGTCCAACGGGTACATGTTGTGTTTGACTCGGGGGGGCTTGACGGGATGGATCCCATGCGGTTTGTGGAATAGAATTACGGTTCTGCTGTATATCCTGTGGTGGTGGAGGGTAGCTCTGACCTGGGGGTGAAGTGGGAGGGTAACCTTGCTGACCTGGAGGTGGGTGGCCTGGAGGTGGGTAGGAATTTGTATGCTGTATTTGAGGCTGTTGAGGTGGGGGTGGGTAGTACTGCTGTTGACCACTGGCAGAGGCAGATGGAGGGGGTGGGTATTGCTGTTGCCCAGGTGGACTACCAGGATATCCAGATTTTTCGTTAGGTGCTAAAGGGGATGTTAGTGAGTAACCTTTATGGAGAAATTGTTTAATGAGTGATATAGAGGCATACGAGGGCTGTAAGGGCCTCCCTGGTGGCCAGCATAGTTGGGTGGAGGAGGAGCGCCGGACATTGTGATTTAAATTATCTGGACGTGAGAACTGGAGTCAGTAATATTTCTTTGCTTATACCCTAATCTAACACAGTTACGATAACTCGGTGCTGGCCGAGGTTGGCAACGCCTCGAGCGCTCACCTACCACCGACCATAATCACAGAATCTACAAGCAGTAAGCATTAGGAATTCGGATACTTACGAGAATTTGGGGGCTAGTATAAAGGCAATCAGCGACAAACTCTGGTATTCGATGGGTGCAGACTGGTGAGAAGGAGAAGAGAAATCAAGAGATTGAGAGGGGAGGGGCTGAATATATGTATGTAGTACTACCGTCCCCAGTACAACCACGTTTCCGAACAGGGCTGTCTCCATCTCCTCTCCCCACAGCGCCAGCTGGTGCAGAGGCGAAGGGGCTTCCGGGCGCAACATGACACACACTACATGCTGTGATCATCCAACCATGAGGCAGAGTAATTAAAGAATGGCGGCAGAAGTAAGATGGTGTTGGCCAGGCTGGTTAGCCGCCACAAAGATCTACAAGCTGATTCCCCGAGGTATCAATTCCAGTTCCTGGAAGAATTGAAGTCCCAATTTCCCTCCCCAATTGACCAAGTGTTGGTTCATGATATTTCGTTCACCATCGGTAGAAAGTGGTAGGTGTCCTACCTGCATAACTCCTGCAGTACTATACTCTAAACCAAGAGGTATGTAGTTGAAAGCGGGGGCGACTTGCGATGACTCTAAGTTCCGCAATGTATTCACTCGCTTCTTCAGCCGCACCTGCAGTTCACTAACCCATGCTTAAAATAGTCAGGTGCTGTAGCAAGGCAGCATCATTTGGGTGTACCTTAATAATCGTGGGTTCATTTGTTAATTAACAGGAGTCGGTGTGAAATTGACATCTACCAGAAGAGCTAGTACATACATGTAACTATGTACTTTACTATATGTAATAACTATGTATAGGGCAAAACCCCTTGCATCCCTGGGCCACGCTCGGCTAGTGAGGCAGGGGTAGGGTTACCCGGTCGACTAGTTGGGCAGCGAGATACGTAGCCACCGCCACCGTCGCATCACCCGTGTCTGCCACCTTGTCCCGCTATTGGCCGCCCTAGTTCCCATCTATCCGTACCCCTGGGCCCTGAACTCATCCCTCCAACGTCAAGGAGTATTTGTCCCAACTTTCTCCCCTCACCCATGCAGTCACCTGCCAAAGGGATTTCCGGAACAACCTACATAGATAGCTATCTAGCTTCCACTTTGATCCATCATAACTGACAAAAGTTACTGGCTTACAATATGGCTTCCGTCTCATCTTTGGATAAGGACCTCTCAAGGCTCCGTCTCGCTAAATACACACCCCAGGACTCACAGGATGTTAAAGACTGGATAGGGGATATCTTGTGTGAAAAGTTACCAGTGGGTGACTTGATGGTTGTTTTGAAAGATGGTGTCATTTTATGCAAGTGGGTGTTCTTATATTCTTATGCCTCTATTCCTTATCACTGGTTGTGCTATGAACAACTACATGCGTTACAGCCCTCAAGATATAGGGATAACATAGAAATACCTTGCTAAAAATAACGCACTTTTAGACTTGCCAACCGTCTCGAAACCTCCAACCCAAAACTAAGATTCAAAACCTCCGCTATGCCTTTCGTACAAATGGAAAACATTTCCCACTTTCTCTCCTTCGTCTCTCGCCCTCCGGTCTCCCTTGCCGCACATGACGTCTTCCTCACCGTCGATCTATTTGAGCAAAAGGACCCTGCTCAGGTCGTTCAATGTCTTGGGGCCTTCTCCCGTATCGCCAACAGACTTGACCCAGTTTCCTTTCCTACCACTCTTGGTGGCCTCAAAATCCCTAGCTCTACCACTGCTCTTTCACCACAGTTATCTGGAGGCTGGTCACCTGGGAAGAGAAATGTTTCCGGGGGGTCTACAGGTAGTGGAGTTGCAAACGCATATGTCCAGTCTGCGGCTGCTACAGGTGCCCCTACTCCATTTGGGAAGCCAACTATACCCCCAAGAAAGCCGGCTGTGAGCTCCTGGAGTAAACCAACTGATGAAAAGGGTACTGCACCGGCATGGAATATCGCGCAATATGGCTATATGGGTGGTGCGTCACAAGGAAATCAAGGCGTTTCTTTCGGCGCCAGACGACAAATCACCAACCAACCTGTTGTTAAGGGCCCCTCATTAGAAGAGCGCGAGAAACTTCGAAAGAACTCTGCAGACGACACACAACGTGTGCAGGAAGTATCCCAAGAAAAGAGACGCGCTGAGGATGATAAAAGACGCATTGAGGATGAGAGGAGACGGAAAGAGGAGGAACAAAAGCGGGTCGAAGATGAGAGAAGACGGAAAGAGGAGGAACAAAGGTGGATCGTAGAGAAAAAACGGAAAGAAGAGGAAAAAAAGCGGATCGAAGATGATGAGCGCCGGAAAGCCATTTTTGAGGCAAAGAAACGCCGGGAACAAGAGGAGGAAAAGACCGTACTGGAAATCGAACGCCGAAAGGAAGAAGACCGTAGGCGACTATGGCAGCATGAGCAGGACCAGCAACGGGAATTAGAACGCGTTAGGGATCGTGAACAAAAGATAGCCACGGAACGCCGTGAGGAGGAAGCCCGCCGAGTCCGCGATGCAGAAACACAACGCAAACTCGATGCTGAGAAATCTGAAAGGGAGCGAGAACGAGAGAGAATCCGACAATTGGAGCGTGAGCTCGAGAAGGCTCGCGAACGTGAACGTATATACGAAGCCGAGAAAGAAGAACGACGTCGGCAAGACACAGAACGCATGCGCCGTGATGCACAGGAGGCTGTAATCCGAAAGCATAAGACTGGCGATTCTGCATACGGTCATCGAACTGGTGATCGGGACTCCTATCTCCGTTCCCACAAGACTGGTGACCGGGAAAGAGAGAATATGGAAGCAGAACGTCGTTTCCTTGCCGGAGCTTGGCGCGGGGATATAGCTACTCCTCCATCGACGACAGGCTCTACCTCACTATTCCCGCAGCATACTCCTGGCTCACAACCCGTACATTCACCCAGAGCACTTCCTACACCGCCACGGAAGCTTCCTCCCGCACCGACGACCCCAAACAGGGTCGGTGCGTTGCCTAGTAGTCGATACTTTGCACAAGAGCATCTTGCAAGCGAACCAATGGCCCGAAGTGGTTCCTGGGAAACAAATGATGATGGTGCAGCAGTAGCACTGGAGCGTGAGCGTGCTGAGAAGCGGGAAGCGGAGAAAAAACAGGCTTATAAATGGGCCAGGTGCGTCATGATCCTTATACCTGATCCCCCGAATCCGTTGATCCCCACTGCTGAGGAGGTGGCGGCGTGGATCACTGACCGCGAATCTTGGATAAATAGCATGTCGCTCTTAGAGCGGGAGAGGGAGCGGGAGCGGGAGAGGCAGAGAGAGTGGGAGGCGAACCAGAAGGAGATAGAGGAGAGACGTGACAGGGGTGATACTGGGGACGATGGCCCAGCGTGGGATGTTAATCAATATGGGTACGCAGATGATATTCTCGATTTATATTGAGTGATGTTGTTGCCCTTTTTGCTTTGCGACTGCATTTTTTTTTTTGTTTATCGGACTTCAGGTTTTGGCATAGCGAGGAAGGGACACTACCCTACGTTCATTATTATATCCTGGTTTTTTTTTATTTATCTTTTTGCTTTTCATACGACCATTCATTAATTTCTCTTTCGTCTTTCTGGGTAAACAAAATTGGGTTTTTTTTTATTTTTGTGTGCTTCTCTGTTTGTCCCCTATCTTACTTGACTAGGGTTAACCTTATTCTTTTTTTTAATTGATTAATTTTTCTTTCTGTATAGTAGATAGACCCACACCCTTTTTTCTTTTTGGGATATCCTTCCTTTTATCTCATTTACCTTTTTCTTTTGTTTAGAATTAGAGGTCTTGCCCCAAGCCATCACGAGGAGGATGTATACTATAATATACATCCCTCCTTTTAGATTTCTATTTTCAGTACGTATAGTACAAACGTTTGCTGACTGTTCCCGCCTAATGGGGTCAGATACATGGGGGGCGCCGACCAAGGAAAGATGGGAGTGGCTTTTGGGGGCAGAAGGCAGATTATAGGTCCGAGAGACGTACCTAAGAAGTGGTAAGGTTTAAATTTGGTTCTTGATTTCTTGATTTTTTTTCTTTTTCCTTTTGAGTTCAATTGAAAGAGAAGATTCCTTGGGGTTGTGCGTTTTAATCCTATCGAAGCGGCTGTCTTTTGGAATAGTTGGGTGGTTGATTATCGGGTGGTATCAATTAGAGAAAGGAGATTTGCAAATACCCGTGTACTCGAACCACATGTGTTTTCTTAGCTTGTTTTTTAGCAGCAACTTAGGCCTATATCCAGTCTAGTATAAGATATACAAAGCCTTATTGCCCCACTAAAGTCTAATCCCACGGCAACCAGAGGGACACAGATGATGAATTCCCCCATACGGCTTGAAGTTAGAGTTAGAATAAAGTAGGTTTAGACGAGGTGTTAGCTTCCATAAATCTTAGTACAAAGGAGCTTGATTGATTACGGTCTTAACCTTACAGCGGAATATCCCTTGCTTTATCCCTACGCTGCTTGCCCAAAAGGTATGAATGCACCTGACAATAACGCCTAGAACACCTAAAAGCCTCCAAATTCTTACGTATATGAGTGGTTCTTTGGAATCTTTACCTACTGACTAGATCTAGCCGATCCATCGGAGTACCAGACTTATGATCTGTAGATCTATACCGCTTTTTGTACGGAACAGGTAGCATGGGTATAACCTTAGCATGATCTTTATACATATGACCAGATACTAGTATTTCGGTTATACCCTAGCCCGTAAAGTAATATAGTGGCAATGTGCCCTCCGAATACTTTAGGCTTTTATTAAATTTGTTACATAAATTAGGTCCCACTAGAAGGCTTTCTTTTTCTTTCGAGGCTCAGCACTACCACAGCCATAATCGTGTCTTTACGATACGGAAAGCCGCCGCACAGTAACACGTACAAAATTTCGGAGGCTATCCCGGATCCCGGCAGTATGTACCCCAAGATACCCAAATATGAGTCTTGGGATAGGTACTTATTGTCTCGGCGTTAACAAATGATCATCGGTATTAACCACTCAACGTCATACCTGTTCCTCTTATTTATGTCATTGCCTTACCTTCATGTTGATAACCATAATAATTTACTTTGTTAGCCGTACAAGGCGCACAAACCCTATTTTTCACGATGTGAAAAATTTATATAAAAGCGCCCATGATATCCTAATCACTACTCTTTAGATACCTAAAGTACACCAGTATCAGAAAACATGCAGCTACTTTCTTATTTTGTACTCCTATCTGTGATATCTTCCGTTTCAGAGACTCTAGCCGCTAGGTGCCCCATAAATGGTCCTCTTCTACCAGCACCAAAAACACTATCAGCTTCGCCCTTTATTCATAGCGCAGGTGAAAAATTAAAAGAACTCTTTGACTCTGCAGCTACGGGATCCATAATTGCAGGATGGCAAACGAATGTCACCTCTTTTTCAATAATTCTAACAGATGCAGAAAGTTCACTTTGGGAGTACCACCACACAGCATCCGGAAACGTTAATAGCACCAAGAATGTTAACGGAGACACCCAATTTCTCATTGCATCGATCTCGAAGGTCTTTACCGACCTAGCTTTGTTAAAGGCAGGATTGGATCTAGATGATCCGATCACCAAGTACCTGCCTGAGCTAGCATCAAATGATTCGCCGATCAAGTGGAAAGATATAACTTTACGGGCCCTGGGAAACCATCTCGCTGGCATTCCTCAAACTTGTAAGTAAATAGATAATCTGGGTATATTAAGCGAAATAGAGTTAACAGACTAGGAAAGATGGGTACCCAGACGACTACACAGCACAGTCTTACCTTGAACCCCTCGGGTTCCCTCCACTTTCCGAAAGCGATTATCCTCTATGTGGTGTTATTGGCTTACATCCTGCATGCACGAAGCAACGTTAGTATTACCATGACCTATCATTGAAACTCTGAGAATACTAATACAGGTTTTATCTTTAGAACTTCTAGCTGGACTTTTAACTTCTGTGCCTATATTCCCACCCAATACAAGACCCGTGTATTCAAGTATTTCTTTTACTCTTCTTGGATATGTTCTTGAGGAAGTAATGGGTAAAACATTCGGAGAAATTCTGGATACGGAGATCATTAGGCCATTAGGAATGGAAAATACTGGACTTCACCCTAAAAACCAATCTTCAGGAGTCATACCACCAGTTACAAATGTGTGGGGTGTCGACTTCCAAGATAATAGTCCGTAAGTCTTGCGATCTATATTAGAGGGAAATCAGATAAGTTCCAATGCTAAATAAAATTATAACTCTAGTGGCAGTGGTGTATACTCGACCTCAAACGACCTCACTCGTCTTGTTCAAGGGATACTCTCACTTTCAGTACTCTCTACGCCTTCAGATGTTAGGGGATGGCTCAAGCCAACAGCAGAGACTGCCTCGCTCTATAACTTAGTCGGAATGCCATGGGAGATCACCCGAGCTACCAACTTGACACCAGAAAATCTCCACATCATAGATATATACGCAAAAGACGGACATGTTCCAGGCTATACATCTAGAATTGCGGTGATTAATGAATACGGTGTAGGGTTTACCGTCCTTACAGCTGGCTTGACTGATGCTATCATTCCTCTTGTTGAGGCCTTATTGAGCGTATTTGTACCGGCAATTGAGGAAGCGACGAGAGATGAGGCCAGAATATACACGGGACACTTCTCTACGCCCGCTAATTCAACAATCAAGTCATACTTGAAGCTCGAGATAGACGATGAGCCTGGCCTGAAGATTACAGAGTTTGTTAGTAATAGCAGCGATATGCTCGCCGGAATCTCAGCTATGTGGGGGCTTTGGCCCGGAAATTTTGACGCCTCCATACTAGATTTCAGACTTTATCCAACAGATATCTCCGAAATTAGTAGCTCTAATATGACGACCAGTACTACCGATAGTATATATATTAGAGAAGACTGGAGGATGTTGATGGAGCCATTGCTAGGGTCGGGCGGATCTCAGTTGCCTTCCAAAAAGGTATATGATAATATCTGTACAACCTGGCAGTCTCACGATACATTGTACTATGGCGGTAAGCCAGTGGATCGGTTCTTGTTTCTAAAGGAGGGAGATGATGTTATAGGGATCGAGATTCCATTCCTACGTATTTCCTTGGTGAAGCAGTAAAAACTATCTTTCAGATGAGACTTTTAAAGAATGAGTTCTAAATTTACACCTGTATATGCGCCTATATGTGCGGACTGAAGCTCGAGAATATTTTTACCGTATTTATTCTAGTGTGGGTTTTGGGTCTAGGCCGATCAACCTTTTAAGATCGCAGTATGTCTCTGTTCGGATTCTAGGCACAGAATTTTATTGTTTTATTTTCATTATTTTATTTTATTTTAGCCAATCAATTTATTCATTTAGTATCTATTATTTTACGTAATTAGTTATCTAAATTCTATCCATAATTTATAAATATTAGACTATATGTGGTATAAAGAGAATAAAAAGAGAAAAAAGAGAATAAAAAGAGAATAAAAAGAGAACAAAAAGAGAATAAAAAGAGAATAAAAAGAAAATAAAAAGAGAATAAAAACTAAAGTCTAAATGTAGCATCTTATATCTCATACTCCTTACATAACACAAAAAACAATTATACTACCACATGTGTAGGAACAAATTTAAAAAATATCCCCCTAGCTTTCCAGGCCTACACACGTTAGAACATCGCAATTTTCCTATGGATACCAGCTCACCTAAACAAATCTCATGACTCATTCTTGAAGCTTTCCCTCGGCCGCTGACAGCTCGATTGCTGTAGATATCGTCCATGGATTGTCCGGCCCAAAAAGCTTTGTCCGACCAACCAACACAATCCTAAACAAATCTACTGCCTCCTGGTATCGCCCTTGGATGTGAAAGCATGACGCAATATTATACATGGTAATCAAATTATCACCATGCTCCTTCCCATTTACCTCCTCTTGTACTACTAAAGTTTGTTGTAATAGAATCAACGCCGCTTCGGTCTCTCCTTGCTTATTTTTAAGAATTGCTATATTGTTGTTGGTACGTAGTGTATCCGGGTGTTGTGGCCCAAGTGCTTCCTCTTGACCAGCTAAGACCCTCTCGTATAGTTCAAATGCCTCGTCGTATCTTCCGAGCTCTTGAATAGTTGTCCCCATAAAGCCGACGGACCGTAGGACTTCCGGATGACTCTGTCCAAGAGCCTTCTCCTGTCGAGGTATAACTATCTCCCATAACTCCAATGCCTCCTGGTGCCTTCCTTGTTGTCCAAGTAGGAGTGCCACATCATACATCGTACTTAGGGAATCAGGATGCTCTTCTCCAAGCACTTTCCACTGGTTATATACAACCCGCCCGTACCATAAGAGTGCCTCCTCGCTCTTTCCTTGTCGCTGAAAAGAGTCCGATATATTTCGAATAGTACGTAGCGTATCAGGGTGTTCCTCTCCTAACAATCGCTCCTGAACAGCTAGTACCTGTTTGTGCAAATCTATAGCCTCCTGGTACTTCCCTTGGTTTTGAAAGCACAGGGCTATATTGCTGATTGTGTCGCAGGTTTTAGTATGCTCTGTTCCAAAAAAGTTTTCCTGGTCAGCTAGGATTTTCTGATATAAATCCAATGCCTTCTGGTATTTTCCATCTTGTTGATAGGCGGTTGCTATATTGTAGACAGTATTTACTGTGTCTGGGTGTTGGGGGCCAAGTAAGTCCTCTTGGGCTGCTAAAACGCTTTTATACATTTCCAATGCATCGTCAAGTCTGCCTGGCCTTCCATACTGAATACCCACAGCAACACTTTTGATTGTTTCCAGCGTCCTGGGATGACTCTTTCCAAAAACTCTTTCCTGTCCAGCCAGGGCCCGTTCATACCACTCGAGTGATTCCGCGTACTTTCCCTGTCTATGTAAGAGCAGGGCCATACTACATATAGCAAACAGAGTATCAGGATGTTCTTTTCCACGCACACGCTCGAAGCCGGCTAAGACTTGTTCCTGCATTTCCAATGCCTCTTGATGGCGATTTTGTAAACTAAATACTGATGCCATGCCACCCATAACTTCTAAAGTATTTGGACTATCCTTTCCAGATAACTGCTCTAGACCAGGTAATGCTTGCTGATAAAGCTCCAAGGCTTCCCCATAAAGTCGTTTATCGAGAAATATAGATCCCAGGCTTCTAACAGCGCATAGGCCATGTATTGTATGAGGTATTGGGTCCTGGCTACCCGCTACTTGCTGGTGAAGCTTCAGAGACATTTTAATCATCTCCTCTGCTTCCCCATATCGTAAATTTTTTACAAGGAAAATCCCGATCACAGCCATTGCATCCGCGGCCCCGGAATCAGCGGCCTCAGCACCTGCATCTAATTTACTAAAATCTGGGAGCCCTCGGAGGTGGTAGAAGGATATATCAATATGAGGAGACAGTCGACGTTCATAAGCCCAGTCAAGCTCTGTCTTGAATAAATCATTTGACCAAAACTGGAGGCTTCCGGCCAATAGAGCAATAGATCTCATAATAAAGTTCTGCCGTGACGCTGTGTCGAGGCTTTGCCGTGTCCACTCAAGTACCAGGGGATGAAAACTAAGACCTATTTCACCATTGTAATTTGGTCGCTTCGCCAAGGAAAACGATAAAAGGGATTTAACGCCATCGTGGACAAAAGGGTTATCTAAAAATAACATTTTATGAGTACATAACTACACAGAGAAAAATTAGCGATTCTTAGTTTTTACCTTTACCGAACCAGGAAACATTTCCCTTTGCTCGATCAAATAATTCTTTGGGTATATTTTTATTTCCGTTTGCAAGAAACGAGCATAAATACAGTAGATTTGATGCGGCTGGGGGGAGGGAGTCGAAAGAAATCTTCCATGTGGTGAGTAACGTGTCACTTCTGTATCTCTCTGATATTCCTGGGTGGCTAGCTGAGGCTACGCGTTCGAAAAACGTGTTGTACAATGGTAAATACTCAGAGAGTTGCATTTGCATTGCTGATATATAACCACCTGCTTGATCTAAGGCTAAAGGAAGATACCCTAATTTCTCCGCAATCTTTGAGGCCTCATCATAATCTAGCTTATGTTAGCAAGCACCTTAACCCTTAACATAGCTTTACGACATACCTGAACCACTAGTAATTTGTGGATCTCTACTAGCACTAGATAGCAAGATCGAAATTCCAGCCTCCTTATCAATTTCTGCAATCTCCATCCCGACACCTAGATGCTTAACCTCCGGCCTTCTTGTAGTGACAGCAATGCTTCCAAAGTTACAAGTAGGAAAAAAATCGAGCATTTTGACTGATTCGATATCGTCATGATTATCGAAAACAACTAACCAACCATCATTCCCTACACTCGAAAGCCACTTCTTTAGTGCCCTTGTAATCAGCTCCGGGGGGCACTCCTCTCGTATCTGACCAGTTGACTTGATAAACCCGGGTATGCCTAACATATCCCCTATCTCCGCGAAATCTGGGGTGGAATCTTTCCATTTTGTTTGGTAATGAGAAACGAGCTGTTCCATCATTGCCAAAGAACTATAGGCTAATGTTGCTTGGTTCGTAGCATCGATCCAAAAAATCGATGTATAGGAAGAGGAATGCCGGTATGCGTACTCCGTAACAATTTGACTTTTGCCCATACCGCCAAGGCCGTACAGAATTGCAACTTGACGCTCCCGTGTGTTCTGACTTAGTGGGTCCAAAATTATATGTAACCTGTCAAGAAAATCTCCTCTTCCAACAAACCTTTTATTCCTTTGAACGGGTAGTCGAACGGGTACCTTGAATTTTTCAAAGGATGGAGCTGAAGGTTGAGCTGGCAATGCGTTAGGCTCTGGAAGGACCTCAGATAACCCATCATTATACCTCTTTAGCTGCGCTATTAGTTCCAGAAACTTCTTTTTGTCCGTCACGGCCCATCTAAGTTTATCATAAGTTGGGATAATTTGCTGTAACTTCGTCATCGTTTCTTTGATATAATCGATTTCGGTTTGAAGACCTGGAACGAGATTCCTATTTTCAAGCATTGCCGGGTTCTGAAGAATCCTGATACCATTTGGGTCGAGGCTCGATATTAACCCTAGCGTGGAAACACCTGGAGTTGTAACCGTATTTGACGAAGTCTTGCTTTTTCGAGGGCGTAGATGCAAAAGGGCTGATATCCTATCCCGCTTTTTCAGTGCCCCAGAACCCCCAGAAGCCTGCCCCTGAACTGAGGTTCCAGGGCTAACTGAAGTTATACTAATCGCTTGCATCCCGTACCTCTCGTTGAGGCTTTCTATACTCGCGAATAAAACAACTATCCGTGCCAGAGTCCCAACAGCATAACGATAGCGATAGTCTTGTGGATTCAAACCCTGCTGCTCGGAACCACTACTAATACCCCACTTTTTCTCCCATTCAATCAACCGATTTTTCTCTGTTTCGATCGCCCATTGAATATCATCATGATCGATGGTGAGATTCCCTGCATCCGATAAGACATCGTAGCATTGCATAGAAGTTGTGTAAAGTTGAGCGGCGATGCCCACAACTCCGAGGGCTAGTCCAGCAGACTCCATATTTCGTAGCGTAAATAATTTTAGCTACCTTAGATTAGTGACTTCGTAAAGACTTCTCAGGTATCACACTACATAATCAAACTTACCTTTAATAATCGATGAGACCCTTCACTGATTTAGATCGCTCTATCAAGTAATAACGGAGGAACCCCCAAAAAAAATTACTTTAGACGTGAAAAATACCGACGGTGGATTTACGACGCTGATAGATGGCACAAAATTAAGGCATCCATATTGTTATAAATGCTTGGAATACGTGGGCGCTTATGCTGGCTAGCTGGCTGTGCCACTCACAGCAGTGCTGTATGCATGCAATCCCGCAACCGCGACGCACCTACCCAGTATAGGGCCTGAGAGCCTGCGGTTATTTAAAATACAAGACATGACCCCTTTTTGTTGAGGCTATGAATATATGTAACCTTGGCTTTTGCCTAGATTACACATTCACGTCACTCATCATATGTCACTCGTTAGTAAACGCGATTATAGTACAGTCTCTCGAGTACATACTTCATACTAGAATAATCGCTCCATATGTATATATATAACTAAGCCCAGCAGGTCCATACGACCAAATTACCATTATAAGAACATTCACCCTATGAGAATTCCAGTCCCAAGCGCATCCTAATATTATAGCAAGTCTAGCTAGCTAGTATTACACCCCTTAAAAACCACAACCCACCTCAACCTCGCACTTGCTAGTATATAACTCCGATAGTGAATCCAGGGCCTATACACTGTTGGTTTAACCGACACTTATTAGATCGCTTAAACTAAGGATGAGCGCCACCTACTCGTAGTCGTCAAGCATTTACGGAATTGAGTGACTTGTGGGAATGCGATGTCGCTCGCTAAAATACACAAAATACACAAATCACAGGGCAAAAGGGCTACATTAATTTATTGAACGGGGGTTAAAGAAAAACAACCCTTTGATTTAGCGAATGGTAGAAGCTCACAAGCCCATAATGAGCTGGTAAGATAGGTATGTCGCTCTCCCTGTTGTCATATTCCATAAACGCTTAACGGAGAGTCCGACTTACTTACATAAACTTATAAGCCAAATGAATATACTCTGCTTAGTTATAACTTAATTATATATACCTAAGTAGCTTTTGGCAAGGCCTAGCCGTAGGCCGTACGTTGCTTGTACCTGTTTATAATAAACCATATCAAAAAACTTGTAGTAAAAAAGAGAGGACGAGTAGACTAAAGGCTCAGGGGCACCCGCTCCAGCGAGTCTCGTATGCTTCCTATATACTATATGTGCTCCTACATAGTAGACCCAAAACCTACTTGTACCCGCACTATACCTATTCAATACCCATAATACAACAAAACACTTTTATCTATGTAAATACGAGTGATAATTCATGAGCTATACATAGTGTATTTGTCGATTTACTACTATACGTGGTAACACCCTATCCTAAAATAGGCTACACGGGATGACCGCATCCTTGGCCAGAACCTTGAACTCTTGTCGTACATACAACCGTATACACAGGCAGAAAACAAGCCGATGTATTCACAGTACGACAGACCTCCCGTGCTAGAAGTAGATAAATCACTGCCTATAAAAGATCACCACCCATTTATGAAAGCTTCATCAACCCCTAGCCCAGAGTGAGACACACAATTCCCCAATTCATGCCCACAGTTTCTTATTTAAGCCAGTAAACGGTACAAACGCTATAAAATCTCCATGCTTTACTTCAATATCTTCCCTACCACTAGTCCAACCCATGACCACCCGTTTTTGTATCCGGCAAAACGGGAAAGTATAAAAAATCCCGAAACCACCTCCCCCGATAAAGCCCGCCAATAGTTTAAAGAAATAAGGAGAAAGACAAACATATCCCGGATATCTCGTAAGGATAAAAAAGTATCAAAATGCCTAGATAACAGACAAAAGAGGGGAGTACCAAATCAATGGTGCATTGCATCCAGCCCCCCAGCCAAATCCTGCTCCAACCCTTGATTCCTCACGTTTGTTTCATGTGGTCGTGGCACGTCGTTTCTAGCCTGTTGCGCCCACTGCTGCTCTGGTATGCCAATACTGTCCTTCCGGCCCATATTGATATCTACTGTAGTTGCGGGGACCGGTTGCCGCCTGACGCTGTGTCTAAACCGGACGACTTCATCTAGTATCATCTGTCGCATATCTGGAATACTCTCGACTACTTCGAAGCTGAAGTCGAACGGTGTAGGGCACTGCGGCTCGTCCGAGGCATCATGCCAGATGTGCAGGTACCGGTGCTCCAATGCCTCTTCAACCGATATTCTGGATGTCGGGTCGAAAGCAAGCATACGATCAAGTAGGTCGAGGGCGTCCAGATTGGCGTTCGGGAAGAGCCGCTGGAAGGGCACTTTAGGCATAAATGGAAGATTACGCACATACTCCTGAGCGCGAGGTGAACCAATACGGGAGAGTGTCTCTTCATTAGGTGTACCTAGGTAGTGGAGGATCTGGTTGAGTTGATCGACATAATCCCTACCCTTGAAGAAAGGTCGGCCCCCAAGGAGTTCGGCCAAGATACAACCAACAGACCACACATCAACTAGTAGCACATGAAAGTTAATGAATAGAGTTCCTAGAATAGCAGTGATTTATGCCACGTTGGTAACTTACTAGCTTTAGTATAGCTCTGGAAGCTCAACATGATCTCAGGAGCTCTATACCACCTAGTAGCAACGTACTCCGTCATATACCCAGCATTCTCCTCCGGGTCGATAGCGAATCCTCTAGCGAGACCAAAATCACAGATTTTAAGCTCACAGTCGGCATTGACCAGCAAGTTTCCGGGCTTCAAATCTCTGTGGAGGACATTTGCCGAATGGATGTATTTCAAGCCGCAAAGGATTTGGTATATGAAGGACTGAAAGTGTGCATCCGTCAATGGCTGTCCGCTATAATTCCCAACAATAGTTTAGTAAACCCGAGTAGTCCGTTAGTCACAATTGGGAATAGGAACCTTCGGATGATAGCAGCCAGATCACATTCCATGAGTTCTGATAACAAAATGTTAAAAGAGCTCTATTTTAGGGGTAGCATAAAGAAATCAAATAGCTAAATACCTTCATACAGATACACTTCATTAAAGTTGTCTGGTTTGGGAATGTCCATATCATACAGACAGGTAATCTAAAAAAAGGCGGGGTAAGCAAAAATGATCCAGTTACACAACTTATCAGACCACCTTCAGCAGCTTAGAAAATAGCCAAAGTAAAACTAACATTACGATGCCCTATTCATCCCAAGTCAATACAGGAAACCTTAGTCACGTGGATAACGAAGAGATTAAACAGGTGATGTAATCTTACCTCGGAAATGTTGCAACAGCTTTATCTCCCTCAAAGCTCTCTTTGCCAGGATCTTCTTTGAAAACACATTGGTGACCTTCTTGACCGCAACCCCTTCACCAGTTGCTGTGTTGTTGGCAGCACTAGACACGAAAGCTCATGTTAGAATTATTCTCTAGTACCTTCATCCCTAATACAACAACTCGGTTACAAAAAGGGGGGAATAAATAGAGCCTACTCACCAAACGATACCATAAGCTCCCTGCCCGAGTTCCTTGTTGACAACATAACGCTCATCGACAATGAAGTCTTGGTTGAAGACCTTGAAGACCTTTCTACCGGTCATAGAACTATCCATGCTGAGTGATTATGGGGGGGGTATTTAGCTTTTTCTAAAAGAAAGAAATAGACTATCGGTTGTTCTAGTTAGGACACAATGGAAATGGCTCCTTCTTTAGAGTTTCGAGATGATTCCTCCGGAGGAACAGTAGTTATGCAGTTTGTGATATCAAGCTCCGAAGTTGGAACGATGTGACGGGTAAACTGATAGAAGGGAAAGAAAGAAGATGGAGAGAGCGAGTGAAGAGAGAAGTATCCTTCTCGAGGGAAGATCGAATCTGGTTCAACTCAAAAGATACTTATTGGTGTGATGGGTAGACGGCAGGCACTGAGTGAAGCTGGATGGAGTGTGAGTGGACGCAAGACGGGTTTTGGAGGGGGGATGAGCAGGCTAGGAGCCAACAAGCGAGTTGGGAATACTTGCAGTGAAGAGGGGTTGTTGAGGAGGGGGAACCGCTGCAAGCTGCAGGGAGGGGCGCTGACTGGGTAGGGCAGCCTCCCTCGGGGTGCATGGTGGGGGGTTTTTTCACGGCGCAGGGATCCTAAGAGTGGAAGCCCAGATACTGTACCGCGAGGCTGAGAGAGGGGAAATAAACCGCGGTCGAAATCTGGATGGTTGGTGGTTGTCCGCTAAGCGCGCGCCCCTGCAGCTCATGATCTAGCCCAATTGACGCCACTGATTCTAATTTCTGGCTTCTCACATGAAGCGATGCTAATTTCATTGAGACCAGGCGATGCTCTAAAG
The DNA here is from genome assembly GCA_033030425.1 of Verpa conica. Lineage (NCBI taxonomy): Eukaryota > Fungi > Ascomycota > Pezizomycetes > Pezizales > Morchellaceae > Verpa > Verpa conica. Next base: position 239,459 of record JAUFSD010000003.1, read on the forward strand.
GCACATTTTATTCCTCCTCAAACGATCGGTGATGAAATAGCTCAGTGATTACACACTTATCGATCGAGTACAAAGGGCCAACGAGATCACATATCACACCTACAAGAGGGCGGCATGGAGGGGCAGACTATGACATTTTAGCACAGCTTCTGGAAATCCAATAGAAGGCTTCCATGCCAGGAACTACATCAGCTGCGGTGAGAAATCAGTCCCACTACACAAGTTATGTAGGTACCAGTACCAGTCGCGGTCATGTGCTAGGCACGGGGGGCTATAACAACTTATTCAAGATATGATAGGTATGGCGCGCGCAGACTTAAATGTGCTAGCCGAGTTCGGGTGTGGAACAGCAACCCACACCAAATCTTAGCCAAACTTCAATAATCTGGGCATGCAAAAAATAAAAAAAAACCCTACAAGCTCAAGTGTATGCTCAACAGAAAACAAACACTACCAATATATGACCCCAGTGGTGTTTTTCCTCTAGTATACCCCTTCTTACTTGTTAGGCTATATGTAGCATCCATCATGTCTAAGTATTTCTAGGAATGGTTCCATTTGGCACTTTCTACAGCCAAAAATGAAGTTTTATTCCACAACAACTACACATGCCAAAGCTTAACAAAAAGATATGGAGCTTTATTGATGCTATACAAGGCCACATATCTTTTTGTTAGTCTTTTGGCTGGCTGTGAGAGCCGGAATATCGGCTGAAATTTTGCGTCACATTTAAGACTGCGCGCGCCATACATATCTTTAGAGTTAATCTTAGTGCTTATAAATACATTACATAATCACAAATACCATCACCCCCTTGATGCAGCTTACCATAGCTAAGCAATGTGCATGAGGTCCATCCTCGTTCTTAGGGTTTAAATACTAACAAATACACTTTTATTATATTTATTAATGTATCAGTAGCCTTTACACATGTCCTCGTCATCATCAGAGAATGAAGCCTGGCGAATAGAGAGTGAATGAATAATCTCTGTTGCGCTCTTCCTTATTGGTTAGATAGAGAAGGCTTAAAAGTGCATGTTTAAAGCCCCCCCTCTAGACCAGTCTATCCGAGAGTAGGACTACAAAATATGCTCTAGTAGCGGCCACTACAAATACTACACTTCTTCGTCTTACATATAATAGTAACCCTCACCGTAGTAGTAGTATTCCACAAAATAGCACTATATCGTAGCACTCGGCCTAGGCCAGGTAGGTGTGCAAAAAGAACCCAAAAGCACGAATCAAGTCATGGACCCATTAACCAGAAACCGGTACCTTATCTATCTATACCATAGACCAGATGCCTACTCTACTCTACTCTACTCTACTCTACTCACTACATACAGCCACAACTAACACATCCTCTAGAAAAATATCTTTACAGCTCTACGATACTCGCCAGAAACAAAAGTCTATTCGGTTGACAATAAAGAAATACTAGCTATATTCATTCCTATAAGTAAAACCCTATGAAGCTTTGCTATTTTCTTCAATTCTAACACCGAATGTACCGATTTTTAATTTTAAAGTCTCTTGCTTTTAACCTTACATAGTACCAGACCGAACAGGCTTTAGTTTTCCGACTAGTATTAAATACTCCCGGATCAGAGATCCCTACATAAACCCTGCCCGAGTGATACTAAACCACCTCAGCAACATATATAAAACGAGTGAGAGTTTGTGATACCAAATCATTACATCAACTTATTAAATTAACTTTTTTAGAATACAATAAAGTCTCTACAGTAAAGTAGGAGAGCAGAAGAGCTAGAGAGAAAAAAAACAATATTCCCAAATCAAGAGGGAAAAATCTATAAAGAAAACAGAAGAAAACTCCAAGGTTACTATTACAACCGACATTTAATTTCGTCGTGCCTCCAGGACAAAAAAAAGAAAGAAAAAACACCAATCTTCTCCTTATGATGCAAATCTCCACAAGCAGTACGCCAAAAGACTATGCTATGCGCCCTCCCTTAAAACAAAAACGAAAAAATAACCACCCGGCTACCACATATATTTAAACAGTCTCCCTTTCAACCCTCGCAACATCCCTCAACCTAACATCCCCCTCTCTCCCCGCATAAACACACTCCAACCTCCCTCCCAGACCAGTCACCAACTCCCTCCTCACCTGCCGCGCAAACTCCTCAGCAAAAACTGCAACATTAACTTCCTGAGATGTATACCAACTCGCCCGGTCCCCATTAGCACTACCCAAGACTGTGATATTTCCATCTATAACAATTGTTTTAACATGACTCTTGACCGCCTTATCCATCAAGTGCCCAGTCTCTGTTCGAGCAGCACCAGTGTAATAATACACCCATAGCCCTCTCCCACCGCCTCCGCCGGCTCCTCTCTCGCCATCAGGGAGCCCATTAGCAACTACCCGCTTGATTAGTCTCTTTACACAACACTCTGTTATGCCCATCCCAGCAGTAGTAACAATCTGCTCAAGCAGCATCATCTTGCGACATGTAACCAGCTCCACTACCACCCCACGCCTCACAGCAGTCGCAAGTGCATCAATTAGCGGTTGCGAGGTCAGATTAGGCGTTTGTAAGTATATCGATTTCTCAGCACGGGCAATAGCAAGGAGCAAGAAAGCATTCTGTGGCGTCTGCATAGGATCCTTATTCTTCGGTGGCGACGGCAAAACAAAAGACAGCGGACGAGGAAACCTCGGATTCCGATGGTGCGGCTGTGGGATAAAGAGAGTTGGGTACGACTTTGCAGGGTTTGTAGAAAACTCAAACATCCTCACAGGGGCAGCAATCGGGGTTAGCCCCTCATCCCTGAACGACCCAAGTAGCAAATCCTCCTCTTCATCATCCTCTATCCGAGCCTCATCACCAACACCCCATACCCCTCTCCAAAACTTATAAAACGTATCCACAATGCCACCTTCAAAGATAGACGCACACTCCCCCCACACCTCCCAAGACACATTTGCACTCGGCAACACGAGCACCTTCCGATCTACAATACAGAACTTGCCATGGAGGACTGAAAACGGTAGATAAAAAATACTCTTGACAGCCATATCTAGCCCCGCCAACTCCTGAGGCGCTGGGAACCCCATCTCTGCCCACGTATCAGGCGGGTACTCCTTCCCCTTCGGTGTTGCCGGGTGTCGAAGCTTCTGCAGTAGTCCAGAAGACGAAAACCCAATCCTGACCCTTACCTTTCCCTTCCCCTTTGCAAGTGCATTGTCAGATAGGTTCCTCAATGCCTCGCTGAACACGGCTCTTGATTCCGAGGGGGCCCAGAAGCAGGTGACGAATAGAACCTCGGACTCCGCAGATGCAATTATAGAGGAGAGGAGTGTTGTGACTGATAGACCAGTGCCAACATGGAATGACCGTGGAGTTGAGGAGGTGAGTAGGGTGCTTAGTGGGAGTGGTGAGTGTGCAGTTGCTGGGGAGAGACTCTGAATGAATTCATTGCAGAGAGTAAGGTCTGACCTTTTCAGCGGGACTGAGCCAACAGAGGCAAGATGGTGTTTGTAGTTTTGTAGATGCTCTGAATCTACTGGATGAGCTAGAGGGTTTGCTGGTTGGTAGCCAGGAGAAGACTCGCTTGAATGAAAGGGGAATCGTAGGGCCATCAGGGATCTTGGTAATAATAACAATGGGAGATTGAGTATGAGATGGAAGGTTATGATGGAGAAGTTGAGGTGGGACGCGTTGAGTGACATTCCACGGCCATGGTAGACTCAGGGGGGTCTGTGCCGTATGGATGGCTGGTGGTTGGTGTTGAGCTTGACAACGAGTGAGACGCGATTACTCTATGCGACGTCATGCATCCATCTCAAGGAAGTCTCGAAACACGGCACAGCTACCGGCACCAGCCAGACAATAGGCAATAGGCAATAGGCAATAGGCAATGTTCTGGTGATGTAGAGAAAACTAGTGTACATACAGTAAGGTAAACAACTAAGAATATGCCTCCCCTTTCAATCAACACTAATCTATGCAGTGTGTGCACTAACTGAAGTATCCCAACAGCCCACAGGATATGTAGAAGAAAAATACTGAAACTTTGACATCAAGTGAAAGAAAGAAAAAATATCAACGCCCCTCAGCCATCCTTTCCAAACAGAACAGGAACATCTAAAAGTAAAAAGTCATACTTTGCTTTTTAAAAATCTATACCTATCCCTCTCCCGTCTGCCCTCGAGATGCAACTACCCCCCCCCCTTTCCGTTTTCATAATTATATCCTATCTTACTTCTTCTTCGATTTCCCCCCCTTAGTCTTTGATGCTGCGGCCGACACCTTGGAGTCTACACTTGACGCTCTACTCGTCGCAGCACTCGTAGCTTTACTATCGGCTCCTTTCTTCGCTTGTTCAACAGCCTTGTTCTGTGTGCACCGGACATGTCAGCATGACCGTATCTAAAAATAGTACCTCTAAAAAAAAACTTAAAGGTTATATACCTTAGGCGGTCTCCCCAACTTCCCGTTAGTCTCTGCACCCTTCGCCTCTTTTGCTTCCTTAGCCGCTCCAGCCGCCCCCTTACCCTTCTTCGCCGGCGGGCCCTGCTCCTCCTCTTCCTCCTCCTCCCTATCTCTTCCCTTCTTCGGCTTCCCAGTACCATTATTACCCGCCTCCTCAAACTCTCTCACTACGGTCGCAATAAGTGTTGTACAACGCCTAGAGATTTCCAAACTAGTTCTACTAAGGAAGAACCAATCAAATCTAAACAAAGGACTCTCTCTAATCTCATCACGAATCATATCATGTAGATTCTCTGCATCCAATCCGAACTTATCAAGATGTACTAGCAAGAAACGATCCTCCTCCTCAGTGTAAATCTTCTTGTTGGTCGTAGAGACAGAGTAGTTGAGTTTCAGTTGCTGAAGCGGAACACGATACATGTCGATTTTTCTCCTCAGCATCTTTTTCTGTTGTGTGATCTTTGCCGACTTCTCCTCTCCAGTTTCGATCGTAGCAATGTACTTCTCGTAGTTTGGCATCTCTTTATAGCGGTCCCAAAACACCTTTGCGTATTCACGGACCTCTTTCTCAGTCTTGCTCTCGATATCGGCTGCGATGGCAGAAATACTCTTGCGGCCGTACTTTGCGGAGAGCTGAATAAACGACATAAAGTCCTTGCGAGACCAATTTGAGAATCCCTGCTCACCGAGACGTGTCTTCTCTTCCTGCTCGGCTTCGGTGAGTGGGACGGCATTGTCGATGATCTCCTGCTCTTCAGTACGGGCGGCTTCACGCTCTTCGAGGGTTTCCTCGGTACCGTCGCGGAGGACTGCTTTATAACCCTGCTGCTTCTTGAAGTACGCAGTCTCCATTTCCTGGAGCTCAACCAGCCTCGGTGGGTAGAATTGATGTTCATGGACAGATACCTGTTTCGGTGCCCTTGGAACCTTAGGCTTCGTGTCCGCTTGTTTACTACCCTGCGTCAAGACCTGCCGGTAATAGTTATCGATACCATAGCTCTGTTCCTTCCGTTCTCTCTTGGCAGGGTTAATCCAGTTGGCCCCAATATTCGTTTTCTTGACTGCCGCGAAATTTTCTCCGTTCCACTCATACGCCGAGTCACTGGTAAATTTCTGCAGGTCATCAAGACCTAATTTTGCGTATCTTGCGTTTAGTTCCTTGGTACGCTGCTCGCCACGCTCGAGAATCGCATTAATGTCATCGTCGGTCATGTCCTGCGTAATCTGGTTCTCCTTCTCCTTGCTGTTCTTGAAGACAACATCCGCACCATGCTGGATCATGGACAACAATTCGTCCTTAGAAGCAGCAGCTTTCGTCTGTTGCTGTGCCCGAGATTGTTGAATAACAAGTTGATCAAGACGAAGCTTCTGGGCAGCACGCTCAAGGACCTTCTCTTCAATTGCATTTTCTGTTACAAAGCGGAAAACCATAACTTGTTTCGTCTGACCGATACGATGAGCACGATCCATGGCCTGGAGATCTGCCTGAGGGTTCCAGTCGGAATCGTAGAGAACGACAATATCAGCACTTGTCAAGTTAATACCCAAACCACCAGCTCTGGTAGTAAGCAGGAAGATAAATTTGTCACTGCCAGGCTTATTGTAGTCGTCGATAGCAGCAATACGATCCTCATGCGCAGTAGAACCGTCGATACGGCAGTAGTTGTATTCCCTGAAGACACAGTAATCTTCAAGAATATCCAATTGACGTGACATTTGGGAGAAGATGAGGATCCTGGACCCCTGGGCCTTCATACGCTTAAGGAGCTTGTCGAGCATGACCATCTTACCAGAGTTATCAATGATATGCTCGTCGGTGGTGTATGGAGGGCCTGGCTCAGCGCCTTCGAAAAGGTACGGATGATTACAGCATTTACGGAGCTGCATGACAATGTTGAGAAGACGGGTCTTAGATTCACGTTTGCCGCCGGCACCGTTGACGGCATCGATATCTTTCTCAAGAATCTTCTGATACCATTTAACCTGCATTTCGGACATACCAATATAGACATTGACCTCTGTAGATTGTCAGCAGTTGTAAGTCGCTAGTAAATGAGTAAGAAATACCTTTCTTTGGCAACAAGCTCTTCTCAACATCACTCTTAACACGACGTAGCAAGAACGGTCGGAGCACTTTATGAAGCTGCTGAACAACCATATCCTGATCTCCACCCTGTGTCTCGAACCATTGGTCGAATGCGCTAGAGTCACCAAACACATCAGGGAGCAAGAAATTTAGTAGTGCCCATAGCTCGTGAAGATTGTTCTGGAGCGGGGTTCCGGTAATGAGGAGACGGTTCCTAGAGTTGAAGATACGAATGATTTGAGCCAGAGCGGATTCTTCATTCTTAATACGATGGGCCTCATCGACGATGATGTACTCCCAAGCAAACTTCTTCAAGTGTGTCTTCTCCCGGAGAATCATCTCGTAACTTGTAATCATGACATCAAAATCTTGGGTCAGAACACGCTCGTTGATGAGCTTTGCACGTTCATCCTTGGTTCCCTGTAGCACAAGGACATTGACACCGGGAGTCCAATGTTCGAACTCGCGCTTCCAATTGTCAAGGGTAGATTTTGGGACGGTGACCAAATGAGGACCATTCACACCAGCAACATGACGGAGGTAACCAAGAAACTACACAGTTGTTAGTGTATGTTACTCAAAGGCGACCAGAGGAATGCAATACCGAAATTGTCTGTAGGGTCTTTCCAAGACCCATCTCATCAGCTAGAATCCCAGAAATACCATTTTCATGTAAAGAGATCAGCCAGTTCAGACCAGCAATCTGGTAGTCCCTCATTGTACCACCCTTGATAAAAGGTGGTGATTCTGTAAACAGAGTTCTGGCCTCTCCCTCACCCTCCTCATCCTGAAGGAGCTCTTCATCCTCTTCCTGCTCGGTACGTCGGCGCCTATTTTCCGCAGCTGTAGCTTTTTTGCCTTTTGTATTTTTCTTCTTCTCCTCCTCTTCAGCTTGGATACGGAGGTAATCGGGGTTGTTGCCCATAAAGTGGCGGAAGAGATCTGCGCGGAGCTACTGTTAGCCACAATCTATTCGGGGAGATAGGTGCCGAAGGACAACGAGGATTACCTGTTAGACCGAGGAGGTAGCGAATTCTTTTTGTTGAGTCGTTTTCCTATATCCAGCCAAGGAGGGTCAGAAAACTAGTTGTGTACCAAATATCCACTTTACGCGCGTATGACTAGGGTAAATGCGTGCCACAATTCACAACCAGTGGAATATACCTTTCTCTGATTTAAATTCTCGTTCTTCTTTCCAAAGGCCTTCTTCTGCTTAGATACCGCGAATGACCTGCGCCGCCGACCATCTGCTGGCGCTACAGACTCGTCATCCCCGTCATCATTCTCCTCGTTATCCTCTTCCTCATCGTCACCGTCCTCGTCCTCGTTTTCCTGCTAGTGCAATGTTAGTCTGCCGTAGCCATGTTCTGGTAGGAGTTACTGCATACGTTATCCGCGTCCTGAAATTAAAGTCGCGCCTGTAAGCTATCGGTATGACCAGAAGAGCAAAATGCTGGTAGGGCAGTGGAGGACAAGAGGAGATGGCAAGGGCAATAGCACACATACATCCATAGAAACGTCACCATCATCATTTGCCTCGTGCTCAGAACCCTCAGCTGTGGTGGTTGTTGGTTGATTACTATCATCTGCCATCACCGAGTCTGGGAGTGAGGCTCTGCTCTCTCTGCTCTTGACCATCTCTTTAACCTTTTTTTCTCCTTGTGAACTATTCCTAGATGCCTTCTCGGGGAGGATGAAGTTGAGGGGGTTTGATTGAATTTAGAAGAATGGTGGCAAGCGAGGGTTGATAAGGGGGGAGGGGATTTTCTTAGCGAAGAATTGGCGTCGTCTCTCGAAGTTAGGTTAAGGTGAGTGGGAGGTTATGTAGGGGAGGGAAGAGAAGGCAGGAAACACCGCTGTACTGTACAGACTAGACTGCATGTACTGGTACTACATAGGTACCACTCACTACCAAGCGCGTCTCCAAAGATTATTCCCACGCGAACTCTTTGCTGAGTCAGCGTTCATCTGGTACCACCAATCAGGGAAGACTGTAGAGTACCCTACTAATAGGGTGATGACAGTCTTCCTGCTTGCCCCCCTCCATCATCTGCTGTCACTCACCCTCGGCCAGTTCTTAAGGATCCTAAAGAAGGTCAATCATCGGCCAGCCAGGATTACATACTTTACCCTACTGGCTTGGCCTCTTGCTGCAGGCGTCACTGGACCTGGCTGGCTGTCTGGATTGCTGTCTGTCTGGTTGACTGACTGTTGACTGACTGGTTGAGTGACTCTGGATTGTTGTCTGGCTGTCTGGTACCGGCGTCGTCTCGCCTCTGTGTCTGGTCTCTAGTCCCGGTGTCTGGTGTTTGGCCTCTGGTCTGTCTCTTTTAGTCTCTCTCACTGTCCGTCTGCCTCTCTCTGTCTGTCTCTCCCACTGTCGTCTGTCCCTCCCTCTCTATCCCTCCCCCCCTGCCCTCCACAGGCTCGCCTCCCTCACTTGTACTCTATTCACCACCACTCAACTCCACCACGACTCTCGTTCTTTACGGCCACCTAATCTCATCGCTCCCACACTAGTCTCCTTCCCTCGTTTGACTCCATCTGGTCCAATTTCTACCCGCACTCGTCACAGCCCCACACACCCCTCGTCTTTACAACTGTCCATCATCCATCACCACCATTACCATTACCACCACCATCCTCCATCTATCTATCCGTGGCAACAAACGCTCTCTCGCCTCATCTCCGTTATTCCTTTTCCACAAACCCTAAGCCTCACTCTCCCCCCCGAGGCTACTATACCATAAATAAATTTAAATTTTAAAAAAAATAAACCTCGTCTAAATGGACTTGACATCCCTCTCGTCTACTCTCCCCCGCAGTAACCCCTCTACCGAAGACCCAGACCAGCTCTCTTCAACCCTACTACTAGCCGCCTTCAAACAAACTGCTCTCTCTGTTACAACCCTCTATAAGACTGCTGCCAACGAGGCTGAACGCTCACGCCGGGAAGGAAGGGCAGAGGGCTATCAGGATTGCATCGATGACCTACTACTATTTGTAGATAAGATCGAGGGAAGATGTGACAAAAACTCACTAGAAATGATGCGACAGTGGGCACTGTCTAGACGGAGGAAGGCCGGTGGCGGTGGAAAGACAAAGTCCCGACGCGAGGACCGGGAGGAAAGCGTTGACAGTGAGGAACTTCCTACAATCGATAATAATACTGGGTCTGCCTCTCCACCGTCCCAGCAGAACCATAGCCCAACACCTGCCCAGCAACAGTCTACAAACAATGCTGCCCCATCCATGAAATCTCAACCGAGCGACATACGTCAACAGACCCCAGTGTTCAGTTTCCGCTCTGATATCGACCTACCACGACACATCCCACCTCCGCCGCGCTTCGATAATAATAACTTTGAAGAACTGGCAGATACAGAGCTATGCTCGCCACCGACATCTCCAACGCTTTCAGCACATAATGGCAACATTTTCCCTCGGGCAGGCTCCAACACTGCTAACCCTTCAAATTTCCGTCTTGGAAGCCCTCCTTCGACTGGGAGGCACATACAACAGCGTGTAGGGAATAAAAGAAGAATGTCAAACATGGCGGACTTTTTCGATTTTCCGGGGATAGAAAAGATTCAGTTTGAGAACAAAAGGAGACGGCACCAGTAGCCTATTATACACTCTAGACGGTGGGATTAGAGATGCTTATATACAAGATCTCGGGGACGAAGCCGAGATAATTCTACTACGAGACATACGAAGCGGTAGATTCAGTTGAATTGGTTGTATTGTGGATGTACGTATATTCGGCTTCAGCGGGGCGGCAGGCCGCAAAAGAAGTGATTCATTGTTCATTTTTTTCCCTTTCTTTTGCGTTGCATTTCACTTTTGTTGGGTGCTGGGGAGTCGAGGGGTCATTATAGATTGGTGGAGGTAGCATTTTACTGTTTCTTCAGAAAGAAGGAAAGAAACATTTATTTGAGTTGAGGAGATTGTTCAAGGCTTCATTGGTGCTGTCTCTAAGATTGAGGATTATTTTTATCCTTTAATAATTTTCTTGTTCATTCCTATTTTTTCTGTCTATTTTATTCTAGGGACACTTTAGAAGGAAGGGGTGTTGTTTACTGCGCTGGCGTTAAATTTTTTTCTTTTTGTTTTCATAGTAGCTAATCTACATGGCACATGTCTTTTTTGCCCGCCCGGTGCGCCTATTGGTTTTTTCGACTTTTTTTTCTTTCTTGGAAGAGTAGAAAACCTCTATTCCTTCTAATTCGGTTTTATTCTATAAATGGTGGGGGGGTGTTCGGTATTGATATAAGTGATCTAAATATTTCACCCTCATTGCTCTTTATTTTATTTTCGCCCAAGAGATGGAGATGTGCATCAAGCAGAGAGAAATTAAAATAAATTCATCCCGAAAGTACTCACCTCATTGTACCCCACCTTCAACAGCAGTCACTTAAGACCTTTTTTTTTCTCCTTCCCCTCCGATGCTGCAGGTCTTGCTTGGCTTGGCTGGAAAAGGAATGGTGTGTAGAGTCGCGTGGTTGATGGGTATTGGGTTAGCGGCCTAACTTTAAGTGACTGCATTTTTTTATTTAATTTAATTTTATTAATTTTATTCTTTTGTAGGGGATGAGAATGGTAGGTGGTAAAGGAGTTGGGTCACGGGGGGTCACTCGGTGTTGGGTTCGCTGCATTTGTTTCCGTTGTGCTCCTATTTTATAGATTATATTCTACTGTGTATCACTCTTCAAGAGGGTACTATATCTTCTTACTTTAGTAGTGTAGTTTGCCAGTGTATACACCGAGTGATAGCCTATGACACAACAGTAGAGCACACCCTACACTCCCCACCCTAAGAGAGAGAGAGAGAAATCACTTTATTCAATACTAAAAGACCCCCACCAGCTATGTCCCACCACCCAGACTACTACCCTTGACCCCAACCACACGCTAATCCCAAACAAGCCAAGATCAGCGGCACTTTTGAGCCTCAAACATTCCCCCTTAGACATACACACCACGGCCCCCCCATAACCCAACCCCAACCCCCAACCCTCAACAGCCCCCTCCTCAAGGTCTACAAACTATGGTAGTATCGATACGACTCCCAGAGGGTAATCTATACAGCCGGAAACGCCGCTACAGTACCCGATTCTCACGGAAGTTATTGGTCGCCGTTGTTATCGCTTTTGTGGTACTCCTCTGGTTCCTCAGCGGAGGTGGTGGGGATGAGTTGAGGAGAGGGACGGATGTGGATTTAGGCGCCGTGAGGACGGGACTGAGGGGTTTGGTGATTGTTACTTGTCATGCTGTTTGGTTGGGTGGTGTAGCTGCTGGAGAGGATGAGAGCGAGTGGTAGGTTATTTCTATATCTCTATCCTATCCCCCCCCTTTTTTTTCAGTGTGGGCTAATAGGTGTATAGGGCGATTAATGATTTCCAGAAGGGTGAGACAAGGACGTTTATAAAACATATCGAGGCTGGTGTATCAATTGCTATGCAGGATCCTGAGAGCTTACTCGTTTTCTCTGGGTGTGTACTCTACATCTATTCTGTACTATGTCTTCGTGGACCGGGCCTCACTAACTACCTACCTACCACAGCGGTGAAACCAAAGCCTCAGCAGGTCCCCGTAGTGAGGGTGACAGTTATTTTGTAACCCCTCCCCTCCCCTCCCCCTCTCTACACAAAAGCTAACCTACATATAGAACCTAGCCGCAGCTCGAAACCTCATCCCCCCACCACTCCTGACCCGAACCACAACTGAAGAAAACGCAATGGACTCCTACCAGAACGTACTCTTCTCCATCTGCCGCTTCCACGAAGTAACCGGGCGCTACCCCAGCACCATAACCGTCATCTCACACGAATTCAAACGCGACAGATTCCAGCATTTTCACCGCGGGGCACTGCAGTTCCCGGAGGACTCGTTCGCGTTTGTTGGGATCGACCCGGAGTGGACTGAGGGTGGTGTCGGGAGGACTGTTTTAAAAGAGCAGATACTGGAGCATGAGAGGTTGACGAGAGAAGCTTGGGGTGCAGATCTGTATGCGTGTGTGGAGAGTGGGGAGTTGCGTGAGAAGCGGAGGGGTAGGAATCCGATGAGGAGGTTTAATGCCTATGCTATGAGTTGTCCGGAGCTGGTGGGGTTGTTAGGGTGGTGTGGGATTGACGGTGGGGAGTCGACGCTGTATCCTGGAGAGTTGCCGTGGTTGGAGTGAGTGGTTAAAAAAAAAAGTGTAATATTCTTTTCTTTCTTTCTTTCTTTCTTTCTTTCTTTCTTTTCTACTTTGATCTTGGATTTATGTAGGTAAGTAGGGCGTTTCTGGAGTAACTGAAGTTTATTATAGACTACCATGTATTTGTAATTTGTTTTTTCAGCCACTCCATTTATTTCACATCTCCAGTCATAATATATATCAAGTTAGAAGTTCCCTATAGTACCATGTACTTATGATTAATTCATTCGTCCCCTATAGCAGCACTCCTAAAACCACAAAAATCTTGGAAATAGTATAACACGATTTACTAGCTATATAGCAGCCGAGTAAAGTGACTATCAAAAATATTCACCTAGTAACCCCCCAAAAAACCACAAATGATAAATTCCTCTTAAAAAACCATTAAATAAACACACTATAAACTCATATTCATAGTTTCGAACCTCCTGCAAATCTATAGTGGAATCAGAATTTTAGAATCTATGCAATATGACGAGTGATAAACCATGATGAAACCCTACCCATCTAGTATTAAGGGACTTCACAAGAGCTAGAACTGATATATACGGAATATGAGATGTCAAGTACTTTTTTTTAATCCACGCCCCATCATTGTGCATTTACAAAAACAGGTTTCCCCCACGCCCACAGCCAAAAAAAAATAACGAAATATGGAAAAGAGAGAAAACCAAGAGCCCATTTTTGAATGTTTTTTTCTTGTTGTTTGCTAAAAATATTGCTTCACAAAAAAAAAAAGAAAAAAAGAACTATATTTTATTATTTTCAGTTACTTTTTTTTTCTTGCTGTACCCTAAACAAATCTAAGCCCTGCTCATCACACCCCAAGCCCTGATAAGATTATCCGTGTAACCTGCAAATAGTGTCTGACCGTCTGCACTCCATGCCAAAGATACACACTCTGGTTCCCTGCTCTTCTTACCGACAGCGATGAATTCGGGCTTGAGTTCATCGACCTTTGACTTCTTCTCGAGGTCAAAGATGATGATGGAGGTGGCGGTGGCAGCGCACAGCCAGTAGCGGTTAGGAGAGAAAACAAGAGCGTGGATCTCGTCGCCAGCGTTGAGGGAGTAAAGGTGCTTGGACTCGTTAAGATCCCAGAGCATGGTTGTTCCGTCTTTTCCTCCCGAGGCGCAGAGAGAGCCGTCGGGGGAGATGGTGACTGTGTTGATGTATCCGGTGTGACCGATGTGGTCAGTCTGGATGCGGCAAGAGGCGAGTTCCCAGACCTGATTAAGGGTGTTAGTATAGGGATTTCTGAGTAATATTAAGAGGATGAGTGGGGAAAGTAGTGAAGGTGGGTATATCATCAGTGCGTTGGTGATTGGTTGTCTCATAGACCTGATGGGGTCTCTGAAGTAGCAAATACTTTAAGGTTGCATAGCATCCTTTGATATCTTTTCCTCTTTTGAGGTAGAGAGAGTAATATAAGAGGGGAGGGAACAAACCTTAACCAATTTGTCCCAGCCAGCAGAAACAATCACAGGGTTCTGGGGGTTCGGGGAGAACCTGACGCAAGAAACCCACTCGGTGTGACCCTTGTCGGTGATGGTGAACTTGCAGTCACCGAGGGTATTCCAGAGCTTGATTGATCTATCCCTGGATCCGGAGACGATTTGACGGTTATCGGCGGAGAAAGAGACAGAGAGGACATCACCAGTGTGTCCGACGAAACGACGGGTAGTCTGACCGGTGGAGAGCTCCCACAGACGGAGGGTCTTGTCCCAAGAAGCGGAAAGAGCGTAGGCACCGTCCGATGAGATCACCTATTACTTTCCCTATTAGTGAAACGAACACACCTCCGGGGGCTGTATTTACTGAGAAATTGACATACACAGTCAGAGACAATGTGAGAGTGACCCTTAAGGCTCCTCTTGGGAACACCATAGCTCATCTCGTCACGGGTGCTGCAAAAATTCATCAGACAACTTTCTAAGAAAGACATCCTCCAGCTGCAGTGGAAACGTGCGGATATTTCTTACAGGTTCCAGATGATCAAGGTCTTGTCACGCGAAGCAGACAAGAGCATGTTGGGGTTCTCGAGGGAAGTAGCGAGGGACTATTTCATCTCCCAATAAGTATTTGATATACGTCCAGCAAAAGTATCATTGAGGGACCCTTACAGTAACCCAACCGCTGTGCCCTGATATTCAATACCAAAATCAGTTTCAATTCCAGTACTATCGATCTCAGATAATCCCCAAATCCATCTCAAAATCTGATGCCTAGTTTCCAACCTCAAAACCACCGGGAATCTCTCCTACCTTCAAGGGTCCCGCGCAAAACCATCTGTTCAGCTATACCCCACCATCGAATCAGTATTCATGCCCCTCCAAGCAAAAAACGGTGCAAATGTAAAAAAAAACACACCACTCATGATGTCTTATATAATTGACGGAGAGAAGTTGAATAGGGTCGTTAACTTCGTGGTGTTTCGTGGGTGGACGTGAGAATTCGTTTGCTGATGGGGGAATCGAAATCTCTCTGGTGTTGTGTGGGCGTCGCTCACGCCAAGACCCTGCGAACTAGCTGAAATCGACGTGTGAAGGGAATTGGTGGTGGGCGTGACTGTCTGGAGATCAGGGCCAACCCTTGACTATCTTATCTTATCAATCCTTATCTCCAACCCTAACCCTTCATCTGCAATCTGGCCTGGTAGTACATATAATATCACTCGGGGTATCATTCATCCACCGCCCGCACGGGACAAGGGAAAGTGCATATGCCACCCTTGTATCAGGGGGTAAAATAAAGGACAGCCGTAATTCTCGCTATTGCTCCGAGTTTCCACCGCACCACCAAGAATCGTCGCGTAAGTTGATGTCTCGGGGGGGTTTTCCTTCACGTTTCAGGTCGGCACCGCTCCATCCCAAAGCTTATTTCCACATGGGAAGGGACGTCCCTCGCTGATATAAAACTCTGCTGGAATTAATTAGGGTTACGGGTCATCCGGGACTACCCTAGACTTGATGGATAAATAGAACTCGTCTGTGGCTGCAGTCAGATACATCATGTACAATACTCTGTTCTCGTCGGTGGGTCGCTTCTCATTTGTTATTTTATTTGTCCTACATCTTACGCAGAGCCCCGATTGCGAGTGCAGAATCGCTCCAAAATGGTTAAAAATAAACCGAATGAGCGATCGTCTGTCCGTGTATCGTAGCATTCAATAACAAGATTACATATATGTATTCTACCCTTCAACCCAGGCTGTTACTTTACTTGCTACGTCCCCCCCGAAAAGCACAGGAGGTGCCCACCCTCCGTGCGGCACAGATTGCCGCGTACCCTATAACTCTATAACTCTATAACTCTGTAACCCTATGAGGTTTATTGTTTGTGCTCCTCTGCCCAGTGGGGAGGACGCAGAAGAAAGAAAACAGAGTGGAAAGTGCAGAAAAGGATACAACTGTTTCCACCCTGTCGCATAGCTGCCCTTCCAACAATGGTCACAATCAGGAAAACACGAGAAGCCAGTATAATACTCTGCACCTGGGACTATCTGCAGGGTTATTTAGGAGCACACCTTGGATTAGCAGTGTGATTACCGTATCATGGTCCATGCCGTGCGGCTGAGCTGATTGTGGGCGGGCGAAGCTAGCTGTATTCAGTGATTGCTAAGCCTCTCAACGTCTCTCCCTCCCCTCCCTCCCCCCCCAACCTCACTCCTTCCTCCTCCCGGCTATTTCGTTCCAAACCGCAACTTCACAGCCCGCACTCACACCTGTACGACCGAGCAGGGGCAGCCATGATCACGAATCATATGTGCACTGGTGTTGCTTAATAGAGTAGTGCTCTCTGCGGGTCCAGGGAACATATACCTCTGTAGAGTATGGACAGGCTCGGCTCCGGGGTGGATGGCTGTCATAATTAATTGAGCAGAAGGATGAGGATGAGGGCAGTACTACGATAGGTATGTACGAGCAATAAAAAAAAAAAAAAAGTAGCGCTTACTTTTTTGCCCTCAACGGTGCATTACCCCCTCGTGGTTTCTATTTACGATCACTACTCCCTGTGGCATCCGACCAACTCAAAACCAGGCCTTACTCAATAGCATCTTCTTTTGCTCTGAATTTCCCGCGTTATTCTCACCGGCAAGTCACCGGCGGCCACTGCGCTGTCGAGCCGATCAGCAATGTATGTGTGTAATAACAGTAATAACATACAATATCCTCCTCAGTTATGGCACTTTCCTCCCCCCCTTCCTTCGCTTCCCCTCTGTGCTGTGGGAGTATTTGCTTCTTCGAACACCTCCGGCCAGTCAAAAGCGGCTGTGGCTGAAGCTGAACGCATGCAACAAAGAAGCTATTGGACAATCCTCCCGACTTCCATATCCGTCCACGCGTGTACGACACAGAATTGAAGGAGTGTATGACCATCTAAGTAATCGTTCGAGAGTGTCTCCCTTCCCGTTTTCCGTCTCCTGCCTTTCTCTCTCTTTTTTTTACACCACTACACCAACAACCTACTGTCTAGCCTTCCCACGATCTTCGTGATAGTTGGTCCACTATACGCCAGAGGATAGCAAACACTATCTCCTCTTCGTCTTGAAAGGAGCATTGGCTCTTTTACACAAAAAAAAAAAAAACCGAAATAGAAACCTTGATCCAGAAATGCGACCGGCCTCGCTACTTTCAGCCGCGCTGTGCGGAGTCCTTTGGGCGTCATCGAATATCATTTTCGGCGCTGTAGCTCAGATAACAACATCAACTCCAGTGCCCCCAGGTATAGGTGGTGTTGCACGGGGGGAGGACTGTAGGCAGTACATTGGCGAGGAGTGTGTAACGTCCTGTATCAACCAACTCACGACTGGTCCTTTCACCGAGAGCTGTCAGTTAAGTACCACGATATTACCTGTTACTCAAACACCGACAGGAAGTGGCATATTGGTCGCTGGATCTACGACTTCATCCTTGAGTTCAACCGTAACAACATTTACCTCTTATGGGAGTGATGGCGCTCCTGTTGCAACGTCTACTTTCACCTTGTTGCCTGTTACAATAACAGGTAAAATCGGCCCTAGCCTAACGACATACGTCATAACAAGCACTTTAGGCGTAGAACCTACTATCACTTCCTCTACAGAAACTTCAAGCAGTGCTAGGTCTACTGGCAGTTCGGAAGCGGCCGTTAAGACGTCGGGCACTTCAAAGAGCTCGAAGAGCAACACTGGCGCAATAGTCGGTGGGGTGGTTGGTGGGATTGTCGTCATTAGTCTTATCGCTCTTGGGATATTCTTCTTTCGACGCCGTCGTCGCAACCAGTCTGGCACACCTCGCGACGCATTCGGCGGCCTCGAAAAGAATCGCGAATCCTCCTCTCCATCTGTATACCCAGGTCCTACTCCGCAAGTAATGACATACGACAACCCGACTGGTGCACCTCCGCAAAATGTCTCGCCTGGAGAAGCGCATGCTCTGATGTCTGGCTACCCGGACACTCAACCGTCGGGTGAAGTCGTCCCAGTGGTTGGTGCACAGAAGCCATATGTGGTTGGTTCAACAGAGAGAGAGGTGGACGAAGATGGAGTTAGTCTGAGGAGTCCGAGCCCTACCCTGCCGGATGAAGGAGCAGGACGGGGGAGAGATTTTGTGCCAAGATTGCCAATTTACAATCGGGGCAGTGACGAGACTCCTCGCGGTCCAGCGCTGTAGAGTCGGTTTTGGGTTAATTGATGGGGGAGGTGGAGTGTTTGATACCCGTTTATATGTTTATTTTCTGGGAGGGGATTTGGGTGGATTTATTGGTAGAGGGTCTGAGTCATGGTCAACGGACGGACGGTGTGAACAAGAGCTCAGGAGGGCTATTTGTTCTTGGAATAAAGGGATTAAGGGGGGTCGGGCGTTTTTTTAGGTTGTATTTATATTTTTCATGACTCTCGTTTAAGGATTTTTTTATGGCAGAGAGAATAGTTGGGGGGTTTCTATTGTTCTTTTTTATATTTACTTTAGGTGATGGGGGCAAAAGTGCGTGTTTTATTCTTACTAGGTCATTTTGTCAATCTCACGTGTAATTTTTCTACATTCTTTTAGCGTATATCGATGGGTTTTTCCATTTCTCACTCGTTTGAGCGGGGTATTCGGATTGTAGGTATGTGGTATTTACATGTAGTTTGATATTGTTTGAATAGGACGCTGTACTTGGGGGTTTCGAGGTAAGGGAGAAAGTATTCCCACTATTGACTTTCTTTACTGCGTGTCTTTTAACTATGGGTCCCCCCTTTATTGGTAGTAGGTAGTCACTCATGAATATTAGTGGAGAAGCTGCCCAACTATTTACATCTAATATTATAACCTACTAAATAATCATTTCCCCTGCAGCCTTTTCAACCCCTCTTCGGCCCTCTCAATCCCCTCCTTCATTCCCAGCCCCTTTGCCAGACTCAACGCCTCGCTAAACTTCTGTCTCGCCAGGTCTCGATCATTTAGCATCTCTGCGAACTCGGCAAGGTTGTATGTAGCTACTACGCAGCCGGTATCGCATTCTTCGGTTCGTTCAGGGGGCTTTATAGTCTCGGATAGCTTTAATGCTTTCTGGGCCCACTTTGTTGCAGAGTCTGAGATTAGCTGTTGGCGGGTTATGGGTGCGCCGGGGGGGATAGGCTGCTGTGCGAGGGAGATAGAGAGGTTGTTCACTGTGGTGTTAGTATCATGTGTTTCTGGGGTGGGGGATGGAGAGGGAGAGAGGGGGGATGTACTCAACACCACGGCATGACAATTATTACTCGGCAGAAGATCCAGCGCCTGTAAATACAACGGCGTAGCCAAAAAGTGTTGATCACAACCTTCATAATAATCCGCCAAATTCTCCAAAGCCATGCCGACCTCTTCACCACTCACCCACTCCCCCTCATCCACACTTCCACCTACCGTCGCCGCCGCCTCCAACCGCCTGCTCCTCTCCTTCAACACCGTCTCAACAGCCCACACGAGGGCCTCTTCCGCTTCAGCCGGTTTCCCACCATCTATATACAACTCACCCAACTTCAACCCAACCCTCACAGCTCTCCGCAACAACCTTGTCCGATCCACACCAATATCCCTCAGCTTCGCGCCAGCAACAACCTCGTCCAGCACATGCTCCAGTATCTCGATCGTCTTGTCCTTCCTACCGGCCTTCTCAAGGATCCCCGCCAGCTCGATCTTGATACCGGTGACTTCGTCAGAGAGGGGGTCCATGCCGAGTTCTGCGCACTTTTGGAGCGCGGTGCGGAAGTGGTGTACGGCGTCTTGTGGCTTGTTGTATAGTCCGTAGTAGAGGCCTTTGCGTAGTTCTTTGGCTACGGGTGGTGGGTAGTTGTGCATGGTTTTGGAGAGGAAGTCTGTGTAGGTGTGGTATCCCCATAGAGCGATGGCGACGCCTGAACCGGCGCTAGAAGAGAGGGGGAGAGAATTAGTTGGTTATTTATGTATTTTTTGTGGGGAGGAATAGAAGAGAAGGGGCATGTACAAGAGGATTGCTAGGGCTGCTAGGGTTCGGGTGCGGGTGGAGCCACTGTGAAGGACTTCGTTGCGGAAGGAGCGGCGGAGGTTGTCGTATATGTTACGGCGGGGGATGAGAGGGAGGGCGGGCATTGAGAGCGGGTGTAGAGGGGCGGAGAGGGCGGTTTTGCGGAGGCATTGCGGCCTGGTAGAGCAGCGGGCGAGTCGTGAGAACATGGCGGGCTGGTCTGTGTTGAAACGGCGGCGAGTGATAGATGTTTATTGCGGTGACGTCGGTGGTGGGCTTGGCGTGTACTTGGCGGTGGTTATCGTGCTTGGCGGGGGGTGAATGGGAGTACATGTACATAGTAAAGGTAGGGTGTTTTTAGAGATATTATTTATTAAATTTGTTGGGAATAGAGTAAGGGAATATTACATGAAGTAAGGGCTGTAGATCTAATGTTAGATTTTACGAGATATGTTACTCTTTACCCTTCTACTCAAGCCTCTATTCACGATACTCAAGACACCAATCGCAGATAGAATCCCCTACGCTCTACTCTCGCCGCCACACAGAGACACATACTAGGTCAAAATATATAAACATAAGACAAACCCCAAGTAATACAGAAGCAACAATCTAGACCTAAAGACTACATGTACTGCAATGCACACCCTAAATAGAAAAAACCTCAGTACCAAAATTCCAGACCCGCCAAGAATCAGCCTTGCGTAAACAAGGCTACTATAATGCCCTATTATGATCTCCACGTCTGACGCATCCTACCCGTAACCGAAATACAGACTGTGCGACATTGTGAGCAATTCACTTATCGGGGGGGCTGAAGGGTATGCACTTTTGACAACCCTTGTCTTGAGAGTATGTAGTTCTGTTTGGACAACCAACTTCTTTAGATGACGTGGGAGGAAGAAAGAGCAGAACCTTGGGTGTGTGTTTTTTTACCAATGGATAGGTGTGGTGGGAGCCCCTGTTTGAGTATCTATTTAGCTCTAGATATAATGAGGTTGAATGGCCGCAAGGTCAAATTAACATTGGGGGGCTTTTTTTAAAATTTATATCTCGGCTGTAGTACGTACATACATACATAGCACCCAACAAAACACGTGATATCAAATGCACGGGGGGGAAGAAAAAAAAACCCCCCAATAATGTATCATTTCTACAACTCTAGCCGTACCCTTCAATAGGGCACAGATGGTATTCCATGCTTCACGCACCACATAATATGTTTATATCTTTAACCTTGAGAATTGGCGATACGCTGTCTCTCGATCTTTGCATAGTATCTATTCTCCCGGGTTAGTCTTTATCTAGGTGGGTAGATACTGATTGAGGGGAACTTACGCATCGCGCTGACGGATCGCGGGGATGTGGTACCCTGCGTATGTTGTGAGTGCGGGTTGTGGGTGATTTTTTGTTTATCGTGGGTATAGGTTATACTACTCACCGTACCAGAAGAGGTATCCCATGGCTGCAGTGACGGGTTAGCGAATGAGCGCATCGGGAGGGAGGGAGAGACATACAGGTGCCGATTCCGAGGGCAACAGATAAGTCGAGGACTAGGCCCTTCCTGAGTCTACCAACGATTGGAGCAATGGCCATTTCGAGTGAGGGATGGATGAGTGGAGAGTGGAGTGTGGGGAGTGGGGTAGAGTGGGAGTTTGCACTGTGGAAGAGTTTGAATTAGAAACAAATGGGCCTGGAGGGAGAGAGAACTGTATATTCGAGAGAATCAATGGGAATAGCTTACAGTGGATAGGGAGTACTTGAGAGTGTTGTAAGTAGACAGAAGGGGGGAGAGATTGGGGGAGAAATCAGGTGAGGTGGGAGGGAATCTGGCGATGCTTGGCGGGTCACGTAACGATGCTGCTAAACCCGTTGTGTTGCAGCCGGGTGAGAAAGTCGCAGTGGCAGCGGTGGCAGCAGTGGTAGCAACAGTGGTAGCAACAGCAGCAGTAACAGCAGCAGTAACAGCGGCAGCAACAGCCAGCAGCAGCCAGACAGCCAGCCAGCCACTCAACGACGACATAATCCCAATCCAATAGCCACAACAACTACTCTACTCCCTTTTACATAACTCTTCCCCCTACATAACTCTTCCCCCTACATATACTCTGATACCCCCTCATCTTTCTTAAAACACTTTCCTGGAAGCAAATCATCTCCAATGGCGACTACCGGGCAACCCCCTAAGCTCACCATCGACTCTTCCTCCCTCGACCCCCGTCCCTCCAAACGGCGAAGAACCATAGTCCCCTCCCCTCCCGCACACACCGATGCGCCAGCCATCCTGCCCGCAGAGATGGTCGCCGGCCTGCTCAACCGCAGCGCAGCAGTGATCATGAAATCCGTAGGCTTCGACGGAGCCACCTCTGTCGCGCAAGAGAGACTACGACAACTAGCAGAAGACTGTGAGAGCAAACACACACCACATTGAAACTCCCTAATCTCCCTACTTACGTTTTTTTCTTTTCTCTCTTCCTCCCGGGGAGTTCTGGTTTGATTTTTTTTTTTTTTCTTGTGAAAAATATAGATTATCTCCAGATGCTACATACAGTTCAATTATTCGCACATGCGCAACGACGAACACGACCCACGGTTCTCGATTTCCAGGACATGCTCTCGAGTTCACACATACCATTGGCGTCACTCGAGGATGAGCTCAAGAGGGTGCCGTCAAAAACCCACTCTTTTGTTCCACCACCACCATCGCCGCCACCGCCTCCACCCCCCGATCTTTCATCGCTACTAGGGCCGGAATTGGAGGGTGGGGAGAGGGATAGGAGGTCTTATGTGTACGAGCATTTGCCGCCGTTTCCGAGTAGGCACACGTACATGGAGACACCGGTGTTTACGGAGCGGCCCATAGAGCCGAGGATGATTAGGGAGCGGGCTACAGAGGAGGCTCGGTTGGCGGAAAACGCGTTGCGGAAGTTGCTGGCGGTGTCTGCGGCGAGTAAGGATTTGGAAAACTCGCAGAGTGGTGCGGTCGTTGGGGATAAGCGGAAGCAGCGGGATGAGGCTTGGAAGAAGGCATTTGAGGGATTGAATCCAGAGGGGAAGCCGAATGGTGTTGCGATTGGTGTAATTGGGTCTTCTGGAAAGGGCAAGGCGGTGGAGGGCGAGGGTGATGCGGGATATCTTGAGGTTATTGTAAATGCGGATAGTCAGTTTTGGAGAAAAGGGACATCGAACGCGAAGAGGAGGCGGGCGACTACTGCCCCTGGGGGTGTGTAGCCTAAGTGTTTTTTTTTTTTAAAAAAAATATTTCTTTGTATTGATTTATCTCTCTATTTCTCTTTTTTTAATCGTGGCGCACGCAGAGTATTTCTTCACTTATTTCTGTTTCTGTTTCTTTTCTATTGGGTATATCTGGACGGCGGCGGTGAAGATGTGGGCTGGCGGGCTGGGGGTTATATTTATTACTTGATTAGATTCACCGGTCTGTATATTTCTTTTATTTCTTTTCTGTTTGTTTCACGCAAGCCAGTACAATACTGCTTGCTTGTACTTTATTCTACTCACATCAAGCCCCACATACCGGGGTACGTAGGTCCGATTAGTTAATGAACGATATTATAACCTACTCCCAAGCAAGAGATATACTTAGGGCCCACGCGTTGATATATGTATTTGCATTACTCACGTGACTAGTATAATACATCTTGGCATATCATTACAGCTCTCTTGACTTCTCCACGCCCGTAACCTCAATTGTAATATCTCTCCCTGTAGCACCATCCTTACACCTACTCTCACCCTCACCCTCAACATTAACTTCTCATTATACAACTGGCTTCGTTATATAGTATATATATATCACTACGTACCTTCGGAATAACCTCTCAATGGGCCAACATCTGATCTTTTCGCCCTCTACTCGACAGTCCCATTGGAGCATCTCTAGTAGTGTGCATTTTTGTAGGTCTGTGATGGGGTGCTTACGGCGGTGGCCGGTGTGGACGTCGTTTTGCAGACGGTGGGGGAGCTGCGAGGCGGGGAAGACGGTGATTGGGATACCCATTTGTCGTTGTTTGTGGGGATGTAGGTAGGTTGTAGGGTGTGGGGGGTGTGGGTTTTAAGGTGTGACGCGTTGATTACTGGGTTCACGAAAGCACGGGGTTTGGGGTGTTGGTTTTTAGAGGTCTGTTTCGTGTGGTGTCTTATTTTTTTTTAAAACAAAAGTCTGACTGGTATCATATGTTTCTCTAGGATATGTTGGGACTTTTCTCGCTGTTTGCTACGTTCACAGTGATTGCTAGGTTGTACTTCTGGTCATAATTCAGGCGGCCAACCTTCGGGGGAGGGAAAGTCTGGATCGGGACGTAATTCCCGTGGTGGAGATTATGATCATTGACATCGACATCTGCTTTTCAAACACCAAGCTACAGGTCTAATAAAAGGCACTCCCGGAAACAGAAAAGGGTGTAATACCCCCTTCCCTCCAGGAAATTAAAAGATTTTAGCCTACCGCAAGGCTGAAGATCTAGAAAAGCTTTCATCCGAAACCTTGGAGGGTTACTCAAGCATCAACGCGGATATCCGGGTGTTTTCCTCCATTCTTTCTAAAATAAATAAAATAAAACAAGAAAAGAAAGAAATAATTACTCCTGTTTATATAGATCGTATTTTTGACGATCGAAAGAGAGGGACAAAAGAAGAAGAAAACTTGTTATAATTCGTGTGGTATTGCTCGGCAATCGGGGATCTGCTAGACTGAGACGGGGTCAGGCGGGCATATAGCAAACAATGGTTCAGCCGACACCCCCCTCTCACCCCGACCCCGACCCCATCATTAATCTACCACGCCTCCCGTGAGCGATTCCAGGGTTCACGTGGGGCGTAAAATGGAAGAAAAGAAGAGATTTTGATCTGAGCTGAATCTTGGCTGGGTCCTGCATAGGGTAGATACCGTAGGTTAGATCGATTAGTGACAAGGGTCTAGAAACAGAGGGGTCTGGTGATAACATATCATGCTGCACTGCACGCACCGAGTACCAAGGAGGTGTAGAGAATCAAGGGTTATGTATTGTGTATGTTTATTGAGAAGGTGAAGGTAGCGAACGCGGGGAGAGAGGGGGGGAGGGAGGAGTAGTAATTAGAGAATTGTTGGGGATTGTGGAGTTTTATGTGCGCAGTTGCGGAGAAAAGAAGAAGGAAAAAAAAAAAAGAACCAGGAAGGAGGGAGGGCAGCAACGCATCATAGACAACCCAGTGCACTGCACGTACCATCATCATCCACTATCGTCTGTTTCCACTTCAGACACCCCTCCATTTCTATTCCCCATCCATTCAGCCATCAATCTCCCCATTAACTACAACTTCTCCATCATTGCCTCCAGCCAATACTGCCACTGGCCGTCATATCCTGTACCTGTGCATCAACTTCCCCTCCCTCTCTGTCCAATTAACCCCTCCATCTCTCCCCTCCATCTATCTTATCCATAATGTCGACCCCTCCTCTCCCCTCGACTCCCGTGAATTCCGTTGGCGTCACTCCATCAGACTCTTCGCTGTGGTCTCGCCTAACAACATACGCCTCGGAGAATAAGGCTGTTGTGTACACTATCGGCGCTGTGGTGGTGGTTGCTGGGGCTGGTGGCATTTACTACATCTCGCAGCAGTCGCGGGAAGCCGGAAAGAGTGGAAAGCCAAAGAAGGACCGACGGAAGGATAATAAGGATAAGTCTTCATCAAAGGACAAGAAAGTTTCAGAGGGTGAGACTCCAATTGGGTCACCGTCACAGTTTTTCTCTACCCCCCCACCCCACCGTTGGGTTTATCATTGTGGGGAGGAATGACGTATTTTCGGCGCTCAACCATGCTAATTGTCCATGTTTTAGAAAATCAATCTCCACCTCCAGATCAAGAAGAAGAAGCTCTCCCGGAAGTCGATGAAGAAATTTTAAAGACTTTGTCAGATGAGGTACCTCATCCTGTAGATTTTGTCTTGTTGTGGCGCAGTTGTGTTTTAACATTGGTCCCCTCTACCAGAAAAAAAAAGAATATGCAGGAAAACTCAAGGCTGCTGGTAACAAGGCCTACGGTAGCAAAGATTTCGCACTAGCTATCGATTTATACAGCAAAGCCATCCTTTGCAGACCAGACCCGATTTTCTACTCTAATAGATCTGCCTGCTACAATGCCCTTTCGGAATGGCAGAAGGTTGTTGATGATACGACTGCGGCAATTGCGCTCGATCCAGAATACGTCAAGGCACTCAACCGTCGAGCACATGCATATGAGCAACTTGAGAATTATAGTGAAGCCCTATTGGACTTTACGGCTAGCTGCATTATTGATGGATTCAGGAATGAGAGTGCTGCGCAGAGCGTGGAGAGATTGTTGAAGAAGGTTGCCGAGGCGAAGGGAAAAGCGATGTTGGCGGATAGGCCCAAGAGACTACCTTCGTGCACATTCGTTTCAAACTACCTACAAAGTTTTAGACAGAAGAACCCCCCGCAAGGCCTCGAGGATTCGGCTCCTCTGCAGGAAGGTACTGGTGATTATCATCTGAGGGCTGGGCTTCAGGCTGTAGAAAGAAAGTCCGTTAGTGGGTATGAGGAGGCTAGTGAAGAATTTGAAAAGGCCATGCAACTTGGAACAGACTACGAGGCGTACGCGCTGAACTGGAGGGGTACTTTCAAGTACCTGCGGGGTGATCCAATGGAGGCACTTGCTGATCTCAGCAAAAGTATTGAGTTGGATCCCAGATTGACCCAGAGCTATATCAAACGGGCTAGCATGCTTTTGGAACTTGGTTTGTTTCCGCAAACTTGTACACGATGTAAACACAAGAGTTAACGGATATTGTAGGTGATCGTGAGGGCGCTGCATTGGACTTTTCTACCGCTCTTGAGCAAAACCCAGATGATCCAGATATTTACTACCATAGGGCGCAGCTTCACTTCATTCTCGGTGAATTCGCTGAAGCCGCCAAGGACTACCAGAAGTCGATCGATCTCGACCGGGATTTTATCTTCTCGCACATTCAGCTCGGTGTTACGCAGTACAAGATGGGTTCAGTTGCATCTTCGATGTCGACGTTCCGGAGGTGTATCAAGAACTTTGACAAGACTCCAGATGTATACAACTACTATGGAGAGCTTCTGCTCGATCAACAAAAGTATCAAGAGGCGATTGAGAAGTTCGACACAGCGGTTGACATGGAGAGGACAGTAAAGCCGATGGCTATGAATGTTTTACCATTGATCAACAAGGCTTTGGCATTGTTCCAATGGAAGCAAGATTTTACCGAGGCTGAGGAGTTGTGTAAAAAGGCTCTTATTAGTATGTCTTGGCCGATTTAGAGGAGTTTTTTATTTTAGGATATTGGCTAACTAGTTGACAGTTGATCCGGATTGTGATATTGCTGTAGCGACAATGGCTCAGTTGCTCTTGCAACAGGGTAGAGTGACAGAAGCGCTCAGGTACTTTGAGAAGGCTGCTGCATTGTCTCGGACCGAGGGGGAGATTGTCAATGCATTGTCATATGCTGAGGCTACTAGGACACAGTTAGAGGTAAGAATTTGTGTTCTGTTATTTTCTGCTTTTATTACCCCTTTACGCTCTTTTTACTATGATGATTTTAAATCACACCCACATGACTTGAAGACCTTAGGGTCACATGTTAATGCCTTGTTGATTCCTGAGTTTATACCGCTACTGTTCTATCTAAAACCGATACACATCTACTACACGGTTCAAATACTGATTGTGCGTTCCTCGGGTCCTAGGTACAAGAGAAGTATCCGCAATTGGCAAACAGGCTCCAAGGGATGGCTGGTATGAGATAAGTAGTAGTGGGGATGCAAGAGCAGTAAAAAGGCAAACAGGCAATGGGTTAAATAAAAGCGTTTGACTTTTGTTGCTAATGGATAAAGCACTGGCTGCTATAGTGAAGTAAAAAAATGGTGACATTAGTTTGGGGGCAAGGGACTAAAAAGAGTAAACGGAGCACAACAGGAGCAACTACAGACTTTGTTTTTGTTTTTTTTCTGTTTCCTCCGTTTATCCCCCCGGGTTTCCTTTGGTTACATAAGTATCTCTTGGAGTTATTCTTTTTTTCCCTTTCTCTTCTTGTATTATGATTTCTGGATGGGTTTTTTTTATCATTTTTGTTGGGCGGCTGCTATCGTTGGATAGTTAAGGGCCCTTACCTACCTACCTACTTCCCTGTATGGATTCGCCTCCGTTATTCAGTTTCTCGATTTTCCCCATCCATTGCATATATATTGGTTTCGCATATTTATTGTCCTTGTTGCATACTCGTCATTGGTATCCTCTATCTCGGACTTCTTCCCTCAGTCGTTAACCTCGAGGGAAAAAAATGGATATCGAACATACATGACACTCTACTCACTACCTACAGCCCATAATACGGGTCTTTTTTTTTTTACATAGCTCCACTCCTGATAATCTAGAAATTACCACTTTACTCTTTACTAATGATTTTGTTTATATTACTATGACCTTGTAGTTGTTTATTTGTGTTGTATGTTAGTGGGATGATGTGGTGTGGTATGATCCGTATGGTATGATTGTCAAGAGGTACGGTGGGTATATAAACACGAACTCCAGCAAGCTACTTCCTGCCAGAGAGACCGAGTGATATAGAGTGACTAGAATACGTCGATATCGGTTCGGAAATATAAATCACGTGGAATATCCCTCTACTCCTCTATCCCCCTTGAGAAACTGTTTTCATGAACCGCTTAGAAAAAAAAAATCTAGAAGTACAATATCTCTTGTTGACGTACTACAGACATTAAACTCAAGAGACGATAGTGGTGAAAACAAAAAAAACCGAATAAGGGAAACTAAAAAAGAAAAGAAAAAAAAAACCACTTCCTAAACACAGTACCCCTTTTCACCTTTTTTTTTTTCTTTCTCTTTTTCCAACCACAATTCTCAATTACACCTCACACTCACGCTTACTAACCCACTACTACTTCTGGCCACCATACCCAGGCGGCCCACCCATCGGGGGGGCAAACCCACCCGGTGGCGGCGGACTCAAAACCCCACCCGGCGGCGGGACCATCATACCGGGCATCGGCGGTGGCATCCCACCCATCATCGGAGGCGGTATCATTCCGCCCATAGTCTGGTCACCACCAGGAGGTGGTGGCAGACCTCCTGGGAACTGAGGGGGAGGTGGGAACCCGGCTGCACCAGGGAGTGGTGGGAACGGAGGCATTCCTGGACGCGGGGGTGGGGGAAGTGCGCCTGGTTGGCCGGGGAGAGGGAAGCCGAATGGAGGAGGAGGAAAAGCTTGGCCAGGACGGGCTGGAAGAGAGAGAATGTTAGTATGGGGGGTGGGTTAAAATTGGGGGGGGGGGGACGTACGTGGGAAGCCGAATGGTGGTGGTGGGAAACCGGCTTGGCCGGGGAGGCCGGGCATTCCGGGCATCGGCATACCGGGCATACCTGGCATACCTGGCATTCCGGGCATTCCGGGCATACCTGGCATTCCACCCATGCCGTTAGGAAGGCCGGGCATAGATTGCCCTTCTGCGGCGTAGGAGGAGGTGATGGAGTCGATTACAGACTGGGCTTTCTCGTGGCCGATTTCTGGATTGGGTTGTTAGTTATTGTAGCAGAGGGGATAAAAGGAGGGACAGACGTTGGTAGTATTCGACGACATTGCGGAGGTGGTTACGGCCGCTGTTGTGCGCTTTGCGGACGCTGATGGAGTCGTGCGTTAGGTAGACGTCGCAGTAGTCACCTATGATTGTTAGCTGAGCTGTGGCGACACGGCGTGCGCGCGCGTGTGTATCTAGAGAGGGACTTACAGAAGACTGTGAGAGGTTAGTTAATTGTATCTTTGTATGGTTAAAAGGGGGGTGTGGACTTACATTTGGGCATTTTCGCGACGTTGAGGGAAGCTGCGGCTCTGGGGGGATGAATGAAGCTTTGTTGTTGTTCGTGATGGGAAAAGGAACATCCCATCACTTGGCAGGGAGGATCTGATAACGGGTCATGGATTGTCACTCGTTATTTCCTATCTTTCACGTAACTGAGAAATAAAATTTTGTTCTTGAACACTTATTCTATAATCAACTAAAGCATGTCTTATAGGACGATTGTCCTGTGTAATTTCTATATGCGGCCTGACAAGAAATAGACTGAGATAGTGACTATGCCCACACTACGTTGCTTAATTCCCAATATGTCCTCCATTTCTTATTTCTATACGGGTATAGTGAGTGTTTCCTGTGGAGCTCTATTGTTATATAATTCTGTTCAGGGGCGTGTAAAGGACGATGCTAATGACTCGTAAACTATAATCTCGTTTTGATACACCTCCGAATTCTGGTGCACGGCTTAATCGCTTCTTTTTCAGCTAAAATTAGTTCTATATTTGATAATATAAGGGGAAGAAGGTTTACCAGTGTGAGTGACATTGTAAGGGGCTGACTTTCAACCTCCCTAAAATAATATAGTGATAGCTTTAATTCATGTTATATAGCCCTGCCTTTGTATAGAGTCGGAGCTAGGCTAGGAATATCATTGTATCTAAAACGTGTTAAAAGTACACTCAAACAAACTGACCCTTTTAAGGATGTTCCGAAGATAACTAAATTACTCTACTCGGGTAGTAATTAAGACCTTGTATGGCACAGTTAACTCAAACCTCAATACATCCCGCTTACCAGCTACTCTACGCAATGAAGGCGCCCTGTATTGCGATCGAGTATCAGTTCTAGAGGTGCTTTTGGGTATGAAAATAGTTACTATAGCTTGCGAGTGCTAGTTGTTATCCACCGCCCGAGAAAGTTTCTAAGAAATGAATCTAGGGGGGCTAGGTGACTAGGCGTACTGACTAATATAATGATATATGATATTCATTTGCCTAAGAATTATCATGATTTTGTTTAGGGCGCTCTTTCTTAATCGGCAGTCATCAGCATTGAACACCCCAAAGTCTTCTACTAATGGAATGGCCTAATTTTCTTCATATATTGATATATCAATAGGTTGATTCCAGGGAATTGTTTCATTCACCTCAACAGACTGTAGATAGTGGTTTAGTTCCATTGTTAGGTTTCTGTCTCCATTGCGTTAATTAAGAGGAATAATACCTTCTATTGGTTTTATATTTTCAAGAGTAATAGAAGGATCTGAATGAGATACTGTGAAGTCATCCACGCAGTACGAACGCCTCATTATTTTCTCTAGCCGTGGATCTGAGAAATGTTCCGTGGTACGTTTAGACCTAAAATACGCTGGAGAGATCTAATTATATGCTCCAGATTTTATTTTAATGAAAACGATCTCCTTGGGGTCCCTAGATTTCTATTTACCTATCTAATAAGTCAGCTATGGATGTGCTTGGGAGGATGAGGGGATGAGATTGGGTCGGCCCTAGAATCATCGGAGGCTTGAAATACCATAGTGTTGCAATTTATTGGGACAATATGGAAGCAGCTGGAACTCGATACTATATTCGACCAACAAAGCTGTGAGAGCTTTTCTTACTGATTTGTTCTGTAATGTCCTTTTCTATCATGTTCTTCAAAGTATCGGTAGGAGCATGTCTAAAGAGAAGAGTACACTTAGCATGTTATCGTGGTAAAGAGGTTAGATTATATGGGCGTGGTAAACCCTTCATGGAGTTTAACAACATGATAACGGTGATGATTGTGTAGAGATAATGAGACGTTGTGTTCCTGACTAGGTTTTGATCACGAACAAGGATCAGTTGAGCCTCACCAGACCCAACAACCCTCCCACTTCCCCAATTGCTCCAACTCCACCACCCACAACCCCCCCACACACAAGACCGCCCACTATGACGACCCCCAAAATGCCTGGAATGACCCCGAATTCACACGGTGCTTCATTCACATTCTCCCCAGCACTTCTTGGTCAATCCCCCGCCGCCGCTCAACACCTCCTCAATAAGCATCGTTCCCCGGCACCTATGCAAGCAGGCTTCAGCACCCCCGAAGCTCTCGCTGCGATGGGGATTGGTATGACACCAGGTGCGTCGGGGGCTAGTCACTTAGGTATCCCGCAAATAAATATGGGGATGAACATGCCACCGGATGAGAGTAAGAAGCGGGAGCTGGGGGAGATACTACGATTACTTGCATTGCGCCCTGGGAGGATCTCTGAGGAGGGGGTAGAAAGGCTTGCGAAGAGAATGGGGTAGGTATCATCTTCAGGGAAGCTATGATAGAGCTGACATTTTGGGTAGTCTGGAATGCTACAAAGACACAACTACAACCCCAGGCCTTACTACCATGTCCCTCGCTGCCAAAATCTTTCTCCTTGATATAGATTTCCGCGACTCAACTATAACCCGTGTTGCGCTCTCATTTGCACAGACTGCTGGCCCCTCTCAGGAGCTTGCGCATCTTGCAGACACAATCCTTCACAGGAACCTCTGCCCCAATCTCAAGAACCCCAAGGAACACCCACCACTCATATCACCCTCCCTCTCTAGCTTTGCGGACAACCTTGACCGACTAGCAAAGACTGACCGTCTTAGCTCTCCTCCAAACCTCAATTGCTTCACCGCAATAACCGGAATCTACACCTCCCTCTCCAAGATCTTCGCTCACGAGTCCAGCACCCTCGAGGATGGCCCCATAGCCGCAATGTGCAAAGGCACCGGCCGCCCCCGCATGCACGTCCGCTCCAAAGTCGGCCTGAGTGTCGAATACTGGCAAGAACGGCACTACATCACCTCTGGAGATGCAGACGAAGAAGCAAGCATCTACCGGGTCCTAATCGAAGTCGAAGAAATCCCTACCGACTTCAACAACCTCAACCCCATCACCCCAGTCCGCACATCCTCACACTGGGTCTCTGACGAGATCAAGAAACCCAGTGATGACAACCTCTTTGGTGACTCTGAAGATACTGTAACTGACTGGCTGGAGCCCCTAGTCGAGGAGCTCCTAGAAGCCCCCATATCCGCTCGTTTTGTCGCGCGCTTGGATCCACCAGTCGCAGTCCCGTATGTGGATGAGCTGCATTTGTTTAACTCGCTCATGCTCGATCCGCCAGTTGGAATAGGCGCAGAAACTATTGAAGCGCTATTGTTCCCGGGGGGTGTGGTGGAGAAGGAGCGAAGGTTATTTGTGCCGCCTGCTGCAGAGGATGGGTTAGGGGAGGCCGAAGAAGGGGCGAGGCATAGGTACCATTTGCACTCGGGGCTGAAGCCAGTATATGCAAGAAATATCCACGAAGTACCGTTTTCGCATCCGAAGGAACTTGTGGGGATATTTCAAATTCTGAGACAGTTTGTGTTTGTCGGTACTCTATTGAAAAGTTGCTTTGATCCACTTGGTGGGTCTGTGCCTGAGAAGGATATGGCGATGGATAATAATAATGATTCGGATGATGATCTGGATGCATTTATGGCGGACCTTGATAGTGGACCTTCGGAGGAGTTGGCGGGAGGGGTTTTACCGGTTGATGTGACGTTGGGGAGTGATCAGCAAGGGGGATTTAACGTAGGTGTGATTTTCCCGTTTAGAGGGGGAATTACAAGCTTTGGGGTAGAGGTGGGAAGGAATGCGGATGTGAGAGTGGTAGATGTAGATGTGAAGGGGGGTGTGGATGTTAGGGGGTTGGAGAGGGCGGTGGTTGTGGGAGAGGATTTGGGAGTGGTTGTAGAGTGGGTTAGGAGACGGTGAAGGTGGGTGTAATTGATAAATATGGAGTTGGAAATAGGCGTTAATAATTACTTGTATTGTATTGTTTTACAAAAGCTTATGGGTGGTATCTAGAGTACTGAGTGAGATTCTATGATTTGATAAAGTGAGTGAGATGCTATGATGCACAAGGGCCAACTCCCCAACCTCCTTATCCTGAAGGAGATTAGCCAAGCTGGCTTTGAAGCCATAATAGATCTATAGATAAGACAGCAAAATAAACACCTAGACTGGTTCCCCTAACACATACTAGCTGGTCAGTATCTTCGTAAATCTATTACCATGCTAGGAAAGGTATTTAAGGAACTGTGGCTTGAGTACTCGTACTCGTATCCTGATAGTACCGATCATTAGGCAACTACCCCGCAAAGTGAATTGCACTTTATCTTACGATGGCAAATAGGGCATTACTATAGCCACTAATTACGAAACAAGTTTCAAAACTAGGGGTGGGTTCCCAGGTGAGTATAAATGGTGTAGAATTATAATAATAGAAAATAAGATTGGCTATTTATTTAAACCATAGTGTTATTAGCTAGTGGGAACGTATTTTGCCGTGCTTCTGCCTGTAAAATCATGAATTTTGTAAAAGGGACTGCTATTGCATACCATACAAAGCTGCCCCAAGTCTACGATTTTGTATGATATGCAATAGCAGTCATTTTACAAACGTCATGAGATTACGAGTAGTATGTGAGTAGGGGCTATAAGTCTATAAGTGTAAAAATATATACTTGTGTGTACGGGTATAAATCTTGACTCACTGCTGCCTAAACCAGATATATAACATAAAGCACTTAACTATTGCACTTAAGCCCTATGAGCGGCCTAGGTAGGTTTAGGGGCTGCATGATTGTGGTGAAAGAGGTAAGATAGACATTGAATGGGTCAGGCTTGGGTAGCTGTTTCTAAAACTTGACGTGTCGTTTGAAGGCCTAGGTTTTAATTCGTGGAAGAGCTAAAAGGTTATATGCATGTCCCACTTAAACAGGCGTATGTTGAAGCTCATTATCCAGATGTGAGTAGAGTGGTACAGCAGAAATCAGGATGTGATGAGTCCTCTCAAAATCCAGAAGTTATTCCCGTGTTTTTGTTCACCCCGCAAATGACCCTACAGTACTAATACTCCTAGTACACATTATAAAATACCTATGCACGACACTACCTAGTAAAAATTAACCCCGAGTACAATAAAATAGGTACACTTTGTTAATAAATACACATAGCAGCCTACTAATACCTATGGACCCCCCACCGGCTCTCTAACCCCG
The DNA here is from genome assembly GCA_033030425.1 of Verpa conica. Taxonomy (NCBI): domain Eukaryota; kingdom Fungi; phylum Ascomycota; class Pezizomycetes; order Pezizales; family Morchellaceae; genus Verpa; species Verpa conica. Next base: position 274,585 of record JAUFSD010000003.1, read on the forward strand.
CCATATTCCATATCTCTAGCAAAAATGCCAGTAACATTCACAGTCGCTTCTCACCCTGCAAAGCCCCTCAAGCCCCCGCTCTCATACGAAAGAAACTCTGCAAATGAGGGAATCTACACGCCTGTCACTGCCACATCAATTCTCCAGTCCGCAGCTCCAGAAGCCTCCAAAGGTATCCAGGAGATGTTTCACTCTTCAATTAATGAAGCCGATATACCAGATATCATACCGAGCCCAAACGGTTTCGTATATGCTTGTATTCAGGCCTATAACGAGCATCAGAACCTCATGGTCAGGCCTGATGATGTGTGGCTTTGTATATTGACCCAGTTTTCACTATACGTAAACAGTCACGGAGAGGAGATGAGGAACCACTTTGTTACGCATGATGGGAGGGAGGAGCTTGTGGTTGCGGGGGTGGGAAATATATACACGGCGGATTTTGGTGAATTATCTGTACAGATGGGGGATTTATTAGATGTACACATGTTCCTTGCCTCATGAAACCTATGCATGTATATGGTCCAACTGACAGAAAACACCAACAGAAAAACATCCTAGATAAAGAGCTCCATCAATGGATTATCCCAGATTTCACTACTACCACAACCACCGATATTGTCTGCTCATCCATCGTAATGATGGCCACCCTAAAGAGCTACTTCACCTATAAGTATACCTCTCCCCTCTTCTCTACTTAGATAACCCAACTAACCACCTCCTAGAATTATTTTCCAGTGTGGTATTCCCACCGTCACCCTTCTTGGTGAAAAATCAGACTACGAGTCTATTCTCACGCGTCTCTCAAAACTATCCACCTTTGGCCCCAGACACGAACACCTAGTAAGATGGCAAGCAATCATCACCCCAATCATCACATCCTTCGTCTCCTCCTTCGACCTAGACCCTGTAACAAAGACCGTAACTCCGGCAATAATTGACTTCTGGGCGAAAATAATATCCTACCAACGATTTGGCTCAGGCTCACCCAACATGAGTGGTTGGCTCACTGCTTTCTGTGTCTTTGGGGATAAAGGCGAATGGCAGGGTGGGCCTTATAATCCCGGGGAGCCCTATCAGCCTAATGAGCCATGTAGGCCTGAAGAACCCGAATCTAGCAAATCTGGAAAGCTCAAAGAGTCTAAACCCTACTCTAGGCCGGGTGAGGCCTCCTCCCGGAGAAGAAAAAAGGTACAGAGGCCAACTAGAGCAGAAAAAAGCGAGACCTGGAATCCGTATCCTACCCTCACCGTAAACCGTATTCCCTTGGGTCTCTCAGAGGTGAAAGTTAAAGTTGATGATCATGGGAGATTCTACGATACAACAATGGTTGCGGGGCTAGTCGGGTATAAGACTTCTGGTAGAAGGGAGACGGTGGCACCGTATCCAGGGTGGTTTATATTTACTAAGGATGTACCCCCGCAGGCGTGATACTTGACCTCGGTTTTGTACTGAAATCAAGATCTGAGTATTTTAATTAATAGGTCATAAAAAGATCTCGTTCTGTCCATGTAGCACTGTATCTAGGTGTTTATTTTGGACTAGGGAAATATTATGAGATCCCGAGACCAAGCCATCTATTATTTTGTTATCCTTGTATGTACATCTAAAGGATGATAGCCTTTAAAGGAAGAAAGAAAAAGGGATAGTATAGTCTCTTCTCCCCAATCATCCGCATAACCTAAACTATCAAATTTACTACACACAATTTTAACCTAAAACCGAAGGATACACCAATAACTACTGCCAAACTTAGAGGTTGTCTATGTAGCCCTATGGTTGACCAGCTTCATTATCACTTCACCGTTAATACACTCCCTAGGAAGGTCCTCGAGAGTATAGTCAGCAGCTCTCTTTCCGAGAAGGTTTCGACTATAGATATCAGCCCCAAATCCCACAAGTCTCTCCACCGAACCTAGGTGCCCCCCCTCAACTGCAAGATGCAGAGCCGTCTTTCCCGAATAAATACCCTTAGTCTCAAGATCCACCTGTCTCGTATTTAACAATTTCATAACTGCCTTTGCATTCCCAGCCTCGGCAGCATACATGAGAGGTGTGAATCCAATATTCGTATTGGCATTCAAATCAGCACCTTTATCAATAAACATACCAATAATCTTCCCGTTCCCCCGGCTCGCTGCAATATGCAGTGGCGTATGTCCAGTATTTGTCACAGCCCTCACATCGGCCCCCTTTTCGAGAAGAAAACAGATTATGCTTTCATTGGGGGAACGAGCAGCATAGTGCAAAACCGTACATCCCCCGAAATCACGATATTCGTTGATTTTAGATAGACCTAGGGCCTCCACGAGTAGTTCTATAATTCTAAGGTTCCCTCCTTCCGCTTGTGCTGCGTAGTGTAGACAGGACCGCCCTCCGCCAGATACTGTATTGTGAATAACTGTGAGATCAGCTCCCTTGTCGATGAGGTATTTAACGCCTTTAGCGAATCCGTATTTTGCAGCCCAGAGAATGTCTGCCGGGAAATCGCTACGACGCTTCACAGCGAAATTCATTTGAGGGTTTTCGTTAAGGAAGAGCAGCATGGCTATTTCTGCCTCTGTGTCTCCTATAGGTATGGCTTTTACCTCCTTAACCGATTTATCTTCTGTCTCTTTCACCGGCATGGGCAAGTTTGGCTGCGACATTGTTACTTGCAGGGAATAGAAATTATAGAATTAGAATTTTGGCTGTGTGACTATGGAGAAGATCGTTGATGAGAAGGCTGAGATTCTTATAAAGGTGCATATACAGAACACAACTATGCTTTGATAATCACCAGTGTACATTAAGCTTTGGCCTAAAATGTTGCCAGATATGTACTTGAACTTATTCCTCCACATACGCGAGCGCATATCTTACAATGAAACCAGTTCCTCTGACTGCCTCCTCCCATGAGAATTGCTTATATGTCATAATATATCACTCGTTGGGGTCGATGGAGTGGCCGACTAATATCGTCACGGGAAACGTATTAGGATTCCTAGCCTCAGGCGTTCGCAAAAAGGTCTTCGATATCCGAATCAACGTCCGTAAGTAGGCTTGTATCATCGGGTAAAGGCGGTTCAAATTTAATCTTTTTCTTTTCATGCTCCACCATGTCATTCATCCCCTGGTCGTTTTCACCCTCCTGCACTCGTATCGGTTCTATTTCTCGGTCCCGTTTTAACATTCGCTCCTTTGTAGTCTCAGGGCTAGATCTTCCATCTCTTTCAGTGACAAGGTTAGTCTCCTGCCGAATATCCCTTGGCCGGTCAGCTTCCTTTTCCTCCATTTTCACATCCTCACCACCTGTCTCATCCTTAATATCCCCCGAATATATTTCACCCTCCTCCAACTGAACCATATTATCTATCATCCGAGCTAACTCTCTGTCTGCTTCCTTCAGTAGCCCTATCCACTGTTTCCTAACCTCTACGTTCAAGATCTCTAGGCAAAATCTAAAAATATCTTCCCTACTCGAAAGCTTGACGAATACTTCCGGCCATGGTGCTTTGGAGTTTCGATGGTCGTGACCGAAATGCGAGGAGAGAGCCAACCATGTAAATGGTTTTCTTTTTCTAGTTTCATATGCGCCGCATATCCCACATCTGAGTCCCCCGAACATTCGGTCGTCACTTTTCACCTGAATGGCATCCGCAAGATGAGCAAAACAAGTAAAATCTGGTAATTCCTTGTGGACTCGCAAATACGAAGTGATACTGAGGTGGAGCCATAGGAAAAGTCTATGGCTATCAGGCACGATATCTTGGAATACTGTTATTTTCGAAAACATCTCATTCATGTGGTTATGAAAAAGGGCTTTCAATGCCCTCTTTCCACAGACCACCTGTTTTGAGCTGGTTCCGATGTCATAGTTTGATGGAGGAGCATGCTGGTTGTGCTGGGAAAAAACTTTAGTGCTCCCTCCTTTGGCTGTAAGGGGCTTATCATCTCCTCGTATCGGCAGTTCCGCTGGCCATTTCTGGTATGGCCAATACACTCGAGATGCAGTATTAACATCACGGCCTTGAGACTCCGGTGACTTTCTCCACCCCATCTCATCGGAATGCATCGCTGCTATATGGTCAAACACCCCACTAAGCGCGGATTTTTGATTACAGAATGCGCACATGAATATTTTTCTCGGGTTTTTAAGGAATTTCTTCAATTTATCCCACAAGAGCAGCAATGTTCCAAGTGGTGGAGGCATCTCTTCTGTCGCAGGCCATCTACTCCGAGCATAGTTAAAGGCCCGAATGGCAAATGAGCCTTCACATCCAGGTCTAAAGGCTCCGCCGTTTTCAACCAAGAACTGGTCGATTGAGGGTCTCATGATGATTTTGGCCCTTGGTCCAGCCATCTCCCAAGCTTTTGCGTCCTCTTTCTCTTTTTGCGCCTTCCTCCATACTTCTTCTTCTGCATGTTTCTTTTCGGCGTCTTCTCTTCCTGCTTCAAGCTTTTTGAGTAACATCTTCCATGCCCTTTCCGTAAGTGGACGACTAGCCCGAACTGCAGCTTCATATGCTGGGATAAAACGTAGTATATCTTCTGTAAGTGGCGGATCAATAAGCAAGCATTTTGCCCTGATGTCGGCCTTCCTTTGGCAACAGACAAGGTCTGCTTCCCTACATCTCCCCCGAGCAACTATTGTTTCGAATTAGCTTCTAATAATAGTAAAAAAACAAGAGTTTTTAAACCCTTACGTTCTGCTTCAAATTTCTCTACCCTTGCAATATCCTCTTCGGCTTGGAGAACTTCAGATCTCAATCTCTGGATAGAAACTGGAGTCCGGCTCCTCATTTTCACCTCAAGAGCTTTAACATCCTCCAGCCACCATATATTTTGATAGTAGCCTCCAACTGAGGATTTTGTCCAATTACCCCAGCCTACCAATGTCAGTACCCTATTGAAAGGCTCCCTAGGTCTTGATACATGAACATACTATCAATAGCTCCAGAAACTAGACAGTCTCTCCACTGCTCTTTAAACCCACTCCTCGCTAGAAGAACGTATTCCTAACATTAATTACCAATATCAGCATTAAGCAATATTTATCACCCTCACAATAAATACGGTCAGGCTTAATACATACCTTTATCGTCCCCTGTTTCAAACAGTTCTTACAGCACCTAATCCTAAATTCCCAATAGCTCTTTCTAATTTTAGGTGCGCGGCAAATCATACAGCCGACGCCTAAATATAAATTCCACATTTCCCACTCCTTCATCCCAACAATAGGCTTAGGGTACTCAGGGAAATGGTATCTTCGGACGCTCCTCCAGAGATTTTCATCATCAATCAGGTCTTTGAATGTTTTCGAAATCCTTCGAGATCGAGCAAGGAATGCTGGCTGACAGAAGGAAAATATTTTAAGCCAAATCTCATTAGGTATAAAAGACTTAATTGGCTGACCCTTGGAAAAGCTCTGCTTCCTGGGGGCTGTTGTGATGGTGGTGTTTGTAGTTCTTTTGCGACGTTTGGTGGACGGAAATGTGGGGTGATCAATTTCGTCTTCATCTTCAGAGGTATCAATAAACCTCCTCCCTTTTCTCCTAAGCCCATACCTTGTCACACTCACGTCCTGCTTCTGGATCTCATCGTCTAGGTCGCTTTCGATTTCATAGGCACTATGGCAATCCTCCTCCTCTTCCTCGCCGCTGTCGATACCGGGAAAGGCACCTCCTAGATGACCTATAGTCTCGTCTTCAGTTACTGCTAAGCTAGACTTTAACGAAGGGCTGATGACCGGGCGGTTAGTTAGCTGTGATGCCATAGTGGTTATGGTTGATGATAGAGCTGTAGATAGTGTGTGGTGTTGGAGATGCAATGGAGCCAATTAGCGCTGGATACACATTCCGGGTTCAGGCAGGAGACTCGAGGCTGATAGAGTTGAGGGTCATAGCGGAGCTTAGACAAAGCTATTCAGTATTACATGTACGCTGTTGGTGACTACCCACTGTGGTTAGGGCTTTGTCGTGCAGGAGCATGGGGGCAGAATCTTGCATTCTATTTGAGGATTAGGAATCAACACAAATGCCAACACTACAGAATATATGCAGGTGTACATGTAGTAAAGCACCCATGATTGATGTGATTTAAGTAGGACTGGACTAATTAAATTACAAAGGAGGAAGAGTTCAAACTAATATAAATTGTATACATATATCAACGGAGGTAAGCTTGAATTCCTCAAGTATTAGTGAATGCGTACCCCGGTCAGGCCTTCCTAGTTACTTTTTACTATTAACAAGGGCATAAAGATAGAGCCTCGACTAATCCTACGGCTATATACAGCTGGATAGGCACTTAAGAAATAGCCGCTCCATTCATTTAATTATAATTTACCTTAACCAGGGAAAGATTAAGTAGAGGGAAAGCAATCAAGTTCTCAAGAAGGAATGCCCACGTATATATCAGCTGCTGGGCATTTATGCGGTATTTCCAGGGCTGTTTTTGCATCATTGTGGTGGCCCCAGCACCACTTCTGTCGCGTCGTCTCTCTCAAGATAGCCACGATCGACGATAAGCGAGACTGATCACCGATGCATTATGCAGGGGACCTTCAGCAGAGCCGGGTCATAAGTAGACATAAATCCCAATAAATTCAGTAAACCCGAGTAAAGAAGTGTTGGGACCCAGATTGAGATATAAGTTGAAGCGATACGCAATTCTATAGATATCAAAGTGTATTATATAATACATTCAACCTTATTACCTACGTACGGCCCGGCAGGGGGGCTAATTAAAGAACTTGTGAGAATTAACCCCAGATTAATTTCCTGTGGGGGCTAAGGTAGAAGACAGCAATACGCGTCGTCTTAAGCTTTCTAAGTCTGAATGACAAGAGAAAGTGTAACAATTTAGCTACGCAGAAGTAGTTAAATAGATCTACATCTATCCAATATGATGTCCTCGCTCAACCTTGTTAAAATTGTGTATATAGTTCTAAAATTCCCATATAATAAGGTTAAGATAGTAAGAATATAGATTATAACAGGATAGTAATGGCATAGTAGGACTTTCAGATGGAAAATCTTCCGGGGAGCTGTTGGAAGCTGGAGATAGGTTGACTTATCAGTGTTATGATGTCTATTTCTCGAGTGTACGAAATATAATATATTCTCAACAGTTAGATGGTGCTTGGCCACTGAAAAATAACAGTACCACATAAATACAAACCAGCTAAAAAAAGCGGATAAATAAGAATATCTAGGTTAGTGGGGCCTTAGTCTGATCATGGACCTTCAACTAACGTAGGGGGATGCTAGTATCGGTTATTTCATTATCCTAATTAATGATTCCACGAGCCCATGTATCTCAAATCATATCCTAGTTCTTTTTAATGGGCTCTTAAACACTACTAGTTGGAGTATAGTAGTGTTTTAGAGATCGACGTGGTAGCTGTTAGAGTAGCACTTCTTATACTAACTCCTAGATAGAAATCTGCTTCAATCGAGTCCTCTAGTACATCGACCAAAGATAGTAGGAATCCAGAACTGAAAGAGCCCTGCAAATAGTTGAAAAGGGAGTCATGCTGCCAGTTTGAAACATTTTAATTTTTATAGCTATTTCCAGACCAATTTGTATAATATTAAATTAAACTAAAGCGAGAGCACAGGCATAAGCTGGCTAAAAAAGAAGCTCGGTACGTACTATACCAGCAGTTCTTCTATAAAGTCCTATTTCTCTTAATCCATATAAACAAAATGAGCCGGAGAGTTGAAAGGCCAGATCGATGTATTAAAAAACACTGCTGAGCTAGGAAATGTACTATATGTACGTAGTACATGTACATGTAATTGAGTTCTGACCGGATTTTGGGCTTTTCAACATACAAGTCCTATTGTTAATGCTCAAGGCAATAAATCATATCAATATATATATGTATACTAAGCTCCTTTTCACCGTCTATCTGGCTTAATTGCATTGCATGGCCTCATGAAACGAAGGATTACATACTGCGGTGTCCGGTTAAATCTGATAACATATATAGTACATATGTACAATATTTAATTAGCCTAATCAAACCCCACCAGGTAAAAAGAAATCTCTGACCGAAGGAGCGCAGTCCAGGATAGTGATAGACGAATACTTACATGTACATAGTCAGCCAAAAAGTGACCTTTAGTGTTTGCCCAGTCAGCGCCCCTAGTCCACTATCCGGTCGTATCTGACTGTAAGCTCTAGCTAAGCCACTTCAATACCCATAAATACCTACAAAGCGCCAAATACTGTAATATGATATCATTTGCCACTCGGTAACCCGGTAGTTCGGCTGGGTTGGGTCATTACTTGTATCATTGGGTATTGCACGTGATTTTAGTGGAAGTTAAACGTCGCGCAAAAGGAGATTAAGGGCGAATCAAGGATAAATGTCAAGAATCACATGCCCCTCGTTTTTCTAACCCCATCTCTGCTATCTACGGGGCCGCAAATCTCCCACTTTTCTTGTTTGTACTTTTTTTTGACAAATTCAAATAAGTCATGTGTATGTCTCAAGAATATAATCTAAATTAGGGTGTTTGTTGTTGCTTGATGGTTGGTTTAACGATAGAACCACGAGGTGACTAATGTTACACTCTCTAGGAGTACGTACATGCAGGCTATATATACCTCTCTAGCTCTTTAATTATTGTTTTTCGGCAGGTTTGATCTTCCGACCCTTCATACTAGGTTTTATTTCCTCCAGAAATATCCAGATCCAGGACTAAAGTTCACCGGCCTTCGTGACCAGTGCACATAACTAAAATATATATATCCTTCTTCCTAATACATGCATGAGATGTGACTTCTCTGAGAAATAAGGGCTATTGGTAGTATATTGAAACACAAAATTTCGGCGTCCCTCCCGATGTTTGGAAAGAATTAGCACATGTCATATATCTAATTAGCAAAATCCCTCTCTGTGATACCGAAAAAATACAACTCAAGCCCCTAGCTAGGTTAAAGAAATTATACATATACTCTGTGCTGTATGACAAAGATCATTAATATGTTAAACACGTACAAAGTTCGCACGATAACGAAGTGCGTATGAAACTTGCATGCAGCGTGGTGGGTAATGCAAACTACATGGCTTATATTATGAGCCTCTCCACTAAAGCCTTTCACAAACCACATGTAAGCCCTGAATATCCCTCTATAACAAGCCGCTTGTTTCATGAGGAACTAGGTCCTTAGGTAAGATTTTCCAACACAAATATATGCAGGCTACTGAGACTAGTAGTATCCTCCGAGAATAATAATACATACATATATATACTCAAGAGTCAAAGTTAGTAACTTCTAATAGTCCAAGGAGGTATTATATCGCCCGGAGCCCACCCTTAAACAAATTAAACCAACCTGCTCCCCTGTTACATTTACCTAGCTGAAGATCATGTGAGAGGTCCGTAAATAAACGCCAGCATGTAAGACATCCCAAGAGCAAGATCGCCCCGAGATAATAATCTCTTGTGAATTATGAAACGTATTTTGATAGTTTAATAGCCCTCCACTATAATATAGGACATACTATTGGACCCTTATATCTGTATGTACCCCCATGCTTAACAAAGCCGGCACCCTAACCCTCGCTATTACATTTACTTGATACAAAATGGTAGCTCTCCTATTGGCAGGTAAACGGTTCCTGGACATAAATACCCTAGTAGTAGTACTTGCTTTTGTTCAATCAGCCGCAGCTACATGCAGCTGCAAGCTCCAGATCGAGGGCACTTTATATATCACGTACAAAACAAAAGTAATGCCAAACATTAGGGCTCCCAACAGAATACCAACAAGATCGGATACATGAAAAGATCTCGTAGCCTAAATTAATTTTCGGGGGGAACAGGCCGATGAAGATCATGGTTAAAGACAAAAGCAAAAAAAAAAGGAAAGAAGAAACAGTCAAAAAATCGCTCCGCCAGCTGGATAGACCGCCGCTAACATGACACCACTGCTCAGAAATTTCCCCATAAGGCCTCATAGATAAAACGTGGGAATAAATTTTCACACACACAATCAGTCAAACATCGGAGTTGTATGTAAGACTCTTGGGCGCATAGGGCTGGTTGAGAACCCGCCTTAACATGTTTCGTTTACCGGCTGACTGGTTCATTATGTGGAGTTGCAGCGTGGGGGAGGCGAATCGTGATCGGGAGCGCCCGGATTATTAGGAAATTCCTGTACAACGATGATCATCCACACCTAAGTACCCATCGCAGAAAAGGTTTTGTGGGGTGTTCAAGACAGAAAGACACCCTTTTCAGTTTTTGAGGACCAGATATCTATGATCACCAGGGTCTAAGCTTTGTGAGGTAATAACCGAGGCAATCATGGTTGAGCTTGGCAGTTGAGGCCTATGAAAATCTTTCACTCCTAGTGACTAATCTAATCCGCGCCAATCCACCGGAGCAAGAACAACCCAAGAAAGTAACACTACCATACTCTCCACTCATTAAAACAAGAGGTAGCTCTGCTCGAGTCTATTGGCTTGACAATAAAAGCATACGTATACATTGAAGTGAATCCCACGAATTAATATCAAGCCTAATACCCTTTGCCGACTACTAATCACTGTGTACGTACGTTTGGGTAAACAATCTTCTTCAGATTATTCACCAGTCTACTGCAGGAGTCTCTTGCGAAATATAATCCGTCTAGTCTCTTTTTAGTCCAGAGATAGCGGAAGAAATTTCACAATTCCCAGGTGGACTGAGGAGAGACTGCCACCAACTAGGTACAGGTACATAACCACTAGTATCAGTGTTTGCCAGATCTCCATGCACTTCAGTAGACATGCAATTAGTCAACTCCACTCGGCGGCTAAGGTTTAAACGCGGGGGGGGGGTTTTTAGGAGTTTTTGTAGAAGTTCATGCAGGACGATAGCAGATCAAATCGATCTGAGAAAATAATGAGGTAAAACCGATCTGAGGAAATTATGAAGCAGGTCCTAGATATAAACAACCTTGTCTGGATTAAGGACATTGTTATTAGAGCTTCTTTAAGTGTGATATGACCCGTTTATGGAAGGATCTGTCGGAGGTCTTGTCGATGGACCGGAAATAGCTTGCTTGTTTATTGAAATAGTATACTTGAAAGTACCGCTTTCTGAAAACCTACAAAAAAAAGCAAGGAAAAGAAAAAGAAAAGAAGCCTAAGAATTACGGCTCATCACTCAATACTTCGTCTGATCTTTATCCTCTATAACTGTAGTACAGATAATTTCACATGCAAGAATTAACTGCTCCTATCCGTAGAGGTACGTACGCGTGGGGGCTACAATGCATTTCCAGTAGTACATGTTTACTATATGTTTTAATTGTTTAGGAGCCTAAACTAAACAAGATGTATTAATCAAAATAAGCTTCGGACCGAGATCGCCAGGATAATCGCCAAGGGACTCCTAAGCCGTGTGTATACATGTATTTCCATCACCGATATATATCTAATCGATACCTTTTACGCAACCATCATCTAAGCCCAGCATTTAAGATCACTATCAAACGAGATCAAAAGCGTAACAAGATATTCTCCATTAATTGTTATTGCTTCTAGGTACGCCACATCGTCCCGCTGCCCCGAAGACTGCACCATATTCTGTATCCCGCTGCATCTATAAATGTGCTCAAAACAAGCCCTAGAAGAAACAAAGAACCAAAAAACTGATCGATGTTTCACAATCTCAGCTGTCGGGCGTACTCCTTATCAACTCCTTATCAGATCCCCGCAAAAAGGCCTGTCTTGGCCCATGCAGGTACAGGGCGTAGTCAAAGTTAGAAATAACGTTTGGAATTCGTTTCATAGAATTTACACATAGGAAACGAACTCCTTTGAAGTTCTTATGTTGTTCCTTGTGCTTTGTCCGTCAAACCCTAGGCCACGTCTCATACTCATGTAGAGTCGAGACTCTTTACGTCATTTCCGGCTAGAGACGCTTTACACCGCCGACGTGTAAACCCATCGTACGTCAAGGAACAATGCAATAAATACACCTTAAGATGCGTAGACGAGACACGGGCCGGATAATCGGTCTATTTCTGTGCCCGTCGCAGTGCTGGCAAAAAACCCTCGTGTGATTCTAAGTAAAGATATCGTCTGGGAGCGAACTGAGCTCCCGTAGGGAGAGATCCCCGAAACCCTGAATGGCTGACTGCACGATTAAGGAGAAGATTCGCTCTCTAGTAATATGCGCTGGGGCACACTAGTTGTCAGCATTTCATTCTCTGTATTTTTTTAACTTTATTTTTGATATGTGTTTCATAAGAGCGTTTAAACTTACACCTTAGGTTACTAGGCAAAGCTTGCTCTTTCTTTGGGTATTTTGAATTCTCGTATTCATTTTTCTAGGTTTCCGCACATAGTGAAGCCGGGTAGGCACTTTACCCGGTATGAAAACCGAGAGTTGTGCTGTTTGCCGAAGGACCGCGGCGCAGGTACAAGCTCCCGGACTGCCCAGAAGTTATGCCGTAATAGATTCATTCTTATTGGCTAGCTGGCTCCCAACAAATGAATACCGCTCAGGGGCAACGGGGAGCGGGAATAATTATCATAGGACAGAGTCGGCCCGGCAGTATGTCCACCAAAATTTGGAGCTTCTGGAAGGCCCTGGGGAAGCAGTGTGAAGCTGGCACGAGACGTGAGGAAGTTTCTCACTGCAGCTAGTTGGGCACAAAGGTCCATGTCAAATATTCTGTCTAGAAATACCTCCCCCACTACCCAAGGCAGTCAGGGTGAGCTATTGAACTTTAAAGGCCTCTCTGACATGAGCTATAGAACACTTTTACGTTTGTATTTTATGTTATTTATTGGTTTCTACAAGATGGGAAACCTACAGATGCCTTATCGGCTACATGCACACAGACGCCGAAGAGGTTGCAACTGATAAGACTGGCAGAATGGGGGACAACTTGTCGCTATCAGGCCTGACCTTGCCAAACACTCCCTGCATGGCGGGGCTGGGAGAGAGGGGTTTGAGATGGGAGGTCTGGAAGGAATAGAAAATAGTGTGGCACCTCCACGCCTACCCAGAGGCAAGAGAGTATAGAGATCCTTATCCGGCTAGATCTTAAATCTTGGACCTGGTCGCAGAGTCTTTAGGTTTATGATATAGAAACCAATCTCATTTGCGATTCGTGCTCTCCACACCTCTTTTTTTTTATTTATTTTTTATCGGCGCATAAGGTTTGCCTTTGTGGTTGATAAGAAATACGGCACGACAACAATCGACTGACCGGCACCTGGAAACTATCCTCGTAGGAAAAGGCTGCGGGGGAAGAATAATAACTCACGTGGGACAAAATTAGGACATGGGCTAGACTCAAAGATTCAAGGGCGAGGGTGAAGGTAGTAACAAGTAGGCAATAACTGCATCGTGTACTATGTGAACTACCGTGGAATGTGGTTTTGGTGGCATGCAGAAACTGTTGTTCAGTATCTCCATGAGTCCAAGTGTACGAATTTGATAGTGCACATGTTACTGCAACGCTTTCACAGTCTTTTTTAGGTGCATTAGAATACATGTCTGAGAGTAATGCAGGCCACCAAGCAAGGCTCGGGACTCGCTGTGTCTTGCAATCTTATCGGGGGTGCGAATATCTCCCCCACTCCAGGTTAGCGTGCGCGAGGGTCCACCCCCAAAGAGAAAGTTGCTTTTTTTTCCCGCACACGCAACCAACAAACTGTGTGTACCCCTGCCTGGGCTGTAAACTTCCACGGCATCTCGGTCGTCCCACCAAACTAGACTTCCACCTTTCCCTCTTCTCACCCTTCCTCCTTTGCTTTATATTCTCCTCTCTCCCGCTCCTTCTTCGTCTTGCTCCATCATCCACATCAAGCTCATAACCTCTTACCTCTACATTGTCTTTTGCCTTTTGTCTTATTAGATACCTCGCCACATCTTCATCATGGTCAGCATTCTTCCCTGCTCCCGCCAGGCTTTAGCAACCTACTAACCCTGTTTTCCCTACAGGCTGAATCAACAACCATCTCCAACACTGCCAATGTTAGTATTTTCCTCTTGGGCAATTATCTGGAATTCTATGAGACTGACTTTTGTTTTTAAAGCTCTTAAAATACCTTGATCTCGACCAGCAAGGTATCATACAAGCCGAGTACATCTGGATTGATGGGTCAAATGGCGTGAGGAGCAAGACCAAGGTTTGTAGCCCCCCTGGGATTCCACTTATCGCAATTATGACTCCTACCCCGCCCCCACTACAAGAAGCCAAGCTGGGTCCAAAGCAACACCGGTTCAACCAATTCAAGAATTAGATCTACTCTTTGAAAATAAATTTTTCACAAGACTAACTATGTTATTTGATAGACCGTCATGAAGAAGCCCCAGTCAATTGAGGATCTTCCCGAATGGAACTTTGACGGTTCTTCTACTGCTCAGGCTCCAGGCGAGGACTCTGACGTCTATCTCCGCCCCGTTGCCATGTTCCCTGACCCGTTCCGCCGTGGCGACAATCTCCTCGTCTTGGCTGAGTGCTGGAATGCCGATGGTGCCCCCAACAAGTTCAACTACCGACATGAGTGTGCCAAACTCATGGAGGCTCACAAGGACCAGAAGCCTTGGTTTGGTCTCGAGCAGGAGTACACCCTTTTTGATGAGTATGGTCAGCCGTACGGATGGCCCAAGGGTGGTTTCCCCGGTCCCCAGGGTCCATACTACTGTGGTGTCGGTACTGGCAAGGTCTACTGCCGTGACATTGTTGAGGCGCATTACCGTGCTTGCTTGTACGCAGGGATCAAGATCTCCGGTATCAACGCTGAGGTTCTCCCATCCCAGTGGGAGTTCCAAGTTGGGCCATGTGAGGGAATCGAGAGTAAGCATCATGAACTTCTACCACCCAAAGAAACCTTACTGACTTTGACTAGTGGGTGATCACTTATGGATGTCCCGCTACCTTCTTCACCGCGTTGCTGAGGAATTCGGTGTCAAGATTTCTTTCCACCCCAAGCCCATCCCGTAAGTAACTCGGCTACCTTACATTTATTAATTTTGCTAATACCATATAGTGGTGACTGGAACGGCTCTGGTCTTCACACCAACGTTTCCACTGAGGCGATGAGGAAAGACGGAGGCATGAAGCATATTCTCGAGGCCATTGAGAAGCTTGCCAAGCGCCACAAGGAGCACATTGCCGTCTATGGTGATGATAACACTCTCCGTCTCACTGGTAGACACGAGACCGGCTCCATCGACAACTTCTCATATGGTGTTGCCGATCGTGGCTCATCAATCCGTATCCCCAGGTCCTGCGCCAAGGAAGGTTTTGGATACTTCGAGGATCGTCGCCCAGCGTCCAATGCCTGCCCATACCAGATCACCGGTATCATGATTGAGACTATCTGTGGTGGTATTGACTCTTAAATTCTTCTAGTCTTTTTTTATTTTTACATTGGTGGGATGGGTGGATTGGGTTGGGGTTTCTTTAGTTTTAGGTTTCTTTTTTTGTTTAACTGGGTAAAGGTAGCTACGTTAATACCTTTCCTGTTTTGTCGGATGTTCAATTAGATGGTCTTGGACCAAGCCCAGCCCGTAGGTGGCATGAGGAATGAATCATGATAGTAGATTCATATGATATTGTTCTCGATTCTCTGTGACTGCCGAATTATGATCTTCCGATAAGGTACCCCGAAAAGGGCCAGCTAGCGGCTACCTTAAGTCTCGGTTATGCTCCGATGCACGATGGATTCGCCTATCGGGATCGTACCCTACTTATCATGGGTACTAGGGTACCATCGATTGTGACTCCGGGAATTCCCGGATCAAGAAGCGGATCATTGCAGGTGAGGCTGCAGGTCGAGGGACACACGGGTGCATTCTAAACCCCTAGTTAATAAACGGCTGTTATAAAGCTTGAGTGATAACCCCACACCCCCCCTTTCCCAATCCTAAGCCCCAAGAGTTTGGTTTTATCAATGCACTGGCACTGCATTATCTCTACCCTTACCAACAATCCTCCTCCCTAAATAGACGCCACGAAATCATACAAGTGACTATTTCTCTTGATCCTCCTGTTGTGGGTACTATTGCTTAAAATCACATTAGCCCCTCAACGCTCGGGTTAGGAGGGGTTTATGACTTTTAGCAGTAGTACTTGTCCCCCAGGGAAAGAACCTGAAAACAGGGGGGTCATGATTTGTATGGTAAAATATCTGTGCACGACGCCACACCATACAAAATAGACCCCCTGTTTTCAGGTTCTTTCCCTGGGGGACAAGTAGTTTAATAAGAGTTTCTTTTTCCTTGAAGCAACTAGACTTGGCATAAGTCCCGACAGGTGTGTTTGGGTACGATTACTAAAATTACCTTACATATTACTCGATGATGGCTCATGATTATACATGTACACTTTGCTTATAATTATTTTTTAGTAAATGCTGAGATTACTACCTATAAAACTAGAGATGAAGGGATGATTTATCCCGGGAGCCACTGCTCCTACGATCTTCCTTCTGCTAATTAACATGCACTGGTAATTGTACATGTAGTCGTAGGTAGCTCTCAAGGAACGAGCCGACCTATATACTACATGTACGTAGTCAATCACAAAGAATTAGTTACAGTTATCAAAGTTATCATAGAGTAGTGGTTATATTTTAAAGGAGCTATAGGACTTCCCAGGGAATAACTACGTAGGCTTGGGAGATCCTCTGGCCAGGGTATATGTATAGGATACGTAGGGAATTTCTACTTCCCTAGCACTTTATTATACTACGGGGATCTTAATTGAGCTCTATAATTATTGGCCACCCTCCATAGCCAGAGCATCGCTCTGAGATAATTAATAAGGCTATCCTACACAAGGACAGAGCGGAGATCGTATAATATAGTTCTTGTAGGACAGTTACATGGATGAATATACAACTTCATTAATATTTAATTGCTTTAACACATCCCTCAGGTCACCACACTCTCCCCGCCCTCACCCTTTGAACAATCCCTACTCTCTGTCGACAAAAAGCAGAAATCTCTACTCGTACTCCTGCTATAATCCGTACAGATATTTTTATCCCACACACCAATAACGACGCCGAAAAGGAGGCCTGTTGCTTCGAAAAAATCTTCAGAAGCCTTTTTACAAGCATAATTCTATGATAATATCTATGGGAGCACCGCAGGTCACACTAAATTTACCTCGATGATGCAGGTCCCTGGTAGGATATGATCTATGGAGAAGATGAATACAGGGTAGAATTTCTATGTTATCTTGTATAACTAGCTTGGGCGATTACGAAACAGATAACATCCGCATATGCCTTCTCAATAACTACCAATGCCAAGTTATGAAGATACCCCTCCTACCTATTACAGACAAAGGTATATATGGAATCAACTTTTGTATGAGGGCCACGCTGTAGGAGGTGCTAACGTGATAACACCCAGTTAATTAAACGTATAAGCTTCCCTTTCAAAAATAAATCCTTAGACCACATTATTGGCCTAAATCTATAGCTACAAACTTACTTAAGGTCCAAGGATTTTTTTCCTCTAGGCTGATAAACGCTACCCTATGTTAAATACCGAGTATAACCACTACTAAGTATGTATGACATAACCTATCACTCGGTCAACTTACATGATTCTTCTGAGTAAATTTAGGAGGTGGTTAAAGGATCTGAATATTAGGGGAACTATATCTCCAAGCATTCCTATGACATTGAGAGCTCTGAGATTCTGTAGTAAGGCGATATATCAGTGTAGTCGTGGGTCCTCCGTAACGTCTAGTCTGAATTTAAATACGGCCTGATAGATTTCAAATTGGCCTTAAGAAATCATAGGTTAAATGATTCTAGGTCAAAGACTACCCTTGATCATTGAAATCCTAGACATCATTAATATATCTTATGGCCTTATGGTTTGTTCTTTCGATTAGTGTGTTTGACCGTTGGCTTTGGGGAATTAAACAGAAAATGTTGGAGGGTCAGAGTCAGAGTCTGCGAGTGATAGGAAATGATGCGCATCATCTTAGCTCAGGTCTACTATACATATGTAGTCGTAGACAGACCAATTCTATAAGGTTTTTCCCATTATACTTTTGCTATGAGTATTGGCCCCTAAACGTACTCACACCTCTATATAGTAAGTAATAATTCAACTCGTGCATATATATAGTTAGCCAACCTAGGCCCTATATATACCCTAGGCATTCCCAGGCATTCCCAGTAGCTAATGATATCATTTATATTTTATTCTCTAAAGTATATATCTACGGGTTCCATATTTTACGGAAGCAAGCTTGCGTAATTTGAGTATTAAGCCGGCCAGGTCGATTCCCTTGATGGGATAACCTTTGCTTCTTTACTTTTAGACACTAAAGAATATACCACTAATACAGAGTTTTTTTTTCTAGAGAAATTTAACCAGACTCAGGAGGAAACAACCAGAAAATTGTACGTAGTCGTTTACTATATATAGAAAACCAACTGCACGAATCTCCCTTGTAAAGTAGAATTTGCAGGTATCAAATTATATATAGGTACAAGCATAGCTATTATATATCATAGTGATCTATTGAAACGACATATGCAAGATTCATTTCATACTAAAAATTTTCCCCTATCCTAAAGTAAACAACTCCCCGTATGGTAACCGTTAATGTTACGATGTTTCATTTCAGGTCTCATAATTAGGTTCAAATCTACACTTAGAATCATTAGCGCTCGACTACCTGCATGCTAGTTCTTATTTCTTCTGAACACTGAGCATAAGTTCCTAGCTGTACCACGTCACCAGACCGGTAGACGACGGGACTGCCTTTATTTCCTCCGAAGTCTAGACACGAACGCTGACCAGACAGTTATACAAACCCCACAATTATAATCAAAAATTGCATAATTTCTAATAGATTCTCGGAAAAACCAACATGCCTTATGTATACACGTGGATTATATTATATACCCTTAAAATTCCGAAAATTACATATATATAGTTCTTAACACTCTATGACCAATCTCATTGACTAAACGCGGCCTTTATTGTATCACAATATGCAAAGGGCTCACAGAAACAGATATTTCTCGGCCCCCAAATACCCTTCCATGTTTACCATGGGATGGACCTATAACTGAAACAGAAAAATCTAGCCTATTATACCTGTTACAATAAAAAAAAAATTATAGCTGCTGATTATGGTGGCATCCTTGTTTGCCCGGATCCCCATAACTTTATGAAAAATAGACTCGAAACAAGATCGACCAGGTTTCACAAATTTAACCAGCGGTGACCACCGATCCACATAAATTCCAAGGCTAGCCCCGGCTAATATTTCTTTTTCGTGTGTATACTAGAGCGAGTACGCCAGAAATGGGCTATATTGAGATCTAGCTAGCCTACCCTGGTAAATGTTTGTACTTAATTAAGGTTAAGTGCGGGTGCTCCAGCCTAGAACATAATACGGAGTATATATTTGCTTTTGTTAAAGGTTACCGATTAATAAATACCAGCTCTAACCCGAGATCTACATGATGAGGGGCTGCAAGACGAGACGAGCTGTCTACAGATGCAGTATGTCGTTAATCTCCCAAGGCATACCTAGCTCCTTCTACAGTATACATATTGCTAAGCCAAGCTACGTTATCCCAATCACTACCCCACCTAATTTCACTTAGCCTGGTTGAGAGCCTAGCTTGGACAACTACATTCCAGACCATAGGCTCACAGCGCGCACAATCTCTTTTAGGGAACTTCAAGATTGAGTAGTCATTCATGAATCTTTATAGAATTATAGATCATGTAAGCAGTGATGAGGCATACATATGTACTCTATGTCTCCTGGAATGTTAAAGATAGCTACCGGAGCACGACATTACATGTTACTCTGCCCTAGGCACACGCCGCGCGATACACAATTGTTGTCTACAAATATATGATGGACATTCAAAGAATGCACTTTAAGTAAAACAGAGCTTGAATGTGCGGGGGGCTACCGAGTACCCAGTCCAGTATCGGCACTATCAAGCCCCAGACATCATGTCCCTACCGGCAAAATATACTATCATAGATACGTATAGTTTATCAATTGCGTGTGGCTAAATTTGGTGATATATGTAACTCTTCGTATATTAAAGCGGGCATGTTGGCCAATTAGGGCACTCTGCCGGTCAACTGCACATGTACACATGTAGTAAGTAGGATTTCCTTTTTTCCCTCCTACTAAGATCTTATCAATGGGGGTCATACCAATCATTTAAGTATATGCACATTTAATAGAGATAACTAAAGACACATGCACCCCAATATTCCGAGATGTGGAGCCCATAGAATGTAACGTCTCCGAGCAGAATATATCGTACCTTACTAGATAACTACCGTGTTATCGAGTGGAAAATGACCTTACGCCAACAACCAGGCTCTAGATCTGTTCAATTCTTATTTTGTTAGTTAAACATACCTTCTGACTTTCCCTTAGGCTGAGTGTTATATATCCTATAATGGGAGGTGGTGCTATTCATGAGTTTATAGTGTAGAAGAAATTATCGTAAATATAGTGGAACCTTATTGAATTGCATTGCCTAAATAACAGGCTCTTAAGAACTGAAGGGTGATATGTATTATCCGTGGAAGAATAAAACGTGCCAGAGAACTCCCCTTCCACCCCAACTGGCACAAGCGTCATTACTAGGAGAATACCTATCAGTTGTAGTGATTAATAGAGTATCTAGGCCACCGAAATTTATGTCCATTGCCCTGAGAAACTCTTTGGAGCCAAGACCGACGAATGTACTAAACCCTTTCTATAGAAAACCAATAATTAGAGCTACATAAATTACAATAAAAACTCGGAGAATCAAGACCAGAAGATCGAGAGAGAACGTTCGAAAGCTGGGAGTGAATGGATCCGGGAAATATTTCCATATATTAATGCTCAGACCCTGATACCGACTTGGCCTATTTGATCTATTCCACCGTTTTTGGATTCTAGCCTTAGGAATTCTACACAGATCTCCTAGGCGGAGTCGCCCTCTTTGAGTATTATGTCCTTACATACGAGCATTACTGCTACCCAGTTACTTGCGGGCCAGAAAGCCGTACTGCCCTTGCTCAAAGCACTTGAAACGTTACATCAACCGCATGTACCCTACCGCCACTTGAGGCGGTTTCCCCATCCTTGTATGCCTTGCAGAGTTGGGTGCCCATCTCCGAACTTGAGGGGCTAAAGCGGCGGGGTGGCAATACAAATCCACATTTCCGCCTACGTACGTGAATCTCACGTTAAACCTCATCTGACCCTCCATCCTTTCTGATAGGCAGCAAAAGATTGTGGCCCGCCTTAGGTATTGATAGGTGACTATTTAAATCCCTGATGATAGGCGAGCACAATACGCCTAGTACGCCCGGGTATCCTGATTTGCGCCTGCACTGCCTGTGCGTCTGAGCGAGTAAGACGTAATTCGATTTCTTGTTAGTGAAGTATCAAGATATTGCTCACTTACTTATTATGTTAACAATTCCTGGTTACTGATCCAATTACTTATCGCTTCCCGCGGGACATAGTTATACATCTCGGGTACCACTTCTTGAGTAGTTTAGATCCCCATTTCACACTAGTATCTGATAATAAGATTAGAACTAGCGCAGATTTTCTGCGAATGACTCTAGAATCGCTCGTATCATGACTGTTTCATATATTTTGATCTTAAGGTTGAGTTTTTGGCTGCCTTCGTCTTTGGACTACGTCAAAGACAATTAGTGCTTACACCCACACCCGTATTCAACACATCTACAATCAGACCACTCACACTTGAATTTTGCTGATCCTACTCGCTTTCTATCAACTGTCAAACTACTTTCTATAGCTATCCCAGTTCCCAGATCTACATCACTACGGCTCTCGTGGATCCCCCACAGCATGCTTGGCTCAAATGGCGGTCCCGGAATTAATGATTCTAGAATTCATAAGACATCACTCGATGAAATATTCTATAGTCATGTCTAGCTTACCTAGTGGATTCCTTAGTGGAGTGGGTATAAGTGAGATGAATCTCTAAAGATGTAGACTATTAGAACATAAGATGATAATTAAGGGTAGTCTCTTAAAAGGACTTTTATTAAAAATCATATTGGTACCTAGTATTATATATACCATATCTACCGGTGTACTAACATCTTACTAATACATCTATAAGATATATGGTATTATTCTATCCATCTACCGACATACATGTAAACCTTATTTACAACCATCTTATAGAAGCTCGGGTAGGTGAATATATATACTAGCTTTAGCACACTTAGTACCCAACTCCTTACCCATCGCATCATGTTTTTTATCTGTCCTATCAAACTAATATTACACTCTACCAATCTTCTGGCTTGTATCAATAAGCTTCCGCTAGTTCTCTTCGTGGCATCCATACAACGTGGTCTTCATATTTTTAAGGCTATAGCTATAGTAGTATCTTTGGCTATGTTCGAGCCCCTGTGGACTTGTGTAGCCACCCCTGAGTTCACTACTACAAAACTCATTGTCTATAGTAAAGATTAGCAAAAATATTATATTTTAGACCCGGAAGAATAAGCATATTTAAACAATAACGTGTAAATAGCTATTTATCGGTGAAAACTACCAACTATTTGTGAAAGACTGGCTAAACATATAGGGCAGCATCAGGAAGTACCGGAAAAGAACCCTAAATGGCCGGAGCACTAGGACAGCCCCACTCTAGTTCACCCCTTTTCGCTTACTCTTCATCGCCTATAAAAGCATATTA
Organism: Verpa conica; assembly: GCA_033030425.1. Lineage (NCBI taxonomy): Eukaryota > Fungi > Ascomycota > Pezizomycetes > Pezizales > Morchellaceae > Verpa > Verpa conica. Next base: position 297,275 of record JAUFSD010000003.1, read on the forward strand.
GGCATATGCTTATATCGAGATTCCTGATGCCCCAGCAGGGGACCCCGAGAGAAATTCTACAGGGGTGATAAATTTGCTAGACCAATGTGTTATCTTAGAAACAGCACGTGCTATCGTGTTTACCATCCCCTTACCCCTTACTTTTAGGTCCACATAGCATAATGAGTACATCTCTTAGAATTCATGAATATTATAAGGCGTGAAACTGGTGTTTCGGGTAAATAGCTACCTCACTATATCTCTGTAAATGCTCAGAAACCTCTTCACCCCACCATATTCCCCTGGAATTACAATTTTGTGTCAACAGATTGAGTCCGAGTCTTGTGACCTGTGTTGAGGTGTTCCTGCAAGCCACCCGCTTTAAACACCTAATTGAGACTGGTTCATAATGTTTCTTATAGCTCGATACCTTATGGAACCACTAGCCAAATTATATGTTGAGGCAGTGTTTAAAAAAACCAAGCCTTGCGGAACATCTTAGAGCCCTCGGTGACTTCTCCATGTTTTGTATGCCCCGGATTAAAGAGTTCTAAAAACTAAAGTACACCACTGGAACTAGTGAAAGTAGGGCCAGTCCCATTCGGCTTTTCCCGGACCCGTTCTGTATGCGCCGAAAGTCGGCGTCGGACCTCAATATATTAAATAAAAAAAATGGGGTTTAGCGAGTGAAGACCCGTGTTTCTGAACTCCGTACAACACTCCCAAGATCTTGATGAGAGCGGGGGGGCGTACATACTTCCCGACTACACCTGGGTTAAATATTGAGGTGAAACCGGCAGTGGCCGGGTCATGGAATTTTCTTAGACACGATATGTGGGTTAGGGCTCCTTGCATCTTCCTTGTAATTGATCTCTGTATCAGGAGCTCTAGCCGTAATGGATTAGGGTTAGACGAATCCCGATCGGATTTTTATGGCAGCTACTAAACAGCCGATCAGAACAGCCGATTTTCACCGATTTTCGCCTCCCTACCCCCTAGCATGCCATGGAAGCCTACCAAAGCCTTGGGTTCCACGACCAACGGAGCTTGAAGCCTTGCGCTAGAGCGCAAAGTGATTTCTATGCGTAAAACCTGGTTATGCGGGCGCGCTAGAACTTTTATGCAGCAGAGTGCTCATAAATCTTAGACATCCCACTAGTTGGAATCCCCTCTATTATTTGCGCCAGCCGTTAAAGGTGCTAGAAAAAAGGCAATCATTGATCGTAGAAGTTATTAGCGTATACTATAAGGGAAACGATATTGTAGCTTTTGGTAATCGGTGAGAGAAAGCCGACCTACATGTATATCCGCATACATGGTAATGAGTTCTCATTCCTATAGGTACACTATTTTGATGGGATTTTCGATATTCTTCTATGCACTCGTGCGGCAGAGGATGAACTTCCGCTAGAGTCGTGACATGCTGTACATGCGGTGGAAAATCAGTGCTCTGGTTGCAAGCGAGAGACAACACAAAAGATCGAGACCTTTCACAGTTCCAGCATTTTGGATATCCAAGTGGCTCGGGGAGAATTCCAGGACAGAAGACCGTACTTGCACGGTGTTCTAAGCTAGAGCGCCGACAGGGATATTGGGCTGTCTCTCACGGTATCCACAAATCCGCACAAAAAGCCACTTAGTATGTCGTCAAGTCCCTATCGATTGAAATCCTAGATCGCATCGCGCCGGCTGAGGTTCCGGTGCTAGCTTAGGATAGTAAGCACAATAATGCCTGGCGAACATCAACCGAAGATGTACTTCACAGTAGCCTAGTACTACGTGCAAATATGTAGGGAACGTATTCACGGCAATTTAACCACAAAGCCATCACAAAACTAACTATAGTTATGCAAGCAGCGTGTTACGGTCGAAATACGAACGCCTGAGTATCAAAACATCGTGGTTCTAAAGATATAGGATTTCCTTGAAGCAATGGATGTCGCATAAATTGATGAGGCGGAGAAGGCTGAGCGTTTCATGCGTAGATCAATCTCACTACTAGCGAAGCCGAGAGATCATTAAATCACATGACGTTATCTTGGTGAGTAGGACGGATTTGCCCACCAAGATAAGGTCATGTGATTTAATGATCTCTCGGCTTCGCTAGTATAGCGACCACACCTTGGCAGTCATTTCCATGGCTCCGGATCAACTCCTCTTTGGGTTTGACACCTGTAAATTTTTAGGCACCTGTTAGGATCTACAACGGATATTATGATAGACTACTAGCCATGCACACTGGGGATTCTTGCCTTTGTTTGGGACCTATTATGTTTGCAGTTTTAATTGGGGATTCATCTTCTGAAACAAACACCACCATAATACCTACCACCAATAGGTTGGTGCTTTAGGTTCGGATATGGCATCATCAGTTTATGTGTGTGTAACGTGGGGCTATCCGCCCTGTAAAACCGTCACCCAGAGTAAGTATGTAGGACTTGTACGATCTTCACACCCCTGATTTGAATATCTCGATTGCGGCTGGAGACTGAGAGGAATGCCTATGCGAATTCAGATCAGTGGGGAACAAGGCTAGCACACACAAAATTTTGATCGGATGCAAAGAGCCGTTTCCACTCACTAGATTTATTATTATTTCCCAAAGTTTTTTATCCAGTGCACGTGATATTAAATCTAAACAGCCTTGTATAACGGCTGGTGACATGATTCTATATAGGCAGAGGTACATGTATGTAATAGAAGCGGATTTCGGGGCTGCCGCTGGGATGCTAGGTGTAGTACAGTATTGCCGCCGGATGAACAGGGGGCTATATGTATCAAAGGTCACTGAGATGTAATTCACCACGGGCTGATACTGCACTACATAGCTGAGAAGAAGAAACGTGGAATTAGGAATTTGGGTTGTGCCAGTATCAAACCCAATATAAATGCAAACGATAGGCGCTTAAAAATATCCTTGATAAGCCATAAATGGATGACAGCATCGAATCGATCCACCGTCAAGGCTTAGGTGTCATCGCTCATCACAGAAAGTTTCCTCGCCTTGTCAAACGGAACATGCTGTTCCAGCACCTAATATGGCATCTGTTACACCTTGCAAAATGTTGAGAAGCTCCCACCGCACGGCCTCATTCGCTCGCTGGGGGATGAATATAGCACCGATTTGCAAGAGGGACTACACATAGCGCGAAGTGGCGTACGCTGATTCGAGCAATACACTTACCAACTCGACTGGGAGTAAACCATCTGGGGAACCAACACTCTTGGGCTTTGAATCAGTTGTAGTTAGGTGGGAATAGTTGTTTCATGGGACTTTGCGGTGAGTTGTGGGCTTTAGTGTCATAGCACAGCCATTGATTTTCGATTGCCGGCCCCCGAACAGCAGTGATCAGCACGGAAAGTCAGATGAGGCGGTTGGCGATTGGACCACCAATTTAGCGAGAGATCCACTCACTCATTATGTTGTTGCTGGAGTAAGCTATCGAGAAGGTAGCCTATCATAAGTTTCTGTCAGATGGAAATTAGTGATCCCCGCATCCGTTATCCCTCTGGATCATGGTTGTTTGGTTCTTGGGAGACTTCGACCAAGACTCCTTTTCGCATCAGGCACGATGTGCATGCAGTGCCTGCACCTCTCCTTCCCTGCAGGAAAAAAAGAAGATGATGATGAACTGGTGCAGCAATGGGCCCTTACAAGGTGGAAGTGGAACCGACGTGCTTTGTGCTAGATACATCTAGTGATAAAAATGTGGTACAGAACTTGGATCACCCGTAGCACACTCAACAGCTATCAACTCCGGGATATTTTCCCCATGCACCGAAGCGAGTGAGACCAGAGGGAGAAGGACTTTATTCTTCAAATTACTAGCTAGTTGGGGTTGATGGCCGAGCGAGTCCATGATCCTGCAATGCGAGAGGCATCACCTCCAGGGTACCCGGTAGGTCTACTAACAAGGGTCTAAGGGACTTCATCGAGGTTCTTCCAGTAGAGGGCAGTACCGACAGCTCAAATCGGATGGTGCTGCAGGGATTCAGAAATATGAGCTTCTTCCATGCTTCCTTTTCTTTCGTTCCCGCCTGCCTGAGGGTTGGTGGGCATGTGGTAGGTCGTGTTGTGTGGGTGCAGCCAGCATGCTGGAAACATAAGCAGATTCGCATTCAGAGAGCTTGATCTCTTTTCTTCTCACTCGCTGTTGTATGTATATCATTCAGCATTCTGGCGACTATCACTTATCACAGCCAATTTCTCTACCCATCCCCTGAATATCACGATCTACCATAGCCTGAGCGCGGGGTGTTGTTGCTACGTTACACTTTTGAGAAGGAATAAGAGGAGATAATAGAGACAATATCTTGACAAGAACAGCCTCCTTGGCTGGTTGTTTCCTGCAGTAGGTGGCAGGTACTTCAACATCACGCGTTTGACGGCAAACACAGTGTTTGGCCGTGTTTCTCACAGCGCTTTGACAGTGCGCCATTCTTAAAGTCAAAAACCTCAACGCCCCACTCCCGGACCCGTACTTTACTCTGTTGATTGACGGATTGACGGATTGACGGCCGCGCGACCCTTTTTCCTCCGAGTCAACCTTCAAAACGGTCCTCGCAGACTATTCTGCATACATAAACTGACTATAGTTACTACCGGGCAGCTAATTTGTGTGTGGGTGATAACGTATTCTTGTAAGCGGCCAGAGCCCCCCTCGCCGCCCTTACAGTAAGACTCGCCGGATTTTCTCAAAAAGGGCCTTCTCCCTAGTCTTACAACAGTTTGCACCTTCCTGAAGCTCTCGCCATATTTATTATCAACTACACCATTAATGCCCCTCGGCTGGTAGCCGCCCCTCTGTCGTTTTCCGACGCGAGTCGCTGCATCACTGTTGTACTCCTTTTAATTTTTTTTTAGCGGAGGCAAACGCTCGGTTTTTTTTTTTTTTGAGGATAATTCGTTTTATTTTCCTTTTGGGCATTTTAACCAGGACTACTCCATTCAATTATCCTCCACAGCATACAAAGATGAATCGATCATCAAGACCAGAAGATTTGAAATTACAACAATCATCTACTTCGACGCGGGCGCGAAGTCGAAGTATTGGATCTGTGGATAAACCATTAAGCTCTAATGGATCCTCCATCTACTCACTCACCAATCCTTTTACAAATGTCTCTCCAGAACCAGCCTACATTGCAGCTTCGGCAGCCACAGGGATTGTCACAGGCAATCATGAAAGTTTCTTACACAACGAAGGCAATGCCGGTCATGCAACACCAACTATACCTGTCACACCAGCATCTTTGAAACTTATAAATCAGTTCCTTGACTTTCTGCTTTACTCATTCCTTTCTGCAGCAAAATCAACTTCTCTAAAAGCTCTACGACCAGCAGTTTCAGAGGTTCTTCGAAACCGGTTAGCAAAAGAAGCGATTGCTGGAGCTGACCAAGAGCTAAGCTCATATCTTGGAGGAGGAGACGAGGGGGATGATGATTTTGATGGATTGAATGAGGCTCCGGAGAGCACTGCTGAATGGGATTTAGATGCTGCATGGAAGAAGACCAGACTGCGGTGCATGGTTTACTCTTCGCTTGGAGACATCGAAGAGGACGACGAAGAGATTTATTTGGGATATGGTAACCTTGAAGGAATTGTTGGCTCCCAGCAATATGAACAGAATAGCATCATACCCGGTGTTGTTTCTCCAGCTGTAGCAATATGGCTCACGGCTGTCTTGGAGTTCATGGGTGAACAAACGCTGCTTCTAGCGGGTCACGCAGCTATCAACCGCTTCACCCAACGAATGTCCACAGTTGAAAAGGGAGATGATGCAACCGGTTCTGCTGAGAGAGAAAGGCCTATGGTAGAGGAATTAGATACGGAGAAAGTTGCATTAAACTCTTCGTTAGGACGTCTATGGAGGCAATGGCGTAAACGTGTACGCGGGAGAGGATCTTCTTTCTCCACGCCTGGTCATCACGGAGCTTTTCAACGTCATGAGCGTACTGCTAGCCGGATGAGTAGCACTAGCACACTTGCCGAGAATAGGAACCCGCAAGCCGAGGCACCAGAAACCCAAAAGGTGCCAGAGGAGGTGGTAGGTGCAACAGGCAAAAGACTTGTGCCAAACACAGAACAATTGAAAGAGGTTTGTAAGCCCAACACCAGGGAATTGGCAAAAATAACTTATTAACACGTATCGGGAAGGTACCAATTGCCGTAGAGAAGGAGCTCTTAGATGCGATAATGACTCCTTCAAAGTTGGATGTTGAACACAATTACTTGGTATGTTACTAAACTTGGCTAGTGGCTATAACTTACAACCAATGATCTAATATGCAAAGTTCCCTAAGACAGTAGATGATAGCCCGAGACGGCGCCCTAGAAGTTTGGTCTTATTCCCTTCAACTACCACAGAGGCACCATTTATCATTTCCCGGTCTCCTCTCAAGCAACGCCGCTCGTTACCTACTATTGCGCGTTCAGAGTTCCCTGATCCAGCCGCTGAAGAGGTGGTTCCAGGCACTGAGGATCCAGAGACAGATTTCGAAGATATTGATGGAGAGTCCTTTACACTCGAAGAAGAGGAGCTCAATTCGGAGTTTCAAGCAATGAAGCCTACGTTAGAGAAGCTGGAGAAATCAAGCTATCCTACCCAAGAACAAGCTGGGGGGTCGGGTATTGGGGATGATATACCTGAACTTATTGAACCTAAAATTCAAAATGAGGCTGAAACTCTTAAATCTACACCAATACCTGAAAACAAAGCCTCAGAAATCACTTTCCTTTCGCAGGCTTCTGACGATGAGGAAGAGGGATTTGAGAAAGAAGGCGAAGATCTTACTAACGTCATTGGATCGGCTCACACATCAGATGTTTTGGTACCACCTCCTGCATCTCGGTCATCTTCCTTGCATAAGAAAGACGACCATCTCAAGAGGAATTTTAGCGAGGAGTCTCCTGTTGAATATGTTCCGCGTACGATAGATCAACAAAAGTTCGAGCGTTTTACGCCATCGCCATCGAGGCGGCCGGCCGAACTCGTCGAAATACGTACTAGCGGCCGTGTCTCAACTTTCCAGGAACAGCGTGCTGCAGACCGGCGACCATCAGCAACAACTTTGACGGAGTTGCTTGATTCTGAGGATGATTCACCAATTGCGACAAGCCATAAATATTTCGAAGGGGGTAGACTGACACCGGGTGGCACCAATCAGATTACATCTGATTATTTCGCCCACACGAAGACTTCCTCGGCCAGTAGCAAACTCTCTCAGCACTCGCAGCTTTCCGACAGAAAACTTGGACAGCTTACGTTGATCCAACCTCCTGGCAGTACTACCTCACTTCCTACGGACAGAGGAAACGGTGTACGAGCATGGACACCTCCTCAGACGCCAAATAAATCACGACGCTCTTCAAGTTTTGGGAAGGTGCCACGCCCGGTTACATCACATTCCGGTACTTCGCAAAACTCTACAAAGCTTAAGAGTCTTATTACATGGCCTATGGAAACTGGAAAACAATCGAAAGAGTCAGATGATGAGAGTAGGACTAGCTCACATAGCGATAGGCCATCTGCAAAACTTGCAAGTTTGGATGATAAGGAACGGAGCTTTGAGGAATTAATATCAAGTGGCGGTACAATTCACTGCACAATCACACCTGATCCCTTGAGGAGAATGGAGGTATGTAGAAATCTCTACCTTTATTTAACGAAGACTAATGGTTTTTTTAGTCAAAGGAGTCACCACGCACCGCAACGTCGGCTCTTGCAGAGTTCCTACGAAATACTGGGCCAGACGGCAAAGAAGTACGTGCACCGCCGAGCAGATCTGGCAATTCTTCACGGCCTTCTACCGCTCGCGCAATCCCTATAATTCCTAAAGACCCCAGTGTCGAGGACGTAGCCTCACTTACTCAGCTACTTCGGTCCGCTTCTGCTTCCCCTGTCGAAACTCGACCCCAAACACCGACTGCTTCGCTTCCATCCCCTAATCTCTCTGCCCATAGCCCGACTACACGACGTATGTACGGATCTCCGTTAGACAATGCTTCGCCAAAGGGTGGTAATTCTTCCCCTATGTTGCCTCCAGGTGGTATTACTGGGATTCCAGCAGTTTTGAGGCAAAACCGGTCCGACTCACTTGGTTCTCGCCCTAAAAACCGTCTTGTGGCTCGAGATGCAAGTGGTTTTACAACTAGTGACTCTACTTCTGCACTTGCTGATTTCTTCCGCAACACTACACCTCCTATTGATGTTGATGGTCAAGTTACTCAGCGCCGAATATCCCGAAGCGTTGCGCCCTTCCGCAACACTATGGATTCCGATCAGTTCGAACTTCCAGAAGCTGCGCCTGACCTAGTAGTAAAAAACGAAATATCAGCCAATGACCTCACCTTCTTAACTAGTGCTGCTCCACCACCTGATTCATATCAGTCATCTTTCTCATCTTCAACAGCACTTCTTCGGAGTAACTCTAAAAAGCAACATGACTACGGAGCCGTTAACTCGATGCCGGAGACCAAGCGAAAGCAGAGTCGTATCAGAGACCCATATGCCATCGACATTGACGACTTTGATGACGATGAAGACTTAGAGGCGCTAAACTTAATAATCCCGAAGAAAAAGAAAGATGATGAGAGCTTGATGGACTTTCTCCGAAGCGCCCCACCACTACCTCAGCCTCTTACACCGCCACAAGAGAATGACGAGATGAAAACGATACAGAAGAAGAATAGTTCTGTCAGTCTGATTGGCCGCTTTGGTCGAAGTAGCCGAAAAAACTCAATCGCTTCAAATGCAGATAAATTTCCCATACCGCCCATTCCACAGATGCCTGGAGGATACAAGCATACTCTCTTGGGTCAGGAAGATGATTCTTCCTCGCGGTATATGCAAGGAGCAGAACAGCGACGCCCTCCATTCAACTCCCGGATGGATATAGATTCACCAAGCACGGGGAACCCCGCCCGATTCGGCAATAGGCAACAAGCAAGGGGTGGAGCTCAAGCTAGGGGTGCTCGAGTTGATAGGGGCGATACAGATACCCTAGCGGATTTCTTAAAGTTCAGTGAACCACCGCCAGCCCCAATACAACGCACTCCACCACCAAAAGAGGATACTAGTGCGATGGCAAAGTTTAGGAATTTTACTTTCTCGAGGAAGTCGAAGCGCAATGAAGTGTTTTAATTATACTTCTTTTTTTTCCTTTCCTTTTTTTTAGGTGATAAGGTTACCCTTTGTTGGAGTTTAAATTTCTTCTCTATCACTTTCTATACAATGTTTTGTATTCATTTTCTTTCTTTCGTCTATGAAGTTCTTTTGGATAATTAGAACTCGTTTTGGAGTATTTGGGGCGTGGGACCTGAATTACTTCGCTGTTTGAATATCTCTATTCTCTTTTTCAGCTACTGGGTTGAAAGGCATCAATCCTGGGTAACGTGGGTTGATAGATACCAAGGCTTTTCTTGTGGCTTTTTTGTTGGTTCCGGTTTTTTTGGGGGGGCATGTGTGATGATAATCATTTCTTCTCATTCAAGTTTCTTAGAATCTATATGTGTAGTTTGCATGTAATGGGTTCTTTTTTCTTTTTTTCTACTTTACCACAGGCAGATATTTTTTCTAGCTGGGGTTATGTAGAGGTTCTTCTTATAAATATTCTTTTTTTCTCTTCAAGTCGGGGCATGTAAAATAAAAATGAGCTATTTTTTTGCTCATTTTAGGTGTTCTATCATTTCTATGGGGAGTTTAGTATTTTTTGAGACTTTCTTCGGAGACTTTAGGGGGGTCTATCAGTGTACCCGTACACATTGCTAAAACTTAGTTTTCTATTTTCTAGTATCTCTTTTTAGTGCTATTGCCAGAACACATGCCCTCCAGGTTGGGGTCCTCGAATAAAGAAAATATTACAAATGACTAGTGTGAATTCTGTTATGGAGTAATTTATTGATGTGACCTCTATCCCATCTGTACTAGGCCTAGTGCGGTGGGAAATCTTATAAGAAATTTTGGAGTAAGGGCGTAGTTTAAATAAAGGATGTAGGCTCATGTAAGGGTTGAGATATTTAACACTCTAGGACATCCATTGGGGTAATGGTCTGGTGAGATTATTAGGGCTCAGATTCGTACTCTGCTATATACAACTCAAGTCTTAGGTATATGGAAATCATTTAACGTAGATAATCGAACTTGACATCCATATCTACATGACCAAACCCAACTATATATACATAGACACAAGCAATACTAAATTCTCAAGTACCAGAATTTGAGATCTAAATATTTGCCTATTCTAGAATAGTAATGTCACCGGATATGTGGATAGTAAAATTGACCAATCTCTCACGACGCATATCCCTTTCACGCAATGGAATTCCATATATCCGAGTGGCCATCGCATGAAGCAAGGTCCACAAAAACAGTTCCTACACCCCTCCCTCGTAAATTCTCATAAAACCCTGCCAACTTCGTCTTTCTTTTTTTCCCTTTGGTCCTCATACCATACAAACTTCTTTTAATACCCCTTCAATATTAATACCACTTCTCTAACCTTAATACCACTCCCAAACTAATGCTTATCATGCATTTCCACACCATCTTCACCATCTTCGCCCTCGCCCTCACCGTCTCCGCAACCCCACTGACAACCCGACAAATCACCGCTTCTGGAAACGACGGCGAGGGCAACCAAGACGTTGGAAATAAAGGCCAAAACGCCGGCAACAGCGCTGCAAACAAAGGAACTGTCAGAGGCGACTATACCGTCGAGCAGGGTGTCCAGACGTGCGGTAATGCGCAGCTCAACTGTTGCAACAAGATTGAGAAGAAGGGGGATACAACCAATGCTGGGCTTCTCGGAGCCCTCTTTGGGTCTGGAGATATTGGACTTCAGTGTACTCCTCTGAATGTTCCGGTTATTGGTGGTATGTATTATCTCATATTTTTTTCTCTTTCTCTTTCTCTCGTAAATAAGTGTTAGTACGGTGCTGATGGTGGTGGGTGCTGTTAGTCCAGGTTCCGGTTAATAAGGCTTGTGATGCGAAGGCTGCTTGTTGCCAGGGAGAGGTCTCTCAGGTTTGTACTTTCTACTCCTCTTTCTTCTAGATCCTTTTTTTTTGGCTCGGTCCCACTGACGTGACGAAGAATGGGTTGGTAAATCTGGGCTGTATCGCGCTTGCATCCCTCATCTAGGCGTTCAGTGTCGGGTAACAGATATTATTTTGGCGCGTAGTGGTTAGTGTATTTGTGCTGGATGATATTTGTTCTTCTCTCCATTTTATATACCTAGATCCTTCTTTTTTTCTTTTTTTCTTTTTTTGTCCCCTATATATTGTGTACTTAATTTATATGGGATATATAGCTGGGTTGTTTTTTTGGTTTAAGTCTTCTGCCATAAGGAGTTCGATTTTAGTCTGGTTTTTTTTGATTAGTAGTGGTGAGGGGTGGAATTATTAATACAGATATTACAAGTATCTAATATTAAATATAGTGTAGTTCTTTCTAGCGCTAATAGTGCAAGTGCATTGAGTGAGTGACCTGTAATAATTTGTGTGTTACATAAGGTAAAGATAGATTATATAGCTTTAGCAACGGGATAGAAGTGCATTTTTCGTTTCCGTGGGAAGGGCTAGGCGAGTGATTTTTCGTGAATATAAATGAAAGGAAGATTACACGATTGGGGGGGAGGGAATGTAACGAGGGGATCGAAAGAAATACCAAGAATGTGGGCACATATATTCCTGAGGAGGAGTCTACCCTCGGCTTCGGCTTTCATGGGTGCAGTGGGAGAGGGCCCGCGTAATATCACACTTGGAACATAAGTGTCCTTATCGCCAGTTATATTCACAAGGGCTAACTGACCGTACTTACTTATCGCCGTTCTCGGCGTTTATTAAGCCCTCCGTGCATGTTCTGCTTAAAACAACGAGTTATAAGATCGGTGTAGAAAGAAATAAAAGCTTGATCAAAAAGAAAAGAAAGGAAAAAACTCTCGGCCGACGCTGTGAGCTGATGTTTTCAATGCTAAAGCCCGAAGAATAGTTCTCACACCTCACATCTCACGATATATACGTAAGCCCGGAACACGCGGCCCCCAACCGGGCCCAACCAACCCTATCGGCGCCCCTCCTCCAGTGAATCAGAGTAAACCTGGGAACGGGTTAACGCATCCACACACCAGTCAATGCACGAGTGATCATCCATGACCGGTTAGCGCTAATGCTGCACGCCACGGCATCATTGATGACGCCGCATCGCAGCGTATGCTATTGACCGAAGTCCATCGCCTTGAACACCGATAATACTGTCATCTTCCCCCCTCCTCTATAGATGAGTAATCACTTCTGTATTATAAACAGATAAGAGCGAATGGAAGGGGACGGGGGCAACTCCCTTGCCTGTTTAGGGAACCACCAAGCTTTGGCTGGGCGATCTGGGGTTTAGATTGTGGCCCGTTTCGTAATCTGGGTACTGTTTGGCCGGCGTCTCGCAGCACGAATTCCCTTTTTTGGTGCCTGCTTTGTGGGGGGGGGAGTGAGGGAGGTAGTGGCGGGCAGAGGGGTGGATAGACGACTCCCCTTCTTTTTTTTCTCTTTCTCCTTCTCCTTTTTCCTTCCTTCTGCTCCCTTTGTTTGAGAGTCATTTGACCTCTATCAAGGCTTGAAACCATCCCCTTCTCTTTCCCTCTGCTGGCTGGCTTGCGGGTCACTCACGCCTTACGTTATACAACGGAAGAAGGAGAGGGGAAAAACCCTCACGAGCGGGCGAGAGAAACATCTCGTTTACCTTGACGACTAAGCACGGTGATGATGAACAATTGATGACGGCATCACGTAATTCCATCGCTATGACGCAAAACATCTACCAAAACACTGCCCGTTCCTCCCCCTCCAAGATGTTATCAAAACGGCAAGGGGGTTACGATAGGGATTCCTCTAATGGCTTTGGCCCCCCTAGTTTTGGTTTCGACAACGACAACGATAACGACAACTACAGCTACAACGATAACGATAGTGAAAACACAAACAACGCTTCAGGAAACAATAATATGTTTGGCGATGACGACGACTCTGATACTACAAATAATCTAGTTAATATGTATTTCCTCATCCTCGCGGCCTTTGTGATCCTGCTACTATTCGGGTTATGGTACTGGCGCCGTGGGAAGAAGTTGAAACGGATAGCGTCTCTGGGGAGGCGAAGAAATGCTTTACAGCAGGATTTGGAGATGGGGAGGAGGCGTGAGAGGAGTGGGTGGTTGATGGGGATGAGAGGTGGGGCGAGGAGGGAGGAGGGGGTTGATGAGAGGGGTGAAGCGCCGCCGCCATATACTGCCACTACTACTACAGAGGGGACGTCGGGTGGGGATTTGGCCGTTCCGCCAGCGGCACATGTGAGGGATGGAGGGCCAGAACTGCCGAAGTATGAGGAGTTGACGAGGGAGGAGCAATTGGCGAGGACACCCGAGGGGGAGTTGGTGGGTACGAGGGTTGAGGAGAGGGAATTATCGAGAGAGAGCTCTAACTCTAGCGCGAGAACCGAAGAAGGTATGGGGCAAGAGTTGGTCCGAGAGCCTAATGTTATATCCAATCCTCGGTCCGAAGAGAATGGCGGTGGGGGAGCTACTGATGCTGGTATACCGAATTCAGGTACGGTTAATGCCAGGGACGTTGCTCCTGGAGGGACCGATAGGGCGTAATTATTACGGCAGGTGTTAATTTCACCAAGATTAGATTCTGAAGTTCGGCGTTTTGTATCTTTTACTCGCGAAGGGAATTGGTGTTTGAGGCTTGATTGGGTGGTTGGCTGGTTGGCTGGTTGGTTGGTTGAGGCCTTTTTAGAAGATTACGACCCTTTGCTCGTTTCGTCTTTCTTCTTTTTTCGTGTTCATATGGTCGATAATGGGATTTCACAGTTGATATCATGTATAAAGATACGCTCTTTTTTTACTTTATTTGATTTACTTTTTATTTTTTGTTTCCGTTTCTTCATCTTATTTTTATGAGCGCTTACGAGGGGGAGGGGGATTATGAAGGATTATGAAGATGTTTGATACAGACGGGAGCTTAATATAGCCATTTCCTCTTGTCCTCAAGGATCTACAGAAGGACCTGGCGGTGATGATGGCGGTGAAGGGCTTCAATGTTTGATCACTGGATCGCTCTCACACACTCTCACGTCTTCACGTGTGTCTCAAAGCAACGAATGGCGGCTCTGCTCATCCCTGCCGAAAACACGAAGGCGCCAACAGACAGATAGCCAACTGTTACTTGTTGAGTTACCTCGGTAGCAGCCATTCTCGGCTTCAGCTTTGTCCTTTTGTTGTGTGTCTGTCTGCCTGCCTGCCTGCCTGTTACTGTTACTGCTGTTACTGCTGCTGTTACTACTGTGATTACTGCTGTGATTACTGTTACTGTTACTGTTACTACTGCCTGCCTGTTTGACTGTTTGACTGTTTGACTGCTTGACTGCTTGACTGCTTGACTGCTTGACTGCTTGACTGACCGCCTGCCTGCTTGCCTGCCTGCTTGACTGCCCGCTTTACCTGCTGCCTTCCCTCTTTATATTAGCTACCCTCCCCCCTCCCCTCACACCCTCCTCCCTCCCCCCTCCCCGGATTTAACATGTTGCGCTACCCTCGAACTCTCGGAATTCAATCCCCGCCCCGTCACAGTCACCAACAGCAACAACAAATAAACTCTCCACCACCATCAAGAACCACCAACCTCCAGTCCCACAACGACGACCAGATCGAACACACAATGTCCCCACAGAAAAACACACGGTCAATGAGCCCGGCATCCCTCGCGATGCCGCCTCCTCCCCCACCAAAGCCAAAGAGCGTGACGATGGAGGAGGCCCCGACCTTGCATCGTAAGAATAGTAAGCCGATCATGACGCCGCCGGAGGCATATGCGGGTTATAGACATTTCAATGTCACGGTGCCGGCTCCGGGGGTTGCACATGTTGAGATCAATAGGCCGGAGAAGTTGAACGCTTTTTATAAACTGTGTGTATAACCTTTTCTTCTTCTTTCCCATCTTGATGTTTCTTTCTTTCTCTCTTTTTCTTTCTTTTTCTACACACAAACACACACACTCTCTATATTTCTTCCTGAGTGGGTAGACGGCTAATATGGAAGTGAGAGAGGGGAAATCTACAGTATGTGGGATGAATATGGCTCCATCTTTGATCGCCTCTCGGGTGACTCTTCGGTCCGTTGTATCGTCCTCTCCGGCGCCGGCGAGAAAGCATTCACAGCTGGCTTGGACCTGGAAATGAATATGGAGATGGTAGGAGGACGTGCAAAGGGTGATGACGAAGCACCCATCGACCCAGCACGTAAAGCCTGGGCTCTCCGAAAACATATTCAAGAGTTTCAGAATGCCATATCAGCGGCTGAGAGATGTGATAAACGTATGTTTATTATTCCCTTCTTTTTTTTTTTTTTTTTTCGTTTTTTTCATTTTCATTTTCATTTTTTCGTTTGTTTTTTGTTTGTTATATTTATTTTTTTGGTGATGACCAATTGTGTGCGCGTATTAACCGCCGTTTTGATTGAATATAGCGGTCATCTCCGTGCTTCATGGCTTCTCACTGGGGTTGGCTATCGATATTGCGTGTGCGACTGATATCCGTATCTGCGCGAGTTCCACCACGTTCGCTGTGAAGGAGGTCGACATCGGTCTTGCTGCCGATATCGGTACTCTCTCGCGTCTGCCAAAGGTTGTCGGGTCGCTGTCGTGGGTGAAAGACGTGACCATGACTGCGCGTTTCTTCGGCGCCGAGGAGGCTCTGCGCGTGGGCTTGGTGAGCGCCGTGTATGGGAGTAAGAAGGAGGCTCTTGAGGCGGCCATGAGGCTGGGGGTCACTTTGGCGGGGAAGAGTCCAGTCGCTGTCCAGAGTACAAAAGCACTGGTCAATTATAGTGTTGGAAGGAGTGTACAAGATGGTTTGTCTCTAATATTCATAGAAGTAAGGGGAGTGCTTTTTTTAGAAAATTTTATTAATGTGATGCGTACTTTAGGCTTGCTGTATACCCAATCTTGGAATGCGTCCGCGCTACAGACTCAGGACGTGCCGAATGCGATTAAAGCGACTATGCAGAGGAAGAAACCGACATTTTCAAAGTTGTAGAATTTACCCTCTTCCTCCATCCTTCTCTTTTTCTCTCAATTATGATTTTCTTCGCTTTATCTCAGTCCGTCTCTGGTTGTTCTCTTTTATATTTGTTTTCTGCTTTCTCTCTTTTTTCTTCTCTCTGCTGTTATTTTTTGAACATTCATGAAGGAGGAAAGCGTTGTTTATCATCTAGTAGGTGATCTAGTCTAGTACGTGATGTGGTGATGTGGTGATGTTGTGCTTTGTATGCCTGTATGAGATTAAATTGTATGAATTGCGTACGTTTTACGCGCGCAAAAAAAAACCCTCCCTCCCCTTCTTCTCTCAAATGCCTTGTTAAGAGTATGGTATAAGAAAAAGAAACGAAATATCTTTTGCTTCCCTTTCTCTTTTTTCTTATGTGCTAGTATACTGTTATCAGCCCGCATTATCCTCTTTCAAGCCTACTTATAAGGGAGGGGGGAATAAGAAAAATAAAATAAGTTAGTACCATTACTATACTAGCTAGTTCCTACATCCGTAACTCTCTGTGCTACCAAGTTTGGATCTTCACGGCATCTCACTCGTAAAACTCATGACAACGTGACAACATCCGAGAGTGCGTAGAAGCAGAGAGGAGGGGAGCATGTGGGAGGGGGAGATGGGACGCGTAGCCTATTCTGTGATGTTGGTTTCTTAAGGCTGGCTGAAACATCTATAATGTAAACAGGTATCACTTTTGTCCAAAGTAGGAAATTAACAGGAATATATATTTTGGCAAAAGAAAAAAAGTTCTCGATAAGGCCTAGACGAAGATTTTGATAATACCAACTTAAAAAAAGTAAAGCGTAAAGCTACATGTAGTAAACCTTATCTGGCTACTAGGAGAAGTTTGGAAGATACATAAATGAATATGAGTTTTGAGTCCAGAAACTAAGGGGAAAAGTAGAGGAGACACACTAGAAACACATCTGTATTGACCACGTGCGTCAACAGCTCTAATTTCAAGTAATAATAATTGCATCAGCACAGGAATCAAGGGCCGTCAAGCACCAAGAAGCTTCTCACAGCCAATCAATCAATCAGACAGAGAGATCAACTGCCCCTCAATCATCTTCTTCCTCCGATCTATTGCCGCAAATTCTATATCTGAATCATCATTCTCTTCGAAACTAGAATTAGACCCCGAGCTTCTAGCAACTCCAAATGAGCTTTTTACATCTCTTCCCACAGATCTCTCGCCTCTCTCCTTTTCATTGGTAGCTTCTTCTTTCTCATGGCCCCCACCATCATTGTTGGCGGGAGCCTTCTTCGACCTTGACGGGAGCTTACTACCCCTCCATCTCGATGTTCCCTCAGGCCGCTCGTGCGAGAATTTGCAGGCGGGCCAGTAATCACATTCACCGAACCGCAAGAAAAAAGTGCAGTGTGTTTTGATGTGTTTTGCTGGGTCGGTAGAAGAGAGGGTGCGCCCAGGAGTGGGACATGTGATTATCGGTGAGATTTGCAAGGCCATTAGGCGCTAGGGGTAGGGTTATAAATGTTAGTTTTTTATGAGCTCTGGTTGTGGACAGAGCAAGGTATGAAAGTGGGGGCAGGAGTGGGGGAGGAGTATTTCAAATCACTAAAATTAGTACCGTAGGCTATAGTGTGGGGTCTATATATGTACCTTTTTCTCACTAACGACTTCATCACTGCTATTATCTGCTAGTACTTTATTTTCATTTATCTTTTCTGTTCTACGCCATTTGCCGTCTAGTTTTCTACTCCTCGCAGAGCTTGCATAGGTGTCGATTTCCCTTAAAGATGTATATTTCTTGTCATCGAGTCCTAGTCCGAGTGCTTGTCCCGGTACTCTGGTTGAGCCGTCTTTGTCTTTCTCCGTGGAATCATGAACGTAGAAACAGTCTTTCCCACGCTTGCAACCAATCCTTCTATGGAAATAAGCGCAAGGTTCCGTCGATTTGGGACTTTTTGAGTGCCGAGTTTTTTGGCGCATCACTGGATCAGGTTCAGCGTCACCATTACCGCCAATGGAAGACAGATCCCCATATTCACCGATGGAAGTATATGAGGTTTCATCAGACGAGCTCTCCCCATCGCTTGGGTCCTCGTTGGCACGGTGAGTAAAAGGTTGGCCGCTCTTTGTAATGGATTGTATGTCGTGGCGGAAGGCGCACAGGCAACTGCCAGAGAGAGAGTATGTGGGGCATGATTTGGCAGTGGATACTGAGGGAATTATGAACTGGGTAGAAAGGGGATTTGGTTTCTTATCTTGCGGATGCAGCTGGACGTAGGGTGGGCTACTTTTTGATGACGATGATACAGGTATATGGATTTCTGTGAAGGACGTAGGGAAGATATTGGGGTGCAAGATATGAGTTTGGGCTGCGTCATGGGTGTGATCTGTAACTGATGTTTCAGGGGAGAATTGTGTAGAGTAGGGGGGAAAGAAGCTCGGGGATAGGGCTTGGTCTTGATGTTGAACCACGCCATTGGGATTTTGCGGTGTGGTTTCCGGTGTGGTTTTTATTACTGCTAGTGCCGATCGTTTTCTGAATTGAATTGCAGCGGGCTCAAGTACTGTTTCGGGTCTTTCTGGCCAACGTGGTGAAAGGGAATGTGATATTTCCTGAAGAAGGGGTATTCCGCTAATTATGTCCAATGGTGGAAGCACAGTGACCGCCTGTGGGAGATTATCTACGGCGACAAGGGGTAGTATTTTCCCGTTCTTTCTGAGGAGGAGATAGCCATAACGGAGTTGAATATTGGTAGGTGAATTTGAAGAGGTAGATGCCATGATTGGAGTATGAATTTGGGGGGGAGATGAATTAGTAAGTATTGTGGTATATAGCACCCTCACTATAGATGGGTAGTGGTATGAGATATTGTGTAGTAGAACGAAGAGATCTGGAGGTTGTAAGTGTTTATCATGGGAAAGGTCTTCAGAGGGCATAGATATATAGAGAAAATTTCCCTCAATTGTGTTTTTTTCATTTGTTTGTTGAATTGTTCAGGCACACAACATGGAATCACCATGAGGATGCTAGAGTGGCAATAGTAGGTTACAACCGAAAGGTGGGGTTTCTATTCTCCTAGGCCCACTTAATATACCAGTTTAATGCTAGATGGCTGATTGCCTTGATTGTACTTAGTTCTTGTTGCTTTGAGATTGTAAAGTTGATGATGGCTGGCCTGAAGGGTTGGTAGTTGGAGGAATGTTGGTGATGTTTTATGATGCGGATATCCGAAATGGTTGTCCCGGTTGTGTGCGGCGTCGGTTTGCAGCACCCGATCAAACAAAACCAGACTGAGTGGCTGGTGATTATCACCTCACTCTCCTCCCACTAAGTGAAGAAACTCAACTTGCACTTTCAAATCCTCAACTGGCACCAAACATTGAATCCCCTGACTGAATTCTATGTGATGGCCCTCTTGTGGACTGACCTGCAGAAGCTTCAAACTCATACGTGGTAATGTTAGGTACATGTAGTTTTTCCGGTGGCATAATTTCCAGGGTCCTTGTGGTCTCTGCTTCATCCCACTCACCGCCCTCCCCCTCCTCACCCCCCTTAGGAGCCTCAAATCAAATTAATGTCTCTTTCCGCCGAGAGTGACTCAGTCTCTCCAGTCCTTCGGGATCACCGCTCAGAAAACCGTAGTCGTACAGCTTTCGTGCTTTCTCATTGATTGTCTGACGGCAAGAAATAAAATAAAGGCTGGCTAAAATCCCTCTTTTCCATACCTTTCCTTCTCGCCTCCTTATATTTTTTTTTCGTAATATTCTCAGACCTTCTCTTGCTAGCCCAGTATATGCCACAAACACCACAGATCACGCAGCAATGTCTCCCCGCAGCGCCCTCCTCATCCTAGGTATTCAAAATGAATTCCTCGACCCCCAAATAGGTCGGTGTATCATGGCCCCCACGGAACCAAACTTTGTCGAGAACATCAAATCCTTTGTCCCGCACTTTCGCGCCAACGGTGGCGACGTCATCTGGGTGCGGAGCGAATACAAAAAAGCACGTGATTTTATCGATCCTCGCAACGATGAGACTGTCCTTATAATCAATGATGACGACTCCTCAGATTCTGAGCCTGAGAACAACGACAATAATAATAAAAGTACTGGGGGTGGTCTAAGGCCACGAGCAGGTTCTAGCCCAGGAAAACCGAAGCTTGTAAATGGTGCACGACCTCCGCTACGGACTGACGCGTTCCTGGCAATTGAGAGCCAACATCCTCCATGTAAGCCGGGAACCCCCGCGTGCGAATTTCACCAGTCTATTGATTCGACTATTACCTCACCACCGGACCGGATCTCGGTGAAGACATGGTTCTCGGCGTTCAAGGAGACGAATCTCCTCGAGACCCTCCGGGGAAGGTTCGTCTCGGAGTTGTATATCTGTGGGGTTCTCACCAATATCTGCGTTCTTGCTACAGCGGCCGATGCAGCAAAACATGGACTTAATGTATATGTGTTGCAGGATTGTCTAGGTTACAGGAATAAAACAGCCCACGAGCAGGCTCTGAGAGTTATGGCTGTTGATTATGGAGTAGGGGAGGAGCAGAGTGTGTCTCTCATAAGGAAATGGAAGAAGAAAAAGGGAGATAACGGTATTAATGATAACGGCTCGGCGGGTATCCAGTTAGGAGCTACAAATATTTCGAAGGAGCAATTGGTAGCTATGGTTGAGGGCTTAAAGGTGGGTGGTGACAATGTGAGTGCTAAGGTAGCCGGAGAACCATCTAGTACTGTCAAAGGGGAAACAAAAGAGATGGAAGAGAGTAATGCAGTTGATTCTCTGGCAACGATCACTGAAGAAGGAAATTTATTAAAGAAAGTAACGGAAACGAGCTATGCTCAGAGAGACCAGGAAGCTGATGTAGAGGAAAAGGATAAAGATGAAGGAAGTAAGGAGGGAAAAAAGAACGAAGGAGAGAGGAAAGATGAAAGGATATATAGAGAACATAGAAAGAAGAAATCTCACGCAAGCAATTCGAAGCGCGACAAGCCGAACCCAATCCCCCAAAGCGGCAGTCATTCCGGCAGTACCAGGTTCGATTCGAAATCTCCCGTAATGGGAGAAGGGGACATACTTGGTGAAGGCGATTCTATGCTAGTCAATAATATCCTACCGAGGTTCCTTTCTAAAATCGCATTTGAGAAGCTAAAGAAGGAAGTGTCCTGGAGAACTATGTATCATCGTGGTGGCGAAGTTCCAAGAATGGTTGCTGTGGAAGGGGTGATCGATGATGATGGAAGGTATGCTCGGTACAAATATATTTGTATTAGTTCTTACTTCACAACTAACGTAATTTCAAGTTTTCCGATATATCGTCACCCAGCTGATGAATCGCCTCCCCTATTTCCATTCTCGCCGACAGTACAGCTCATTGTGGAAAATGTTCAAAAAGTCCTCAAACATCCTGTCAACCATGTTTTAATTCAGCACTATCGCGACGGCAATGATTACATCTCTGAGCACTCCGACAAAACTTTAGACATTGTGCGAGGATCTAAGATCGTCAACGTCAGTCTGGGTGCCCAGCGAACAATGGTCCTTCGGACAAAGAAAGACGCCGCAATAAAAAAAGCTGCCGAATTAACACCACGAGAGCAGTCACAGCGACAAGAAGGTGCTGGTCCAGAACGAAATACCCAGCGTATCCCACTTCCCCACAACTCAATGTTCGTTCTGGGCCTTGAAACGAACAAAAAGTGGCTCCACGGGATCCGTCAAGACCGTCGTATTCCAACCCTCAAATCTGCCGAGGAAACCTCCTATAATGGTGAGCGGATCTCCCTAACCTTTCGCCATATTGGGACTTTCCTTTCTGCCGACGAAAAAGAAATATGGGGCCAAGGTGCGGTCTCAAAGTCCAGAGATGATCCGCGACCCGTTATCAACGGCGACCACCCGGACACAGAAAGGTTGATTGGGGCCTTCGGCTCCGAGAATCATCAGAGTGACTTTGACTGGGATACATCCTACGGTTCTGGCTTCGATGTTCTACACTTCGTTCCACAGCTACCAAAACTCTTCTTTGTGAAAGATGACGTCCATAGCAACCAAGTCCTTGTATGCCTTGTGGAGAAAGGGATAGAGTTCAAACGTCACGAGCTCGAATCGGGCGAAATAAACCTGCTCTCCTACCGTGCCTTGAACCCCCGGGGCACCACCCCCGTCTTTGTCGATGTTGACCGCGAGAAAACAATAGTCTGCGAATCGCTCGCAATCCTACAGTACCTAGAAATGTTCTATCCTTCCAAAGATCCGGAGAAGTTTCTCCTTCCCTCCCTTACCGATGAGAGGGCCTCCTTCGCGAAGGTTTTGCAAGTGATGCAGGAAAGTGAAAAGCTACATAGCATCCTAGAAACTGACAACAAAAGAGCAATTACAGCAGAACTGGAGATCTGGAATGAATACCTTATTAAGACGCAGAGGTATATGGTGGGCAATGATATTACGCTTGCTGATATCGCAGTATTTCCGATTATTGAGCACTATATCGGACGGACTGCATCAAATTTTCAGGGAAGATGGGATGCGTTGACGGCATGGAGAAGTTTCATGATTGACAGAGAAAGTGTGAAGCTATTGTTTGGCACGGAGTTCAAAGAGGAGGAGACCAAGCTGACAGAGGGTTTGGAAAAGACGATGGCAGGATTGAAGTTGCAGGCTAGGGAGGAGCACGAAGGGGAAGAGACGAATGTTTGTGAAAAGGCAGTGAAGAATACTTGAAAGTGAGATGAAAACGGTGGTAATGATGTTGGATTCTGATCCTGTAATTTCTTTAATATTCTTATTTGTCTTGGATCATGATACAGGAGTACAAAAATCTGGACTTTTTAGGGGGGAGGGAAAAATATTTTTAGTATCTATTATTTTTTTAGCGAATATGTACCCAGAAAATGATTGATGACTAGCCATCATTGACATTATCATTCTGGGGGGTCGTAGCGCTGCTTTATTTTTTACCCTAATTTTATATTCACATATATCTTATATTTAATATCATTCCTAATTATTAATAATTCTGGCCTCTCATACCAGAGTCCTTTTGGTTATATTCACTGCGGAGCTATTAGATAAGCAAATATTACCTTCGCTCTTATCTGCATTAATAAAAGTAGTAGGTCTTTCAGTTGTTTCTCTAGCGAGAGCCGATACTGGTACTTGTAAAACTCAGGATATCATGAATTTTAGGAGATTTCTAATCGTTATGATTAATGAGTCTCTTCTACCTCTTGGATTATTTATTGACCTTCTATCTTATCATGTAATTAATGAATTAAACAAAAACAAAGCCCTTCTATCTTACATCATAGAATATCACTCGTCTAGACTTAAAGGAGTAATCCAACTAGTTCACTAGCCCCAGGCTATTTGTATGCATGAGAGACCGTGGAATATATAAAGAGTAGGGATTTAAACTTACCAGAACACAGTTTTGCGGCATTCAAAAACGTAATACCATATTGATTAGTACCTAAGCAGCTTATCTAAATGAGATTTATAGTGCTTGTAGTTGGTAGACCTGAATGTATAGAATAATTTCCTTCTTTGACCTGGCCTCATTTTTAGCCCGGTATCTGTAGAACAATAAATTACAGACCATCTCAATGATAACTTAGTGATGAGGATCTTATCGAGAGTTTGGGTAATTAAGTGACTGTAGGTTTTGCTAAACGTATACTGTGGAATATTTAGAATGCGCTTGAGGTGTACTTGTTATCATTTATAACTTGATTATCTACTATGTATTTTAGAGTTATCATTGACTGGTTTATCAGTCTTAAAAATGTAGAATATATTTCTGTACTTTTCGGATTTTATATACACCACTTCATATCTGTGTTGTATTTAGGTGGTGGTAGTATGAGGTAATAATTTGGAAGCTTGACTCTGGCTCTAGTCTATCATGGTGCCAGTTCAAGGTTTGGCTATAAATGTGAGACTAATTTACCGACTTTTGGGGGATGGACTTGTAGTAAGACTGAAAGGCATTATGTATGAGCCCATGTCATCCTTTAAGCTGGATAGTCTTTGAAGTTTGTAACTTATACTAGGTTAGTTCTCTGTTATTATTGCCAGTAGAGATAATTCGGTATAACAATTGTGGTGGTTAGAATGACATACCTGGTGTTAAGTCTAGATTAATGAGGATGAACGAGCGGCGCTTCTGATGATTCCTAGCTAGAGTAGGATTAAGCTCATTAACTATTCCCTTGGGATATGTGGTTTAATGCGTTTTAATCAACTCTAAAATCCTACAATATACATCACCATGTAGTTTCGGTCGGTCATTCTAATAAAATTAGTATTAGAAAGTTTATGTAAAAAAGACCGAGACTCAAACTCACTAGAATAAGGTATTTTCCAACTGTATTTCAGGTCAATATAAATATCCAGAGCAGTTTGTTTCTCTATCCCGGCCGGCCCCAGAAATGCGTGACTCTGTTATTGATTTGCGGAGATCCTTCAACGCATATATGCGACTATGATCTCGTCGACACATTTGTCGAGTGTTTACGATGAACTACGAATTTCGGCTTTGGGTGGGTTAAGTTTAATAACACTGGTGTTCTTCAACTTTTGACCTCGGTGGGTATCTGATCCATGATAGATTGTGCCTTCAGTTGGAGAGTCGACTTATGAGTGGATGGGCTGTTCAGGCATGAGGTTCTTCTACCACTTCTAGGTTCGTAGTTGCTCTGGTAGTGTGTCTCAGTGTTTATGAATATAAACCTAGGAGGTGGTGCTTTTGAATGCAGCATGTTTTCGAATGAAAACTCTTGTTGATGGGGTTTAAGTTTGAAGGTGCGATGATGTAGTTAAGTGCATTAGTAAAGAGTGAGATTTGACTAGCGAGAAAAAGTTGAAAGGCTTCAAGTTGGGAATAGCTATTGGAGAATTTCATAGGGCTATCCTGCAAGATCTAGTTAATGTGTGATGCGAGGGAAGAGTGTAGATGTTTCAGGTATAGCTACGATATCATCTAGTATTCTCGGGCTGTATATCGTCTCTGAGTATGTGTTGGTGTTGACAAGGAAGGGTGGTGAAGGGGATAGGTGATATAAACGAGGTTGGAGCTGAGACTGGTAATTTCTGGAACAAAGAAGTGATGGGGTCCTATAATTTCTACCTCACAGCTTTATTGTACGCCCAGTGTGGCTATATACGCCAGGTAGGGGTTTAAATCCCACTTTTGATAGTACTAGAGACTGAGTGATAAGCATATACTAGATACATAGTCATACTATCTCAACCAACATCCAAGAAACAGAACTAGTTGATTTTATAGCCTGTTGGCTCGTACTCTGGAGATACATAAACTCCAGCTAACCGTGTGGTATGCATATTTCATCTAGCACCTTGCATGAAATGAAACCTGCATTTCTCATAGGAAAAGAAAATAAGCTCCCAACTAATTATCCCCACTTCCTTTGGTATTTAAATCCCCATCCTCATTCTCAACAGGCTTTTGCACTACATCCTCCAACAGCCCTGGAGCCGCACCTCCACCCCCACTCGATCCACCCAACTCATCCCTTCCCGCATCCTCAAAGCTCGGGACCTCTTCCCCCCTCGCCGCACCAGAAGAACTACTCTCACCAATCGCCTCCTCTGCTCTCACTACTTTGCCAGCTCTCTCATTCTCTCTCGCCCCTTTTCTCAACCATGCATCCTGATAATCTGCTCTCTCGCGCTCATCCATCTTATCCCACCCGGCTACTCTAACCTTATCTACTGGGGAGTCAATGATTTCTGCTATCTTTCCACTACCCTCTTCATATCCCGGCGCCTCTTCCTCTCCTCCACTGCCAGATCCACCCGTACCCTGCCCGATTGGTAGCTCTGTCACTGGGCGCCAGGCAGGTGGTAGTGGGAGGTGACACCATGTGCATACACGCTGCTTTTCAGATGCGCCATGAGGAGAGGAACATCCATCGGTTGCACAAATGTATTTATTATCCTCAAGTTCTACACGCTCCGTAAGACGGCAGTGGCTACAGAGCCAGCCATCTTTTGCAACACAGATGCAAACCGGGGGCGCGGTAGAGAGTGGGGAATTGGTGGGGTGTGAGAAATCGGTTGCTGACCAACAGGAGTCGCAGAAAGTACGGATACGGTTAGAGAATGTGCCAGAGGTACCGTGGAAGTCAGATTTGACAATGCAGGTCTTGTTTGGGCACGAATTAGTTTTGGTGTGAGGTGCGGGGGCTAGGGTGGGGTACCTCGCAGACAGGCATCGAACAGATAACACAGTTCTTGACATTATCACCTTTGATATGGGTACTTTCCGAGCATACAAGCGATGTAAGATCCAACAGTTTTGCCCAATAGCTTGGCGACTGTAGCAGCGCCTCGCGGATCGTGCTTGATGTGCGTGAGAGCTGGATCACTACGAGACACAGAACCTATCAGCACAGAAGCTATGCATGGGGGAATCTTAGACAGATTCGAAGAATCATACAGTCTCCTGTGGTAATAAGTCTTGCAAGCTGCGTAACGATTGGATAATGGCTAAATAGCATCGCAAGTGGGTCAAATGATGGCGGTGGTAAAGGGTCATGATCAGAGTACGATGGGGGAAGCATGATGTGAAATGGGGCCCTGGATGGTCCTTGCTGCTGAATTGAGGTGAGGATTGCTGTCATTTAAGTGATGACTGCTCTGTTTTGTGAAGCTCGATGAACAGTCTGAGCAATAAATGGAATGATGATAAGCAGGAGTAACGCAGGAGAGCTGATGCGGCTGAAAAGGTGGGGTTAGGATTATAAACACTTATGCACTGCCAAGACTGGGGTCCCCATGGGGCAGTTCTGATCAACAATGATCAGAACTGCCAGATATGATATTCTATTGGATATAATTGATTTAAGCAACGGGTCGATTTCGATGTCCGTTTGAGTTCTTGACGCAGGGTCCTGGTGGCGTTGGATTGCTGCAGCTGGTTCGGATAAATCCGGGTTGTGACATTGGACGGGGACGGGAGACGGGAGACGGGAGGGGAGTGTCGATCTCAACAACCTCATCTGCTTGGGAAAAAGATACACCAAATTCTATAGGGATACAAAGATTATCAGCTTTATACTTAGACTCTTAGAAGTCTTAAAGTCTTAGCAAAAATGTGTGGTACATCCTTAGAATATAGCACAATATGTGCCCTAGGTGATAGTCAACAATCCCAACTCCCAACCTTCTTACTCAAGCCACTCTTCCATTCTCGTCACTCCTTCCAAGATCCTTTCCAACTTTCTCCTAACGCTGTTTCCCTCTCCCCCCTCATAATCTTCCTCGTCTTCATCAAATTCCTCCTTTAAAAACTCTCTTGCAACCTCCTCAGCCTCCTCCAACTCCCTCGTCTCCCCAGCAGTCAGCCTCACACATGCAGCTACCAAATCTTCTCCTCTAGCAGCTAGTAAAATCAAATCTTCGGCCCTCGCAACAATTGCTGGGTCAATTCCGTTAAGCGCCGCGCAGCAAGTTCCGAAACTACCAGTACTCCTCCCCATCCCTAGTTTATACAAGTACGTAATCTGACCTTCCACGTCTTTTGCTTTATGATCGAGGAGGATATCCATATGCACAAATTGTAGTCGTGGGTGTTCAGTGAGAAAGCCGTTTTCAAATATTTCATGGTAATGAGTAGCAGCTAAAACCTTCGGTCTCTCATCTCCACGATTTAAAAGGTGTTCAAACACCCCACATGCAAGTCCCGCGCCATCACTTGAGTCAGTGCCCTTTCCAAATTCGTCAATGATTAGTAGTGACCGTCTAGTGGCTAGTCTGAGACTTATTGCGACTTGCTGTAGGTCAATCATGAATGCGCTTTGAACCTTTGAGACACTCTCTCTCGTCTGAATCCGGGTTAGTATCTTATCTGTCAATCCAATCACTGCGCTCTCAGCTGGAACAAATGACCCGATGTGAGCCATGTAGACTATTAGTGCAACCTGCTTCATGTAGATGCTTTTCCCAGAGTAGTTTGGGCCGGTGATAAGCATCATACTTGGTTCTGTGGGGTCATCTTGGTCATTTTTTCCCTGTCTTATGATTCTTTGTGGGGTAGCTGGATTGGCCTCGTCTGTATCAGGAGTGGTATCAGTGTTTAAGCTTGGAGTGTTGTCTGAGCCATTGCCCCCGAAGAGGGTGGTGTCGTTCTCAACGTAGGATGAGACACAAAGTTCTTGAAGAGGATGCCTAGTAATGTCAATTATATGGCTATTTCATAATAAAGAATATGAAAACTTGCCTTCCTTTAGTTATTTGGATGACATTATCCTCAGTGACAGTAGGACGAGAATAGTTATACTTCTCTGCTGCTAGTGCCAGTGCCAAAAGACTATTATACTATCAGTTCTACATGTATTTATTCTGGAAAGATTCATATTACCAATCGAGCTCTGCATAGACCATAGCGCAGTCTGTAAGTTTTTTATCATACTCCAACACCCTAACCTGTAATTTGTGTACCAACTCAATCTCTCGATCTACACCAATCATCAGCTATCACTCGTATCCATTGCTCACCTAAAACTCACCACAAATTAGCCCATACATGTCCCCAAAATATTCATCCATCTCTCTCATTTGTGGATTCTTATAGTACCAGCTCGTCCCTGTGCAAAACTGAAACTCCCAGTCTTCACCCACATATACCGCTCTCCCTACAGCTCCATTTCCACCGTCACTACTCTCTTCCACGGCAGGCACGACGATCAAATATCCCAACTGTGGAAAATAAATTACATTAAGGCTAATTGCCACATCTGCCGGTATTCCTCCTGCGACTTGGCGCGCAACCTCTGAAAGCATATTGTCCATACCATCATACATCTGCTTCATATTGTCTAGCTCATCATCCACATTCCTCATAATAATAACCCTATGCTGTAGCGCGCTCTCATCAAAGTCAATGGTCTCATGTATAAGCTGACCTACAGCTTGGATAGCTACTATATCGACCGTCTCCATTAACTTTTTATAAATCCCTAGACCACGAACCCCGGTCATCTCCTGTAGGCATGTTCTAATCTTCAGTGCAAAAAATGCGAACCTAGCCAGGGCCATCCACCCTCCTCCTCTACCACCACTTCCTAAGCCTCTTCGTAGGCTCGAGAGAACTTTTGGGATGTTTTTAATACGGCGAAGGGACTTGCTGATAGAGACAAGGACATGGGAATTGGAGGAGTCGAGAAAGGCAGCGAGAGTGTCATGGCGGGAAGTGAGTGTAGAGAGGGAGAGGGTAGGACGAAGAAACCATTGCTTGAGCATTATGTGACCGAGAGGGGAGCGTGTTCCATTAAGAATTCCGAAAAGTGAGAGCCCTTCTTTACCGCGGCCTTTGGGACCTTGCATATGGAAATTTGGATGTGACTCATCTTCGAAAATCTGTAGAGAGCAAATCGTATCGGCATTAACAAACCTACTTTCGTCAGCCTCATCTAATGTAACAGTTATCCAATTATCCATACATACATAACATCGCTCATACTCCACATCTCAATTCCTGCAACAGGAATAACCTCACCAGCCCCAGCCCCACCACTAGGACCTCCTCCATCAATACACTCAACACTTGCCTTCCTCTGTAAATAGGTTAAAACAGCACCTGCACATCCCACCGTAACCTTACTATCAACATTAATCCAACCCGCAAGCCTAAGTAGATTCCCACGTCTCTGGGATTCTCCAGATATATCATGAATATCTCCAGGAGTCTGCAGTGTTATTGAGGGACCATCCTCTTCTCCAATGCGAATCGAGATTAATTTATTTCTTGCAGAATCATACGAGAACTCAGTAGTAGGGCGGATAGATATTTGATAAGCCGTTGCAAATTCATCTAGAGGGGGCTAGTTAATACCTAAAGCTACCAGGAGTTGGATTTACAGACCTTTATGGTCCGGGTTAAGTGATTTATCAACCATCTCATCAAACCTCGATGGCAATAGAAGCACAGTGGGCTTGATGTGAAACTTCACTATACCCCCCCCCCGAACACATCAATCAGTTCAACCAGTCATACTTTTGTAACAGGCTAAACTCACGAGCATCCAGGCAGTCAGAAGTAGGAAACTCAATATCTTCCATCAAGCTTAGCTTCTGATCTGCAGACGAGTAAAATGCACAGCCTATCTTTCTCCCTCTGTGGTCAACGGCCATGATTACGTCCTCAGAACTGTGTACTTCTTCCTCATCTTCATCTTGTTCCTCCTCTGGGTACCGTTCTTCGCTTTCTAGATCATGATACGAATTAAGTTTACGGGTCTTTGCTGAACCCGGAGTGGTGCTGAGAGTGGATCTAGTAGCACGTGGTAGATGTGAAGAAGGGGGAGGATTATAGAGTGGTTCGAGGGCAAATGCAACGGAGGCTCGACGAGTAGGAGGCATTCTGGGTATTGATGGATCTATGTGTTTAGTGAATATGTGGAAGGTTGTAATAGTCTCGCTATTTCTTGCGAACTATGATGGTCACTATATTGCTCACATACTCGCATTTCAAGAAAGTGTTCGCCTATTTGGCAAAACACCAAAAATCCCACACACATATGCAAAGCATGCGTTTTTAATAGAAACTATTTATGACCTATATCATTAATATAGTAAAGTCTCAAATTGATGATGCTCTCTAGGTTGAATAGTCCCTTCTACCTATAGACATAGCTCAACAACAGATGTGTAAATAAAGCCCAAAATAAAGCTATAGGCTTTTGAGAGTCTCTAAAGTATATTCTATGGCTGTTAGGTCAAATTAGAATGCTCTTGTGGTTGGGTTCTAATATACACAAGAGAAGTATTTACACCTCCAGCATAACTCCACCTAGAAAGCATCTCCTACTCCACAAACTACATCTATGAAATCAGCTATCTAGAATTACCATGTGCCTAAAGAGCAAGTTATCTGAATATGTTGGGAATTTTTGGTGTTGTGTTGAAAAAGCCGATTTTTAGTGTGTTTTGCCAAGTAGGTGAACACGTCTTGAAATGCGAGTACCCTTTATAATATTAGAGGGTGCTCGAGTGATTATAAGTGACGCAAACGACTAAATAATCCTTACGAGCTGAAGATAAGAAGCCTATCAAAGATAGAATAATCTGTCACATTAGGATAGTTAAACCTCAAGACTCGTTTTATTCTTTTATTAGCGTGCACCAGTATGTAACCAACAATCTCTACAAAAATAAATAACCTATAAATCCACTTTCCACGACCTATTTATCATACACCCCCTTCAAACTAGTATGGACTGATAAACCCTTCAGGACCTACAGAAATATTACTTACCACGCACTTATGCAAAGAGCGACTTGAGTACATGTGCAGAAATCGCTTAGGTAGTGAAGAATCTTAGATTAAAGAAACGCCCCTCATCTAAGGAAACCAATTTAATCGGAATTTCTTAGGTTTTATATCTCGGCCAGTTGCCTCTAGATCTGTACGCCTCTCCACGTCTTGGCACCGGCTCGTTTGGTAAAGGGGGTTGTGAGCGTGACTCGTAGGCTCTACTACCGCCGCCGCCATTATAACCACCTCTGCTGCCACCTCCACCTCCTTCGCGCGGAGCAGGACGGTTATAGTAATCGGCCGGGGGTCTATGCCCTCCACCTCCACCTCCACCTCCACCTCTGCCTGCACCCCCGCCCCCTCTCCCACTGCCACCACCGCCACCAGATCTATATCTCGGTTGCGGGCTACGTGAGCGGGGTCGTTGCGGCAGTCCTGGTGGCGGCCTTGGTGGTAGATCACGATACCGATCAAACACAGGGTCCCGGTCCCTAATCGGACTTCGCTGACGGTATGGCCCATTATTACCATCCCTCGGTGTATTTCTTGGCTTGTAAGAATCTTGGTCCCTCCCTCCACTTCTAGCCGGCCCAGCAGGGGGTGGACGTTTCGGGAGTGAACCATCGATATTACGAAGGTGTTTAAATGGGTCCGGTGGAGGGTTAACAGTCATTTTAGTCCCTGCCTTTCCAAAGGTTCCTTTGGACTTCCCGCTCTCAGACTCAAGGACTTCGAGCTTATCGGAGAGATCGAGAAGCCATTCTTGAGTTGCGTAAGTGTTCAAGTTGATATCTGTCAATGAAAAGGAGCCTGGGGCTTTGGGGGGTGGGCATCGTGGACACTCATCACCGAAGTGGTCATTGCCGGCACAGTAGTAGCAGAAGATGGGGAGGTTTGTGGTTGTGGAATTAATTGGTTTGTGGAAGTGGGGTGGGATACGACGCCATTTCTAGAAGGTGATTAGTATGGGACTTGTGGCTATATGATGCGTTTCAGGGGTTAACTTACGTTTCTTACGCGTGGCTCGTCCTCTTCACTCCGCTCGGCATCTGGGCAGGCGTGTGAAAAGTGTTTATTCCAGCTTCCGCAATGCTTACACTATCCCCGAAGTTATAATTAGTATGGGTTTATTTTTAATCCCCTATTATCCTTAACCCGATGGCTTGAGCGATTTGAAATACCTTTAGTTCCTCACAATTATCTTCCGAGTGTCCTTTCTTAGTGCAAACATTACATATCCTCTTACTCTCCCTAAAAGCTTCTGCTGCTATAGCCGCTGCCTCTCGCTCCTGTACCAGGTCTGCTTTAAAGTCTACCACCCCAACAGGGGAAAACAACGGCCGCGCTTCTTCTAGCTTAAAAGGTGGGGGTACGAACGCAGTATAATATTTCCGTTGTTGGATAGCTATAGCCTGATCGACGAGAGGGGAGTCATCGCCGTCGTCGCCGGATGAGTCGCTTTCGTCCTTTTTGGGTCCATTGCCGTTCTCGGCTGTTTTTTCTTCAACTTCCCCTTCTTCATCGCTCTCGCCATTATTTTTAGCTTTTTTCTCACCCACAAGGTCATCTATGCCGAGATCTACGTTGATCTCTAATCCACTATCATTCTCATCATCTGATGATATGTCAACTACCTCATCTCCTTCGTTGCTATCATCATTTTCATCAGGGAGATTGTTAAATCCTCCTCCCTTGGGAAGATCAACTTGGGCCTTCTTTTCTGCTTTCTTCATACCCTTTCTTTGCCGTTTCCTCTCCTTCCTTCTCGCGTTCTTTTTGTCTTTTACGGTCATACCCTCAGAATCTTTCTCAAGTTCCTCGGTAGATGTAACCGTGCCATTGCTTTGGTTAACACTAGTAAATCCTGGATTAGAAGCTGTCACAACTGCAGTTTCCACAACATCAGGCTTCTCAATTTCTCTCCCTTCATGTGTGTCATTTAGCTTCTTGGTTTTTAGGGTGCGCCGGGTAGAAGAATCCTTATCTTCTTCCTCATCTTCCTCAGACTCGCCGTCTTTAGAATTTGTAGAACCGATTGGTGCGATTTTGATGTACCCGTCTTCATCAGATGATTCAGCTCTAGCCTCTAAGCTTAGGGGCCCCGGTTCTTCTTTCAAATCATTGGCTTCCCGTTTCGCAACAGCCTCTGCTGTTTCCTTAGGCCCCCTCTTCCGGACTCTTCTCTTTCTCTTGCTTTTTCTCGTTGTCTTCTCCTCCACCCCACCCTCCTCGTTCTTTTCGTCAGCGCCCGACCCATTCGTGGTTACTGGAGTATTGTTCCCGGTAGAATCTAGAAGTGCAGGCTTAGAAATGCACTTTATGCTGATATATTCCTCTTCGATTGGCTCTTCGCCATCACCATCTGAGAAATCCAGTGATATGAAATCAGCTGAAGAATCCATTGATTTCTTTGAATCGATACGTTGGCGCTTGTGGCCTGAGCTCCTGGAAGATGATCTGGAGGTGGTGGAAGCTGTGTCGCGCTTTTTCTCTGGGACGTTCTGGGGCATTGTGGTGGCTTCTTCCATCATGAAGAAATGCGTAGATTGACCTAGAAATAAAAATTATATATCACTGCACGCAATCAAACTAATTGTGTGCGATGTAAATAATCAAATTGTGATGGGGGGGAGGTGATGGCTGAATTATCAGCGGTGGTTGCCGCTGTGTTGTATTGATGAGAAGTTTAGGCGCGGGGAGGCGACGTCTTGAGGCGACTCGATTGAGCCGAGAACAGAGACTACGCAGCTACCCGTATGTAGGAGAACAGACAATATAAGTAGGTGAGGATCTGAGATAAAGATGCTTCGCAGATGGCTGATTATCGCGGATAGCACTGCGGCTGAGAGGAGACAATGGCCGGGTAAGGGGCCTTTTTCTTTCTTTCCACTTGGGGGGTTTGCTTTTTGTTTCGTGCATGGATGCCGTCCCGAAGTCCGGTCGCCTGGGCAGCAATCAATCAACGACAGTCAATCGTCCCTCTAATTCCGTACTCCCTTCCTTCCTTCCTCCAAGGATCCCGTTCTTCCATACCCCGTCCAGACTCTCTCTCTCTGGCCTCAGGATAGGAGACAAATCTCGCGTGTGTCCTGTAACTCTAGCCTGTGATAGATAGTACATGTATGTAGAGTACTCCCGAGCTAGAGTAATTTAATGCACGGCCGCCGTTCTATCGCCAAGGAGCCCTCAAGGAACAAATCTGTGTCTACTTCATCTCTCGCATCCCCCACCCCAGTCGCATCATCGCCTGTTGCTCTTTCGAGAAAGTCGAACGGATCGTAGAAGGGCTTCTCGAACACCCACCCTCACTCACCTCACTCGCCTCACCTCACACTCGCTCTCCCCTTTAAACTTCACAAAACCGACTAGACCAAGCCCGGCTTCTTTCCCTTCATCTCCCATTGCCCTTGCGACTCTCGGCTCACTCCGCCCGTCTAGTCACCTACTCCCTTATCTTGTGTCTTTCGTTTCTCTACTTTGGAGTAGTCTCCCTTCTTTTACTCTCGTTCTCTCTCTCTCGCTCACTTTCTTCTCTCTCCTCTCAATTCTATCCTATTCTCACAAATACACACGTTCATATACGTTCTCACCCACCCGCCCACACTCATACTCACTCTCGCTCTCGCCTACTCTATCAACGTGTAGCTCCTATACCTACCTCTCCTGTCCGCGTGCACTTTACCCACTCTTGACAACCAGTCTAACCAACCCAAACATAACCTAACCCAACCCTACTCACACAACCATCCACCAGCCTTTCTTCCAACCCCCAAGCCTCAGCCTTGCCCCCCCGACCTTCTCGATAACCAGTCGCCTTCCCAGGCAACGCTCCCCCCACAACATTCAAAATTCATTCCCTTCTCCTCCCCCGCACCACCCCCCCTTCCGGTGGCCCTATGGCGGACGCCAATCATGCCGGCCGAAGGCGCCGTTCCAGCTCCCTGATATACAAAGAGCCTCCGGAGACGATTGAGCAGCGCTCCGACCAGGCTGCATTGCCGAATTTGAACGCGAGTTGGGTTAATAGTAAAGGTGATTGATTTGTTTATACGTGTGGAAGAGATAAGGAGGCTGACGAGATTGGTCGTAACCTAGGTGCTTGGGGAATACATGTTGTGCTTATTATCGGACTCAAGATATTCTACGATACGATGCCGGGAGTGTCTCAGGAGACTAGCTGGACACTGACGAATATTTCGTATATGTTTGTACGTCTTCACAGAACCTGCTCTTTGTTTTATGGGTAGAAGGTGGTGGAGCTTTCACATGTGGGGTGGAAATGCTAACAGGATGGCCTTCGGAGATGTAGGGCTCTTATCTCATGTTCCATTGGGTTCAGGGAATACCATTCGAGTTTAACGCAGGAGCCTACGACAACTTGAATATGTGGGAACAGATCGACAACGGGGACCAATACACACCTACCAAGAAGTTTTTGTTGACTGTGCCGATAGTACTGTATGTTCTCCAGCTTATCTGAGTCCTAGGGGGGGGGGTTGGCTGACATTTTACCCTAAAAGGTTCCTGATGAGCACACATTATACACATTACGACCTAACATATTTCACAATCAACTGCCTCGCCGTACTAGCCGTAGTTATTCCTAAGCTTCCTTGGGTATGTTATAATTCCTCTCTTTTTTTGTGAATC
The DNA here is from genome assembly GCA_033030425.1 of Verpa conica. Taxonomy (NCBI): domain Eukaryota; kingdom Fungi; phylum Ascomycota; class Pezizomycetes; order Pezizales; family Morchellaceae; genus Verpa; species Verpa conica. Next base: position 333,257 of record JAUFSD010000003.1, read on the forward strand.
ATACACGACCCACATATCTGTCCTCTCGTGTTTCGGCTATTTTTCGGACCCGCCTCCGAAGCGGTATCACGTGCTCTCACGTGTTACCTAAATTCAGAATGAACCTTACAATTACGTATACCTTACTAATACGGTTTCCCCGCATATAGAGCCATCGGATGAGAGTAGCACTTTTTACTGTTCCAGAAGAAGAATAGCATAATTTCAATATATTAACTTTTATCTTATGCAACGAAAGGATGCAGAGAGTGTGGGTTTCTGGTTTAGTGGGGACTCGCTGAGCTAAATAAACAAAAAATAACCGGCGTTGTGATTTGATTTTTGTATTTTTGTGTTTTCGCCTTTATAAACCTACGTAATCCCCTTTGCTGATTTCATTTTTCATTAATTTCCCTGAATTCTCTTCTACTTCGTGTTGTTTGTACTAGTCTTTGTGTGTATTTTTTTTTTTTGATCTTGTGGGTACTATCACGCTCTCTTATCATCCGAATTTTTATATCATTACAGACTTTTATTATCCACATGCTCACTTCGTTTGCCTACCAGCTATGACATGTCCCCTCTTCATCTAAATGGATGATTCCTCCCCTTCGAGTTTTGGTAGCAGAATTTTTTCTTTCTTTTTATATCTCTTTCCTTGAAACGATGGGTTGAGGTGGGAGTAGGTGTGAGTTTTTGCTATTGGGTGGTTGGGCGGGTTCTTTCTGTGAAGTTATGTAAACGACAGATTAAATGGGATTGATACACTGAATGTGACATCGGATGAAATGTGGAGCGTAAGGTGTTATGAGATGCCTCGTACCAGGCACAGACATATGCGTTACTTATGACTCTCATGCGATTATGGCCCCATAGATGTATCTCTCGTATTGTTGGACGCGCCCCATCTTTGTGGCGTAAGGCTGGTGTTGCGGCTCCTCTAGAGTCTTCTTGGCAGAGGCATCAACAAACAAAAAGTGCCGCGCTCGGGGAAGAGGGTCTACAGGAGAAGAGAACTGAAGGCGCTCGATATTTCGCCTCCGGAATCTACATAAGCCTTCTATTAAGAATATTTCCCCCCCGCACGATTTCCTCTTCTCCCTTCCCCGCTATCCCCTCCTCGGCTTTTTTTTTTTGTTCTACTGAGGTTTTGTGCCGTTGCTATCCCATCCCGGCCCCTTTACAGTAAAGCTCGTCGTCACCTTACCTTCTCTACTCTCCTATCTACCGAAACCCGCATCTGCAACGATCGATAGCCTTACGCGCAGCCGGGCCCTCTCTTCTCGAAGAGTTACTTTTTCACTCTCTTGTATTCTCTTGCGCGCAAGAGACTAGCCAGCTCATCACACAGTATATCTATCACACGTCGGTCTTCTCTCTTGTCCATCATACAACCTCTTTCTCTCAGTCCCCTGGTCGCGAGAAAAACAGATCAATGAGCAACATGGCAAAGATGAATGGGAACAGCCAAAGCGTGCACGGGAAGGCTGCTACGAATATCTGGCAGGTTATGAACTATCAAGTTCCTCGAGGGTATGTTGCTATCTTCTCTATCTTTTCCCAGGGGGGGGTATTGCTTTTTTTTTTTGGTGGGTTTTTAATTAACGTGCTTTTTTATTATAGGAAATGTGTTCATAAAGTATTTTCATCACCCTATCTCTCTATTCTCCATCTATTAAGCTAACGGGTTGTGAATGGATAGGTCTCGATGCTATCCCCGTGTTGTCCTTGTCTGCGGTTCATGCTTAACCCACTCCAAGCCGCGTCCTCGTTCGCATGTGATGGGTGCGGTCACCACGCGTCATTTCACAACTTGCGGAATCCAAGCGAGGAGGAGCCGGAGATTGAGGTTGTTGAAGAGAGGCGGATGGTGAATGGGAATGGGAATGGGAATCACCAGAAAGCTATCACGAATGGGAACGGGAGTGGGAGAAAGAGGAGTTCGACTACTGTGGGGAGGATCATGGGGAGAGATGAAGACGAGGAGGAGGAAGGGGAGAGGGAGGGACAGATAGTCAAGAGATTGAGGAATTAATGGGTGGATAGGTGGATGGGTGTGGAAGAGGGGAGGGTGGGATGGCGTTTTTTTTGAGACTTGATATCCTTTTTTTTATTCTGGCTTTTTTTTTTTGAGGTTCGTTGGTTTTGAGTATTATTTGGGCGACTTTTTTTTCTGGTTGCACAAGGTGGAAAGGGAAAAAATTTGTGGGTTCTACTCAAACACGTGGTGGGGAGGGTTATCTTTTTCTTTTCTTATTACAAACTGATATGCCGATTCGTTGTGGTCCTTCTTCTCATTCTTATAATCTTATTCAGTGCGATTATTAGTCCGTCTCATCTCGTTTCGTATCGCCAGCTAGACCAAGTGCGAGCTTTTTTTTTTTTTTTACTTGTACGCTTGGTATTATGATTTCCTCTTTAGCTCTGAGGGTTCTTTCCCCTAGTACCTAATTTTCAGACCCACCCTCATACATCTCTTCTTTGTATAACAGCTAAGGGGAGAGTGATTCTAATGCATGTTGCGTTTCACCTGAACTATGAACGCTGTCGAGGGATAAAAAACTTACCTGTGATTAGTCGATCTCAATATACATATATACTGGTGTGGTCCACGAGGCCGCTCGAGGCGAGGTAGGGGGTGGTCTCAAGGTGCCTCGGCTTTGTGGGCCTCTGGCTTTGGCTCGCCTTAGTAATTAGGAGTCTGGCCTTGAGGTACCTCGAGGAGCCTTGACGCATAGAACTATTTTTAGTAATAATTAAAAGCTATTAAATAATGGGTGACAGTGGTTGATCCATATGAGGTCATAGGCATATAGGGTATATGAGGTTGGGCTTACCCCCTCCTCCAGGCATATGTAGTATCAAGCTATCATTCTATTGCTTGCACCTCTACTTTCACAATTAGTGTGACAAATTATAGTGAGAATAGCTAACTTATACTCCTACTAGAGCCTGTGATATTTTATTATTATTATTTACCTCGAGGCCGATACCTCAAGGCGAAGCCCCGAGATGCTCGGTCTCGTGGCAATCAGAGTTGATAAGCTTAGTTAACTGAGTAGAATCGAAGCCTTGCATGGTGGTACAAAAAGTAGGCTGGGGAGTCACATATCATCACTCGAACCCCTCCCCTACCCCTTCCATCTTGCTTTTACTGACCTTTCTAAATACCTTAAGCTAGTTAGTTCCAAACACTTAAGCATAAAAAGATAACAGAAAATCTAGACTACATCATTAGAACGCCAAGAGGTATAGCTCTTGTTCTCCCGTCTGATCTTTTGATTGGTTTGTGGGACGTCGGCTCGTTACCTCGTAAGGTTTTCTTGCGTTCTTTCTTACTTATATTTCTGGAGGGGGGCTAGTACACTGGATAAATTTCGGGGTAGAAAAAGCTGAAGGTGTATATGGGGCCGGAGATGGGTAGTGTAATTAGAGGGCTCCTGGAAAAGGTGCACGGTTGTAAAATATTTCTAGAGTCATTAGACTTTTGTGTGATTATGGAAAGCCTCTTAAAATTTAGCTCCATTTACCTAGAATTTTACTACTGAAGTTTAATCTGTAGGATTGAAGTTTAGAGCTCTATTTATTGTAGAGTTAAAGTTCATGGTGTATCACTCGGGCTCATTAGCCATTCCACTACTAGATTTTTTTTTTTTTTTTTTCAATACCACCACTGGATATATGAATGAATCATAATATATGGAACTCTAAAAATGGTATTCCCACCACGCAAAATAAAATATAAAAATGAGCTTAAAATAAAAATGCAAGTGTCTGTCGCTCAGGCCCAGCCTATTCCTCTCTAACGAATAAACGAAAAACAAAACTCACCCAGATAACAACCATTAACTAGTTATATAAACTGTATAGGGGTGCTAAATGTGTTTCTAAGAAAATAGAGAGGTCTAATTTCAAGCCCACACTCTCCGTAGTAGATAAGGTCTAAGAAAAGAGGCAAGAATCAAGAACAGCAAGTAGATAATCGATATTCAACAGAAGTATCTGTAGAGTATCTATCATATTATAAAATCAAAATCACCAATATCCTGTGTTGGCAATTTCTTGTGCGCCCTGAAGCCTTTCGAGCTTAGACGTCAGGTTTTTCCTTTTTTCCACCACCGTTTGGTCCTCGCCTGCAATTGCTCTCAGCTCTTCCGGAGTCAACCCTCCTACAAAGCTCGGAGAGAATACACGAACTGGACCAGAGGGACCGAGGTAGTGCCTCTCAATTACCTGGAGGGCTACGCAATCGACGAATCGCTTGCGGGCAACCTTATAGAAGGCTTTTAATACGTCATAGATCTCGTTTATAGCCTGTTGTTCGTTGCTAATATGCGTCTTCTTGATCATTGCTATAGCAGAATTATAAGCGCTATTCTTTTCCTGCCCTTCTAAACCTTTCATAGCAGCAAGGACTCGATCATTTCGCGCGCTAGCGAGGTTTTCCGAATAATAATGGTTATACGTGATCAAGATCCCCCCTCTCTCGTCCTTAAGGATAGCTGCAAGCTCGTCGTCAGCTCGTTTGTAGACCGCAGCAAACATTGGCCTTAGCTTCATTAAAATCTTTTGGCGTAAAGAATTGTCTGGACATTTGTGGCGAAGGAGGTCGATGACAAAGTCTTCGACATGTTTTTTGACACTGGTAATGTGATTCACGGCGAGACCTTCCCAATTTTCTGTCTGCATCTGAAAAAGAAGCTGGACAACCCCTGGGTTGATCATACCGGGGAGTTCTGTACCACGTGACTCGCGGTATGCCTTTTTGATCCACTCGTAAATCGAAGCATCTTCATCCTCAGGGTCGACTGGCGCATTTTCATCAGACGGTAGAGGTAGGTCATCTTTGAATGGTTTTGTGTGACCGAATTTCCAAACATTAGTGGAAAACTCCTCGTTGAGGTTCTGGATATGCATTCTGACCCGCAAGGTCTTCTGCTTCAGACAGTCCATCTCATAAAACCCCATCAACGAGTTTTTTGCCGACATCTGAAATTCTGTCGCTATCTCGATTAGTATACGCCGCTGTTCGTCGCTCGTTTCGCGGCGGGGCCCAAGTTCTTCGAGATCCTTGCGGCATTTATCCATCAGGCTATCGATTTCGAGAACCAAGCCTGGGTATTCCTTCCTAACGTGATCGAACAGGAGCTTCTGGAGAAACTTTTCCAAGGCTGGAATCCCAACACGATTCCTATCGAGTGTCCTCCAGGGGTCTTTTTCGAAGAACCGACTTTCGTTCGTCTGGCGATCTTGATTCGAGATATTCCTCTGGACCTCCTCAGTAGACCTATTACGAACTACAAACCATCCGTGGTTCAAAACTGTGACCTTGTTCATCGCGATATCAATAACCCTACCCTCATCCCCAGGTTGGATTGCATCCGGTTTTGTGAGCACGCCAACAGTACGGATTCCTTTAGGATCTGCTGCCTTTGCCAGACGAAACACCTTCTGGTTGGCGGTTTCGTTTAATGAGGATGCAACAGCTCTATAGAGAGTTTAGAAAGACTAAATATCATTCATTGGGTCAAAGTCAAAACATACAGAATAATCGTCCTGCTATCCTCGATATAACTTTTTGCCAAGTTTTCGACTACCACGAGGTCGCTTTCAGTCTGGTAGGCAGTAGCACCTAAGATCAAAACCCCTGTTTAGCATTCCAAATACCCTAGAGAAATTTTCTAAAAGGCAACATACTCTGGAAAAGTCCCGGGACATCCACAACACTAAAGTGGGAGCGGGACGGTCCACAAAGCTCAATCCTTAATACGTCGTCGCTAAAGCGTTCACCTGACGAGGAACTATCTCCAGGCCTTATAAGGCCCATAAGCTCAGCCGCCTATAAACTATGCATTAGAATATTTACGTCCTGACACTAGATAGACTCATGTAGCAAAACTTAGGATGTAATACCTTATCCATGATTTCTGCGAACTTCTCGCTTGTGAGGGCTTCGACGGTATCGGAGAAGCTTCTCAGTTTTTTCTTCCTGTCATCATCACTGCTTTTTGATGGAATGATCGAGACAGTAATCTTCTCGTCTACTGACTTCCGGAAGCTGATTTGGGTTGCAAAACGAGTACATAAAGTGCTTGCAACGGGGAAACGGATGTTTGTTAAGGCCTCAAGGAGCGAAGATTTTCCACTAGACTGATCTCCTACAACTACTAACTATTGGAATATTAGCAAACTTTCTTATTTTGGAGGCTTAGGACTGAAACAAAAGGCTAGATTCAAACATCAAGAGGAATTATTTATACCTGTGGAAGTGATATATCTTCGCTGACTCCAAACTCCCTTAATTTGTCAATAATCTCTAGAAGTTTCGCGAGCTCTTTGCTCTCAAGCTTATCGGCTGCCATTGCTGCTGAGGACGATCCGCCTGTGTTTGGTGTCATAACTGTGATTGTTTGTTCTTGGGAAGGAGAAGTAGGAAAGGATCCGGGGACACTATCAAAGGTCATAGTCTTGGAGGAGACAAGCACTTTACATATGTGCCTTATATACTGTTAGCCTCATAGACCAGACTTAGGAGAGGAAATATAATTGATTAGTTGTTAAGGCCGACACTCTACTTAGGCAGCCATAAGTAAACTAAATTTACCATTACACAAACCCCCTCCCTCCCAAAAATAGCCGCAACCGCTGAAATTACTCTATAATGTGAAGGCGGCACAGTGGGTATGTGGTAGACTGTCCTTGAATAGGGAGGATCTGCGTTACGTTAAGCTTTTGTATTGGTTGACGGTTGCGGTACCTATTTAACTAACTCCTTACGTACGTACTTGGGCGCCTAATAACACGTAGTCTCGGCTACAACAACAACAGGAATTAGATGAGACTATGAAGTACAGGTCTAGGGTTTCCTTGAGACTTCCTTGGGTGCCGTCTGTCACCGCGGCTACAGTCCCAGCTAGTCATTAATAGGAAGTTATTCGTCTTAATAGTTACATAAGTGGTAGATAAATTAATTAATTACACACATTCTCTCTTTCGGTCTGGTCTATAGGTCGGTGTGCTGTGAAAATATTGTGGGATTTTGACTAATTTATGTAAGGGCTAAATCGATTGTATATCGCTTCTGTCTATATCTATATAAGATTTGCTTTCTCGTGCTACTAGTCTCTGAAGGGAAAAGCAGGAGTAGGAATTTGTTTCGGCATCTGTACCCCTTCAGGTTTCTGTCCTTTGAAGTCTATCAAAAACCACAAACAAAAGTCGCCAAGTAAACTGCAAACGGGACAACCTTGAGTTCATAGGTTATTATCCCTCGTTACTAAATACATTCTTAAAGTTTCCCCAAAAGATGAGACGGCTATAATGGTATATCACTACAACTTTCTCTGATAACGGAAAAACAGGACCCTAGCTAGTTAGATATAACAGGTATTGATTTTCTTTTTTTAGCTTTCATTTCATCCAGTAAATATTAGTACGGATTCTTTAAAAAAGCTATGACGGTTCTTATTGTCCATTTATCTGTAAAGAATCCATATGTAGGCGAAGCCCGTAAAAAAAGTATTTAGCGACGAAGCGTGTATCCATTCATTGAGTGTTTGCTAGTCTGTTTCCGGGGAAGCTTGTTGTAGATATTTCCTAATAAGGATAGCTGATGGGCGGTTTCATATATGAGTCACGTGTATCTCTATTTGCTGTGTTTGAGGATCCAGGGCAAGGCATCCCATATAAAGGTTTAGGGTTTTCTATTTTGGAGCATATATCGATAGATCTCTATCTCTTTTAGACAATAGATTCAGTAGTCTCGTGCCCATCCCCTACGGCGCAGCTTGCTGCGTCACCGTAGGGTCTGGAGCAGTAAAGTCCCGAAATCTTTCGGAGCTACCCCCGAAAACCTCCGCGAAGCTCGGGGGCTTTCAGAGGCTCGGGGCCTTTTATAGCCTCCGAAGGTACTTAGGATTGTGTGGAGCTGCTACACATTCCTAAGTACCAAGTAACACTCCAAGAACCTCCGAAAGACCCTGGCGTATTGGGGGTTTTTCAGCTAGTTCGGGGGCTCTTCTAGGTAGCTCGGAGCTTTTATAGGTACTTAGGTTTACGTGCTATCTCCATACAAACCTAAGTACCAATTATACCCCGAGAGCCCCCGAGCCAAAATGTCCGAAATGTGAACTGGGCAAGCTCGGAGAGGTTAGCACACCAGACCCTACGGTGGCTGCGCAGCAAAAGCAACCATTGGGGCTGGGAACGAGACTATAGATTCAGCACTTTTTACGACAAGCTACATCGAATCAAGACGAGTGATCATCTATGAAGAAAGATCGACGTCAGTGTGCATGTCTTGGCACATGAGCGACATAATGTTCTGGTCTATTTCAGCCCCCACCTAGCCCACCCCACGTCCCCGCGCAATGATCTGCCACACCAAGATACTCCAGCGAGGCAGATCCAGAATCTCGACCCGGGTATTTTCCTCTGGACTATCAATGGCTGCTCAAAGACAACGTTTTGCGCCTCTTAACCCAGAATTGGCTCCCACAGAGCCAACTGTACCAACCCTACAAGGCATTGTCTTCGATGTAGATGGTACACTCTGGTATGGGGAGCTAGAAACAGGTTCTAATGAGGATTTACGCTGATAGAGAACGGTCCAGTGAGCCGCAAACTTGGATGTTTGCGCAGATGCGGGCAGCCCTAGGAATCGCAAAAACCATCGACATCCTAGAGCACGTATACACGCTTGCAGTCGATAAACAGGCCAGCGCTATGGAAAGTATCCGTGAGGTTGAGCGTGATGCCATGCGGAAGATGGTACCCCAGAAGGGACTTCTCCAATTGATGGAGTATCTCGATAAAAGGGGTATTCGCAAGGCTATCTGCACCAGGAACTTCGAGTAAGTACTTGCATGCAGATTTCCAAGTTTTAGTGGCCTTCAGTGACACATGTTTGTTCTTAGCACCCCAGTAAATTACCTGATCTCAAACTTTTGCCAAGGTCAGGTATTCTCTCCCATAGTTACTCGGGAGTTCAGGCCACCGAAGCCTGATCCAGCGGGAATCTATCACATTGCTACATCATGGGGATTGGAAGACAAAGGTGATAGATTGATAATGGTAGGCGATAGTACAGACGACCTTACTGCAGGTAGAAGAGCTGGTGCAGCTACGGTTTTACTTGTCAATGATGTTAACCGGGAGCTCGTAAACCACGAGAACACAGACTGCGTGGTTGAAAGGTAACTGCCTAATTGGATATAAAAAAATCCCTCAAAATGGCTTAGGCTAATTGTTTATATCATTTTCAGGCTTGACGATCTGATCAAGATCCTTGAAAATGGATTTACAGAGAAAGATAGAACTGCTGTTGGTTCCTAGGAGTTGTATTCAAAGCTGTCTAAAGAGCAAAGTTAGTTTAATTAGAGTCACTTAGAATAACACTAGAATCATTAAATTCGTCGCCCCCTCTATCTTCACTTTTTTGCACATTACATAATACATGAAAAGTGACTTTTATCTCAAGTTTAAAATACAGATCTATACATCCCTAAGTAGAGTAACACTAGTCAACCCGAAATAGAATCCACTCTATTAAACTTAACTCCTAGGTAAGTGGTTACTTGGATTGCTTAGCCATAATTATGAAACCCTACCAAATGGGAATTTACACTCTATCCATAGGGTGGTACATAGTTATCTAGTTATATTCTATTTGAAGAAAACAACCCTAAGAAGCCGAGTCCTTTCTAAATAGTCCAGATAAATCTGTGCGTATATTCACGTGGCGTATTAAATTACCGAACACTCAAACCACTTCGTTATACATAAAGTTGCGCTGTGTGGGCTCTATCTGTTTACTCAAACATCGGAATAGTCACTGCTTGCCTCTCCCCGACGCATAAGTCAATAAAATACATAATCGTAGAGTTTATATTTAAACCAAAGTATTCTAGGAAAGCTGTCTTGGGTTTTCAAACTCTTTTATCCATGTATTTATGAATAATCTATTCATTCTGACTCTTTTACTAGTTTTCTGTGACATTATACAAAGGCTCACTGCTATGGAGCGGCGAGATGGCATCCTAAATCATATACAATAAAGTAAAACTGTAAATAAACAGGGTACATCCATACCACATGCATCCATATAGTACAAGTTCCTAGTCAGAGATAATCCAAGGGAACGAAGCCTGACTTGGGAGGCAAGTTGTAGATACCCAAATCATTATTGTATGTGTAGGCGTCGAGCGAGTGGTGGGAAGATGAGGGAAAGACATGCGAGAAAGTAGTGGTGGGGGGGGGACAAGTATAGATACATGTAGGGTAGGAAGTCGGTGATGGGCGATAAGCGGGAAGTTATTATATTCTATATTACTTTTATAACCTAAACTACACAGTTTTATTTTTTCTTTGGTGAGTACATGTAGATCTATCGCAGGGGAGGGAGGGTGGCGGGTGGGCGTCTACTCGCATCGGCAAAGTGCAGATAAGATCATGGAGAAAGAATTGCCACTACTAACTTGCCGCCAAATTAAACCTCTACTGGTGAATTGACGGCTAAAATGAGTCTATTACAGTTCCAGGATCTATAGGTTACATCCTTTGAATAAGCAAACACGCCCCCCTCTCTCCAGGTCTAGATCGATATTCTGCTGTGAAGTTCCCTTCTTGGATTAGGATTCTCTGTCTGGACACGACTGCGACATTTTTTTACGCTTTAATGAGCAGGTACCTATTTCTTATATTCTTTAAATGGACGAGTACCGTAGTATTTAAGAAATTCGTTCCACTGCAGCAGGGGTATTTTCCACAAAAACTTGCAGAATCGACATCCAAGACATCAGAAAGACTGCTTCTCTTTGGTCAACTTAGCTGTAATCCCTGCTGCAGCGGAACGAATTTTCTTAAATACTATGGTAGTGCTAGTAACTTATACAAAACCATGATTCTCGGTAGAAATCCAGTTGAAAAATCGCTAGTTCGAGAAAAAGGCGCATGAGGAGCCAATAGTATGATATTTTGTAACCATGGATACATGGCAGGATCGGTCGTACGGGAGATATACTTCCAAATACTAATCTAGATTATCGGGTGCCAATCTAGAAGTAGATCCCACACGGATGTAGATCATTGTTTCACGGCAGATAAAGTACTTTGATATGCGACCAGGTTCAGATCGATAACTACTGAAGACCTCTATGCATGACCGTTCGTATTAGGTAAAGCTCAAGTAGAACACTCACCCAGTTGTAGCAACTAGTACAGAGTATAACCAGGGAATAGTGCTTTGTTACACAAGTTTCCTACGATGTCTCAGCTACCGAGCTTCCGGAGATTTTCCCGGAGCTAATGTCGCAGGGGCGGCTTGAGCTGAGGGAGGTCGGGGGCTTTATTAACTGAGAATATCGGTACTACTAATGCGGTGCCAGACACAATAAGTCAAGCGCATTATAATGTTATAGAATCGATTTTTTTGTCTGGGCCGCTTCTAAAAATGATTAGGGACCCGAAGAAACATGCATTGGAAGCTCTTTTTCGAGTTAGAGAAATAGCGGGCGTCTCTCCAATCGAATCTTTTAATGCCTATCCTTCCTTTTGAGTTTATTATATGGATATGCTACCAATAATAAGTCCTTTCTTTGTCTTAGACCTAGGTAAATGCACTTTGAACCACCCGGACGTGCGGAGAGTACTCGCCGGATACATGAATTCAGTGGCAATATTAATGTACTCGATTGCATGATCGTGATTACTCTCTGAAGGAGATTTCCCATCTAAATGTACAGCTAGCCTATCTATGACCACCTGAAGTGTTGATCACAGCCCCCCTAAAGTGTTCGCATGACTTTTGAGGATTTTCTCACCCGGAAATCAAAGTATACACGATGATCTCAAGTGGGGTAATTTTATGCCGTCATACTATAAACTTGTAAATAGCACCGACCGAGGATATCAGTTCAATGATCATTACCACCCCCCCCCCCCCCAAGTATAAAACCCTCCTCTGAACACCACCCATATTCCTCCAGACACCAACCTTCCTGGTATACACAACAGAAACAATCAGCATGAAGACCCTCCAAGCCATCTGTCTGCTTGCCTTGAGCAATGTGGCACTCGGTGAACTCCAAAGTCCACTCGGTCCCTCTTTCGACGATATCGTCGCTCATGAAACAGACACTTCCCCACCTCCTGCTCAGACGGCACCTGCATACCAGGATCCATTTGAAGTATCCAAGAGCGGTTCTGATCCCCATGTTATGAACCTCTTACAGTTGACTGGCGAGGGTGATGAAGAAGAAGACGAAGTTGTAGATGTGGACGAAGACACATCCAGCTTCCCAAGAGTTGCTCTGGACTATGTAACCCACAGGGCTACAAAATATCACGTTAGTGTTCACTTTTATTCATTTCCTTTATCAAGCTAACAAGAAATTGGCTGTATTATAGAAAAAAGGAGACTACTATGTTTATAAAAACATTCGCTATGCAGCTCCTCCCACTGGCGAGCGCCGGTTCGCCGCCCCACAACCCCCTCTTAAAGAAGAGAAGGAACAAACTGGAGAACACGGAAACTCTTGCATCCAAGAAGTCCCAGACTGGATGACAGCCGTCACAAGACCAAGGTGGCTTATCAAGACAATATTTCAGTCATTTACCGATAGCGAGGACTGTTTGTTCCTTGATGTTACAACTCCCAAGTCTGCAAAGAAGGGTGACAACCTCCCAGTTGTTGTATGGGTCTATGGTGGTGGCTATGTCTTTGGAAAGAAGGACTGGAAGCCTTATAACCCCACCGGAATCATGAGGCGAACCGAAGGAAATGTAATCTATGTTGCTATGAACTACAGGGTAACGATCTCATTAAATCCCAACTCTAGAGAGTTTATACTGAGAATAGTTACCACTAGATGGGAGTCTATGGTTTCCTTACTGGTCCCCTCTTCTCCCAAGACAGAAAAGAAGGTGTCCTTAATGGAATGCCTAATGCCGCCCTCCATGATCAAAGATTCGCTCTCAAGTGGGTCCAGAAATATATCAAAGAGTTTGGAGGAGACCCAGACAACGTTACCATTATGGGCGAAAGTGCCGGTGCTGGATCAATCGTCCACCAACTTGTCTGGCAAGACCCAACTGAGGAGAAGGCTCCTTTCAGAAGAGCAATCCCGCAGAGTCCGGGTTGGGTTCCAAACCCAGGAGGATTTAAAGCAGCTGATGACCTCCAGGATGCAACCTACAAGAAACTTTTAAGTCAGTAAAACATTCCAACCTCTCTAATAGCAGTGAGACTAATGCTTTTTTTTTAGAGGAAACTGGGTGCTTTACTCTTGCATGCTTGAGGCTCGCACCTTCTTGGCTCATCAAAAGAGCAAACACTAGGATAATTGCAGCATCACCAAAGGGTTTGTATCTCTTCCATTCACATCTTACGTATTACGTATGACTAATAAAGCGAGTAATAAGGCACTTTCACTTTCGGACCGGCTGTTGATGGCAAATACATTACTGATCTCCCCGGTAGGATGTTCCGAGACAATAAGTTCAGTAAGGACGTGGAGGTTATGATTGGCCTTGTCGGAATGGAGGTATTTACAACCCCAGAACACACAAGCCAATTTATTATTCACCTCGCTAACTCAGAGAAAAACAGGGCGCCGCATTTGCTGACAGAGCAGTAAAAGATGACGCAATGATGGATGAATACCTCAAAACTGCTCTTCCACTCTCTAGCCCAGAAACTCGTCAAAAAATCCAGGAGATGTATCCTCTCTCCAAATACGACGGAAACCACACTCTTCGCGTTATAGATATTGCTGGTGAATCCTTCATCAACTGTAATGCCTACACCATTGCCAAAGCCTACGAGGGCCGCTCTTATCAATACGTCTTAAATCGAACCTTCTATGACGAGCTTGAACCTGCTGGGCACGGTGTAGATGTGTCCTACACGTTCTATAATAACTGGCCGCTCATCGGAAAGGCGAACCCATACATAGCGATGGCTATGCAGAAGTACCAGCTAAGCTTTTGGACAAATGGTAACCCGAATAGTAACAAACCACTTTGGTCATGGCCAATGCCGAAGTGGGGTGATGAGCATAAGATATTGTCGTTCGATGGGAGGACTTGGACCACCCCTATCAAGATTGACGATGAGACTATTGAGAGGTGTAACTGGTGGCGAGACGGGCATTATGCTAATCCTGATGAACATAGTTCTTTTGAGGATAAAGAACTGAAATAGGTGGTGGATCTTTTCGGGTTGGTATACAAACTATATCTTTTCTTACTCATGCATTCTGATTAGCTTTGGAGGATTTTACGTTTATGATGAGAGCGAAAATGACATATTGAAGAAAATAACCTGGATTGTCTAAAGTCATTTATTCATCCTTCTCAATAAGCATAGTGAGGAAACTTCCAAGAATCAAGGGAGTATGAAGTGATCTGTTCCTTACCATATTCCCCTAACCCACCCGAGTGACCCTCCATGATCCTAATATATGGGGGGGAACCAAAATATTCCTCAACTTTTCATGCAAGATTAGGAAGTAAAAAGACTAGGTCATTTCATTTATGGCAATTTCTAGTAATACGTAGAAGGTAGACATCGATACATTATCCACAACAACCTAGTAATGCGCGGAAAGGACATGACATGAAGATATCGGCACATAATTCACAAAATATCAGGCACATTCCCCACCAGAGCAGCCGATGAAGGACAGAGAGGTTTTACCTAATGAGTGAATTGAAAAGAAAAGAAAAGAAATTGATCTAATATATTATAAGTCGGCGCCATGTGAGGGCGATCAACCCCCTAAGATATGTGATGTATTTCTGGGGGGATGTTTCTACATAATAACGCCCCCAATTTCATTGACCACTACATATCAATTAAAACTAATCCTTATACTATTAAATAATGTTCTAATAATATGTAGGTTAGAGTTAGGGCACCTATTTAAATTAGCAACTGTAATAATTATTTAGTAGCTCAGAGAGCAATGACTTGAGAGAGGACGGTGGGTACGAGGAACAGAGAAGAAGCGAAGCATTAGAAAGTTACTAGCGGGTTAGTCTACATTTTGTGATTAAGTATTATATAGAGTGTGGGTGCGAGTACCTTGGCCTCAGGACTCCATGTACTTATAATTAATTCATTTATTATTATTTAGTAGCCGATATAAAGCCTAAAGTCTGACCTCAGCTTGTGCGGGAGACTCAAAGGTGAAGTTTTCTTAATGATTCCCTCGTGTCTCCTCTCCCGCTATCACTCCTTCTCCTATGAACCTTTCCTTGGGTATATATACATATATCTCCATCCTTTAAAAAATGGCCAATATGTGCCCCCCCCCCCCAAAAAAAAAGGCATCAATACCTATATACTATAGACTAAGCTAACCGAGGGTTAAAGACAACTAACTCCTAAGTTTTAAAATACTCTACTGTAAATAATCCAGGTAATTTATCAAGTATCGTGCTTACCACCTTATTGGCTTCCCTATCAGTAACCACCTTTATAGAGCACCTGTCTATATATATATACCAGAGCGAGTATCCATATACACGGACCAACTAGTCCCCGGAGACAAGGACGCGGCGCAATTCAAAAAAAAATAGCGGTCCCTAGATCCACTAGTACTAGATAAGCTATGTCTCTCTTTGCATATGCAGATATCCTCATAGGCGAGGTGTGGGGTCCGCAGGGAGAAACCGTCGCAGATCTCCCTCGGCTCGTTCCAGATACGGTACTATGCTAACTCCAAGCAGCTTAGTGTGTCCTGCTTGACGACAACCATAGACCAAGCGACATGTGAAATATTTGTCTCCTGCCCGAATCCATCTATTTTATGGGGAACCGAATAGTCCGGCTCAATTTCTGGCTTCTTGCCTATGTAATCCACGATCTAGGCGATGTCTTTCCGGCAATTCGGATACCGTAGCGTCGTAGATCATGAATCGTGTTCCCCCGACCCCCGAATCGTACTACCTACGTCCTGATGGCATTTAGTCTATCTTTTGGCCTCAACCTCTCCTCAACCTAAACAAATTTTGAAGGAGAAGAATACCAGCTCCAACCGCACGCTCTAGTATGGCTTCCTTCACACCAACCCCTGTGGATTCAATCCCGTCCATTGTCTCCCATGTACACAGCTCCTTCCTCACACTTAAATCACACTCACTGTCTTTCCGCGAAGAACAACTTGGCCGTCTCTACTGGGGTATCCGAGACAATGAACAAGCCCTCTTTGACGCGCTGGCGGCTGATCTCGGGAAGCCGGTTCAAGAGACATTCATGACGGAGGTGACCTGGCTACTGAATGATATCATGAGTGTGATGAAGAACCTGAGGAAGTGGGCGGCCGATGAGCCAATTACCGATATACCACTAAGTATAAAGCTCACTAACTCACCAGTTATGAAGAAGGAGCCAATGGGGACAATTTTAATTATTGGGTAGAGCTCCATTTCTTATATATTTCTATTGCTGTATACCCCTAGCACGTAGGTAGGCACCGTAACGAGAAGGGGACTGGACCGGCATAAATTGTCACTCGGGCCCTGCACCAACTTGACCTACTTAGAAATTACATAATAAGACCCAGCTGACATCCCACCTCCATAGTGCTTCAAATTACCCCGTACAATTGACTATAATCCCGTTGGTCGGGGCAATATCCGGTGGGAATGCAGCCATTGTGAAACCCAGTGAATTGACACCGAATTCATCTGCACTTGTTGCAAAAATCGTCGGAGACGTTTTAGACAAAGATTTTTACACAGTTGTCAATGGCGGAGTTGATGTGGCGACAAAGCTTCTAGAGCAGAAATTTGATAAGATTGCATATACTGGAAGCCCTCGTATCGGGCGTATTATTGCCGCAGCAGCAGCGAAAAATTTAACACCTTGTTTATTAGAACTGTAGGTTTTCCCGTGATGAAGTTCGATTGACAGTGGTACTTTGGGAGTACGGGCAATACTTCGAGGGTCTGAAGCTTGAAACCTGCCATAGATCTCATAAGACTTTTAGCTGGCCCCCTTTGTCCCTATGCCGTATACCTAGAAGGAGAAATCCCGCTGACAACGACTTGCAGAGGTGGCCTAAACCCCGTATTCGTCACCAAATCTGCCAATGCCAAAATCGCTGCCAAAAGGATTGCCTGGGGCAAAGTCCACAACGCTGGCCAAATATGCCTTGGCCCTGACTATATTCTAGTCCACCCTACCCTCGAGAAAGAGTTCGTCGAAGCCTTTATACAAGCGTTCAAGAGTTTCCACCCAAAGGGTGCACAGAGTTCCCCGGATTACAGTAGAATCGTTGATGACAGGAATTTCCACCGGATCAAGAACCTGCTAGACAATACAAATGGAAACATCCTGTATGGAGGAAGCGTGGACGAGATGACAAGATTTATCGAACCAACGCTTGTAAAAGTGACAGATCCGAGTGATAGTTTGCTGAGTGAGGAAGTATTCGGTCCAGTGATCCCTATGATGGTCGTGGAAAAATTAGAGGAGATGATTGTATTAGCGAGGAAGATAGGTGATACACCGTTGGCGTTGTATATTTTCTCTGCGGATAAGGCGGAACAGGAAAAGGGTAAGTCTATCCTCGCCGACTGCCAGCTTTTGTTTGTCAATATGATGAATAACAGATGCAATAGCTTTAATGAGCGTTAGATCTGGAGGCGTCTCTATTAATGAGTAAGTTTCATAACCCCTTGCATTCTCTGGTCACTTGAGGGAAACATTCGTGGAACATGATCAATTATTTTTGCCTTCGCATTCGCTTTATGTGTGGAGCATGATCAGTTGTCGCTGCCTTTGTAGATTATTGAAGCGCTTGGATTCCCTTTCTGCAAGCGGTACTGTCTAAGTATAATTGCTGACAATAGATGCAGTGTCATTACCCATGCCTCCAATTTCTCTGTTCCATTTGGCGGCGTTGGCGAGTCCGGACATGGAAAGTACAGAGGTAAGTTGCGTTGGTGTTTTGTTGTCACGATCCTTGGCGACGGCCTCGTGGCCTCCCTTCGACTCCCTTTTCCTTGTACGGATGGAGGAGCACTGGCCTTATTTCCTTTTGCGGGGAAATATCAGCTAGCGGGTATGCAGGCCGGACCTTCATGCTAAAATAATCTGGGGTGCCTCTAGGCCGCGATTCCTTTGATTCATTTGTACACAGGCGACCAGTTTTCACTCAGCCCCTGTGGGTTGAGAACCTGTTAAACGTATGTTGCTTTTCCAAAACATGTTTTCTTTTCTTCCCATTCCTTTGAGCAGAAGCCCGCGTGCGGATGTCACGATGGGATATTTGGCGGAAGAGCTTTCTTCTGTCTGTCATTCGCTTGAGTGCGGCTTCCTTTTTTGGTACCGTTGTGCAGTGTGCACTTTCCAGACTCATCGGAAGAACGATGGGATAATAGATTAATGCTTTTTTTGGTCCGTGCAGATTCGTTACCCACCGTACACACCGAAAAAACTTACAGCTTTTCGGAGATTTACAGCTCACCCAGTACCGAGCTTTGGAAGAGATGGGAAAACCTCGCTACAGTCATTTTTAATGTGGGCTTTGTTACTCGGTTCTTCTAACAAGAAAGGGGGCGTGCTTAGGTATTTTGTTATGTTTGGTAAGCTTTTTTTTACTTATGTCCCCTCTGAACAATCGCCGAAGTACCTCATGACAACTCTAAAACGTCATATGGCTCCGTGCAAATCTCACGATCCTCGTTACGCTGACTCGAGATTGTGCTCTGTTGGGGTAGCTGCGACGTTGTTGGCGAAAAAATTTCTCATAGGTGCCAAGGCGTAACCATTCTTTCACGATGGCCAGAGGGTATCCGATCAGAGATTATTGTTTTTTTTGCTTTTGGAAAAGAACCATAGTCACGCATGCGGTTGCTAAGGCAATTTTCTTGCTGTTTCGTGAAAGTACATACGTACAAATCTGTAGGCGAACGGCCGAAGGCCAATGGGTAGCCGCTAACGTGTAACTTACACATATAAAAATTGACGCTTATATGACGCCAGCCTCGGCTTGGGTAGAGGTTTGCTTTTTGTGTTGCGGTTTTGCCTTCCCAGGTTTGGTTCAGACTTTTACCTGTATTCGATCTGAAGCAGAAGAGTCTCCCCCAGATTTCACTTCCACTGCACGGTGCCTTGGTTTTGGAAAGTAAGAGATTTTCAGTGTCAAGTGATCTCCCCGGGACGCATCATGTAACTTGGGAGGAGGCCCTCGGTCTTCTATGCAGGACCGAAAACCGAGCTTCCTCAAGTTGTCCATTCTCCCGATGCATCGAAGGGGTTATTCTCGGCATTGTCGGCTTTAACGTTCCAAGAAGCTTGCACGGACGCCACCGTTGCTGGTATTCATCGCGTTGGGATTCCTCAAGGAGACAAAGAGCAGCATGTGCGGTCTTTAAAGCCACGAGGTAGGTTTTCACTTGAGAAAATGCGGGGAAAAGAGCCGGGGGTGTGTTGAACGAGTGAAAAAAGTTATGCCGGCTCTGTTCTAGTGCACGTGTATTTGTCGTGAAATTGCATGAGAATGGCGAGATCTTGGGATGTACCTGCAGCTTGGGGACGCCCAGCGGGCGGCGAGCCTACCCAGGTGGACTGAGCTCCCCGGGACAGTTTTGTGGGGATCAGTGACTATTGTTAGAAAGAAAGAAGAAGTTAGATGCCTTGTTTAGAACGCATGGAAAATTTTCCTCATCGCTTATGGGTTTCTTTTTTTTCTTTCTTTGAAGTCTTTTTTCTGCCTGCGCCCCCCCGGTTGCCTTTGTACTCTACGTTTAATGACGTCGAGACAGAGATCTGATCGAGTAGCGAGTAGATTACAGAAACAGAAACGTCTACTGATCTCCATCAGCCTCGATTCCATTCTCTGGGCGCCACACCAAACACTCCTGATGGGGCAGAAATCACGTCTTGTTACGCAAGCACCAGGAGGAATTCTTTGACAGCGCCCACCTGGCCGAACACACATTTTTTTCCGCCTCTCCCTTGCACCAACAAAGGTCAGATGCCCACCCCGTGCTCCACAATTACCTAACAGCCATGCCCATTTGCGGCATGGCGTTCTCGTCTGTCCACCCTCCATGACTACATTTGGTTGGCTGGCCAGTTTCGCTCTCGTAATAGAGGCGCCTGGAACAGGAATAGGCTGCTGCAACGGTTGTTTCCTGGCACCTCACTTTTACCTCCTGTCGGGGTAGGTATGAGCCTTCAGCTAAAAAATTCTTCCCTCCTCTCTTCGTCATCATTCTCACGATGATTTTTTCAGAAGAAGCAATATAACCGCTTGGAGCCCTGTGCTCATCCCCTATCCGCAGCCCTAACCGAACAGCGGCAGAATTGGTGCTGCCATTCGCTAGTTCTGAGAACTCGCAGTGGCTATCCAAGAATGGAGTTCGGCTCTTTTGCTGCGCACTATTGAACAATTGACCTGCAGTCGAATCTCCCATAACTCACTCACCTTGGTAGGTGACGGCCCAGGAAGGAGGCTGACCGCTGGCCTCCTGCGTCCGGATGGATGGCCTATGGTGGCCATGGGTTGGCTCACGTATGGGCAATAGCAAATCTCGGTGGTGGGATTAGGTCATGGTCCAAGTGTGGTAACCCACCCCTCGTGACGGTCCAAGTCAAGGGTGACCGTCCAAAGTTATTTGCCATTGCATGCCGCAATGAGTCTCACGATCTTCAGGGCGAAGGCCTATTTTCCTGTAATATAAAGCCTCATTGCGTTCCCACCAACTTTTTGCTTCTCATCCACATACTACTACACACAGTCTGCATTTGCCTTCACTCAGCATACTTACAATCGAGTTCCATCAGCTATATAACATCATACGTCCACCCCCCATTACCGTCCTCCATCATCAAATAACTCGGAATCAATAAGCTTTTTGCTGCTCCAGACACCCAAAACAATAATCTCTTTCCAAAGTACCCAAATAAAAAAAGCCATCAAAATGACCATCCAAATCACCGAAGGTTCCCCAGTTCACGACACCGGTGCTTACTATCACGCCGGCCGCGGAGGTGCAGGCAATTACCGTCGTCTCAGTACAAGCTTCTCCCTTAGCTCCTCTCCTCCAGTAGCCTCTATTCCTGCCTCAACCACCGCTCAAGTATTCTTCGGTGGCCGTGGTGGAGCTGGAAATCTTAAGCCAAAGACTGAGCGTGCTATGTTCTCATTCGATGAGGAGCTCGAACGTGACCGCCTCTTCCATCAGCACCATGCCCCAGTCTACTCCATCGGCCGTGGAGGAGCTGGAAACGTCGTTCCCGCTCAGAACAGCCTTGCCACCTCTACCTCTCCCGATTCCCCAAGAAGCTCAACTAGCTCTATTCGCTCAGCTCCTCGGGAGTCCCGCTTCTCTACCTCAAGCATGAGGTCAGGAGCTGACAAAGTTTGGGATACTTTGACCCGTGTGCACTCAAGGTCATAAGAATACGAATATTATCGCTTTGTCTTTCTTTCCTTCTGGAGTTCAACACTTTCTATAACGGCGAAAGAATGCCAATGACGATCGTAAGATTTGTATTGTATATACCACTTTACATCGTCATTCGGCCGGATAATTTTGTTTCTTTTTGATCCTTTTTTTCCTTTGCAGGCGGGGATTGTTTTTATGCTTTTAATCAATTCGCATCGTCGATTGATCTGCGTGGCGTCACTTGAGTTCTTTTCCTTTTTTATTTTCTTGTATTTGTTTGAGTCCAGCTATTTGGGATTACTTTGTTTTGGCGGGGAAGTGTCATCTTCAAATCTTTTTTTTTTTTTACAAAAAAAAAGCAAAAAAGGAAAAACAAAAACCGTATGGTCGGGGAAAAAGGCTTGGGAACTTGTATGGGAATTGGGTCGGGTTGTTATGGGACTTGGCTATTTAGGTTTTTCTTTTCTTTTGTTTACTATTATTTGTTGGTGTTGGGGAGAACTTTCTAGCGTTTGAATGTCTTCTGTTTTTTGTTTTCCTCAACGAATATTCTTGAAGTCGGCATACATGTATATTGCTTCCTGCTTCCTTGTACGATAGAACAGTCTAGGCAGTTAATTAGGTGGCGGGCTCAGCTTAACGAATCTTATACTCTCAATCATTAACTATCCAATTGCTTTACACCTACTTCCGAAGTGAATTGGAACTTGCCGCAACTCGTCATCAGCTCCTCCGCTTACGGCATATGACGGTGGTATTACAGATTCATCGGATTAGTTCGCCGGTCCCCGTACCCGCAACTCCCCCAAACGCCGAATCTCGTGCTTTGGACGGGAGCAGTAACCGGAACAAACAATATCTACGGCTGTCTGACAGACCTCAATAATAATAACACCCTTTTACTATCTCAATGTTTAATTGGCACTCAGGTACGTACAGAAAGGGAGTAAAACCAGGGATATCTAGAGGGAATGTAGAGTACAAAATAGGTATAAAATCAAAAAGCAACATGCATAGGCATCTAGGCAAACGTAGATCCGTGGAGACACAAAATATGTAAGGAATTCCACCAGTTTCGGGGGTTTCGGCAGTTACGCGAAGAATTCCTTACCTAAGTCCCCCGCAATTGCTGTGCATATATGGCCAAAGCGCAATTAATAGGTATGTGACTTCCCTTTCCAACCAGTAAAGAACTCTATATAATGCACATTATGAATGACCTTATTTTTCTTCCAAGCACAACATCGGCACAACTAATTAATTCCGTTTTTTTTAGAGTGCCAACACGGCCTAGGGCTTGCGCAAGGCTATGAGCTAAATTTTGTGTGGATAATCTCCGGGTTCTCATGCCAGTCATCAATGCTCACCCACATCTAACACAAAGGTGTACGTTAGCCTGATACATTCAGATGATGTGACGCTAGGTTCTCTACGAATCATGCTTGTAGAAACAGTAGTATACCCCGCACGTGTCAAGTATGGTTTGCTAGGGGAGGTCCACATGCCAAGCCGCAGGGGTAGCAGGTTTTCAACACGTAAAAAAAACGCAGTAATTGTAACATGAAACGTAAGAGGAGACACGGCGGAGTCAACCATCCGGTGACGATCAGTTCTAGCCGGATGGTAAGACGCTAAAGAATTAGAAAATTTCATAAAACTGACCTTTCTAAACGTGCTCAAACCGGCTAGAATGGACCCTCCAATCCATGTGCTGTATTTTCGTTCTGGTGGCGCGAATATTTTAATTTTCATATCCTTGACCGCAAGACGCCGTACCTCCGAAAGGAGGCGGTCACCAAACCCTGTGTTGTTATTAAAACATAGTCAGCTGCCGAAAAGTAAGTGTACATAAAGTATAGTGCGTTTAATAATCATCGTAGGTCCTTCCACGAGGCCATCAGTACAGCTTTTACAAGTCAAAACATACCTCTTGTTAGGGTAGAGCCACCAGACAAGACAATATTGCCGAACAATGCCTTTCTCAAGTCCATGTCTGTTCTGTTGATGGCATCTACAACAATTTGGTGGATCCCTGGATACTCAAGACCAATGATTTCTGGGTCAAACAATATCTCCGGAGCTCTGAAGCGCTCAGATCCGAGCTATGTGATATTAATTATTAGCGTCAAGCTTTTCCTGCATGTATTACGGGTACCTTACCCGCAGAACATGGCCATCTGGTAACCGATATTCCTCAACTCGACCTGACCCACCACCTGCCGCCCATTCTTTCTCCTCCTTCTTAGGGTCAGAAGCAATATAGCATGCCTTCTCCTTCATCAATCGTACAACCTCCTTCTCGGCAGATGTATGAAACACAGCCCCAGCTTTCCGTAGAAGGACCTGCAGATGCTCAGTCACATCGCGACCAGCCACATCAATACGACGAATAGCAGAGGGCATTGCGAATCCTTCATAGACAGGGACGGCGTGGGAAACCCCATCACCGGAATCAAGAACTATGCCCGTTGTTCGGCCGGAGGCATATCTAAAACAAGCAACATGACAAATGTCAGCAATCTGTATTTTTTCTATCTGCAAACGTAATGGACCGGGCAGCAAACAATGATAAAACAGCTTGTATAGAAGTGAATAAAGCAGGCACATTAAAAGTTTCGAAAAAAATCTGAGCAGCTGTATCTCTATTCGTTCTAGGATTTAACGGTGCTTCTGTTAAAAGTACTGGATGCTAACCCATAACCTGATTAGCTCCCCCCGCTCGCTACACCTCCGGAAATGTCTCCATCTCAAACTCAGATTCATATGCTCACCTCTTCAGATAATGTTTTTAACTCTTCGCTGTAGATGTATTGCCAAATTCTCTCCATATCATCCCAATCCGTAACTATTCCATGCTCTAATGGGTACTTTATCTTGAGCAACCCACGAAGCTCCTGTGCCCGAGATCCAATAAATACATCCCCCTCCAATGCTCCTGCAAGTACTCTAGTATGTTTTGGTCGTCCAACAAATGAAGGGAAGAAGCATTTCGGTAGATCTTCACCGGCGAATCCAGCTTTAATAGTTCCGGACCCATTGTCGATAACGACGGGCTGATTGTGAAGGGAATCGAGAGCCATTGCGGGGGTCACTAGCTTAGTCAAAGGACCTCAACACAACGCAATTCAAAACGCCCTGACAGATGAACCGTAGAGAGAAACACAGAGGTTCACAGTAAGGAGGCGATACGGGACGAGATGGAATTGAAAATGAGTAGATAGCTGGTAGTGATGTCTCTAGATGTGTTGATAATTCCCCTGTGCTGGCAAGAAGAGCCTCCTGGTTACCCTGCATGCCAAGTCTTGTGGTTCACCAGAATGAAATCTGCCCGCATTTGTCAATCATTCAGCAACACAGTATCTTTCCCCTAAAAAAACCATTATCACCATGGATTCAATCGAGTTATCCCCAGCTGCTGACTTTCATGTCCATCTTCGCGATGGTAGCATGATGGAAACCGTCGTTCCCACGATTAAAAAAGGTGGCGTTTCTCTAGTCTATGTTATGGTGAGTACATTATAAAATTCTCTATAGTTTGGAAATCTTGGGATGCGTATTTGTACTAACATATATTACAGCCAAACCTCATCCCGCCAATTACTACGGTTGAGCAAGCCCTATCTTACCACTCGAGGCTCAGGTCCATAGATAATTCAGTAGACTATATGATGACATTATACCTCTCCCCCGAAATCACCCCATCAGTCATTGCCGAAGCCGCAAAGACAAACATCATTTTCGGAGTAAAGTCCTACCCAAAGGGACTTACTACAAATTCCGAAAGTGGTGTCGTTTCCTATACTCAATATTACCATGTCTTTGCTGCAATGGAAGAGCACGATTTAGTCCTTAACCTCCACGGTGAATCCCCATCTTCAGAAACAACCACGGTTCTCAATGCCGAGGAGAATTTCCTCCCGACATTGTTTGATATCCATGAGAAGTTTCCCAAACTTCGTATTGTCTTGGAGCACTGCACAACCGCAGCTGCGGTCGAGGTCGTTAAAAAGTGTGGACCTACAGTAGCCGCAACAATCACCGCGCACCACCTATATCTGACTATTGATCAATGGGCCGACAACCCCCACTGTTTTTGCAAGCCTGTTGCGAAATTACCCTCGGACCGCGCAGCACTTGTCGAGGCTGCTACATCCGGAAACCCAAAATTCTTCTTGGGAACTGACTCAGCACCACACCCAAAATCAGCAAAAGTTGGGACTGCAACGGGAAAGACTGCGGCAGGTGTTTTTACACAGCCATACGCGGTTCAATACGTAGCTAGTGCATTTGATAAGGTTGGGAAGGTAGATAAGCTTAAAGGGTTTGCGTGTGAGTTTGGAAGGGCATTCTACAAGACAGAGGAGAAGAATATAGAGTGTCTACAAAACAAGAATGGAATGATTGTGCTCAAAAGGGAGCCAGGTGCTATTGTTGTGGACAAAATTGGGTCAGGGGAGGGAGTAGTTGTGCCATTCCACGCAGGTGAGAAGATCTGGGGTTTGGAGTGGAAGGCGTAAAATTTCTTCAGAGAAAAGTAGCTATTGCGAGACCTACCCTTGGATAGGGCGAGATTTTTGGAATTTTTGGTGATAGTTACAAGCGGAGTCTTGGTTGTTGGATATTTTGGAATATAAAAAGGGCTGTATATGGATAATTTTATTTTTTCCCCCAATATATTACATCATTGATTTATGTATGAGTTCAACTACAGGAGAGATATTAAGTGGCTAATACCATGTAACTAACCTATGGTTAACCTTAGGAAAAGAATTGATTGTTTCTTGGCTGTTAGATGTTAGTATGACTAACTCAGCCACGTAGCAGGAAGGCGCAGGCCGTAAGTGCCTATAAAACCTCAAGAAATATCTCAAAGATCGCTATTATAGACATGATCAAACGTTATTTTGGATTTAGAGGTAAGACCCCATATATTTCAACCATTCTTGACCAGTATTTGCTGGTTCAGGAATACGAGAAAAGGGGAGCAGCGTGGGGGAAAACCTGACCATTGTTACCCCAATTCTTAGCCTGGGGACGATTTTGATGATACTCTATCAAAAGAGACTACCAATCTCGATTGCTGAAGTTTTATAAATCTAGAGCGATCCAGCCTTATAAACCCCTACCAAGATTTAGAAGAGTGAGGTAAGCTTACATATAGTTTCACATGCAGGTACAAACGTAAGTCTGTCAGTCACCAAGGCATCTTTCCCTGAAAAAAAAACTGTCGTGTCACTGCAGGAATTATAAAATTTTCAATTGGGGCCAGATCTTAACATCTTAGTATCAGCACTATATCGGCGATCACTACAAGTACAGATGTGTTAGATGTGAGTGATAACTTATGAGTAGGACAAATTTTAATTTGAAATTCGAGTAATAGCAGGGATTTTATGCCAAGACTTCTTGGGAGAAGCAAGTCAAGCCCCAATTGGAGTTAGATTAGACTTAGAATCCTATCGAAAATATTTTTACGCCTTTCGATTCTTATCCCGACCATGCAAGCTGAAGTTTTGAGACATACGTATATGTTTCCCCTGAGGCTCAAGAGCGTACACGAACCACATCGGCCAGAACTGTGTCTTGGAACAACAATCACTTCACACAGCCTTCTCTGCGCGCTAAAGATGAATTCTAAATAGGTCTATTGGGCCGACTACACAAATTAAACTGAGGTTAGCTGGAAGAGCCAAGTCTATCCAGTAAGCTAGGATAGTAATGCCATATACTAATTATTGATCGCCAGGTCGCAAGGGTACGTACGTACTGGGCTGTGCTTATGAGTCTTAGCTAGAAGGCTGAGAAAAACCCATAGTCAATGGGGCGTAGCACTTTTCATCTCAGAGTTAGCATGCTCAAAGGTAGTGGTGAATTGTATCCTTTTGGACTCAGTTTGTTACTAACTGACCTTGACTTTGGACCTTGTATCTTTACAGCGCCGATCACATTTTGGAAACAGGACCTCGCTTGTCTGCCATAAGCTAGAGATAAGTGAGGAGTTACGCTAATAGTTCTTGTAATGAAGTCTACTGGTAACATGATGGGATTACGCAAAAGAATCACGTGGGCGGCCTTGGCACGAGACAGGGCTACTGGATAGGACTTTTACTATAGCACAATCGCCCTATAAGGGTTCCGTCTATAGAAATACTTTCAGGAATATATAGCTACGGTACCAACAGGGGCTATTATATGTGCTGAACCCCTTCTGCAAGAGTATTTACCCTATTAGGGTATGGCATTCCTCTAACTTCATATCCTGATAGGTTGGTTTTACTTTAATAGAGAGCCTATAAATATATATATTTAAGCAAAGTAGCGTAAATCGCCTTGTGGTTGGGAACAGTCAAGCCCACAGTTACCACATTAAGAATTAAGAATTTATTACACCAGATGGTAATTAGGAACTACTATTATACCAAATACTCTCGTGGAACAGCGGAGTAGTTTATATAACTATTAGCCAAATCTTCATTTAGATAGTTCAATATACAGGTCTCAAATCTTATCACAAACTGCGCCCCTAATTATATTTTTTTCTGAGTACTGATCCACGGGAAAACGCTAGTCCCCATGAGTAGAGAAATTGTGTCACTATATAAGACTAATTGTGAAATGACATTAAATAGTATAAAGTGGTTTACCTTACAAAACGATTTTAGTTAAAGTCTAAGGGGTTTTAATGAAGTGGTAGAAGCCGCTTTAAACCTTCCTGGCTTCCATTATCTTGGTAACATAAATATTCAATTAAATTATCTAGTTGTTTATAGTTATTCTAAAGACTTTACCATGGGCTATACCTGGCCATTGAGACCTACTTAAAAAACGCTTTTTCTAGTATTTCACGATTATGCGAGTCCTAACTCAAGAAAGCCTGCTTTTAAAGTACTAGCTAATGGTACCCGGATTCGCGTATTCCCCGTCAAGAACTTTTCTAGGATAAAATAATAAAACGTACTATACCCATTAACTCTAGACGTAATGTACCGAATTTATATAGTAGAACATTCTAGAATTGTAGAAAACACAGTTTGGGGCTCATTGACAGCATTAACTCCCTTGTGATACATGTAGTTGCTTTTTTACCCACTAATAATACTTTGGCTAATATCCACGATATGGTAATCAATAAATTACTCGTTAGTGGCGTACAGCCACGAATACTTTTGTGTCATGTAGCATAGCTTAAAGTTAACTATATGATTCGGTAATCATTAACTCCGGACGGTCATCTAAGAAACCATTCAATCGCCGATACACAATCGGCTTTTAGCACGGGAATAGCTCTTAAGTAAATTTATATCTAGGGGACCTCTACTAATTGGTGGGTGAGTAAGGTTTCTACCATATTAGGAAATTCTTGCCTGGTCACGCAAGCCCGCAGTTGTTGCTCGGAACCCCGTTGTTATGTGGCGCACACTAACCGTATTTAGACCGGAACTAAACTGACCCGTTTCCGTATCACAAGGTTTAGTGTAGAGTACTCATCCTCCTGGGTGGCCACGGTTTGTATAGTAGAATAATAGTGTATGTGCTCTTATAGAGCATTTATTGAATCCGGATTTAAAGCACGGATTTATAGAACTCGGAGTTTGGGAAAAGAAGATTAGGGAAATTTCTATTGAGAGGGTTAAGCGGAGAGCTTGTATAAAAAGGAGACATTTGGAAACTGAGAGCACTACTACCAGCTATAATTTAATTATATTTTCAATTTATTTAACACAGCCAATAAAAATGACTTCAGAAAAGTACCCCACTCGCCAATTGGGCAAGAATGGTCCTCAAGTCCCTGCAATAGGCTTTGGTACTATGGTTAGTTAACTTCTCCAACCCCGAAAAACTAACGACATACTAACATCATATAATAAAGGGTCTATCGATAGCCTACGGAGAAGTCGGATCCGACGAGGAACGTCTCAAGATTCTAGATTATGCCTATGAGAATGGCCAAACATTCTGGGACACTTCAGACATTTATGGTGATTCCGAAGCACTTATCAGTAAATGGTTCAAGCGCACTGGAAAGCGTGACGAAATATTCTTAGCTACTAAATTCGGAGTGCGTTATTCGTTGTACTGCTCAATTTGGTGTTGATGCTGATACAGGTCTAAATCATAGATCAGTCTAAAACCAGGGACCTATTCCATGATGGCTACTGGTACCCCCGAATACGTACGCTCCGCATTTGCCTCCTCGATTGCCAAGCTCGGTGTCGACACTGTCGATCTTTACTATGTGCACCGTATCGATTCTAGCACCCCTATAGAACATACTGTAGGGGCCTTAGCCGAGCTCGTTAAGGCTGGTAAAGTCAAATACCTTGGTCTTTCTGAATGTTCTGCTTCTACACTTCGCCGCGCATATGCAGTCCACCCGATCTCTTGTGTGCAAGTCGAATACAGTCCATTTTCGCTAGATATTGAGAAAAATGGCCTTCTGGCGGCATGCAGGGAGCTTGGTGTTACGGTGGTTTGTTATAGTCCACTTGGGAGGGGGATGATGACGGGGCAGATTAGAAGCCCAGATCAGCTCGAGGCGACGGATGCTCGGAGACTCTATCCCCGCTTTTTGCCTGAGAACTTTTCAAGGAATCTAGAGCTAGTCGACATGGTCAACGAGATTGCAAAGGCTCACAATGCCACACCTGGACAAGTAACACTGGCTTGGATTCTTGCACAAGGCGAAGACTTCATCCCGCTTCCTGGGTATGCTCTTTAAACATCTAACTCCAGAGTTTGTCACTGATGCATCTTAAATTGAATAGAACAAAGAAAGAAAAATACCTCCAAGAAAATCTCGACGCCGTCAAAGTCAAGTTAACTCCCGAGGATGTTGTAAAGATCCGTGAATACTGCGAGAACTGTGAGGTTGCGGGAGGCCGTGCTAATCCAGATTTTAATAATATGGACTACGGGGATTCAGCTCCATTGGAGATTATGGTTAGATGAGGAAGAGGATGGAGGAGTGTTTATAATATGTGTATATTTAGGAGAATACGCATGATGCGCTAGCTACTAGAAACAAATGAGACTAGTCGTTCTCGACCCTCAAATTACATCTTATCACTAATGCTATATGAGATGGCCCTTGAAGTTGTAAAGTAGACCGCCTTTCTAAAAGAACTCTAATAATAATGTACTCTCCAATAGTGCTAACCCTCTACTTCATACCGAATTTTTAAATATATTTTGGTATTACTGTAGCTAGATGTATTTTCAGCTTATGTTATAGGGCTGAGCGAATTACCCATCATATCATTCATGGTATGTAGAGATCCAGTTTGGGGACAAGCTCATATTTACCTGGTAAACGAACTCGGTCGATAACCGCGCCGGAACGGCGAGATACATTCACTATAAATATCTACAAGGCATTCATCAATATTAATACAACCCAAACTCAAACAAGCTATCCCCATCGTTTTAACATCTCTCCGCGACTCTGTAATAGTCTACCTCCGCCTAACTTTCGCCCATTTATTCTTTCCCACCATTCCTCCCTTCTTCATTCTTTCTCTTTGTAATTCCAACTCTCTCTCAGCAACCCTCAACTCCGCCGCTCTCTTCATCCTTGCCTCAAGTTCTTTATACTTCCCCTCTCGACTCTTCTGTAGCTTCCTCTCCTCATTATCCTCCAGCACCTTTCTCTTCATATCCCCCTTCTCACCTTTCTGTCTTCTTCCCGTCGCCTCCACCTCAGCCAATTGTTCCAACCTCGGCCTATTAAACCTCCTGCCCAACAGATCCTTATGTGTATCAAAATACTCCTCCGCCTTAAAATCCCGGGCCTCTTTCTCACTATCTACAAACACCGTATGTTTCCCTCCCAACCCAACCCCCCCAGAATCCATAAACCCTAACCCACCCTCCAACCTCTCAACCGCACGCCGCTCAACAGCTGCCTGGGTACGGACATACCCCGCATCCTGTGTCTTGAGCAACTTGACAACATCAATACTCATAGGCCCCGAGTCAGGACGCTCTGTAACCTTGACACCATTACGGGTCGTGGACGATGTCATAGCGAAGTAGAACTCGTCCGGGTTGCGTGTTGAGGCTTTGGAGCGGAGTGACTTGAGGGCCTTTTTCTTGGAATTGTAGTCGCGAGCTCGGAGGACATAGTCCTGGTATGGTTAGCATTCGAAGGAGGGAGAGGGGAAGATGAGAGGGAGAAAGTACCTTCTTTTTCTCGAGAATACCCCATTTTTGTCTTTCTTGTGGTTGTGCACGTTCCTTGTGATTTCGCCGCTGTTTGTACACTTTGTTAGTATTCTATTGGTGTGCTGATGAGAAGGGTACGGACCTGGACAGCATTACGCATTGATGACATGACTGCAGCTGCTTAAGATTGTAATTGAGGTTGTAGTGACAGTGATCTGGTGGGGAGAGAGGGTCTTCGGCTGTGAGGCTCAAAAGCTTTAATCTTGGCGGTTGAACTTTTTTTTGCACTAGACTTATGCACTTGAGTTACCCGGGTTTATTATATCCATAGAATATCACTCGATATTTTGCGCCGCCCAAGATAACCCTAATTCATATAGTACCGTATAAACTTGATAAATTGGCTATGCGGGCGTCAACGCCACCTATGTTCAATATTGTTCTCTAAACTTCTTTGAGCTTCCTCTGAACCCATCAAAGCTAGCTCATAATAATAATCCTTACGATCAGATAGCAAGTTTGCATTTGATAGGAAGTGGCAGCGACGCCCGCATAGCCAATTTATCGAGTTCATACGGTATTGTAGCTAGGTACCTTTATGATTGATGAGGGGTATACCTGTCACGTGAGGATCACGTAATATCTTTGTCACACTAGCTAGTGATCCTCCATAAAAGGATATGGAGGAACATAATAATATTCTTGAGTTTGTCATCTTTCAATTGAAGATAGTACAAAGTTAGTCTTTCCGCTGGCCGACGTGTCTTGGACCGCATCCAGCCATCACAATACCTCCTTGGATCAGTGGTTATGTATGCAGGCCATTCCACGGCATTGCTGTCTGCTTAGTCATCCGTTTTTGTTTCTCATGTTATTACTACAATATCATCGTTGCGGAATATCTTAAACCTAGAGAACAAAAATCTCACAACCAGTAATTTTCCGGAGAATGCATATCTACCTGCACCTTTCCGAAAGAAAAATCATACAACCCAGCAATACGCCCGTCGCTCATTCCTTATATCATATCATACCTCATTACTAACCACAGACCTAATTAAAGCCATGCAACCAAAAAAAGAAAACCACGAACAAGGAGTCTACGATCAAAGAATCAACTAAAGCCCCCCTTGGCTAGTACACCTAATACACTCTGTCTCTTCATCCCTTCCTTCTTCCTCTCAATCTTCTTTTTGTTTTCCCTCTCATGCACCACCTTACTCCTGGTATGCTCCCTCGTGTGGAAATTAATCGAGGAACTCGCTTTACCACCTCTCCTGACCCCCGCTCCGTCACCATGCTGCCCAAGTGACCTTTCAGTCCCCCCACTGGGGTTCGAGTTCTGCGAGTCACTTCCTGTAGAAATAGTACTACTGGTTGTGGCACGGCGGAGAAGAGTGGGGACCTTGAATGTCGAAGTGGTAGAGGTTTGGAATGCCATTTTTGCACTCTCGCTGATGGCGCTGGTGGAACGCATGACGGCGACACGGTCGATAACACATCCAGTCCGCTCCCGCCGGATAGCGGCACTTTCCTCTTCATCATCGTCATCTGAGAAGTCTATTTGGGACTCATTTTCTTCGACCAGGAAGGATAGTTGCTATACACAAAGTCAGTCATGGTTCATCACTCGTACAGCGGATGGAGGGAACTAACCTCTCTGACATGGACCAGTGATGACACCTTACTCCTAATAGGTCTCCTACTTTGTGGTACTGGTAATGGTGTGGTCTCTTTACTCCATTCCCTACTTGCATCTTTACCCCCCTCCCCACTTTCCTCATCCACCCCCAAAGGAGCTGGGCTCGCCTCTTCGCTCCCTTCACACTGTTGACTCTGTGATACCTCACTCTGCGATACCATACCAAGCTCAAGAAATAAGTCTTCCTCTCCTCTATCCAAAAAGTCCATCTCCTCATCCCGGTCCCGGTCTTCAATTGCCGCCAAAAACGCCAATCGCTTCGGATTACTCGCAATCTTCTCGATATTCCCATCCTTAAGTAGCTCCTTCCTCATCTTTGCCATTTGGCGCCTCTTTGCAGCTCGCCGACGTGCTTCAGCGTCGTCTTCATCGTCAGAATCATCAAGATCGAACTCGGCGCCTCGTTTTTTGCGTAGCAACCCTGATTGGAGGTCTTTAAGCAACTTATTGACGTCTTTTTCGTCCTGTACCTTTTCACGCTCGGCGTAGTAGGCAGCCATGGCAGCCTCATCGACGTTTTCAGCATTGGTATCATCCACCATGTCTTCCATCTCACTGTCGTGACCGTCTTTATCGGCATCATCGTCGGAGGCACCACCAATACCGGCATATTCATCTTCGGACTCCTCGGCTTGCTCATGGACCATACCCTTTGCCTCACTCTTAGACTTATCAAAGTTATCTGGCTTCTTCGGTTTCTTGGCCTTCTTTGTCTTCTTTGAGGATTTCTTCATCAAATCGAATACGTTTTCGGCAATGTCCGCTACATCCTCTTCCACCTCTTCCTCAGCAGAATCAACCACTCTTTCTTCCCCCTCTTCATCCGAGAAGTCCGTCTCCTTTCTCACTAGCCGTCCTCTCTTCCTCTTCTGGGTACCTAGCTGTGAATCTAGCATCTGTGTTGAAAGGGTACTTGTCGGCTCTTCTGCCTCTGGTGTAAACCTCGACGGCACCGGACCAGGGTTCTCTGCGAACCCCTGGTCCTGCGTTGGATCGGGCATATCGTCACCGCCATCAGAATCATATTGCAGCACCACTTTCGGTAATTGTTCTGGTTCCAACGGCCATTTTTGACTTTGAGAATATTCAAGTTTCAACTTGCTATTTTCTGGCTGGCTCTGGTCTTGAGATTCGTCGTCGAAATTAAGCATCTGAGAATTCTGTAGTCCTTCACTAGGTTCGTAACG
This sequence comes from Verpa conica, assembly GCA_033030425.1. NCBI lineage: Eukaryota > Fungi > Ascomycota > Pezizomycetes > Pezizales > Morchellaceae > Verpa > Verpa conica. The sequence goes on from JAUFSD010000003.1 coordinate 367,688, forward strand.
GAGTATATTGACCTTTCCATAAACATCCTGTGAGGCCTTGACCTGGACTTCGCCAGATACGTTGCCGATAGTGCTATCAAAGAGCTGTGTCATCCCTATGATCATTGGCTGTGCTTCAGGCCGCCGGAATATAGACGGGATCTTGGATTCAAAGACCTTCTTCTTCTCGGCCTCCATATCTTCATCTTCATCATCAGAGATCACGCGCATCTTCTTCCGCTGTTGTTTTATCTGCTGGGATTTCTTCTTGAGGGGTGCGAACTCGCCATTGTCGGAGTCATCAGATGCTTCATCATCAATGTAAGCTGCGGGGACTTCGGATAGGCGAGGGGTTGCATTGGGACGCATGGAAGAGAGGCTGAAAACGGGGGTACTGGTCCCATCATCGAGGTCTGAGTTGTTCTTCTCTTCGTCAGAGAAATCATTGATAGTTGGCTTTTCGTCTCCACCTTCTCCACCTCCACCTTCCCCGTCTTCCCCATCTTCCCCATCCTCCTCCTCGGACCCTGAAAGCTCAATAGCACTCTCCGCATCCTCCTCCTCTAACCAATTCCCGTCGTCCTCATCATCATCATCATCATCATCACCCCCCCCTTTTACTCCCCTATCCCCCTTCTCTTTCCTCTTCTCGGCCCTCTTAATCGCCAATGCCTCCTGTCTTGCCTTCTCTAGTAGATTCTCGACTTCCGCCTTCTCCTTCGCTATTTCCTCACTCGTAAGTACAATGATCCCCTTTGCCTTTAACTCTTGTATTTGTTCTTCCCTCTCCTGCACCGCCTGTTGCCTCCCTTTACGGAGAAGCTCCGCTTGTAATTCCTTTGCGGTTAGTCCTGCTTTTCGAGCCTTCGGGGGCGACGCACGCCGTACTTGACGCAGCTCCTGTATCATTTTCTGCCGCTCCGAAAATGCCGCTTCGTTTACTGTAACAGGCGTAGGAACGGGTTTGTCTGGAAGGATTTCAAGGTCTGAGTCCGAGTCATCGGCCGAGGGTCGCGAGAGGGGAAGGATTACACGGACTGGAGGGAGAGTGAATTTTGTCTTGGGTGATTTTGTCGGCATAGCTTTGCCTTTGCCTTTATCAATTGTTTTTCCCTTTCCTTTATCTAGACGAGGGCTTATATATAAAGCCTTACCCTTGCCCTTGTCGGGCTTGGGAGTTGTTTCGTCATCTAGGTCCATAACTTCGAGTTGCGAAGTAGGAACTGGGGGCTCAGCATCTTCCATGGCTGTATCCTCCGAGGTATATTTTACCTCTTTAACCGGTGATGAACTTGGTGTAGAGACCGACGGCTGCTCAGACTCAAAGCTTGTTTTCGCAGAGCTATCCCCTTCTTTCTCGTTCACTTCTGCTGGCTTAGAAGACCTGAAATTAAACTTATCAAACAAGCTCTGTTTCGTGATCTTTTTTCTTGTTGTCGCCTGATGGGTCAATTGCATGCTTCTCGCCATTCTCTGTGTCTCCTTGTGCATTTCCTCCAGTGCCTTCTTACCAGCCCTTCGTTTCGTTGGTGCACGCTGGGACAATAGATTATCCGAACCACTATCTTCTTCATTAGAGCCCTGTTGTGTGTCCATATGAGCTCTATTTTTCCGGCGTTCTGCCTCTTTTGCTGCTTCTTCGGCCTCTCTTTCTCGGCGCTCTGCTTTTTTTTTAGCAACGAGGGCCATAAACTGGGGTTTAGCACGAATCTTAGCAGAGAGATCATCTTCGCTGTCGGTCTCGGTAGTGAGGGGTGGGCTAGCGGTAGTATGGACGGGCCTAGGGGTACTAGATGTTGAAGATGGTTTCGGGGAAGTGGGTTTCTTTTTAGGTGTAATTTTTCGTCGTGAAGCTGAGACGGGAATGTCATCTTCATCGTCTTCCATTTCTTCATCACTCCTACTGGCCGGTGTCGAGTCTTCTTTGTCTCCGCCGAAGATACTCGGCTTGACGCGTTCGTTCCTCTTTTTTGTAGCCTGTGCTTGGTGTGCTGCATGCATTCTGGCAGCGATTTTGCCCCGTGGTCGTACTGATTCGTTCTCTCCCTCTCCCTCTCCCTCCTCCTCTTCATCACTGTCGTCTGAAGAGACATTATTAAACAATGATGTATCTTTTTTGATTCCTGGGGGCGGCTTCGCAGCCTTCCTCATGAGTTCATCGATATCTCCATATTCATCTTCAGAGCTGCCACTATCCATAGCTGCTATCATCGCAGCGACTTTTGTGCGAGGAGTGACGATTGGTGACGCGCTACGAGCCCGTGACGGGGTCCCTGGGGGGGAATTTACTATCGAAGACATTGGTGAAGCCATACTGGCGGGGGATATTTTTGAGTATTTGGTCAACTGGGCTCTGAGTACAGTTGATCCTGAGGTGGGGAGTGGTGGGGAGTGATTTCGGAATAGGAGGGGGGAACGCGTCTAGGGGGAGACGCGCCAAGAGAAACTTTACGCGTGGCTGGAAAAGGAGGGATTGGTTGTATGACTAAGTATGTAACATGCCTCACGTGATATAAACACTTCTGTCAACACGTGACTTTTGATGGTTGCTTTTCACGTGAGGATAAATGATTCTTTCTATCCTCCCACGTGATTTAACGCGGGGTCCTAGGAGGGGAAGAGGGAATGGGAGGGGGGGGGGAAGGGGGAAGAGAAGAGAGACATTGAAAAATGGAGAGACAGACAGAGACAGACAGAACCAGAGAAGCATCCAGAGAAGAGGGGTTTTTCCCATTTGACAGCATTAAAATGGAGGGAATTGTCTCCTCGATCCTGTGGCTGCATCGAGGATCCCCCTCGCCGGTAGGAGTAAACGATCTTGTCTTGCCTCTATCTTGTTTCTGCAAGAGCTTCTGATTTCTGATTCCTTCCACTGTCGAATTGCAGATTGACGTCCGCGTGTTGTTGCCCCACCCCGTCGTAGCGCGGCGAGTCCAAGAATAGCAGCCCAGTGGTGGACGGCGTTCCCCTTTATTGTAAATATGGGCGCTTCTGCGGGCCCCAATTTTGGGCTTTTTACCAACGCTTGGGTGGGGAAGCGAGTTCTCGTGCATGGCGTTTACTGGTGAAGGCGTTCGCCGCCCCGCGCGCTATGGGATTTTATTCTCTCAGATAAAGGATATTCGCGTATATAATATCACGGTGCATCCATCCCCTGAAAGGTTCATTCAGCAGTATTGTACTGGCTGGAGATAATTCTCAGTCATCACATTGATCTTTCTCTCTCTCTTATTCTTCACTTACTTCCTCTCTCTTCTGCTTCTCCTGCTTCTCCTGCTTCTCCTGCTTCTTCTGTCCCTACTTCCATCATAGTAGGCATCTATCTCAGACAGTCCCTCCCATATAATTCTCCGGTTTCACGATCTCTCTTTAGTGTTGCCCTCTTCCCTGGGTCTGTCCCCTGCCGCTGCCCACACCCCCGTAGTCTGGCTCTCCCGCTCTATCTCCGCGCGTCTTGTCTTGTCGTCGCAGCGTTGCTCGTTTCGGATACCCAAGAATCCCGTGAGGCCTGGCTACTGAGCCGCCAATAAACTCCCAACAACCACAGCACAGACAGCACAACAGAAACCCCAAACCCATAACAGACAACCCCCCTCTAATCATAATCCCCCGCTCTCGCTCCTCCTCATCCTCTCCATCATCATCTATCCCTCCCTTTCTCCCATCGTCCTTCAACTTACCCCACCCAATCCTTAATCCCTCTCCCGAGCCTCTGGTCTGACGGGAAACTACCCCCCTCTCCTCCGTCGCTACCTACTTTAATAAAGGCTGTAGTCTGCCTTCATCCTCCTCCTCCATCTACTCTAACTCTACCACTCTTTTCATCACACACTCTCTCTTTATCCATTTCTTCACTTTTTCTACTTCCTCCTCTCAACTCCCTACACTCAGTAACAATGACAGAAGAATCTGGCTTCAAGGCTAAAACGCTGAAGCGCAAGAACTTGAAAGGCCTCCAGCTCGCCGCCCCAAAACCAGCGGCACCTTCCATCAGTGACTCAGGAGCAGCAGCAGGAAGCAGATATGGAAACAGGGACAGCATCGGTGAACAGCTGAGTACGCTGGAGATTGGAGTCGAGTTTAAACTGGATCTGCGCGCCGAGGATCTGAAGGTAGTCAATGAGCTCGGCGCGGGGAATGGCGGGACTGTTAGTAAGGTTATCCATGCGCCCACGAAAACAATCATGGCAAAGAAGGTAAGTTTGTATCTAGGACCTTTTTTATTTTTTTATTTTTTAGTTCTGCTATCTCCCACGTTTTCCTCCCCTTCTACTTCTGCCACGTTTTTAGGCGGTTGCGGGGGTGTTGCCGTCTCGGGTGCAGATGGGTGGATCAATTACTAGAGAAATAGTGGGGCTAATGGTATTTGGCGGGTAAGGTGATTCACATAGATGCTAAACCATCGGTCCGGAAACAAATTGTTCGTGAGTTGCACATTATGTACGAGTGTCACTCCCCTTACATTGTTTCATTCTACGGATCATTCTTGAATGAGGGGGATGTTGTTATGTGTATGGAGTACATGGATTGCGGGTAAGCTCATTATTCCTACACCCCAGACGGAATCAATTGACTAACGCACTCCCCTCGCCATAGCTCTCTCGATAGCATTGCCAAGAAGGTTGGACCAATCCGTATTGATGTACTCGGGAAGATCTCGGAGGCCGTCGTCGAAGGTCTCAATTACCTCTACAACGTCCACCGAATTTTGCATCGAGATGTCAAACCATCCAACATTCTCGTTAACACCCGAGGCTCTATCAAGCTCTGTGATTTCGGTGTTTCCGGGGAGCTTATCAATTCCATCGCTGATACATTCGTCGGGACATCTACTTATATGTCCCCGGAACGTATAAAGGGTGCCAAATACTCTGTCAAATCTGATGTCTGGAGTTTGGGCCTGTCGTTGCTAGAGTTGGCAATCGGGAGATTTCCGTTTGACGCGGATGGTACTAGTGCAGGGACCAGGGCTAGCGCTGGCCCGATGGGTATTTTAGACCTACTCCAGAAGATTGTCAATGAGCCGGCGCCGAGATTGCCGAAGAATAAGGCTTTCCCGGCGAGCTTGGAGAAAATGATTGAACATTGTCTGATCAAGGATCCCGAGAAGCGACCTTCTCCGCAAGAGCTACTGGAAGAATCTTTTATGCGCGCCGCAAAATCTACGAGTGTTGATCTCGAAGCCTGGGCTCACACAATCGTCGATAAGCCTCTAAACCGCCCCTCACGCCAGTCGCAGATAATCTCTCCTGCCCCTGCTGCGCACCGCGAATCCCCAGCCCCACCCCGCCAGTCAATACATGAGCCACCCCCACCGCCTCGCCGTCCTTCAGGGTCTGATAGGAGTGGCGAACGCGCAGACCGCGAAAGGGAGCGCTCTGAACGTAATCACGCACACCCAGTACGGACAAGCTCGCATACCGGCTTGCGTGATGGGTCCCCTCACTCTACTCACTCCCGGTCAGGCTCTCGGTCAGGCTCACGACATCAGCTGCAGAAGAGTCATACAGAACCGGTAGGCCTACCAACTGTAGATAGGGAAGCTAGGGAGCGAGCGCGAGAGCAGTACGTGAGAGAACAACACGAGGTTGAGAGGCTGAGACAGCAAGAACTAGTGAGGGAGCGGGAGAGGGAGAGGGAGTATGTTCAAGGGACTATCGGAATTGGATTTGAAGATATGCAGATTGGTGCACCTCAGCCGGAGATGAAAGAGAGAAGGAAGATGCCACCTATGGGGGTTATGACCACCGGGACTGGGTTGGGGTATGGGGCGAACGGGAGGCAAGAGGCAGCAGGATCGAACGGGAGAGAAAGCAACCGCCGTTGATTTTTATCCCCCTCTTTCTTCATTCCTAGTTTTTCTTTTTTTTTTAAGGGTTGCATTTGGTTGGTTGTTGGGTTATAAGCGTGGTAGTGGTTTGTGGGTGGATATAGCGAAAGCGTTCAATACCGTTCGATCAATTTTTTCCAGTTGAATGGCATGGGTTGGTTTTGGGTTTGTTAAGGTCTTGTTCATGCATGGCTGGTACGGATTGGCAGGGCAGAGCGATTATTTTCTTCTTACATTTGAATTGATTTTATACTCTATTCTTTACACCAGATGCAGCATTAAATTTATTATCTTATTTTCTTTCTACTTGAAGGGAGGAAAGTGCGTGGGATCTGTTTATTCAGTATAAGGACTTTTATAGACTACTTATTCTACTCTATTCTGCTCAGGTAGAAAAAAAGGTGCCTAGATCCTTTATTCGCACTGGTTAATCCTACATTCTTGGTTTTTTTTATATCTGTGAAACGGGGCCTGGGCAGTTATCTCATGGACCGTAGCAACGCAATTCTGGGACATATCTGTCCCAGAAAAAACCATGTGTTTTGCATCCAATATAAGTCTCCCACGATTGCTTCAATTCTCCTCAAAAAAATACCAGGATGCACAGAAAGAGTAAACCTACGAGGTTCTACAGAACTGGAGAAAACTTCTTTGTGTTTTTGTTGATAGAATGTAGTTAATTTCTAAAATTAGTTGCTTTCAAGGAGGAAATTTTGTATGGGGGACAACAGTGCAACCACTGCAACACACCCCTCAGTGAAAGTCAACCCACTCTAATTTAATCAACTTTCATTTGGGCAGTCTTAGATTTCTATACATCATTTTTAGCTCTTTATTATATATTTCTGAATTTTTTTGGCATAATGTCCTTATTAAAAAGGTTAAAAAAAAACTCTGTAGGTCTATATGTTTTTTTTTTTACATTCTGCAAGTAAAATTTAAAAATTTAAAAGTATACTAGTTTAGTGGACCTTGATAGAGTCAATTATCTGTAGGTAACATCTTCAGGGGATATAGGATACACCCTAAAGAGAGCATGAGCTATCAATCATGTGGGTTGCCTTTAAGAGTATGTAATAGTTGCAGTCTACATGTAGTTACCGTAGGCACTCGATAAATCCGGACCGTTGCCGAGAACGTGACTTGCAAGAATACGAGTATATTAAACCAACTACAGCAATTCTTTTGTATGTCAAACCATGTGCTGAGGCCCTTTCTTTATCCAGACTTCTTATTTTGACCCCTAAACTGGGATAGCTTAGAAAAATGAGGCTCTGGGCAATGGTCCGGATTTATCGAGTGGCTACGGTATTACAGTCGCCAAGAAATTCGTTACGGTCCATGGGATACGAGTGAGATGTTATGAGTATTTGTTATCTGATAACAAACTTTGACCGGACAAGTTATATCCGCTTCAATAGAGAGCTTGTGTGGGGGGGGTAATCTCGGCCGTTTATCTGATCTATAATTTATCCGGCAGTCTTGCGGCGGGGCCATAGTAAGATGGGGTAATAATAATTCCGGTGGGCTAGCAATATTATGTAAGCTCAGATTACTTCGAGTGATGGATTATGATGTAACTATTGGGATTTCTGTGGTACTTGGGTACGTACTAGAGAATAATATAAGTAAAAGGTAAAGGTCGTATGTACGAGTATATGATAATTTATAAAAGTTGTTTGCATATACATGTACTACTATAGTTCTCTATTGTTAGCTAGCTATTTTTTTGTTTTACACTCTTATGGTTTTGTTTCAGTCCATGTATGGGTTTATAGGTACCTCACTTGCATGTCTTCTGTTGTAGCTGTCTGGGTTACATGACTGATAATCCTGGGTTTTGGGGGCCCCATGTATCCTTGGAAACGTTCGCTTACATATATATCTAGGTAGGATTCGGGGAGTAATTTCTAGTTTTGGTATTGTTTATGCAGTACCCTCACCACAAAGGTAGTCCTACGAGGCGAGAGAGTCGAGAGAAAAGCAGGGGGTTATTTGGGTAACCGGCCTTGTTCACGCAATGTCTCAGGGCGCTAGTTGGGATTTCGAAACTAGTAATTGTATATGATTACTAAATGCGGCAACCTACTTCCCTGAACAATAGTAGACGTTTTGGACATGGGTTCCTAGCTTATACATATTTCTACATTCTCATAGCGAGTTGATACGTAGCTATCACAGATTCTGGTGATTATTCTTTCTATAGCCTTGCATGACTATCTTTAAGGCTAGGGATACAGTTCTGAGAGGTTTCGGTATATGGAACTTTAGAGGAGGTATAAGTAGGTGTGCTAATATAACGCCTGGGCGTTTATTGCTTTGGCGGTAGTCTCGTTCCCAGCCCCAGCCTACGGTGCCGCGCAGCAAAAGCAGCCATTGGGGCTGGACATGAGACTACTTTGGCAGTACTTATAAGGTTTCGAAAGCAAGATTCTAATATACCTATTATTAATTAAGCTAAGTTTTTAAATTAGGAGATTATAGGCTGTGACGTTTAAAATTTATTTGAAATCAAAACCAAAAATCAAAGTTTTTATGGAATTTCAACTCAAGTCATCAGCATTGAAGGTATCCCCGCAATCCCTAATAGAGGTTATACAAACACTCAACTAAGGCTTATGGTGTAATTTATATTAAAATCGTCAGGGTTTTGGTAGTAGCTACGTTTGCGGAAGCTATCCGGGGGTGCTAAGTATTGGTTGCATTAGCGACAATTATTTATGCTTAAGGTCTACATGCCAGACACCGGAGAGTTCCTCTAAGTACCGTTCTGGCTTCCAGATTCACCCCTCTTTTATACCTCGGTAATATAGGGCGCTCCATGTCTATTTTTAACCTGAGGATGTTCGGGATTATCTGTTTTCCGTAGGATGTTGTACATCCAAAAGTAAAACAGGAATCTCATACCATCCATAAAAGTTTACAATCCTCCGCAAGATTTTTAACATTCACTTCCTTAATCGCTAGTTATATATCTGCCTATTTTCCTATTATATTGAAGTCCTGAAATATGACTACCTCCCACGAAAGACGCGATATCGAATTCAAGGCCTTCGATGGCGTGACCCTTCGTGGATGGTTTTATCCAGCTGTAGGAAAGAGTAAAAAGACTCCGGCAATTTTCATCTCTCACGGCGTATGTATTTCCATAAAACCCTCTCTTATCTCAGGTCTAACGCAATTTCTCCGAGCTATATAGTGGTCCTGTTTGAAAGAAATGTACTTAGACATAGTTGCCTCAAAGTTTCAAGCAGTTAGACTCGCCTCGCTTGTCTACGACCAAAGAAATATTGGTGCTAGTGATGGTATGCCTTGAGCAGAGATAAACCCCCAACAGCAAGCCGAGGACACCCACGAAGCCATATCCTTCCTCATGAGTCTCCCCGAGGTTGACGCCTCAAAAATTACACTCTGGAGCTACAGTCTGTCTGCTAGCCATGCAGTAAAAGTTGCTGCTATCGACCGCCGGGTCAAGGCCATTGTTACTGTCTCTCCAATGTTGTCAACGGTTAGAGGAATGAACCGTATGATACTTCGCGATACCAGAGCCAGCCTAGACAAAACTCTCATGGATGACCGGGAAGCTCGAGTTAGGGGTGAAGAGCCAAATTATGGTGCTATTACTAGTGAAAGCCGCTCGATACCTTCGTTCCTGCCTCATGCTGACGCGGCAGAGTTTTTCTTCCGCATGCAGAAGACTCGCGCCAGGATGGGAGAATAAACATACGTTGCAGAGTGTGTTTTATCTTCAGGCGTATAATCCTGCTGGATATGTGGAGGCTGTAAGTCCTACTCCTTGGTTGATGATTCAAGGAAGCGAAGATAATGTGTGTGTATCGGATGTGGAGTTGGGGATGTTTGAGGAAGCGAGGCAGCCAAAGGAGTTTTTTATGTACCAGGGTGGTCACCTTGCGCTTTTTGATGAAGGGATATTTGAGGAGCTTATGGATACAGAGATTGAGTTTTTTAGGAGGCGTTTGAAGTTCTAGGACTCTATAGTACATAATGTGTTTCGAGGTATATGACTATTTTGGACAAGTAGCTAAGTGCCACAAATCAATAAGTCGGACTATTTTCTTTACTAGAAATACTTGTATGAAATAGGGTAGTACGTATTCTAGGTTGAATGTTATTATTAATTAAAATTACTAGTAAGTTTATATGCTACTAGAGTTACTACTAAAGTCCTCTTAGTAAGAAAAACAACTTTCCTAGGAAGAAAATATAGATACGGCGGTGATATGGATATAGAGGTTTACTAGCATATATATCTACTTTTAAAATGTCGAAAGGTGTAAAGTAATATAACCTAAGATCTTAGAAACAACTGGATAATCTATTTAAGTGAAGAAGTAACCCTTGGGTTTAGCGGGTTTTAAATCTTAATTTTGGTGAGCTGGGTTTCTTCTTTGCTCTGCAGGCCTGGCCTTGGGGGCTACGAGCCCACCAAGACCTATTTGATCTACATATGTACCTCTACCCAGCATAGATTCTATGTAAGAGTTAGCTGCCTGATAAAATAACTAAGAAGAGACACCTCTGCCATCTACTGGCACAAAACTAGATATAAATGTCTATAAGTTTTCAGATCCAGAAATTAATGAGAGTCTATTAGGTCCGAATTACCATTAGACAAATCAATAGCCTTGAAGAGGTGTAGCGGTATATGGTACAATTGGGCGATATTATGTGTTCGAGATGCCACCTATCATTAGCTCACCTCCTCAATTTTAATCATTAATTCTCACTCGTCAATCTTCACCCTCATTATCAGTTCTCAGCCCTTACCCTCGTTCTCGATTCCCACCCTTCAATCCCCCGCGACCTCGCCCTCCTCCTAACTCAACACTTAAATCCTGCAAAGGCATTACTACAACCAAACCATCAACCATGTTAGCAACAAAACCCTCGCTAGGTACCCTCTTGTCAGTTCTAATAAACCCCACAAGTTTTTCTAAAACCACGAACTATATATTTTTAAAGAAAATGCACAAGACGCCCCACAAAAGCATGTTAAACTAATCTCTAACACCAAGAAAGAGAGTAAGCGATTCTATGTTCCTATCAAACCCCCGAAGAAAAAAGCCTACCGTCCTATTACTCGAAGTTGGAGAGCTAGATAAAATTCTTCGTACTATTTAGATATCTACTATACCGTCTAGGGGCACTGAGATCTACCTGGGTCCTGGGATAGGGTGTGGGCTCTAGGCGGCATATAAATCTTTCGGGAGATTTCTCGTGTAGGTTAATTCGTTATTATTTTATTTTATTTCGCAGGGAAAGATATCACAGGTTATGGAAATAAGACGAAGTGGTACAATATCCTTTCCTTCCTATATTTATGATTAATTAATTCCTTTCTTTTCCTGTACGGATGGAACCCATGGTGAGACATTATGGCTCACTCGGCTAATTACTCATCTTGGTAGAAACACGAGGACATAGAGATGTATGCATGTAACGTTTGGTAATACCCCAGTAAACCCTAGAGAATAAAAAGAGGAGGAAAACAAAAGAATCTAAACGCACTGTGAGACAAACCAAAAATCCCAAAACGACCAGGCCACAGAAGTGCCACCTCCTGAATAAAAAAAGCACCACGCCCCTCCCTCTACTTTTATACTGATCTAAGAACACAACTTTAAATAGTAACCTTTAAGACCACTCATTTATCCCCCCTTCACCAACCTCTCGCCTATCAAAATTCTCAGTCATCATCATCATCACTAATATCATCTTCAATCTTCTTCTCTTCATTCATCTCCTTCCACGTACTCCAGCTCAGCAGCAAGAAAGCCACAATAATCAACAACCCTCCGGTCAACGCCGCAAAGCTGATTGGTGTACCAAAGATGAGCCAATCTGTTAGTGCCACTAGGAAGATTGTGAGTCTGTTTTGTGGGTCTATTAGTATATTGCCCTCACGACTCTAGGAATGAATAGTCGTAGACAGGTAATACTTACAATCCAGCAACGCTAGATAAAACGGGACTAGTTAGACTAATAAGCACTAGGAATGCCCCGCTGAATACAGTATTTGAGAGAATAGAGATAGTAAGTATGCTAGCCGCCTCGCGACTGGGAAGTTCAAACTTCTCGATACCGGTAAAATGTAGGATCGGAATTGGGATCCACAATACACACTATGCAGTTTTGTCAGCATTCCTTCCCTGAATAACTCTGACTTAAGACTAAATGAGGGCTCTACTCACCAATGTGAATGCTCCAATCCCAGTCCCTACCATATTCGAAAAGATAACACTCCTACCCGAGGATGTTCCTTCGGGTGGACACGCCATCTTCTTATACAAAACCTCATAAAATCCGTACAGTACACTCCCAATACCAATAATAATATTCCCGACGAGTCTATTCTTCTCTCCCTGAGCTTGTTTCTCCGTTCCGTTACTATCATCATTCCCATCACCATATGCAACTACTAGTACACCTATAATCGCGATGGCGACACTTCCGGTCTTCAATGCCTTTGGTTTTTCGTGCAGCATAGGGATACTGAATAGATATGTAAAGAAGGCGCTGCAATTATAGATTGCTGTGAGGTCACTCGGAGTGGTGAGAGAAACAGCAATGTACCAGGTTGAGCCAGCGACGGTGAGAGCGCAGGTTATGAATATGATCTTACGGAGCATAAAGTAACGAGGATCGAGTTGAACCTGGGAATGAGAGAGACGAGTAGAGGAGGCCATAACCATTTGGGCCGTGGTTTTGAGGTGTCGGAAGTGTGAGGTGAGAAACGGGCCCCAAGGCGTGTTGGGTTTGCGCATTTTGAGGATTAGGAGCTGAATAGGCCACAAGAGGACCCAAGAGCCATGGGTTAGATACCTACACCATATTGTGAGTTCTAGCAGACCCGGCTCAGAGCAGGGGCTACGTACAACATAGCATATGCCTTCTGCCACCCGAGTTTAAGCTGTATATACTGCGCTGTCTCCGTTTGTATCTGTGTCCCAGGTGAGTGAGACGAAGCACAAGGCGCCAAACTGATTCATAAAAAATACCACAAATGAAACGAGCGACAAGATCAGACAAATCGCTGCTACCACGTACTTTTTCCGATTTTCGGCACTACCACAGATGTTAGCAGCCAAACAGACCTTCAGGACACACTTTTACAGAACCACATCAACAGACCTTGCAGAAATACTGGTAGGACTCCTACTCCTCATCTCATGCCTTCTCCGGTTCCTCGCTCTCTCATCTACCTCAGTAGTACCTTCATAGCTGCTCCTTCCCCTCGCTCCAGAGGCTTCCTCAGGTAGCAAAGGTTCAGTAGACCGACCATCAGAGGGCTGACTTATCGACTTTGGTCGTGAATCCCAGTTCCACATTTCGTCGTCGCTATCTTCTTCGCCGTCTGTGTTGTTGTGGCTCTGAGGTCGTTGGTTTTTGGTGAGACGCATCTGGACCGACTACGACGTATTTATAGTTGCGATGGGTGCTGCGTGGCGGGTGTACCGGCTAGTGGATGCTGACCTATGTTGAGGCGTTTGTTCCTTGATAGGCGACTATTGTGTGCATGTACAGCGTGATGTGAGCGGTGAGTGTAGGGGAGGAGAGGAGTCAAATGATGTTATCTCTAGGTCACGGGAAGGTATATGGATGTACTGCGCTCATATGCCCTGGAGTTAGGCACAGGGAGCTGATGATTTGTCGTCATGCTGCAGGACACGGAGCCTCTGATGATCTGTGCGACACCGCGCGTCCCCTAACCCTGTATGCATGTATTCTTTGAGTGACCAGTGTAACGTGTTGTGGTCATGCTTCTACATGCATTCTTACGCAATATTGAAAAAAGCTTTTAAAGATCCAGTTAGGGAAAGGCCCCCTTCACTAAAACCGCCAGGACAAAAAAGAAAAAACAGTCGCAATAATATTTTAACTCAAGAACGTAAAAAGTAAATCTCATAACCCTCCTACCTTAGGAATCTAACCTTCGTATATCTATGATTCTACATCCACAATCTCCTCCCCAACATCAATCAGGTCCTCTCCAGCCGCTGGTGCCTCTGCCTCTATCCTCAAATACTCATCCCACTCTGGAAATAACTCTTCATCCTCTCCTGGGACTGCGATTGCCTCACTTAACTTATCCTTCTTACCTTCTTTAAGGCTACTTTTCCACCTCACCGCCACATCCTTCGTCAAACTCGGCTTATAAGTCTGTGTGAACAGGGCCGCCTCCGGGATTCTTCCAGTTTTTACAAGAAGCTTAGTGCACTCCTCGATATCACCTGTTTGCCATAAGCATGCGAATGCGACGTTGTTGGACCCTGCAACGTCCGCAGAATTTGACAACTCCCGCAGACCCTCAATATTTCCGGTAGCCGTGTGGAGGAGAAGGAGTGAACCAAGGTCTTTGGCGGCGCGGAAGCATTCCTCTGCGAGGACAAGGTCCCAGGCTGCGAGGGCTGCGTCACCGACAGTTTTCCAGCGATGTTCTGCGTCAGCAGCTCTAGCAATTTCGAGTGCAATTTCGAGGTTACCAAGGCCAAGAGCAAGGTCGAAACGGTGCTCAGGGTCTGTAGCAACCTCGAGAGCAAGTTCTTTGTAGCCTTGGCCTTCAAGGAACCGAGCAATCTTGTTCTTTTGGTCCTGGGGGATTGTTTCGAGGAGCTCCGCAGCGGTGTCCATATCACCTCGGAGAACGACAGTCTGGTACTCGACGACATTGAGAGATAGGGCGTACGAGATGACGTTGACATCCTTATCGGCAAGGTAAATACGCCCATCACGGGGAATATAACCAAGAAGGTACATAGCAGCGTCGAAATGGGAGATAGTGTAGGTCTGGTCGCCAACAAGGTAGTTCAGGCGGTTGGTGGAATTTGTGTAGATGAAACAGTCCCCGACCCATTCACCAGTGCGGACGGATTCGTGAATATCTGTGATAACTTCGAAAGCAGCCTCTACCCCGTCATCCTCAACAGTTCCATTCTGTACAGCAGCGACATATTCATCTCTATCGAATCTCAGAACGTAGAAAGCATCCTCGCAGGCAAGTGTCACAAGTTCACCGCTGTCAGACCAATACACCTGTTTTAATCGAGTGTTAGTCCACAACCCATAACCTACGGCATTCCAGGAATAATTTATGGGGACCCAGCCTCAGAGGCTTCGGACAACATACATCATGTGGCACCACATCAATCCTCCTAACCAAACCGCCAGTCTCCCAATCGAAAAGTCCAACCGCTTCACTTCCTCGAACTGCAAGAAGTACACCACCAATTAATCCGTCCGCAGCGAAGCCAACATCCAAGCCTCCAGTCTTCTCCTTAAAGTTTTTAAATAGCTTTACGCTGGTCGGGCTCTCTCTAATCGCGTAGTCATTGCTGTTGTCTCTGGAGCCCCAAGCAAAGTCCAATGCCTGTCCAAACGCCTTGTTCCTCCATGCAAGAGCAGTGTAGATGATATACTCTCCATCACCACAGACAGATACAAAACGGCCGTTGGGGGAGTGGAGGAGAGATTGGGGGTATATTTCACAGGAGCCGAGGTCTTTCTGAGGGAGTGATAATGGTTCACCATCCTTGACAGACAAATCTATAACCAGGGTCAGCTAGCTGGCTAAGAGGGGGTAGGCACTGTGGGCAAATGCGTACCACCAGGCTTGACAACCGCTGTCAAAACTTCGTTATGCCTTGCCCACACGATCTTTCCACCTGCATCCATACTGACTGCTGGTTCCTCTCTTCCCATTTTGATAACTACGCAACCCTCGTCGAATCCGATAGCAAGGGCGTTCTTCCCTCTCTGGTATGAAACACACCATGCTCTTTCGAGCCCATAGCTCAGAGTTTGCTCCAGGCGGTAGGTATTTGCATGCCAGATCTTGACGCTGCCATCTTCGGAACCAGAGATAATTACTGGAAGTTCGGGGTGGAAACAAGCGAAGGAAACATTTGAAGTGTGACCCTCGAGAGTAGCGATGAGGGACTTTGTGGTGTAATCCCAGATCTTAATCGTGCGGTCATCCGAGGTAGTAAGGATGTATGGCTTATCAGCAGCCGGGTAGTAGTCGACGTGGTTGACACCTATAGATTATCAGCTAGAGGCTTAAGATAGCTGGTCTCAGATATAGTGGCTTACCTTTAGTCTCATGTGCCTCTAGGGTAAAATTCGCACTCCCCCCACCACCCAAACTCCAAATCTTAACTGTCCTATCCAAACATGCAGATGCGAATGTATTGGTATCCTTCGGGTTGATAGCCAAGCTCATAACATAATGGCTATGCCCCTCAAATGTCTGTACACACTTCCAGCCCTTATCCCAATCCCACAGCTTGATGGTCATGTCATCACTGGCAGTGAGTACAAACGGCTGTGTAGGATGTACAACAATCGAACGGATATAGTCCGGGTGGGCCTCAAAAGCCGCGATCTTTTCTGAGGTGTTGTAATTAAACACCCGAAGATGGAAATCGTCAGAACCGACCACGAACCAGTTCTTTCGAGCGATGAAACGACCAGCGCGAACGGGGACATCAGTAACCTCGAAAGTTTTTACGAGGGTTTGAGTTTCGTATGACCAGATGTATACATGACCTTGAATTGATTTCTGTCAGTGGTTGACTTCACCCCGCCTTCTGAGACATCGTGGGGCAGGAGGCCTGTACCGCTATATAGGGTGCTTAGAATCCATGGTTCAGTGGGGTGAAAATCGATCCCTTTTACTCGGTCCGAGCGGGCAAAGAGTTGTCTCTGGAGGAAATTGAAATTTGATCAGCCTCGATTTCTAGATAATCCGAGAGTATCCTATACTCCTCATGCTGCTCTAGACACCCCCGAAGTGGTTTTCCCATCATCTCCCCATTCTCAAGCCCCATATAAAAAGAATCACTGTACCTTAACATCTAGCCGCATTCTGCCTACTACTCTTCCGCGGTTCCTCTGGGTTCGATTGTTTTATTTGGGGGAGTGATTTCTGCTTGTCGATTCTGATGATAGGTAGTATCCCCTGAAGCTTTTTGCGAGAGGACAGCTGTTGTGCAGCAATGGGCAGGGGGTTTAGGGCAAAGGATGAGGTTGAATATTGGCTTGGCAAAAACCTTCGAGGTGCAGCAAGGTAAAACTCCACGTTCACCACAACTGGTCACTGTCACTCCACCTCTGTCCACAATACATATAAACATTCACGTCCCCCTCTCAGTGACAGATATTCCATCTCTCCCCAAGATTCACTATGGAGTCCTCTTTACCCTCACCAGATACTACGCCACTACTCCCATCACCGAGTGCAGATTCAGGCTCTCTCCTCGTCTCATTTTTCAACCCTTCTTTCCCAGTTTTTATCGTGACAGTTATCGTTATCTTTCTAACCCCTTTATTGATCCACACGGTGATATTCCGCTCGCGAGCTGCGACTACTCTCCCTACATTCCTCTTAGTTGGTCCAGCTGGCAGTGGAAAAACCTCTCTCATGACATCTGTACGTTTCCCCTATACATACTCTACGCACTCCCGGCATACTAATATCTATCATAGTTTGAATCCGAAACCGAGACTGGAAAGCCACCCCCAGACACCCGTACCAGCCAAACCCCCCTATCACTCGAATGCTCTATCCCTGCTTTACTGGCAGGAACGTCTAAATACCGCTCGGCCAACGACCCATCTATGAAGGCATTCATAAAGTTTCTCCTTCTCGACACCCCTGGCCACGGAAAACTGCGTCATCTTGCATTGTCTCAGATCTCATCTCCTGTCATCCGTGGTGTCATCTTTGTTCTCGACTCTTCTTTGACCGATGTTCGTGGGACCGCTGAATACCTCTACGATATTCTCTTGGCGATGCAAAAGGCTGCTTCTGCACCTGGAACTACCGCAACTCAGCCTAGGAGATTGTTGATTGCTTGTAACAAGAGCGACGTGTTTACAGCGCTTCCTGCCAGCAAGATACAGAAGCTTTTGGAAGAGGAGATTACTAAGATGAGGGTTTCGAGGGCCAAGGGTATTCTGGATGTTGACGATGATGGTGAAGGCAATGAGGAGAAGGAGTGGCTTGGTGAGGGTGGGGAGGGTCCATTCGAGTTTAAGGCTATGGAGGAAGTTGGTGTAGAGGTCGAGGTAAAGGGTGGCAGCGTAGAGAAAAAAGAGTGGAAAGACCGATTGAGTGTATTCATTGGCGGTTGCCTATAGTGCCCACCTTCTTTCGTCTTGATTCAAACTTATGATGTTTGAGCGTTTAATGTTTTATTGTTATCACAAGAAATGTCTATATAATGAAATAGTGGATAGGTTGGGTTTAATGTTTATTCTTAGCGTTTATTTATGTTCCATCTATTCTAGTAATTATTAGAGCATTTTACGTGTAAAAGTCACATTCAATACTACGATAAATAAATAAAATAGGCCGTTCACTATATACATTCCACAATCCCGTACTCTTTTGGAATTGTATTCGACGTCATGGTGAATCCGACCGGGTAACGACTCTCTACCATGAATACCGTGCATAAAGTGGATGTGTGAATAATCCCTACCCCGCCAAAGCCACCCCACCAAATAAACAATTTCACAGTTCCAACATCACCATATATTTAACTAATCAACTATACATAAGATTGAGTTCAGGTAGAATGGCACCCAAACCGATAATCGCGCCTTCAATCCTCGCATCCGACTTCGGAAACCTCTCATCAGAATGCTCCCGCGTCATTAAAGAGCATGGTGCAGACTGGCTGCATATTGATATCATGGATGGACATTTTGTCCCTAATATTACAATTGGAGCACCTGTTGTTACCTGTATTAGAGGGAGTGTAGAAAGGAGTACAGATTGGAGTAAGGGAGTTTTCGACTGCCATATGATGGTTGCTGAGGTTTGTAGGCCCGGGGGGGGACGAGAATGTTTCAATGATTTTGTATGAACGAAACACTGAAAATGTGATAGCCCCAAAAGTGGCTCGAGGACTTCAAGAAAGCCGGCTGCGACCTATACTGTTTCCACTACGAAGCTGCTGTTACCTCTAAAGACCCAGCTACTACACCACAAGAGCTAATAAAGAATATCCATGCCTTGGGAATGAAAGCTGGTGTTGCAGTAAAGCCAGATACACCTGCCGATGTACTCTACCCGCTTTTAGATGGCGACGTTGAAAAACCCGATGTTTGTAACCTCAGACAGCCGTTAAAGATTATTCTAACACCCTGTAGATGGTCCTGGTGATGACTGTTGAGCCCGGGTTTGGAGGACAAAAGTTTCAAGCCCGTTGCATGCCTAAAGTTTCTGCATTGCGGGAAAGATATCCGGAGCTGGATATCGAAGTTGATGGTGGGCTCGGGCTAGGGACGATTGACCAGGCGGCCGAGGCGGGTGCGAATGTGATTGTTGCCGGGACGGCAGTGTTTGGGGCCGAGAGCCCGGGAGAAGTCGTGAAGAGGTTGAGGGAAACAGTACAGAAGAACTTGGCGAGGTAGAAGAAGGATAACGAGCTGTTTCTACCTTGGAGTTGAACTCTGTAGGCATTGTGTTCCATCTATTTTCTTTCTTTCTTTCTTTTGGCGGTATATAAAATACCCCCTTTAGCTACTAAATACCTTCTCTTAGCTACCAAAATGAAAATCATTTAGCCTATCAGCTGGTGTCTTAGCTTCTATTTCCAAGGCTTAGTTTAACGGTGCCCAGGCCAAATAGGGGCCGGTGTTGGTAACAATAGACAACAGAAACTGTCATCCTTGGCAAGTTGGCTTCTAGTCTCCTCACAAACCTAACTAGCTGGTTAGCTTCATCTTTTTTCTCCCTTTCTTTTTCTCAACCCATAACGTCAATGTAGCCCCCCAGCTATAAGGCCTCTCTTAAAATTAATTGTGTGGTTTATCCTATTAGATAATATGGCTAGGGCTGGCCAGCCAAGCACCAAAAACGACTAATGACTGCACAATACAGTACTGTAGCTATCGATGTTCTCAGAGTGGCTCTTGACGTAAGACGGATGATAGTTCTTGATTGGACTAGTCCTGCTCCTCCAGCTATCTATAGATATATATATAAACCTAACCCTTGTTGTCACGGTGTCTCCACAGTACGCTCGCCTTATAATATTTCAGTTTATAGGAATATTAATGATAGGAAACCTCGGAAAACGTCTCGCTAGCTAATATTTGGTAAATTCTTAGGACCGGGCGCCTAAAACCGAGTTAGAACACTTCTAGTAAAAAGTCTTCCTAATTATTGGCCCCTGCTAAGATCATGTACTATGTTAGCAGAACTAAAAAAACTTCATTAGCCCTGCAATTTTTTATTTCAAGATCAAGGTTAATGAAAGCTGTCCATTAACCTTACCTCACCTCCACTGTCACAAACATTAATTTCAACATCACCCTTTCTTTCCTTCAACCCCGAGAGGTAATAGCAATGCCGGAAATCTTTGTACCAAGCTTTTTCGCTACTGGCGATGAAGAATTGCGTTTTACTCAAACAGTTCTTCGCTACTTTGATGTATTTTCTCTTTGACCCCCCTCGCCCTGCAACTGAAACTTCTACTTACGTAGTTTAATTCTTTTTTTACTAAGATGAATGATTAGGTTTATTTTGGTCTACACTCTGTAACCAATTGTTCTCTGTTCCCTGGTTATGTACCGTATGGAGACGTTTTAAACATCATCAACTGGGGAATAGAAGAATCAGGTCGCTTCGAAGAAATGCTTTTCAAGCTCCGGAGTTTCTTAGAGGAACTTGGAAACGACAATATCTGGAGGCATGCAATCCGGTATGCCCAAATTGATAGGAACCTCATCCCCCCACCTACCAAAGCAGCAAATATTTCAGTTTCATCTAGTGGCGAGGTCTCCTTGTCCTATGGTAACAGTACCGGAGCAAAACTCTTAGAAGCAGAAATAGAAGAAACCCGTGATCATGCCACTACAATGCAGGCGGCGGCCACACTAATTGGAATGCTTCACAGTACCACACCGAGTATTCCCCATATATTCCTTGTAAGTATCAAAGCTAAAACTAGGTGACTATAGGAACAACTGACGACGATATAAGCGGAGCAAAAATTCTCCTTGAAATGTCAAAAAGCACTACTGTCCCAGGTGTCACTATTGTAACGTCAACTAGCCAGAATCCGAGTGCAAATACACCCATGCGCTGGAATTCCAGCCATATCTATCCCACACCAGCCCAAGCTCTGGGGGAGAGGGCCCGTGCCAATGCGGCCGAAATACACGCTCGCAGTGTTAAAGAAGAACAGCGTCGTCGGGTTAGAAGCACCCGTACGAAGCCGTCCTTTACTACTACCTCAATCTCAGAGATTAGTAAAGCAACAAAAACCACCCGAACCGCCAGAGAAGAGGTCTCCTACACTACCATCGAGCTTTCGCTTCCTGTCGAGCCTCCCCCCATTAATTTTGATAGGCCGAAGAAGACCTCGGTGGAGGATTCCACGTCTTCTAGCCAGACAGTAGAGTTCTCAACTCCAGTGCCTCCAGTAAACAAAAAAAAAAGGCAACGTGAGCCGAGCGGTAAAATGCCAGAGAGGAGGAGTGTCCGTCAGGGAAATATGGTTACCGGGGGAGCTGAACCAGACAAAATTCTGGGCATAGAGTTAGATATCTTCACGCCTTAGGAAGTATTGAACCTAAATAGTCACTTTCTTATTTTTAAATTAGTTTTTTGCATTTAGTTATTTTCCGTTTAGTTAGCATACCTTACCCAACACGTATGTAGTGGTAGTCAAGCCAAGTATATAGACTTGTTGCCATGTGTCAATGATTTAGAACTAACATTGCAGGGGTCTAGGTGGCAGGGGTTGTCTTAATCTCTATCTTTCTTACTCTTGTATGCTTTTTAAGCTACCGTTCGCGGATAGACATAGAAAAGGTTAAAATAAGTCCTATAATATAGGTTTATTTTTTATCTACAAAATAAAATTATGAGTGTAAAGACTGTTCTAGTTTATATTGATAATCGTTGGCTATATCGTAAATATCCGCCGAGTGACTTAAGATAATAGGCTGGATGAAAAAGCAAAAAAGAATATGCTAAAAAAAAACAATACAGTCAACCACCTCAACACCACCAGTAAAAGCAATCCACTCTCCTACTACATGTCACTAAGTACTCTTTCCCGCATCCTCCTTCAATGTAACAATACGATTCAACACCAACGCCTCCCCTTTTGTATCACTATCTAGCGCAAAATACCCTACTCTCAATGCCTGGAACCTCACTGTCTCCGGCCCCGCAACCTTCGTATTCTTCTCCCCCTCCAACTCTGGCCACGGAGCTCTTGCTCTAATCTCGTGGATTCCAATCTCGATGATTGCCTTCGAGAAAACTTGTTCGCTATCGGGGTTAATATCTGCCAAAAACCCGTCTGGATTGTTTTCTGGGTTTTCAGACATGAAAAGCTGATTGAAAATACGGGCCTCGACAGGTACTGGAGAGCCTTTTGTGGGACAGTCGGCGACCCACTGAATGTATGTTTTTGGCTTTTTGAACGGCATGTCATTTTCATAGTGTGCAAGAACTTCAACGACCCTCCCTGTTGCATCCTTCGAGAATGCCGTAGCACGGATTGTAAATGGAACTTTAAGTAGTCCCACGCTCTTGCCTGGTGCGAGACGGAAGTAGTCCGCACTGTCAACCTCTCTGAAGTCAGACCGATCGATATAAATTACCCGTGTGAATGGGATCATATGGGTTCCCATTTTATTATCGTTAGACTTAAACGGTAATTCAAATTCCTCAAGATGGTCGTGGGGAAGGTTTTCGATCACAACACGAATAGGATCGGGAATCATCATGAGACGAGGGACGGTATCCTCGAGGTAGCGACGTACAGTTTGCTCGAAACGTTTAATCTGCACAAAGGAGTGCGCTGTGGTTACGCCGAGTTCGTTGACGAACTGGAGAATAGCCCCAGGAGGAACACCGCGGCGACGTATAGCCACGAGGGTGTAGAGTCTTGGATCATCCCAACCTCGGACGTAGCCTTCGCCAACAAGGCGTGCGATTTTTCGTTTACTCATGATAGTGCCAGTGAGGTTGAGGCGGCCATACTCGCGCTGCTGCGGACGGTAGATTTCGAGGACGTCGCAGAGCCAGTCGTAAGATTCGCGGGAGTTAATAAATTCAGTTGTACATAGTGAGTGAGAGATATTTTCGAAACTATCGCATAGGCAGTGGGTGAAGTCATATGTAGGGTAAATCTTCCATTTGTCGCCGGTGCGGTGATGTTCGGCGTTGAGGACGCGGTAGGCTGTTAGGTCCCACATCTGAGGATTTCCGGAACCCAGGATATCCTGCTTCATCCTGAGCTGAGCTTCCTGTGGTTGAAACTTCCCGTCTCTCATCTGCCTAAAAAGGTCCAAACTCTCCCCTATGGGTCTGTTTCTGTGTTCACACTCGGATCTCGGGCCGCGATCCTTACCTCCTCTCTGTGCGTTTACTTCCTCAGCAGTACAATGGCAAACATAGCCCTTCCCACGATTAATCAAGTCTTCAGCAAGTTGGTATAGAGTGTCAAAGTGGTCAGATGCGTGAGTAATCTTGTAAGGCTTGAAACCAAGCCATTCAACAATTTCTAGTATCGCCGTGAAGTACTTTTCTTCTTCGGCCTTGGGATTCGTGTCATCATAGCGGAGGTAGCATTCACCCCCATGATAGCGCGCGAAACCAAAATTAACAGCGATGGCTTTTGAGTGTCCAATGTGGAGGTAACCATTTGGCTAAAATTTAGAATTAAATCAGCTCTAGCTATTTCTAGAATTAAAGCTTTATGGGAAACAAACCTCTGGGGGGAATCGGGTGAAAACTTTGCCTTTAGTAGCTTTCAAATGGGCTTCCATGTTTGCCGGAATGATTTGCTCGTTTCCACCAGGTTTATGAAGGCTGGCCAAGAAACCTTCCTCGAACATCCTATCTTTGCTGATCTCTTCATCTTTCTTCACCTCTTTTTGTTTTCCCTTTGCGCCTACAGTAGCTTTTAGCTGCTTCTTTGGAGGAGCATCCCTTTCATCTTTTGGCCCAAGCAGGGCTGCGAGTTGGGTATCAAGCTCTTTCTTGACCTCGGCCGGAGGAGCCCATCTTAAGGGTGTTGCAGTCTTCAAGTTCACAAGAACTGGTGTCATCGCCTTATATCGCTGGTCTAAAATGGTGTCTTTGTTCGCTCCAAGGTACTCGGCAACAGCAGCGGTAATTCCCTCGGCTACGAACTCAATCCCTATCACAAGTACTCTGGTAAGTTACGGGCCTCAAAAGAAACAAAATAACCCCTTACCAACACCACATTCCTTATCAAAATCTGTCGCATCAATCTCTCCTTTACAAGATTTGATGTATTTTACGGCGGCATCAACTTGAACATTTGTCTTAATCCTCCCATCTTTGATAGCTTTCGCTACATATTCCCTCTTCCCACCCAACGAGCCAGAGTCTTTCGTAGCGGTAACTAACGATGCAAATGCAGTGGCTGCCTTAGGATCTATTCCCGTTGTTTCTGGCTCGACCCCAGCTTCTAGTAAGATCTCAGTCCAGGCTGTAGAAATCTTTTTGTTCTTTAACGCTTCTTTGAGCGGTTTCTCGCCCAGGCCGAGAACGGCAAAGCGGGGGGCGAGGGTAGCCTCTTCTGGGCTCAAGTCGGTCATTATTTTTCTAAGCAGCCTGTATCTATCGAGATTTTTCTTGCTGTGTAATAGTGTTGTTATGTGGGATGAGATCTTATCGCAGGATGTTTGTTGTTTTAAGGTGGGGCTACTTGACTCATGGGACCCCGCGATATGAGGCTGAATTCAGGGTAACTGTTTCCAATTGACCTCACTCTTTGGTTAGTTAATTAACAGGGGGGAACCTTTCCTATGCCAGTGACCGGGGTGCATACCTTCCGGATACCATCCACTGCAAAGTGTGCCAGCCAAAAATGTGAAACCTTTGCAACACGATCCACCAACACTCTTATTAGGCCCTTTGGTGCTTACAGATAGGGTAACTTTGTAGTGAATTTTCCTTGGGCTTTATATCACTAGGTGTTTTTTTGCAGGCAAGGGGAAAAAGGGAATAAAAACAATTATACTAGCTAGGGGATATCAGTGTTACTCTTCTAGCAGGTATGGTGTGCTATTGTATGCTGTAGACTAAGTTGTTTGGGCATGCGAATTTTGTATCCTGCCTAAGTACACCAAAGACCAGATATTTTTACTAGATTCCTATATAATATACTAAGGGGGGGGGTTATGTTGTGTGCTGGGTAAAGGTTTCGCATTTTGGCTGGCACACTTTGCAGTGGATGGCATCGAAAAGGTATGCACCTCGGTCGCTGGCATACGAAAGGTTCCCCGGTTATCATATATAAATATCGGAGTATGATAATGTGCAACTTAAAACTACTTTTATCGCTGAGACATTTTTCTATATCAGAATGTATGCATGAGTGAGAAGGGGCGTACTATATGAAGGTCTACGCTCACACTATTCTCCCTACAATCTACAAAATCTGGGTCAGCTTCGACTACCCTCGACCCTGCTCTAGGCTAGCACTATACCCGGGTTTTACAAAATGTAATGTAATTTCTATGGCCGAGGGAAAACAGTATAGTTTACTTTCAAATATATAAGCACAGAAATCGGCTGAAAGTTTCTGCTAACCGAAGAAACTATCCTCACTGATCTCAAAACTTAGCAACCAATACCCTTTGGCTTGAGAAAACTTCCTTTTAAAATATGCATTTCATTGACACCTTCAAAGTTAGAAAGAAAGGAAAAATCCATATTGGTATGATTCTGGCTTCGTTTTTCTGGTATTTCTTTTTACTAAGTTGAGGTCGTTTGGTAATAGATAGTAGTAATTACAAGTTTATCAAAATAGGGGCCATTAGATCTATCTAATAGCTAAATCCCAAATCCGTAGAGACTATCCTATTTTAGTAGATCTTTCTCATAATTTATTCTTTTGGCTGAGTCTCTATTTGATTGGAAACATCCATCCCCCCGCAAATATGCATGTAATTACCATTAAAAAAAAGTACTATTGATTGTACCTTATTCAAAAAAAGATTCATATCAGTCCCTATAACTTTACTTCATAACTCATATTATAATATTCACCGATTATGAGTCCACTTTATCACCCCCCACTTTAAGTGCCGAGCCTCCATGTTCTTAACATAGGCAGATTTATTGCTTTACGCACCAATCTACCTTATAAATGCACAACGTAAACCACACCTTATAACGCCATTCCCTTATACTTCAGCACCTAACCTCCACGCCTACCGCCTTTGTCAAATACTTGACTCCTTTATATGGCTTGACCGAATCGCCTAATCCCTTACCACCAACAACCTTCAAGCTCTCCACTTTCACCCCACTCGCCAGCCATCCCTTCACAGAGAATGAGACAAGTGCACACCGTGGCATTGCCGCTTCCATCCTCCTATTGTTCCTCTTACTATTCTTCTCCTTTTCATTCCTCTTACTCGCCGCTACACTACCACCGTTTGTGTCATGTGGTAAGTCATCTTTATACTCACCATCATCATGAACCACTACTTCCTCGTCACTATCATCGTCCCCAGAATTATTCTTGATCACTACTCCAGTCCGGAACGTTACTGTCCCCCCTGTTGTCGCAAACGAACCAGAGATTGGGATCTTCCATGTGACTTCCCGATTCTCATGATGGAACTCACCACGAGAACAACGTGTACCAATGAGTGTTTTTACAGTTGGTGGGAGAGGAATGGTGATATTGACGTCCTCTATAGTTGGATTATTGCTTGACCCACCAAACGCTGGGCTCCTGCTGGATCGCGACCCAAAAGCGCCAGATGAGGAGGCTGTGTTTGCAATCGGGGTAAGGTTTGATGTGGATATAAATACCCGGACTTCGAACTCTGAGTTTTGAGGTCCAAGCGCAGTCTTCATCTCTACTGATACGGGGAGCTGAAGTTGCGAGCTGCTTTTCGATGAGGATGGTAATAGGTCAATCTCGTAGGATGCTAGTACAAACTTCCCATCCGGAGGCACAAAAGATAGCTCGCCCGGTCGTTCCCGCCACCGTGTAAGCCGTACACAAGGATGGAATACTGGGAACTCGATACCACAGGAGGGGGCTGCGCCAAGCTTTTGCTTATTGCCTGATGGGGTCTGGAGTGTGAGGAGGAGATCAGGGATCCCAGAGAGCTTAGATGTAAAAGCTATTGTCCCATTTGAACGTGCGGAGAGGGGTCGGCCAGATGGCGCGATGGTAGCTGTGATAAGCTCGATTAAGTCGACATAAAGTTCATTATTGGTATGTCGGACATTAGAGCGGCGCCAAGGAATCGTAGAGAGGGTCTGTGCTGGTGAAGGAGCGAGGGATGTACTAGATTTTAAGTATTAGTATATAGACAAAAGATTAAAGTGGGATTTGTAGATATACCTTGGTAGACCAGTCACATTACTTAGAAGCTTGCCCATTAAACTCGGCGGTAGAACCACATCCCTTAATGCGTTTGGTTCAGTTGTGAACGGGAATCCATCATCACACATCTCATTCAGAAGCTGAGCGACGATGTCATAATTTGACTCGATCTTAGTCCCCAGTATCGGGGAACCCAGATAATCCTCTAGCACATCAACGACTCTATGGAGAAACTCCAATACCAGTAACGGCTCTATCTCTGAGGTTGTTGGGGAGAGAAATAGTAGATTATTATGTACTATATTGAATAATAAAGTCGGTGGAGACGTACTAGGGAGGTATATCAACGAAGGCCGAGGTGACGGATGTGACTGATATAGTGAAAGTAATGACAAAGCCGTAGTGGCTTGCCGTGAGCGCCATTCATGCTGTAAGATAGGCGAAGGAGTAGGAGAGAAGCGGTCAAAAATGTACAAGGCTTCCACAGCACTCATAGCTGTTTCCAGTAGACCTTTCAGAGTTGAGATGTTCGTGTTTTCGCGGGGAACGTGGGGTGGAGTTGGGGTGACGTCTCTGATAACCAATCACGTGTTATTCCCTGCATCCTTGGCGCTATTCATAGAGGGTTTCTTTTTCCATCTTAAGCTTTTTTGACACTATAGCTCAACCTCCAATCCCACTTCGGGCCGGGAAATACAAATAATCATGTCGAGTGAATCACCAAAGTCGATACAGATGGATCTAATTCCATTGTCAAACATTCTTGAAGAGGACCGTAAGGAGGATTGCAACTCATGTAGAGCCATTGGTACGGTTTCTCCCCGGAAAGCCATGATAAACCCAAGCTGATGCCTCTCCAGGGTCCGCTGCCTTTGTTGGTCTTGGTGCATACACTTTTTTTTCTGGTCGTGCCCAATTGCGCCAGCGAGAACAAGCCATCATGATGGCTAAAACACGGTGGGGAATTGGGGCTCGGAGATTAGGGATCTACGGCATTGCTACTAGTTTAGTGGGGATGGGTGTTTACAGGGCAGTCATGTGATCGCATATCTAAGAGCTGCATAACTGCCTCCATACTTTTTTGCGGTATATTTAGGAAGAGGCGTTGTAGAATTTTTGCTTCAAAAGCTTTTTGTAAAATATGGTTCTGGGTTAGAATTCTCTAGCCTACCCTTTTGTGTTGGAAACTCTACTCATCCTTCATACCTCCAGAACCCTATTTGATCCCGTGGCTGCGTTTTACACTTCCTATAGGCCCCATAGATTGTGGCCTTCGCCTAGTAGTACATTGGAGAAAGGAGATTATTAAACCTAAGAATGCTAAGATTTCTTGAACTCCGTTAAAGAAAAAACGCATATATAGGACGATACTAACCGCCTCACATACAGATTCTGTTTAGGAGGCTTTGTAATACTTAATACTAATAGTTAGAACTGTATTTTTATGTCTTTATACTATTATTGAAAAGGGTAGACTAGCTAGAAACGGGTCTTGACATAATAAATAGTAGGGTATGAATATGTTTCAGCGCTTAAACTATAAACACTGATTTATGAGCTAAGTTATGCCTTTTTATCAATTGAATTTCTGGGTAATAAGATAAGCAATAAAGATTTGTTAGCCCTAGCGTGTAGAGAGCCACCCGAGTGATGTTCTATGCGTATAATTATAGAGCAGCCTTCACCTAATACATCTGCTCTTCGATCTACAAGGAGAGATACTTCCTGCGTAAACTAAGGACAAATGGCAATAATGACCCCCGCAAGAACTTGAGCATCTTCTTCTATGTAAGGTATGATTCCACCCTTAAGTTCTGGTATTCTAGTCTATTCTTGGTAGTAGGATTTTTGACAGACCCTAAACTACCAGCACATAGGTTAACAAGGAAAGAGTGGTTAAACAGACTACGATTATAATATCACATATAGCAAAAGGTTTTTAAAAAATTCAGAATTCCTTGATTTATAATTAGTAGTACTCCTCTTATAATTAGTTTGTCTTAGGGCTAAGACTAGACATAAAATACTTAAAACAATTGGCTTCTCGTACCTATGATACCTTCTAAGTAGCCGATGGGTATGAGGAGGCCTGGGATTCCCAAAAGGTACATACATACATGTATTCAAGTAAAGTTGGTTGAATTTCGGCCGCATGCACATCCAAGGATCAGGCCCACGGTAAATATCAGTAATCCTGGTACATACATATATAAGCCTCACTTACACCCCGCACTCCTCTAGTTACAGGTCTGCGTCCACAAACCCACCATTCATAGGTTGTTATCTGGAGCATATACTTACTTCGAATCATACCGTGTCACCCGCCCTTCTATCACAAAAATGTCTAATGCAGCCACTCCCACACTTCCTCTCACTCGTGACTCTGTCATCTCCGCTCATGCACTAATCGCCTCCAACATCCACCGCACCCCTGTCTTCACCTCAAAAACCCTCTCTGCCATCGCAACTTCCAACCTTAACCATAACTCCGGGGCCGCGGGACCAAGGATCAACCTCATTTTCAAAGCCGAGAACCTCCAAAAGATCGGCGCGTTCAAGATCAGGGGGGCTACATACGCTATTGCAAGGCTAAGTGATGATGAGCTAAAAAGAGGGGTTGTGACTCATAGTTCTGGTATATTCATAGTAAGAGAAGATTTTAATAGAACAATACTTAACATCTGCATATAGGAAATCATGCACAAGCCCTTGCTCTAGCTGCCCGTGAAGCTTCTATAGCTCGTGGCTTCCCAATACCAACCTATGTTGTCATGCCCTCTATTTCTACGCCTAGCAAAATCGCTGCTACAAAAGGATATGGGGCTGAAGTGACTCTTTGCGATATAAGAGAGAGAGAGGCTACTGCAAAGAAAATTCAAGAGAGAACAGGTGCTGCACCTATTCCACCCTACGACCATCCTCATATCATCCTTGGTCAGGGAACACTAGCATTGGAACTTCAAGAACAAGCGGCCGAACTCGGAATGCCATTAGACGCAATAGTGGCCCCGTGTGGAGGGGGTGGTATGTTAAGCGGGGTAGCAATAGCATGTCAAGGAACAGGTATACGTGTGTATGGTGCCGAACCGCGAGAGGGGGCGGATGACGCTGCACGAGGTCTCAAGGCTGGTAAAAGAATAGAGTTTGTGGAGACCCTCACAATTGCCGATGGCCTACGAGCAGTACTTGGGGTGATGAATTGGGGGGTAGTGAGTGATAAGAACCTTGTCAAAGGTATTTTTACAGTGGGGGAGAGCGAAATTAAGAGTGCAATGAAGCTAGTGATAGAGAGGATGAAGATACTGATTGAACCAAGCAGTGCTGTGCCCGTGGCTACTGTGTTGGGTGGGGAAGAGTGG
This sequence comes from Verpa conica, assembly GCA_033030425.1. Lineage (NCBI taxonomy): Eukaryota > Fungi > Ascomycota > Pezizomycetes > Pezizales > Morchellaceae > Verpa > Verpa conica. The sequence continues at coordinate 398,224 of JAUFSD010000003.1, forward strand.
AGGGAAGAGGTAAGTGGGTGGGGGGGAGGGGAGGGGAAGGTGTTTAATGTGGGAATTGTGTTAAGTGGTGGGAATACGACTCTTGAGAGGATTATCGACTTGTTTGGTGGGGCCAAATGAGTACGTTGAAGTCATCTGTAAGAATATTCCTATAATATCCATAGAGGTTTGACAGTAGAAATGAAGGAGCTGCCATACCCCCCCTAGATCAAATGCCTTGTTTATAAGCATCCTACTTTTCAAACCCTTGAACTGAGCCAAATAGCAGCTTTACAGCCTCCTCTAATCACGTTAAAGATAATTTCGTACCCACCAGCTCCCTTTGCATCATGCTCAATAGCCGTATCAAGACTATCACCAATGTCAGTAACGTACAGTTAGTAAGCTTGCCCCACGATGAATGTGCATACTGTTCCAGTTCATCATCCCTAAACTCCCTAATCGTATCAATCAGCTCCTTCAACTCTCCACTCTTCAGCAACTCCTTATCGTTCTTCAGCATCTCCAACAGGGCCCTAATCTGGTCATTATAATGCCCGCCGATCTCTGTCTCTACTGCTTCTGTGCAGGCCATCGCAGCTTTCTCTCCCAACAGAGCTGTACCAACACCCAAAGCATAGCCAGCGATGTTCCACAATGGCCGCATTGCTGTAGGGCGAATCCGGTGCTTTGAGATAAGATTATTGAAGGTATTGAGGTGGTGAACCTCTTGGTCCCACATGTGTCTGATTATAGGGCGCAAGCGGGGGTCACTTTTAAAGACTGCATATTGACCAGAGTAGATAAGGTTTGCACCAAGTTCGCCAGCTTGGTTGACACGGATCTAGAGGGGTTAGTGGGGGTCCAAGGGGGGAGGAGTGATGGTGATTGTGAGATAATGGTAGGCTGTGGGTTGTGGGTAGACGTCACACTTACAGCACGCTCAAGGAAGTCTTGCTCTTTTTCAGTGAGAGGTCGATGTGGGGGTGACGAGGGGCTGGCTGTCGTACCAGCTGGAATAGTAGCTGTAGCAAGACCCCGAGCAGAGGCGTAGGAAAGTGCAGCTGCCGACGGCCGCAACTGAACTCGGAACGATTGTGCAAGGGCAGGAGCAAACCGGTTGGCCATGACTATTATACTGAGGGTGGGAGATCTAGAGATCGTCTTGCCACTTTTCCCACGTTTAGGCAATTTGAAACGTCTCTACCACTGCTGGTACGTTGGCGACGGCGGGGTGACGCGACGTCATGCAGCCCGCTATGTCATCAACCCTAAGCCCTAAATTAAACATCGCGCAAGGCATCGCGCTGCTCGTGCTGCTAAATTCTACCTGTGAGCATATAACCTCCGTCTGCCCCATTCCCTCCATCCCCCTAAATCTCTCCTTTCTTCTTCGTGTCCTCTTGCTACACTAGAAAATTCTCTTTTTCTGCGTCAATCGTTTATTTACGCTATCAAAAAGAATACACAAAATTCCCCGTACAGCTTAGCCACAATGTCCCTCGATGACGAACTCCTTATGCTTGCGGGTGAAGACGATGAAGACACGAAACTATCTTCGCCTCCCCGCCGAAAACGCTCCTCACCACCAACTTCTACATCTCCTGCAAAGAAACGCTCTAGACCGGCAGCTACAAAAAAGGCAAAACCTAAGAAAACAGCAAAGAGGACCGACTCAGACGACGATGATGATGACGATGAAGAGTAGGCCCCCCTTTTCTCTCGTAGTTCAACGTTGTGTCCTTTCAGCCTCCCTTCCTCTACCCGCAATTTCACACTTTGATCGTAGAAACTGATCCCTATCAGCTCATCAGCACTCTCGGAAGCCCCCTCCTCAGACATTTCGTCACAGTCTGATGCAGACGAAGCCATGGACCTTGCCTCCTCCTCAGACGAGGAAGACAGTGTTCAGGATCTTTACCCACTTGAGGGTAAATATAAAGATGCAGCCGACATGTCGAAGCTCCTTGCGATGGAAGAGATCGCCCGCGAGGCAGAACTCGCTGAGCGAGCGGCGCAGATTGAGCGCGCCCAACAGGACCGACACCTGCGAAACCTTCTCAAGAGCCGTAATGCTAGTGATAAAGCCAATGGACTCTCTGCTAGTGGGGGGTCTAGCACGAGAAGGAGTGCTAGGACAAAGAGTATGCCTAAGAAAAATGAAGAAACTACAAAGCGTGGGAAACTAGAGGAACTGAAGAAGGCAAGGGAACATAGAAGTACTAGGGCTGCAGAATCAGGGAAAGCGGACCGTGGAGACGACGATGGACCCAAGAGAAAAAGTGTAGCAGACGATGATGATGAGAAAACAGGTTTCGCAGAAGACCTCTACACAGCTTCAAAGGAGGAGCGGGAAATCCAAACCTCAGATGCAAACAGGGCCCGAATCGGCCGAACAGGCCTTGGAAAACTCTGTGATTACCCTGGCTTCGAAGAAGCTGTTCGAGGTTTGCCACTCACTTCCCCTTTATATTGCCGTCTTCATACTAATAGATATAGACTGCTTCGTTCGTGTCTCCCTCTACGATCGTGAGAAAGAAACAACCGCCTACAGAATCGGCCAGATCAAGGGATTCGTAACTGGCAAGCCCTATACCATGCTTGACGGAAAGCGTCGTACGGACCAACATGTACGCATCCAACATGGTATCTCTGAGAAATCCTTTGCTATGGAATTTCTCAGTGACTCGCCTATGACGGAAGCCGAATTTACCCGTTTTAAGAAGCAACTCGAATTCGACAAAGTTGCGTTGCCTTCCTTGAGTTTTGTAGAGAGAAAAGCGCAGGATATACGTGCACTAGATTCACGCACGCTTACACCAGAAGAAGTCGATGCAATGATTGCTAAGCGCAATAAGGATAAGATTGATCCAGTCAAGGTTGTGCTTGCCCGGTCTAAGTTAAGGCAAGCAAGGGAGGTAGCGGTGACGAACGGGGATGAAGGGGAGATATTGCGCATCGATAAGGAACTACAAGAGCTTGAAGACTCAACAGGGCGGCCACATGCACGGGCAGATAGCCAGATGGACCGCCTAGCTCGCCTTAACGCAGAGAACAGAAAACGCAACATTGCCGAACTCCGAAAAGCCGAACTTGACGAAAAGCGTGCAGCTAGGAGGGCAGCTGAGGAGGCAGAGCGGAGTGGAAAGATGAGTAATCCGTTCATGCGAGTCAAGACCAAAGCTCGGGTTATGCATAGCTCTGTTGAAGTCCGGACTGAGAAAGTGGAAGGTGATGCTACTACTGAGGAAAGTACGCCAAAAGGTGTAGGGTTAATTGGGAACGGTGCAAAGAAGGGGAGAAGGATGGGTGGTGTTGATGATGTTATTGCGTCCCTGGATTTTGGGATCGATATTGAGATATAACCCTATCATCTTCAGTTCTTTCATAAGCGTTGTGGATATTACCACTATTTCTATGGGATGTTGGTGTTTTACTTTTAGAGTCCTACTTCATCATGTTTTTTTCACAGGACGACTCTTTCTTTGTATCTTTTTTACTTCACGGGTTACGGCAAGGAACAATAGGCGTGCTTTATTCTCACCAAAGGAGATATTTCAGAATTTCTTTCCTAGGAGTTTTTTTATTGTTACTGGTTCTTTTCGTTATAATAGGAAGTGGTTTAAGGGGGAAAATAACGTGGCGTGTACAAAAATACATAGGAATTAATGAGATAAATTTATTGAGCGTATGGGGGTGTTCTTTCGGTATGAAGAAGAAAAGAAACCGTATCCATTCCCTTCCTCTTTGCGAATCGAATATTCACTTACAAGCCGATTACATGTATTTGGGGTTCAGTGTGGCAAATGGTGAGTGATAGTGTGTGAGTCTAGTTACGTTATGTCATCAATGGGCTGGTGCACCTCAGGATTACTATGCGTACTCTACTTCTCTTTGTCATTGAAAACAAAGAAATTATGACCGGAATACCCGTTTTTGACACATGAGCACAGATCACATTATTCTACAGGTTCATCAATAACAGCCAGTCTTATCAACCTATCTATATATCAAACCTCAGCGTTAAGAGAATAAGCAGCAACAGTCTCTCCTGGCGGGAATCCAACTACCACTAGAAAACTTAATAATGCTGCTGCCGACCGAGATAAGTTTACGACTACACCTCCCTGTCCAACGGGTGCCAACTGAGAAGTTAACGACAGCTCGATGCAGAAGCAGATGGGGTATCTATGTTTGTGACCCTGGTTTAATCAACATCCGTACCTAAAATAACATGATATAAAGACACTAACTCGATTAGTCACCCTCTTCTATGTAGCCAGTACCTCGGCATTTTTAGAGATCCCTGCAAACACCATGAGTCCACGGAGAGCAGCAGGGTCATTATCGTCGGTCAGCTAGAGTAAATGGCTCTTCAACTTTATGTCTAGATTTCACACCAATCTTAGTCGCCTTGCCTAATAAAGAAGAATGGAATCAGAAAATGCCCCCGCAATGCGAGAGTCTTGGTTCTGTTTCTTTCAAACACCAATTTAGAGTGGAACTAGCTATAAAAAAAGGCGAAACTCTTAACCTTTAGGAGTTACAATGAGTTGTCAGGTTTAAACCTAGAAGGAAGTTCCTTATCAAGATTAATTTAAAATATCTTTCCTAATTTAAAATAGGCTGGGGAGACTAGGAGCCCGTAGACTTACAACAGAGTTGTATGTACTCTATTCGTGTTGAACTAGGTCAGCATGTGTCGAGAGGGGACACTTAAAATCAGCAATTACAGTCTAGTGTAAGAGGAACCTGCATATCCTAGATCTAGAGATGGTAGGATTTTTTTAATACAAGCTAATACCTAGCCTTACCCTCCTAGAGAACTACAAGCACTATCCCAGACAAACTCTTGAAAGTATTCTTTTCGACACTAATACTATTAAAGGTTGATTCAAGATGTCAGGTATGAAGTAAGGTATGATAAGTGGAGATCAAAATAGAGGTTTTGCTACTATCCTAGTTCATTGATAGTGGGTATACCTATATACGCTCGATCCAAACAGAACACATAAACAAAAAAAACCGTGGTATCGGCACCAGATCTTTTCATGCAGCCCCCTAAGCCCGTATCCCCCGTCTATAAATATCACTGTTTCTATCACGGTAAAGAATATTTTTTGCCTCAAATAACTACTCGCATTACCCATGCACAAGCAAGTCAACTTACCTCTCCTAAATATAAAGTATAGAAATATATATCATGCCTCCCGCTAAAAAAATACAAAAAACATACAAAAATGGAAATGAAAAAGAAAACAATCGAGCCGACCTAAACCTTTCACTACACCATGGCCCAGCATGCGTTACTCAAACAACCACGTTTCCACAAATTTAACTACTCTTCGACTATGGCGTTTTTCTCATGCTCCTTTTCAAACTCTGCCATTGCTGTACGGGCATGAATTACGTTCGAGTCCTCCACCCAATCCCACACGCAGAACCGTTCGACAACGTTCTCGTTCGAAGATTCTTGGTTGAAATCACTCATATCCAAGCCAGAGCAGTCAACTGCAGGAATCGGCTGACCGTTTGCGTAAGCCGATTCTTGAATATCGAACTGCTGGAGGCCAACCCGCACATATTTGCGGCGTCGAGACTCAGAAGTCGTGACTCGAGAGATGTATGGGACGACTTTCTTTGGAGCTGTAGGAGGTGAGGGTGGAGGTGTGGATGGTGGAGGTGAGGGAGAAGCAGAGAAGTATGGCTTAGGGGGCGTTCGCTGACCAGATGTTTGCTGGTAGTTTACATGAGGACTTGGAGCTGCTGCTGGAGACCTAGGATCTCTGCTAGTCGTCATTAGAGCTATTGGACTTGTATCGTGATTAATCGTGGTAGTGACCTCTTGAGGCGTCTAGAGAAGGGAGATGATTTTCTAGCTTAATAGGATATCAGGAAGAAATCTCGATGGCTAAGGGGATTTTCCTGCTCTAATCGAAGTTGTAAAGGTATTCACTGATTGGTTGGTACCGGATAGTAACCGGAATCTCAAGCCAGATCTGATATACAGGCACGGTTAGAGGATTGGTTGGTATTTCAGCTACAACGCTGCCCATGTGCTCCGTTTATATAGTTCTAAATCCTACCGCAGTTCGACCAATCCGTCGGGAGTGCCTAATCGTCGGGAACAACACATAGCTACTTCTCATGATAGACATGCTTAGTCCAGGTGTGCCAGACTACTGCCGGATGAAGTCAATTCATCTCCGCTTTGCGGCTTTGATCGGGGCCCAAGGTCGAAAGAGGGGCAGGAATTGGTTCCGAATGGATAAGAACGGGACTCCTGGAGAACGGCTGCCAGAACGGCCGCAGGGGGAGAGGTTCGAGAACAGGCCAAAGCGTAGTAAATAAAGTCCCTCATTCCTTGAGAAATCCTATCAATAACGTCTGGGAGTAGATAGTTGAACAATTGCGAAAAAATAAAAATATGAAAGCTACCTGTGGTGCGCCCTAGTGGCGGTAACGAGGAGTTGCAGGATCACCACTCACCATCTCATGCAATAAGCAAGAAAAGTAAAATGAGAAGGATAAAAGTGCACAGTGCACTTTTCGCACCTTTCAACATTTTCAGCAGGGTGGGTAGTATCGAGGTCATCTACAAGGGGGTCAAGGAAGCGAGCTAAAGCAGACCCGCCAGGCTGGGTGTACCGTTATGATGGGCGGTTTCCAAGAGTAGAACAGCGGGGTGTGTGAGGTCTCCATGGTTGCATGCATGGAAACTTCACCTTTGTAGGAATAGATGCATTGGAAAAAGCGGGGCCGACGGGGCTCTGGAACCAGTTGGAGCGTAAATGTGACCCGACACCTTGGAATCGAGAAGTCAATGGCTTTCCCATCCATCCCATGCGCGGGACCCGGCACCCCTCCTAATTCAGTCTTGGTGCCCGAATAGCGGAACAGAGTCCTGGGTCGCCCAGCGCCACAATAGACCTTACTTTGGGAGACGTGGGGGTTTCAACAATCCCAATACTACCACTGATGTTCTATTCCCACTCCCTATGGTTCCAGCACCAGGGTTACATGTCCCACCAGAAGTCCTTACCTTCAAACATACTAATCGAGAGATCCATCGGGATACTCCCCTACGATCGTCTAATGTGGCTCGCTAAAAGAACCTTTTCTTGGATCAAGAGTCTTTACTTCAATGTTATCAGTACATCTACCCACCGCATACCCAGGGACCTGGTACGGAGGAAATTCCGAATTAGTAGAAAGAGCTAAAATGTTACACTTTAACAGGAAAATGCACGGCTATATGTATTGTGAATTAGATTACCTTCCATGTCTTCCTTTGTACCCACCCACATTACTCTTCTAGCCCCCTTTTCCTGTTTCCTGTTTCTTATGCATCCGAGTTTTTACTTATATAGATTAATTCAGGCTATTATACTCTGTAATGCATGGTCCCAGTTTTTTAAAGTACGTGAGAAGAACGGTAACAGGGGAAAAACAAACCCTGAAGGAAATTTTTAATCAGATATATGCACCAGATATATGCAATTAATGTACTTGAGATTTCAAGTATGTGCCCTCCAGGACAGCACACCTCCACCCGTTAGAGTTACCAGGGTAGACCGCAGATTCGGGACTCTTGCTTACTTTTTCTACTCCAAGTAGTGTCGAGCCCTTTTTCTTTCTAGGCAACCATTACCAAATTGTGTCACTTTCAGCGGTAGGACAAGTGTCTACATACGCATTATACTACTAGTACTAGAGTAGGAGACAAGAGAATAGTGCGAAGAGAACGCGATGCTTCAGGCATCGCAGGATCTGTGGTTATGACGTGCCAGGTCCTAGGTTAGATCTGGTAGAGGTTTCTTTTACCACACCACTTATTGGAGTCCCTGGAACTTTTCCAAGGCATGCGGCTTACCAGGGTATACTTAAGAGGTCATACACCCAGAAAGACACGTCTATCTCGCTATCGGGACACCATTTTTGATAGAATGCCCGATTGTCTGCCCCCACTCCCACTTGCGGATTGTAATCTGGCCCCAGGTTTATCATCAAAATAGTTTCTAAATATTGATTTTAAATGATTCGAGTCAGTGCGCTAGTAGAGCTTGCAGGAAAAGTGCCCCTGGTCCCGTGGATCCGTAAGTCCTCTTGCAATCGCCGTCCCGAGATATGATGAATTCAGTCTGACCAGCACCCGGTGTCTACTAGGCCCGTCACCCTGGGTGTGAATTCTTGGCACATATTTAAGTTTATTGGCCGCATTATGCAGAAGAGCTGGAATTATATGCATATAGCCGCCAGTCAGTATATATTGTCGTTCTCAACGGAGATTTGCGCCGTTCTCGGCGGAACTGTGCCAAAGTCTGGTCCACTACGGCGGTAAATTAGTAATACTCCAAGATGTTGTATCCTGTTTTTTTTTCACCTTATAACACGGGTTTTACTTTTTCTTTTCTCACCAGTCATCTTCTCCCCAGAGACACGGTAGCAACAGCCTAATAGAACACCAAAATAAAACAAAAAGGCCAAGTTAGTAGATATAATAGGACCTCGACACACAACAAAAAAATTGATTCTAAAATGTACTTTAGTACAGACAAAAAGCTACTACAACGTCTGATAGGTGTGGTCAGGGCCTTACCGAGGACATAGTGCGGGCCATACCACGATTACACTAGGTAGGATACGTTTCTTGACAACGTAGAGCTACATTGCGTGGATGTCTCGGAGCTCGAGTAGCATCACATGTGGACCAAATAGTATATGGTTCAATGGGTGTAGACAGTAATTGGCTAATATATAATATTCTTGAAACCGTAACTAGTCACGAGGATTCTTTTTGAGTTGGTCCAGCTAGAATGTTGGGAAAGGTGTTGTAGCTGTTATTGGCCTTGACCACTTCTTCATTGCCAGACCCCCGGGAATTGCACGGACGACAAGCGAAAGACAGCCGAGCATCCGTCCCGAAAGACAATGAGATTTGAGAGACACATCCCATTAGGGCTATAAGCCACACTTTTCTACACCGCCCCTTCTTTGCTACTTCCAACATAATTAACCACTCATACACTGAGCCCAGAGTTGCCTAAAGTCTCAGCCTACCCATTCTAAGATTTCGGCATCAGAGCATAAACAATGGGATGGCCTTGAACAAAGTACTAGCATGATATATTCAATTACAATATCTCTACGGCTAGTAATACCATTACGAGGTTACGGCATACCACTATCATAACCAGAGTAATAATCTATAATATAGCTAGGTGATGGAATTGCTATTTTCACCCCATTTTAAATTGGATACTTAATAACAACACTTTTATATATACATACTATTCACTAAATATAGGCATAGGAATTTTACCCAGTGATTCAGCCCTTAGCAACCCACAATTCTGGAAAACGCACCTACCAAAAGAACATGCCTAAGCTCTCTAGGGTTATTGCATTACCAGGGTTTTCAAACTTTACTACGTCACCTTCTGGAAATTCTCTCCTTTCTAAGACAGCACCTAGCAGACCAACTCTTTCTTATCATTCACTTAGATAGTTAGGGCTACTCAATATACTCCAAACACCCTGTAGCTTTCCTTAGACTCAAAACTAACAGTATAACCAGGCTTTAAGACACCATATATAATATATTCTGTCCAATATATTATCTGAGCCGAGCTAAAGATCCTAAGTTTCTATCGGGCCTCTCAGTAAAGTCCCTCAGCCAGGTATAGCTTTACATCAGTATCTAAAGCAGTTAAACGAGGGTTGGATTCTCTACCCCTCGTTAGAATCCCGGGAGACCCGAAACCTATGCGCTGGCTGGATGGTGGGTATATATCTGTCACGTGAGACTGAGCAGGGTATCTATTGGCGAGAATGCATTTTGAGTGAGTTAGCCAATTAATACCCCGAGGTACGTATCTATCGGCCTAGCTACGTGACTCAATTCTAAAACTCGTCTTTCTAGGAGGGTCATTATTCCTCAATTCATTCTCCACATCCAAGGGTGTTCCTGCTGACGGTTCTGGGCCAGGAATATGGGCCAATCATCGGGAAAACAACCTTCTTCCCGTGTTAGTGGTGTACTACAGTGTGAGAAGCCCCATGCTGGTCCTGTCCTTCCCAGTGGATATGTGCATTCAAGCTAGTTTTAGTTGTTTTTCTTTTCTACGTTCTTCCGTAGTTCCTTAACTTGGTGCGCTCAAAACGAGGCTGGAGCGGAGTGACAGCTAAACACAACTGTCTGGAGGTCTTACCCCGCAACGACCATTGATTATCTCAAAGCAAGATAGCCGTACGAAACTCAATGAACGTCTATGATTGGTAATGTAAATTCCTTTAGGACAAGATCTCTCAGACATATGAAGAGGTCTGTGGGATTTTTCCCAGGTTGATACACGAGACCCCTAGTAACTAAAAAAAAAATAGGAACGACATTATTATTCAATTTATCCGTGCGTTCTTCCCTTTATGCAGAAATCCGTCGGCGTACCGTTCAGTCACGCCCCGGACTACTCTCAGACCTCTGTATCCCGTATTCCGCAACTCGCTACCAGACTGTCGGGATCCCGATGGCTACTTATCTAGGGATAGATGCTGCATTGAGGGGAAATTGGAGGGAATGTTTACTTAGTTCATAAACAAGGAAATTAACAGATCAATGGTACCAACCGGCTGCGCTTTCCTAACGCTTTCTCCTTCTCAATGGGACACGGGTACCAACTTTCCGGTTTGACGTTGGGCGTTTTATTATAATTATAGAGTAAACACCACTCGCCTCTATACAACCGAAATGATAACAAGACTTGGTTCTTCTAGAGCTTAAACTTCTAATTTCACGGTCGCAAATAAGAAAAAGAAAAGCCACTTTACCTGAGGGATACTTCCTATATACTTCTTCCACCGAAATTTCTATGATCGGATGTATTCCCAAATAGTATAATTAACTACATGTATTTTTACGTTATATGGCGCTGACTTATCATAATTAGGAGTTATTACATCCTCCTTCTTAGCCAACTAACCGTAGGCCTGTGGTCTTGAATACTCTACACCCATTCATACACAATACAATATTCCTTAACGTCTACAAGGCTATGCTAACCTACAATTAGGTTCTCCCATCCCCGAGAATATGAACTTCCATAGATAGTTCTCGAAGTCCGCCTTACTAGAATCGAGATAGGTCAAAAACTTAGGTATATAGTATACCACCGTAACGTACGCTTCTCTCGAAATGTGTCTTCTGGTGTTCTGAGTAATACTGACTCATTCTACAGTATACAGTGACAAAGTTTGACGATATACGCTCAGGATGCAACCACCACTAGAGGGGGAAACCCCCTTTTCCTTCAGCTACTTTACGCGATATTATTCACATGATACATGCGCTCATCGCTATATTTTTGGAAATATGTCTTATGTGACAAGCGGGTGATATCTCTAAGGCTTTATATTGCAAAGGAACAGTGTGTGATTCAATATAGTAGGTACTTAAATGTATTATGGACGTTTGAGAACCTCTTGCTTTGCTCATGTGTAACCTATTACCAGTTGATTTTTGTCAGAAGGAATATTATCTCCCTGAAGCATAACCCTGTACCGATGTCGGGAAAGGAAATACTTGGCATATAACACGTGGAGGATCAAATCCAATTAATAATTAAGTCAAACCGTTAGAAGCACGCTATCAATACCTTACCGTGGACGAGAACATGGCCTTATGCCGTAATCCTGGTAATCTGTGCCATCGAGCTAATAAAGGCAGGTGCCGCAATGCTGATTTGTTGGGTACTATCCCTTCAATCTAATACTATGATTAGAGATGTTTTCCAAATAAATAAAGACGATTTGAGCCTTCAATAGAATAATAGCGAGGAAAGCTGAGGCGTATCTTGCGGCCAAAACCTATATCTATTAGGCGCCGAAGCCGAGGGGGTCTTTGCTCAAGGCTTGGAATTACGAAGACAAAAAAACTACTCATGTCCACGGCATACCTAGTAAATGTAGCTACACTTACAAGGAAGTTTTAGCCAATAAATCTTGCAGAAAGCTGCGCCCCTGTCCATGGTAGAGTCGGTACTCCCCGCACCGTATTTGGAGATCCGTCGTGGCCCGGTACTAGATATCGGGAGGTGCGAATGCCCGACTATTTGGCACCTAACAACCCCCCCTCATTAATACTGCCGCATAATAACTCAATGGAGTATTTTTAACTGTCTTTTTAGACCGCTCGACGGCTAGCATCCGCAATTGGTACCGGCTGTTGGGTTAATCTAACGATGTCCCTTGGAGATCAGTATGCTTTTGTCTTATTACAGCGCGACCCACATCTAAGATTCGTATGCATTGTGATGCCAACTTATCATAACTAGCTTCCCTTGGAACTCTAAACTGGTGATATGCAAATAGGTGGCACGGAAACATGTATGAGTGATCCTTTATGATTCTTTGTGATCCAGTCGGGAAGGGGCCGTAATGGATCACCCCTCCCCTCTTGTGATAATAGGGGCACTGATGTCTCTGGTAACCTTACCTCCCAATAAGGATCCGCTTCGCCAATTTGAGACAGGTCGGTGGTTACAAATCGCCGCCCTCAGTTAGATCAGATTGTGACAAGCCGATCGACAATTAAGACAGCTCGTAAACTCAGGCAGCAGAACTTCCTGGGCGCGGCGGATAATGAACCAGACCCCCGCCGCCCCGAAACCTTTGCCTTGTCCTGAGCCTGACCTGGGTGATGGGTCTAACGTTTTTTTTCACGAGCATCCCATTGTAACACTGTACTCCCTTTTCCTTTTTCCATGCAGGGAGGTTAGATTTATTATTGGTGGCGCTTAGCGAAGGTGTAGAGGTAACTTAATTCTTCCCCCAAAGAAAATAAGTGTTCCCCCAAGACCGGAACTTCTCGAGGTCACCCACCGAGTCCCTTATTAGCCACCGGTGAATAACTCGTTTCAAGGCAAATCAGGAGTCTTTGAGCAGTAAGACAGTGGGGGGAAGCGGGTTGGGCTTGGAGAAGGTAATAAATTGCTTTATACCGAGTATTAATCTGCTTGATTAGTCAGCTACAGGGATTTTTGTTAGTCCCCATGAAGCTACCGAGTGATGATTTGTGATTGTTTTTTGAGCCCATAAGTCAACTCGAACCCAAGCCACTTCGGGGGTTGGGGGCGTTTTAAGGCTTGACCCCGAGTTGAACGCCGATAGTTTTTCCTTCAAGCCACCGCGGATCCGGTCGGTTTAGGTGTCTCGGAAGGCTCGCCGATAGTTACCTCCAACAAGTCGGCCTACATAAGTCGCTGCGAGTCGAGCTGGCTAAGGCGTTCCGGAAGGCTCAACCCAAAAAGAGATTACCGCTAATTAGTTAGTCCTAATCTTTCCCCGCGAGCCAGCTCAAGCTTAAGCCATGACGGGTCGGGTTGACACGTTTTCTAAGGCTAGATCCGAGAGCGCTCGCTCCACCAGCCGGCCCGAGCCCGAGTCCAAGCTATGATGAATGTGCCGGAATATCCCATGTATCTCGAGTAAACTTACCGATTAGTGCTCTCCACGGACCTTTGAGACTCTACCGTATTTTCTCACGAGATTCGACCCGCTGTGGTAGGGGTTAATATGCGGTTTTGCGCAATTTTCAACACAAAAAAATAAAAAATAAAACAGTTTTACTCTGTATCAGTACAAGTATGTATCTTTCTTGTTCTAGTGCCAGGCATTTCTATGGCTTCTAACTGTTCCAGCGCCTGTTAATGCGTACTAACCCCGGCCACAGCGGGTCGAATCTCGTGAGAAAATACGGTATTCGGCTCGAGGATGTTTAGGCTCAGGTAACTGAGGTGGAGTGATAATCTGTGATTCTCATTCGATAGATGAGATAATATTACGGAAATCGAAACTGATCTTGTGGAATACAGTAACCCTGGAAATAATTTCTAGAACAGTAGAAAGGGTCCGGAGAGGCTTTTCTCTTGTATTATTGAGGTGGTGCGTTACTACCTGATTAGTACTAGTGTATAGGTTCGGGCCTACTTTGAAAAACAGCCACAAATAATTTTTGGGCCTATGACTTATGATAGACACCTACTAAAAAAATCTTTTAGGGCGAGGTATAAGCCTCGTGCACTTGTATTCTATACCAGGTCTTAACTTTGTGGGCTTGAGTTGGAGAACTCCGTAGGCCTTTGATTGGCTAATGTGTACTAATCTGTTTTTATGAACCGTGGCAGCTGGACCCTATGGCGTAAGCGGTTCACCGCTGAATTTTCTGGGGGATCCCCGGGCGCAATACTCATAGATAAAGCTATTCTACTTGGGGTGAAATTAAATATTGTCAGATGCCAAGCTAAATTTGTATTGCGTTTCAGACAATACCTAATTTCACCCCAGGTATAAGATAAAAGAGTTAGGTTTCTAATTACTCTATCAAAACTCAAATTAAAGTACCTCTTAAACATAAACTTCCTGAACCTCTATAAAAGTAAGAATTATACCGTATAATTCCATTTTGCTCAGACAGTTACCAGGTGCGGTTTTCGGGTACTATGCTATTTCTAGGTGAAGTACGCATGGATTTTGCGTCTGCGCTCTGGTGTTTACTGTGATCTTCCCTCAAAATGCTTAATCTTCATAGCTGGGCTCCGCGCTTTGCCCCGGTCGCTACCTCAAAACGATTGGTTTATGTGTCTGGCGCAAGCCATGGCTCTTGGCAACCGTCCAGGTGAGGTGGAATTATACAGTCGCCTGTTATTTACTTTATTTGGAGCCGATAGATTGATTTACTACGGAGATACCTCCGTAGATACCCCCCCCCCTGTTTTGTGGCTCTTCTCTATTAAGACGAGTATACACGTGACGAGTAGTCTTCCACGAGGACACAGCGGCGATGTCGCCAGTAACTTATTCCTCATTTCAGTATAAAACAAGAACAAGAATTATTCACGAAAGAGATTTTAATTACGTTAAGTGATACGGTACATGGGGGAGATCGCATGGGTATTGAAACTGGTCTAAAAACATCTAAGATATACATCGTGGGATGACTAAAGCTATATATAATTAGCCTGAGATCTTGGGCTGAGCATTGATCTACTTTTGGACTTTAATATAAGATTTTATGGTACATTTCTCGTTATCTGAAACCTGTTTCACGAACAGTGGTCGTATTTTTCAATAATTAGCAGCGAGTGATAATATATGATATTAGGCCGGTAGGTACCGGCGAGGAAATCTCTGCCAAGGCCGAAGTGTTTTTGGAAATGATTAGGGGTTATACAAGGTACTAATACTTTATAAAACACTGTTACATAATCAATAATAGGAGTGATGGAAAGTACAATGACTTTGAAAGATGTGAATGCATGTAATGGTCCCAGCTGATGTTAGTTGATTAGTAAAGGGGTATTTGCTAGACCTCTTTACGTATACAATTTTTTGATTACTAAATGAAAAGAAACAAATGGGCGTACACAGCAGGTAAGGAAATAAGGCTAACAAAGAATAGCTAGATAAAGCTTATATATCTTTAGGTATATATTATTCTATAGGTGTTTTTAGTGATACAAAACGTCTCGACTTAAATGGCCCAAACAGCAAGACTAGTATCCTCCTACCAATTTGTCCTAAAATTCCCTGTAGTACACCTCAGTGAGTTGAGCTACTCAGCCAGACTTCATTATCATCGAAAACCCAATTCGTATCTATAATCCTCACCGAGTTTAGCTCACTCCACACATATCTTTTGACCCCATCAATGAGCTTAAAGTGCCTGTTTATCTGTTGAAGAATAGCTGTATCACCAAGTACTATCCCTACTTTGAGGTGATGTAATTGAAATAATTCGCCAAGACTGGCTTCGCTACTAACATCATGTGTAGTCCAGAGAACTCCCATCTGTGTCAAGCGAGACTGGATTGGCCCACAATGACGAATGTTGATACGTATCTTTTGTGTCCTAGGGGTTTGGTCGATGTGAAGTCCACCCTCTTGCTGATTTTCCTGATAGCTATGTATGTTCTTGACTTCTAGGACTACCGCCTTCTTGCCCTGTCTATCCACACTATTACGTTTCTCGATTAGGACCACCATACTAGAGTGAGTGTGACGGGTGTCTCGGTTCATAGGATATATATCTATGAAGTTGAGGTTTGAAGTGTGATGCAGGGGGTGTTTCAACCTCGTGTCAGTATTGATGGTGGTACGTGAGGTGGTGGTGAGACGTCAAGCTTGAGTGATGTTTGTTGTGGTATACAGCTAGCTAGTAGGTCTACTAAGCTTAAACAAGAAAATTTAAAGTATACATGATATTATTTAAAGGTATATATTTGTTTTATTGTAGATTATTCCGATATTCTCAAGTGGTTTTTTTCTTCTTTTTTGCCCTTTTTCCCTTTTCCCCCTTTTTTCCATTTCTTCATATTCCCTTTCTTTTCCTCGCTCCCTTTTACACAATTGGCTGTATTCCCCCATAACCTTCTAAAAATGTGATTGTTGACTGTTTTTGGGCTAGTCACGCAAAATACAGTGCTATATGCCCTTTGAGGTTCTTAAGATGTGGATTTGCCCATTCTTAAGAAACAACCTTACCGATGCTATTCCTGCCCGTCTATATTCTGGGTTTCGTACGGCACTTTTATGAGTGGAGTATCTCTAGCTATGTCCTGGGCATTTATATGCAACCCCGATTTTAGTAAAAGCTTGATCACTGTCAAATATCCACTTTTTGCAGCCCAGCGAAGAGGTGTCGCCCCATTTCTATCTCTAGTATCAACACTACTTAGTTGTCCCTAGATCTTGCTGTAACAACTCAGTAGCCGCCGGACTGAAGCTATATCTCCATAACCAGCTACCTCATGAAGTGCAGTCTTTCCGTTACTCTGTTGGGCGTTAATATTAGCACGATGTTTAAAGAGTAATCCTAGTATTTTACTGGCCCCATAATGCGCTGCTTTGTGGAGGGCAGTCATTTGGTTACTGTAGTCTAGGGCTTCTAGATGAGCGCCCCATTTACAAAATGTCAACAATTTTTTTGTTTGAAAAATATCGCTATGTGGAGCGCTGTTTCTCCGTATGGCCACTGATCCACTTTTATCCCTATATTTTTTGAGGCCTTGTTGCCCTTTGGAAAACGTGCATTAACATCTATCCCTTTATTTAAGAGGATCTTGACTAATGGTATGTACCTCCCTTGAATTCCCAGCAAAGTGCGGGCAATTCTGCTTTACTGTGTACTGCGAAGCTATGGAGAACGGAGCAAAGTGCTATAACTGTAGAACGGTCCACTTTGAGAAAGTTAAGTATATCTTTCTGTGCGAGGTAGCTAGCAATCCCATGAAATAATTCGTTTAGTAGCAGGGAAAGTGGTATCTTAGGTGTTCTTTTTCTTTTTCTTAGAAGCACTTCAGTAGGGATTAGCCTGCAGTAGAGTATTAATTCGTTAAAGAGAGGTTGGAAAATCTATAGGTATAAATATGTAGAATTAAATGGGCAGATCTCTTGAGAACTACTCTGCCAACGAAATTATAAGAGAAATCTAAAGAACCAGTGTAGAAATATAGATACTTAGAGAAGACAAAGGCCCCCATAAAAGCAAAAATGAGCACCAATAAAAATTATAATTATACAGAATCTGCTGAGAAGCTATTTCTACAATACTAACTATCCAAGCCGTGTCCCTGCCGTATTTATGATTAATTCATTCATTCATTTCCTGTTCCTACAAAATTCAATCACTTCAAATCACTCGTCTATTCCACCATGTGGTAAAAATGAATGAATGAATTAATTATAAGTATATGGAGCCCCCACCACGTGGTATACATGAACCACCTGGCCAAAGAAAGAGCATTTTTATACCTTTTATCTCTATTCACTCACTTATTCCGGATATATTCCTAAATAGGGTAAGGGCAGCCTGTTCTAGACCGCTTGAGCCCCAGGTATACAATTCTCTTATAGAATAAAGAGCCTAAAGCGACAGTACTGGCTTTACTCCACCTAGGGAAAAGTATGACTACGTTAAAAAGGGTAAGCTACATAAATTTTGACTAAGCCTAATTACAGTGAGGTGGGGTTCTGGCGCAGTGGAGAATTATCTAGTGAGATTGGACCTTCGCTGTCAGTAGATCCGTCTAGACCTGGCACGGCACAAACTCAAGCATCGTTTTGATATACCCTAGAAAATTCCCCATTGTCGGAACATTTATTATATAGCTATGGATGGGTTGAACTATTCTATACTTCAAGCGCTTCGAGAGCCTACTAACTCCAGAATCGTTCTTACTCTTAGCACTACTAATAGTACGCCTCAAAACCACTACCTAGAACTCTTTCATGTTGCTGTCATACTCTCGAATTATAGATTATCAACAGGCTAGATGAGCAGAGCGCCAAGTAGCCCCAGTCCCTAGTCACTTTCGGTCTTGATTATTGTAACTATATCCACACGTAGAAGATTATTCTCGCCATAAACGTTAAGTATGTACCCAACATGAAGTATAATGATAAAGGCACTATAGAATCTCTAGATATAAAAGACAATAGACTCCCAACCAGACCATTAAAACCATCAGCTCAGATCTTTACAAAAAACTCTTACCAAGCTCATAACTACCCCTCTTCTACCAAAAGCAGAAAGAAAAATAAAATCAATCTAATATTTCCAACCTACAAAAAGCCTACCCACAAGCCAACTATAATTCAACTCAAATACATCCTCATCTGCCTTCAAAACCTCAAGCACCACCAAGATTTCTATCAACACAGTCATAAGAGAAAATGTCAGGTATAACGTTGCCTGGGCCGCCGGCGGCGGCAACACTTACGGCCTAAGCATAAGGTACTTGAGTAAACCCATGTGGAAAAAATTACAATTGCTGGGAAGCACAGGTACTCTCTGATAGAGCATAGGACTCTTGATATGGGTTTTTTTTAATGGGTCTAAAGTATAAGTGTGCTGTCACGAGAACTTCGAGAAGCCTTGTGACGGGTATTGGAGTGGGAAGTTTTGTAAATCTTATTAGTGTCTGGCTTAATTTTTCTGAGAGATAGGGAGATAGGGGTAAAGTTGGAGGGATATCTGGGCTGTCTGATTTCTTTGTTGGTTTTATTTTCCTTTTTAGATGGTGTTGCTTTATGCTCGTTTTGTATATTTTATTACTATCAGTCTAAAGATATTATTTATCAGGGGTTTTAAGTAGTGATGTTTATTTGGCGTTGAGGGTTTTTATTTCATCTTAGATTTAAGTGTGAGGGACTTATGTTTCAGGCAAGTGTGATGCTATAGGGTTTCGTGAAGACACTACACTGAATGAATACATGAGTGATGTCTCATGATCACTAGCACGCACAGATCCCCTAGATAAGAGTAAACCACATTCAACACACCCCAAGACGGCAGCCATTACCTCCTATATTCCATATCTTAACCATAGGTACATACAGCTCAGGCCAACACTCATTATTGTCCACGGTCAATTTACACATACGGAAAAGATGCCAAGCCGGATGATCACAACAACGCATGGACCAACAGAACGTATGAACAAAAAAACACAAATACTTTTTCCTCCAAAACTAAAACTACGAAATATACAATAGCTGACATTTCTAGAATTCTCCTATAGTTCTTCCACCGCCCCGCCTCAAAAAAAACAAAAAGACTTAGTTGTTCTCGGGTCGAAGAGACCTAACAGCCTTTCCGGCACGCCAGATCTCAAGGTTCCTAATCTCCTCCAGCTCGGCCTCAAACTTCTTGCGGTAGTCAGGGTCAGAGTTGTACTCGAGGGAACGGGTGGTCTCCTTTCCGGTCTTGACAGAGTCGTAGAGATCGTTGAAGACGGGCTTGAGAGTATCCTTGAAGCGGTTGGTCCAGTCAATGGCACCACGACGGGCGGTGGTGGAGCATGCAGCATACATCCAGTCCATACCATTCTATATTAGATAAAGTCAGTTTTACCTATTCCTGGAGGGGACTAATATGGGGTGACTTACGGCTCCAATCAAAGGGTAGAGAGACTGGGTAGCCTCCTCAACAGTCTCATTGAAAGCCTCAGATGGGGAATGGCCACGCTCACGGAGAACCTCGTATTGGGCGAGGAACATACCGTGGATACCACCCATTAAGCAACCACGCTCACCGTAGAGGTCCTAGAAGTTCATTAGTCCCACTGATAATAAGAAAGTACATATATATGAATGGGTTACTCACAGAGTACACCTCCTTCTCAAAGGTAGTCTCGTACATGTAACCGGATCCAACAGCAACACCAAGGGCAATAGCCTTCTCTTTGGCCTTTCCAGTAACATCCTGCCAGACGGCAATTGAAGAGTTGATACCACGGCCGTTCTTGAAGAGGGTACGGACTGTCCTTCCAGATCCCTTAGGAGCGACAAGGATGACATCGATATCAGTGGGGCACTCAACCTTGGTCAAATCCTTGAAGACGGGGGAGAATCCATGGGAGAAGTAGAGGGTCTTGCCCTTTGTGAGTTGGGGCTTGATTGCGGGCCAGGTCTCGGATTGGGCGGCGTCAGAAAGGAGGTTCATGATGATTGTACCCTTTGAAATAGCCTCATCGACCTCAAAGAGGTTGGTGCCAGGGACCCAGCCATCTTGGATTGCGTCATTCCATGATGCACCGTTCTTTCGGACACCTAGAGGTTTATATTAGGAGTTGTGTTTTATAAAGAATTGTTGGATGGGAGCATACCGATGATGACATTCAAGCCGTTGTCTCTCAAGTTAAGACCCTGTCCATGTCCTTTACTAACAGTTAGACCCTCAATATCCCTAGGACATAGACCAAACCACAATAAGTGACAAACCTTGAGAACCGTATCCAATTAAAGCGAGAGTATCATTCTTGAAGTAATCCTGTAAATTATATCACTGTAAGCTACTATGCCTTACTCATATGGAATACATTCAAGAGTGAAAAATATTTCCCTCTGCCTAACTATCGATGACTCACCAATAGCTTCTCCCTAGGCCAGTCGGCACGCTCTGTATAGATTTTGTCAGCGATTGGTCAAAGAAAGAAAGAAAGAAAACTGTAATGCTCAATTGAATTGAATTGACATACCGTATACATCCTCCTTGACACCAGCAAAGTCAATAGTCTTAATACCCCTCTTCTGAATAGCGGCCGGAATACGAGGAGCGATAGCAACAGTAGCTCTCGCAGCAGTGAAAGCAGTCGCAATAGCCCTCTTCTGGACGGGCGCCGCAATCTGGCGGGCAACGTTTGAGCGAAGTGCTCTGGTAAAAGTACGCGAAGCCATTGTATTGTATGAAGATATCAAGAGGGCGAGTTTTTGGAAGGTGGAGGAGCACGGAAAGGGCGGAAAGATGAAACTGGTCAGTTTTTTTTCTTCCTTGAGGGGGGTTTTATTTTTCGTTTTCGTTTTTTTTTTCTGCGTGGGGAAGAAAAAACTGAGCTAAGCTAGGGTCAGGGTCACGAAGAAACCTACAGCCGAGTAAATAGCTTGGCAGAGAGGTGCGACATCTACTGTCACTCGTACCCTGTAGAACTGCTACAAGGAGCCCTGGAATTACAAGGGAACATACAAAGATTATCCCTATCCTGTCCTATCGTATAATATCCTATTTCCATTCCCTCAAAAGCCAGCTATTCTCAGGCAGTGGTAGATTCACTATGTCTTGGCATATAGTACATAGTATCGCGCTTACCCAAAGCACTATAGGCAACCCTGCACAAAAAACCAACTTACCCCAGATTCCCATACTTTATCCAAATAAATCAAAATGCCCCCTTATATCCGCCATGAATGACCACCTAAACCTCTATATCACGGAACTAACGGCCGGCAGTAGAGCTGAGAGTACTGATCGAGATGACTTATTCCGCTCAAGCCATAATTGCCGTTTTCCATTACCGAGGCCGGACTTTCTGGATATTAGTATTCTCTATATATATATCAAATAATATATACGGAATTAAGGACTGGCTGTATGGGAGGGAATCCAGGTAAAGGAGAAAATTTAGCCATAGAGCATAAAGGAAGGTACACTATAGTAGAAGCCCTCTCACCACCACTGAGCCCTTTAGTAGTGCGACATCGAAAACTTGAGCTACCATTACGTAAAGAAAATAAAAGATAGAGCTAAGCGAGAAACGAAGAAAGAATTACTCGTGTCACAGAGAATTACTATGTGTTACACCTATATAACTAGACTATCTCTAAGGAGAAGTATTTCCATTCCTATCAGGGTGTGACCAAGTGTAATACTTAATAAGCCGTCATCAAATATAGAAGGGCAACTTGTCCCCTTAAACCCCTAGTAAATTTAGTTGATACTTTTTTATAAACGTGGGTTGTTTAATAATCCTTCTACCACCACAATACACTCTCCCCAACTCTTACGTAGTAGTTATGTATTCTAGGTAACTATATGTAGTTAAGGCACTGAGTGGATAGTTGTCTCTATGGATAGCAAAATATACTTTAGTCTTTCAGAAACCTGACTTTCAGATCTCACACTCTTTCCCTTGAGGATTTATAGCTATTTAGAAGTATATTTACCACTGAGAAGCTTAAGATAATTGTTGGCCCATCGATTTTTAGGGAGTTTTTTGTGTAGGGTGTTTTTGGCCTTTCGCTACCACAATTATGACAGACCAGTTATTATATACCGTCCGCCGTACCCCTAGTATAAAGCAACACCAGCTCTATCATTAATTACATGTAGCAATTCAGTACCAAAAGAATACCCCCTTTAATAAAAGTGCTTGACTAGTATAAATCTGTACCAACAACCCAAAACATTGTCAAGCGGCCTCCACTAGAAATAACCCCTCACCGAAAAAGACGAATAATTGCCCTATTCTAGCTATAGTGCAATTACCACACAACTTCATAACCTATCACTCGCTAAAAATCAGAATATAAGGTGGCAATACAGCCTCGTTGCCCACCCCGCTATCAATCAAGCTGAGGGAAAAACACAACCTACTTAGGAGTTCCTCTCCAACACCTCATTTACCATAAGTTCCCAAGTCAATAGCGTGTTGATGAATGTAACCGGAGGGTACCGAGAGCAAGCACTTCACGCTAGCAAAA
Source organism: Verpa conica (assembly GCA_033030425.1). Classification (NCBI taxonomy): domain Eukaryota; kingdom Fungi; phylum Ascomycota; class Pezizomycetes; order Pezizales; family Morchellaceae; genus Verpa; species Verpa conica. The sequence goes on from JAUFSD010000003.1 coordinate 421,234, forward strand.
TAACAGACACCTGCATATATATTATGCACATCTCTACGTAATAAACAAAGCCTCAATATCAGATCTTATGCAATAATATACCCATGTTCCTCTTAAATAAAGAAAGAAGGCCAACAAGCGCAATGTATTCACACCATAAAAGAAAGAAAATGGTAGAAAGTCGCTAACTAGCACAATATCAGTGTAATATCAACGGAACAAAATAAGTCAACAGATTGAAACCCGCCCGCCCGCCGAGTTTAAGCATGTTCTCCATCTATAAAAAAAATAGAGCGCTGCTTGGAAGGTATAAATCCCACAGCTAACGAGACAAGAAAAAGAGAGGAAGACGAGAATAATAAACGGAAAAGAAAAAGAAAAAGGGCCGTCTATTTCATCTTGAAGCAGTAGAACAAAATGAATAGAAATAGTGCAAAGAACAAAAATGGCAATAGCAAATCTCACGCCTCAGGACGCTTTCTCGACTATGATAACCCCCCCTCATCCTCTAGTTATCCTAAACATCTCCACCTCATTTCAATACTCTTTCAAACTGCACATTCTTGATGAAGCCACCCTGCATAGAGTTCTTAACGTTCCGTATAAAGTTGTCTCTCGTAAGTCGGAGGTCCTCCGCCGCTTCCTTGTTAAGAGGGTCCGATGGGTTCGGTTCAAGGAAGAGAAACTATGTGTACTGGTCAGCCTACTTATCTCTAGCTCCTAGAAACCCAACAAATACCTGTAGCCCAACCATAACTGCGTTCAAGTTCAATACCGGCTTCCAATCCTCACGGAGAATATTCAAACAGATGTTCCCCTCGAGGTCAATATTGGGATGATAGATCTTCTGAGTACACTTGACCTTTGGTGGCTCATGCGGGAAGTTCGAGTTGATGGCGAATGTAAAGTTGAAGGACCCACCCTTATACATGCCTAACACCCACGTCAACTACACAATCAAACGGTGAGGAGAGTGAGAAAATGAGAACAAACCTTCGTCAGGCTCAATAGTCAACTCAAAGTTCAAGACATCCTCTGGGTCCGGAAAGTTCGTCTTCATAGTCGGTGGTAGCGACAGCTCTGTAAGATCTTTCCCCCATCACAAGTCAGTCCCCGAAAAGCATCAAAAAAAAAGGCCCACCAAGATAACACACCTTTCTGGGTCCTCAACTGAGCAGCGGTAACCTTCTTTTTCGGGCCCCCCTCAGCTTTAGAAGCAGCATCCGCCTGTTTTTTCTGTTCGTATCCGGCCCCATGTTAGCTCTGTTCTACTCTGCTTTGCTCTAATCTTCGCCTCCCGCCCCCCCCGTAGAGTAAATAAACCCAAGAGAATCCTAACTCACCATAGACCAAATCTTCAACATGATGATTTATTTACTCTCGACCCGTAACCCAAAGTCCACTGAGAAAGAACTAGGCTGTCAGATGGCGACCGACAGAAGTGAGATAGTTAACGTAAACCAAGTGGCGACAGACAGACGCTGGTAACCGTTCGTCTATCAGACAGGGATCAATAAGCCGATGGAGGAAAAGAGAAAGACACTCCTCTATTTATTATAGAAAAGGAAACAAAAAAGCGATCCTCAAGACAGTAGCGCGGGGTAGGTGTAAACCCTTGGGGGACAATGTTGCTGGCTGGTGGTGGTGGGGCTCAACTGAAGGGAGGAGGAAGGCAACCACGTCAGGTTAGGGAAGATGACTCGCACTGGGTAGGGGGAACCTCATGCAAGTTACAGAGCTGGTAGCACATAGTAGGTATGAGCAGCCGATAGATAACTCCTGGTAGCGATTCTCTTCTTTCAGGACCAGAGGGTGCCTGAAGTTGCTCTTTGTGTATCTACATGTAGTTCACACCACGTTTGAACACGACTCACGCCAGATCTCTCACCGGTCACGATTGCAATATTCTAATATGACCCCTCATGATGAAATTGGCAAGATCAAAATTCCAATTTTCCGAGAGAATACAATACGTAGCCTGCAAACAAAACCAAATTCCATAATCGATATGCTAAGAGTAAAAAAACTAATGTGTTTGTCCCCCCTCTGCCAGCGCATTTGAAAAAAAAGATCAGGTAAGGAATGTGGCAAAGAACAGAGGAGAGACGCATCAAAAAAAACAAAAAAGAGAACACCAATACCCCGAACCCTTATTCCCCCTTCCCGTACATCCTTTCAGTATTACAATTTCTGGTCCTCAGGTAAAATTTTCTCCCTTAGTTCCTTTACACGACTCTCTCACACTCTTGGAATGCTTCTTCGTCACTTGCATCGAGTACATCATACTCGTCATCAGTCAAGAAGCTATCAAGATCATCGGCGATAGAGCTAATATCAACCTCCTCGTCAGAATCCCCTTGCAGGCTCCCTGTATCTTCAGATGCAACAGACGCAGCAGGTACAGATACGGTCTCAATCTCGACTCTTGCAATACTTAAATCCTCAACAGATGCAACGGGGCTCTCAACAGGAAGTCTGGGGAAGATCATTTGCGAAGAAGCCTGTGAGTTATCAACAACACTCTCAGCAAAATCTTCAAACTCATCCTTGATCTCAGCAACAGGTTCTTCCTCAACCTTGGCTACCTCGACCATGGGCTCCATAACTGTCGGCTCCTCGACCTTTGGAGGCTCAACAACCTGGATATCACACCAAAGCTTGCTTCCAAATCGAGTTCCATCAGGGGAAGTCAAACGCCAGTATGAGATGTGGCGGCGGTTGGCGTGAAGAGGTGCCTTTAAGTTTACAGAAAAGCTGACAGTTTCGCCAGATGCAACTTCATGCTCGATTGTAGTAACGTTAATGAGCTCGGGATCGAACATGTAGTCTCCAGCAGTGAACTGGGGCTGAACACCAGCAGGCCAGCAGGCTGGGCCGCTGTTAACCAACTGCCAAGTCTGCGAGAAAGAAGCACCGGCAAAAATGATAGCGCCATCTTGAACAACTTCGCTGATAAATTTTGCTTGGAGGAGTTCTGGTTCTCTTACAGTCTCGACAGAGCTGGAGGTAGAAAGCTCAACAGGTTCGGGTTCCGCGATACTTTCTGAGGCAGGCTGATACTCCTCAGTAGGCTTAACATCGGCAACAGTCTGGACCTGTGTAGCAGCGTTGGAAGTAGCAGCAGGTGGGTTATAATGACCATCACCCATAACTCTGGAATTCTGTGAGTCTGGCTCCATGGTTGTAACATGAACATTGCGAATAGGGGTCTTGAGCTTGATGAGAGGATGAGTTGCATTGTGAGGATTAATTGGGGAAGCTTCGCATCCGGCACAGAAATCGGTATCGGGGCAGACAGCACACTTATATCTATCGCCATCGATCCAAGAACGACGAGGCTTATCAGCACACAGGGGACCATCACAGTAAACTCCAAAATGTTTCACTGTAGATCCTCTGGAAGCCATAGCTCCAGCCACAGGTAGTGGGTCGTAGATAGGAACAAAGCGATGGCCATGGTGAGAAAGCGGCGCAGAGATGATGCACTTAGCACAGTAATCCCAGTCTGGGCAGTTCATACACTTATGCCTAACACCATAGATTTGCTAAACTCAAGTCAGCATTTGAAGTAGCTCTTGGGCAGCGATGTGGTAAATACCTTCTCACAGCCATCACAGATAGCATAGTGACGGAAGTTTCGGCCGGGAGCAAGAAGGCGGATTGCCAGAGGATCAAGCTTGGTTTCCTTGGTAGCAGGAGCGAACTCGTGACGAGGGTGGTGTCCGTGCCTCAATCCAACGTGACAAGGAATACAAACATCGTAGTCATCACATTGAACACAGCTAACAAACTCATTCTCAGGAAGGACTAAAATATCGTAAGTATTGGATTATATATGTGCACAAGAGAATTAATATGCTTACCAGCAACGCAAGAATTACAGGTACGAGTAATAACTGGAGTTTCCTTTTCAGCTGGCTCAGGGGACTTTGCTTTGATTGACTCAGTAACACTAGACACGATGCTTCCACCAGCCAAGGTACGCTTAATCAACCAGTGAGCAGAGTCCTTGCAATGAACACCACGGCCGACACAGGTTTGACAAAGATCATAATCTCCCTTATCACAGATACCGCAATGGTAATGCACATCGTAGATGTTGCCATCGCAAGAATCACAGAAAATTGCATAGGTGAAAGCTGGGGCCTTGTTGGGCGGGGACGAAAATCCGCTCGGAAGCTCAGCCGGGAGGATCTGAGAGGCTGGGAGAGTCTGCGAAGCAGTGAATGGAGCCGGTACCGGTGCTTCTTTCTCGTGTTTTTCAACCTCTTCACGAACCGTCTCACGGAGTTTGGTAAGATACTCCTCGCCATTCAAGAAAGACGAAACTGCATCAGCAACAGCTTTGTCAAGCTGAGCTGGGGAAACTTCAACATTCGCAGGAGTCTGAGGCTCTGGGGTGGCTACGGATGGCGTGAAAAGGGAAGTGGTTGAAGAATACGCTGGGGGCAAAATGCGTTCAGTGACAACCGGACTATTTGCAGGGGCAGTTTCTGTAGAGAAAGAAAAAAAACCGTGGTGTTAGCGGAGCCGGAGATTAGCCCATATAGTAAGAGTAAAATATCACTAACCACTATACTCCTCAGCCGGGTAAATAGGAGTAGCCTTAATCCTCAACTTCAGCTTAGCTTTGGCAGCTCGGTAAAGCTGCTTGTAAACGGCCGGATTCTTCGGGTCAAGAGTAACATAGCTCCCCGCACTGTCGGAGTATCTTTCAAACAAAACCTCTTGGTCAAGAGGAATAACAAGCAACTCTCGAAGCTATATGGTCGTTAGTGTATATTCAAGCTATCTACCTACCCGTACCCATTGTATAAGGCTGGTTGCCTGAACAAACCAAGCGGGGTAGCCAAGCGAGAACAGGAAAGGGAGAAGATAGAAAACAAAAGTTGCAGTACCTTATTTGGGAGAACGTTAGCACCGAGATCTCTCAAGGCAAGCTTGAACCGACGTGTTTGGTTCCCAATGGTGATCTTTGCAGTGATGAGAGTATCTGGTGGGAGGGTGCTGTGGCTAGCCATGACGACGACTAAAGGCCCAGCGGGTGTATTAGACTGATAAGATTTGTTGTTACACTGAGCTGCAAGATGATACCGGGGCTAAGTGATGGGGAGGGGGGACTTGTGTTGATGGAAGACACTGATGAACGTGGTCCGTAGAGGAGAGAAGGAGAGGAAGAGAAGAAGAGAAGAAGGAGAAGAAAGGTTGGGGTAGATGGAAGGAAGGAGTGAGTATGACAGTGATGGAGATGTTCTAGCGGCGGTAGGAAGCAGCACGAGCGGCGTAGAGTAGCGTTGTTAGCGTAAGCAACATTATGGGTGTGGAGGGGGCGACTTCTTGTTCCCGCCAGGCAGCCAACTATTGCTAGGTAGTACATGTGTATTGCACCTCCTCTTCCCTTCCCCAGCCACGGGCACCCCACCAACCAATCACTACTCTGTGGCCCCATCGGGGTTGGCGCGTGAGTCGCTTTCCCCCCGGCCCCGGGATAGTACCGACCCATGCTGACGACGTTTCTATTTCACTATGAGCCCGCGCAGGCTTCACTACTTGTATGGTATGGTCGTGTGCGGTGGCATCCCGAGAGGACTGTATATGTGTGGAAAGTTACGCAGATCCTTCGCCGCTTTAACACACATACCCCAAACGCGCCCTTCGGAAACACGACAAGATAATTCGCAAGAACCTCCCATTACGAACTGGACGAAGCAACCGATCAGGCCCTCTCGTCATCCGGCTTATACAAAATTTCACTACCGGGGAATCCCCTTATCGTTATCAGCTTTTAGTGAATCCCATACAGTGGAGAGAGAGAAAGTACGCTCTTTCACCCTCGGCCACTTCATCGCCCACCCAACCAACCCCCCCCTACAAACAACTTTGGTGTGCCCACAAAGATGGCGAGGCAAGTGGCGATCATGAAACATCAAGTACGAATACAATCAAATAAATTGCCCAACTCGGCGGCAAAGAGCCTCACATCAGGCAACCAGTGCGCAAGGGAAAAAAAGCTCAAGCACACATACGTAGCCATACCTGGACAGCCGCATAACGGCAGACAAATCGGCGCCTTGTAAATCTGCAGTTCCCAAAGTGATTCACATCTCGTGTATCACAAGCCGATAACTACCATAGGTGGGAAACATTATACAAATGAGAACCAATACAAATAATACGATGGTGTTATCACTAATGAGCGAACCAACAAGGCTCTGGCTCGAACCTCCTTGTAAAGCCTTCCCCAACGCCACTTTTTAGCAACAACATGAACTTCATAGTGAACTGCTTTACAACCCTTCGTTTCATATCTATCCACTTCTGGAACTTCCGGAGTTTCCATAGAGATAATTAATAATCCCCATCCCATCTCCATCCGATTTCAGCACTCCAGCTAAAAAACAAAAGACGAGAAGAAGAAAAAGAAAAAAATAGAAAGTCAAAGAAAGGGGGGGGGGAACCGAGTAGAGACTAAGAAATTGATGGATTTAATAATAGGCTAGGAAAAAAACCCCACTTGATAGAAAATTCAAAAGAAGAGAACCCAGGCTTCTATTAAACATGATCACGCCCCACCACTATTTTTTATTTAGAAAACCCGAGGAATATGGAATGGGAAGAGAGGGAGAATATTTGGGTAAGAGGATGAAAAAGAACTTCCCAGAAAGAAAGAGAGTATGAAATAGGAGAAGAGACTACAACCACAGGGGAAAGCAATGTAACCTAGACAAAAAGTAACTGCAAGCGAAAAATCTCAACAAGTCCGTCCGATAAAAAAATCCAGGAACATAAACAATCGATGAAAGTGAATGCAGTAGGTTAGGTAGGGAAGTTTTAACCTTCTCATTTGACTAGAAGAACAAAGCAAAACAAAAAAAGGAGCATAAGTTTTTTTTTTCTTCCATAAGGTCCAAGACCACATCAAAGTCGGAACAAATCAATAACCTCGTACAGATCGCAAGAAATATAAAAGAAACGAACTCATAACTTAAAAAAAAATAGCCGAAGATGCGATCAAAAAAATATAGACGCATAGAACCAATACCAAAGAAGTTTGCGAGAGAGCTACAGTGAACCAGAAGCAATTGGGTAGCAAAATATAATGCAGAGGACAAAAAAACGGGTGCCTCATTAGGGTACCAAAGGATCTACTGTGTGTAGTAGACGCCTTGTTGATGCGGTGTATGGGTTGTAGGGTAATAATACACCGCCCCATTTGCCGGAACGCCATTCACAGAGCCATCAGGCGCTGGGGTAACCGCCTGGGGATAGTAAAATTGATTCGGATCCCAAGCTGGAACAGTCGGGACAGTCGAGTAGAATACCATTCCATTACTCTCCTGCGCAATTGTTGTGGGGCCAGAAGGAGTGGCGGTCGATACAGGTGGCTGAGACTGATGCTGCTGGACAGGGTGGATGACATAATGGCTGGGTGCTCCATTTGGCATTGGTGAAGGGCCAGAGGGGACGTATGGGGGCGGCGGGGGAACAAAAGTCCGGGGGTCATGGTGCATAGGCTGAGGGTGAGGCATTGGATGCATAATTGGCTGCTGATGGGGGTATGGGTAGTAGGCTCCTTGTGGCGGGTAAGAGGATGGGTGAAAGGTTCTAGCATGAACAGCACCTTCTGGGATGTGCGAGAGTGGTGTTCCAGAGGTCTGGGAGGGGTAAGAGGGGTGTCGGGAATGAGCATACATGTTGTGTGGGAGATTAGGTGTGGGGATGTTTTCTGGATAGACCCCACTATACCCTTGATAGTGCATGACTGCAGGAGAGTCAATCTCCGCAACATTGACAGCCTTTTGGGGTCGTGGTTGGTGCATTGGGATCTTTGGTGTAGCCCTGTGTTCACGGTATGGAATGGGGTTTACTGATGGGGTGTAGGATGGGGGTGGGTGCTGGGGTACCACTTTTGGGGTAGGTGCTTGGGGTGGGTTTTGAGCTGTATTCTGGGGTGTTGGTGTCTGGTGTTGTTGTGCTGCTGGCTGTTTAGGCGTAGCAGGCCCAACTGGAAGCTTGACGACAGGCCTTGTTGGAGTCTCTTCCAAAGGCCTCGATGAAGATGAGTCGACATTAGCGTTTGATGGCTGGGGTTGCTGTTGCTGAGGTTGCTGCTGTTGAGTTTGCTGCTGCTGAGGTTGCTGCTGCTGGGGTTGCTGCTGTTGCTGTTGCTGTAGCTGTTGCTGTTGCTGCTGCTGCTGCTGCTGCTGTGGTTGCTGCTGGTGTGGGGCTTGTACTACCGTTTGGAGTAGGGGCCTAACCTCGTGCTGCAAGGACGATCTTCTTGACATTCCCACTGAGGGCGAATAGCCAGTGGAACCTCCATATACACTTCTTCCCTGACTGTAGAAATTACCTCTACCCCTTCCTCCCCCACCTCTGATATATCCAGAACCCCCAGGTCTCATCGCCCTTGGAATAAAAATGAACGACCGTGTAGGACTCGGGTAGATATATCGTACAGGAGCGTCTGGAAGAGCAATCCGAACTGGCTTATCTCTCCGAAGCGGGGGTCGGTGGTATGGGAGCCTTGTATAAACCTTAGAAGGAACCTCGCTGAAGGTTATAGGAGCCTTCATTTCTGGAAGGTTAACCTGAATTTGTACATTTCCTTTGTAGACCGTCCGCCCAAAAGACCGCGGCGAGTCCCCACCTCCACGTTGACGATTATTCACAAAGGGCTGATTGTTATTCTGGTAGGCTGGTTGTGGACGACGTTGTTCTTGGTATTCCTCGTGCATATCGTGCTGCCACTGCTGTTCCAAAGGTGCAGCCTGTGGAGTGAAGTCACTTCTAGAGAGTGTTAATCCATATCCATAGAGCTCTAGGAGCAAGGTCTTTAGAATAGAGAACTCGTGAACTTACCCAGGAAACCTTCCCCTCCCTCCTCTTGCACCACCTCTGAAAGGTCTAAACCCATTGCTCCCCTCCGCATGCCTATGATCATGTAGATAGAAGCCACCTCTGTTCGGCACAAAGGTAGGATCCGCATCCCTCCGTTTCTTGTAATCCTCGTGGTCCCCGCGCCTTTTATCTTGAGGCCTCTCAGACTGCTGGTCATCAGCCTGTTGCGATTCCTCGGCCCCTTCAGCCACTTCAGCCGTATCCTCAGTAGAATCCGCCTCTTGTGGTGTTGGTCCTTCCGCAACATCCTCCCCCATATCCGCAAAGTCTACTACCTCCGCATCTTCCGTGCCCTGCATCCCATTCAGCATCACCTCCGTATCGCCCTTCATTTGGTGTACCTCCCCCGCCTTCCCCTTCTCACCGGCAGAAGACTTTCTATGCCCATTCGCCTTCGGTTCGCCTCCGTTCGCTACCGTAGGGTCCACGACCTCCCCCTCATCCACTTCATCCCCCTCCTCATCAGTGAGTGATCCCTCTGTAGCAGCATCATCGTCACTGATCCCCGAGTCATCAGTGTAAGAATCTTCCTCTCCCCCTAGCTCCTCATCCTCATCCTCTTTCTTGCCTCTGCGGCGGGAAACGAGGGGATTCTTGCGGCGCGAGGCAGCTGGCATGATGGGGGTTGTGGATATGGGGCCGCTGTGGCAAATTCTGTAGCGTAGCCTGGACTCGACTTGTTGGCCGGTTTATTTGTTTTATTTATCCGTCGGGGAAGATTACTTGGAAGCAGTGCGCGCGCGCGGGGTGTTGTGGTATCGAATGAGCAAATAATTGAGTTACCAAGGTCAAAGATGACGAAAGAGCTGGTTGAGAAAGAAAGAAAACCTTTTTAGGGGTTGCAAGATTTCAAATTTTTTTTAAGTTCGGGAGCTGGGGTTAAATAAAAAGGGTGGACTTCTGGTTTTTGTCTTTGGTTTTTGGTTTTTTAACTTTTCCCGTTCGATTAAAATAAGCTTAAGGTGAAAGAGTTTCGTGGGCTCGTCAAGTCATAACAAGAGAAAAAAATAACAATCACAAAAAAAAGGAAAGAAAGAAAGTGAGAAATGGAATCTTCTCTGCTGTTGGTGTAGAAGAAAAGAATAAACCAGGAAAGCGAATGATTGGCAATAGCCGTTAGCGGGATGAAGTGTCCGTATGTATTGCTCAGTGCAACAGTGAGTGATGGTACGAGAGACGGGTGATGAAGCCGTTCGATAGGAGAAAGCAGTGAATAGAGTACAGGTATGTAGTAGCAGTAGCAGTAGCAGTAGCAGTAGCAGTAGAGGTAGATATAGATATAGATATAGATATGGGAATAGAGATAGAGATGGAGATGGAGGATAGAGGATTCTGGATACGGACAGGTGAAGAGAAAGGAGGGGGAGGAGGAGGGGAGAGGGGGGACAGCAGAAGAGATGGGAAGAAAGCAGGCAAGCAATCAACTTGACAGTTCTCACACTTCTCACGCTTCTCACGCTCACTCACTCTCTCTTCTACTCCGTCGCTGTGTTCTTCTGTATGCAGCCGCGTCTCCTTTTTTTTTCCACTTCGATCCCAGGTTGATGCGTCAGTGCCAAGGCCCACACACTTTTCTTGCCTTCTCACCAGAATGCAGAACGCCTGCAGAACACCAGCAAGCACTGCCCAGAAAGCTTGGAAGAAGAAAATCTGTAATTGCGTATTTCTCCTCGAGTGGGTTGCCTCAAGCCGAGCAGGGGAGTAAAGCCGTGCACTCCGACTCAGAAGTGATATGTAGATATCCACTCAACCCTCCAACCACAAGCCCGCTGTCAACAAAGGAAAAGGTAACAGGTAATTTCAATCATCTCCACGAACCACGGCTGAACAGAATCAATCCCCTTGTTCCCCCCCTCCTTCAACTCCCCCCCCCCATACACAAAGAACCACCTGGACAATGCCGCCTGAACGTTCATAAGTACGTGTTAGTTTATATTGCCTTTTCTATTGAGATCTCCGGTCTATGTCTACCATGCAGAGAAAAGGAAAAATGTGAAAAAATGTGAAATTTGAGTAATCCACCGATAAAAACGTCCTACTTAGACGCCCTACTACCACTACGGCCAATGATAGTGTGACCGGCTACAGAACACAAACCCGAAGGAAATAATGCGCTCTAGTAGTTATGAGCCACAACAAACAAATGTACCCACCAATAGCTAATTATACCCCCCTAAAAAGACACAAGGAAATAAAAAAAATAGTAGTAATAGTAATAATACAACCTAATACCCGAACAAAGACATAGTGACATTAGACCTTCCATTACCAAACAAAGACATAGTAACAATACCTAATAATAATACACTAACACCATGCACTTCCCATAGAACATCTCTATAACAGGAAAAACTCCTTAGACCCACATTAAGTATTCCTCTCTACATTATTAGTTGCTAATATCTACGCCCCTCCAGTGCTTCTACGCTTTACCCCACCTTTCCTCCCAACGATGTACGCCTTCGCCTCCTTCACCAGCTGCGGGTCCTCTTTACTCTGCTTCAAGGCCTGTATCATGGCAGTAAGACTCCCTTCGTTCTGCATATGTGCGCATGCTGTTGACCTTCCATAATGTGCAATCCCGCAAAGCGGGCAATACTCCACTCCCATTTTCTTAAGCTTGCATTGACCAAGAGCATGACGTTTTAAGCAAGCTCTGCACTTGCGAGTCTCCCCAGGGATGTTTTCGACAGGAATTATTTCGACCCGCTTAAAAACACGGTCTTCAGGTTTCTTAATCTTGCATCGACCAAGATCATGACGTTTCAAGCAAGTCCTACACTTAGGAGTCGCCCGAGCGGCGTTTTCGGCAAGAATTACCTCGACCTGTTTGGAGACATGGCCTTCAGATCCCTTGGCCTTCTTCGACCTTGGCAGTTGCTGTGGCAGGTACTGTGGAGGAGCTGAAATAGGAGCCATGGGAGCCATCGGAGCCACTGGAGCAACAGAGTAACCATGAGTCATAAAAGTCCCCTGGTGGGGAAGTGTTACAAGTGGTGCGACTGGTACAACTTGTCCTTGCTGATAAGCTGGGGCTGAGGTACCATGTTTTGTCAATACTCTATCCTGATACTTAGCAATCCGTTGCTGCAGGTCCAATCCATCTAACCCATCGCCCATGTCTACCGCCATCTCATCATCACTTTCAGTCTCCGGGTCCTCTTCGGCACGGAACTCTTCGTCATCGCTTGGTACGGACTCCACATTCCCGTTCGGCTTCTTCGGTGATGACTCCTGAAACTCATCATTAGGGAGGCTATAATCCACCTTCTTCCTCCTCTTCCCCCTGCCAAGCTCTTGTGCTGCCGCAGCTGCTGCCATGCGCGCTTGTTCTTCACGTTCCGCAAGAAGCTTATCCCAGAAACCGATATCCATGTCCCCTTCACTCGTATCATCCCCGAGACCACCCTCCTCAAGAGCACCTTTATCATTGGCCCACACTCTCGCAAAGCTAAACGCATTCTCTGCGCCCGCAACCTCAGTAGTCTTCGTCTCCTCGATCGTACTACGATCAAGTAGTCTATCCACACCATCACTATCATACTTAATCCTCCTCTCCTCTAACACACCCTCATCTTCAAACAGCGCCCTTGCCCCAAACTTTAGTACGCTCTCCACATCAACCTGCTCCTCATCATCGCCTTCAGCCCCCATCTTCTCAATGATGAGGTGGTCAAGCGACAACTTCTTCTTCCCAATCTGCATAATCTTCTCTTCCGCCGTATCTCTCGTGACCAGATGAAACACAAGAACCTTATTCTTCTGACCAATACGGTGCGCACGACTGAGTGCCTGGATATCCTGATGTGGGTTGAAGTCAGGATCCAAGATAATGACTGTATCTGCGGTCGCCAAATTAATCCCCACCCCTCCTGCGCGCGTCGAAAGCAAGAACGCAAAGTCAGTAGACCCCGGACGATTATAAGCATCAATCCTCCTTTGCTTTTCCTGTGTATTCGTGCCTCCATCAAGTCGCTGGTAGCTCATTCCCAAACCTGCCAGGAAATCTTCCATAACGTCTAGCATGCCTAGAAACTGCGAAAACATGAGTACCCTGTGCCCTCTCTCCTTTAGCTTAGGAAGCATGATGTTGAGTAACTCAAACTTGCTCCCTGCTTCTATGAGGTTACGGTGGAGTGTTTCTTGATCAAATGCCCGATCTTCAATGTCATCACTGTAGAAGAAGGGGTGCCCGAGGACTTTCCGAAGCTGCATTAGTACGTTCTTGAGATTCCCAGCTCTCGACTTATCCCCCGGGTTTCTGAAAATCGATTTGATGAGTACTGGATCTTGTGCCAGGATAGACTTATACAGCTTGCGTTGAAGGCTTGACATAGTAACCGGCACAATCACCTCCGCCATCGGTGGCAAGAACGTAAGAACCTCCTTCTTCGTACGTCTCAAAAAGAATGGTCTGAAATAAAACAAAAATCAACCAACCAAATTCCTACCAGTAGGGGAAAGAAACATACCTAATCATATCATGCAGCCTTTTAACATTCTCCTTTGTCAGCTCTCCAAACTCCTTCTCCAATTCCTCTGCATCCATCGACGGATCTAAAAAGTGTAGTAAATTAAACAACTCCCTCGGATTATTCTGCAGCGGTGTACCCGTCATGAGGACCTTATGTTTAATCTTATATCCTTCCAATGACTTGTACAACAAACTCTCATCATTTTTCAGCCGCTGCCCTTCATCTACAATCAATGCTTCCCAGGGGATACCCTTGAGATATTGGCTATCCGAAACAGGTGTGGTGTAACTCGTGACGACAATATGACATTTTAAATTCCGTGTGCCTGAGTGAAAGAGCTCATATTTACGACTGAGCGCGCGAGACTCGGAGGATCCAAAGTAGGCGACCACCCGCATACTAGGCACCCAGTTTTGAATTTCACGTTTCCAGTTTGGGACTGTAGAGTGCGGAACGACGATGAGGAAAGGATAGAGGGAGAGGTCATTAACCATAATAGAGAGGTAGGAGATGATCTGGATGGTCTTTCCGAGACCCATTTCGTCGGCTAGAATCGAGGTTTGTCCTTGGTGCCACTTGTAGTATAGCCAACTTTAAGAATCGAATATTAGTATTCACCCCAATCATTGACCCCAATCCATGTAGGAAACTTACTTCATCCCGTCCATCTGATATTTCATTAGCGTTCCCCCAACTATATACGATGGCTGCTCCTTCTTCTCTAACCCTTTAAACCCCTTCCCCCTCACCATATCCCGTCTCTTCAAGGTGTTTTTAGGTAGATGGACAAAGTTCCCATGTACGAAATCCTCATAAGCCTTTTTCCAATCTTCCCATCTACCTCTTGCATTCTCCTCTTCGTCAACATCCTCTTCCTCAGTATCCTTCCCCTCTTCCCCACTATCCAACCCAATCACACGAGCCTTCTGCTTCCCCTTTCCTTTCTTCGACTTCTTCGGCTCCTGTGGCGGGACCTCCCAGACCACATCTCCACCCTCTCCGCCCTGCCATTTCACATATGCCTCTGCCACCTCTCCAATCCGCGCCACATCGACGGCTCTATCCTCGCCTGTAGGAACAATAGACGTATACCGAACATCATAGACGATCTCAACACGCAACATACTCTCCGGCACCGCCTCCTCAGTCGTCAACGCAAACATAGGATTCTTCTTCACGAAATGCGATCTCATTTGCGAATTTGTTCCCCACACCCAAGCACCCGGCAGCCACTCGGAGCGAAAATACGAGAGTCCCGTAAATTTAATTAGATACTCGCGATCATCCTCATTATAGTCATCAATCTCCATAGAGCCAGAAGAAGCAGAGGATGCTGGGCGCCATGCACGGATAGTCTGAATTTTGAGCGTGTGCGTAAGACACTCAATACACCTAAAGTCCTCTGAATACTCCTCTCTTCTCTGCTCAGCTGTCGCTTTCCCTCCTTCCTCGTCGCGGCTAGGAAGATGCTCCCAGTGCCAGCCGCGCCGGCAGTCAATGCAGCGGAACAACACGTGGTCTGGGTTATACAACAGATCTGCGTCAACCTCCACATCTGGTGTACCAGCAGCACTCCCATCAGCGCTCCCCGGTTTCTTCTTCCCGCTCCCGAGTGCCCTGAACGGCGCACAAGCTTTCCCGGATTCGTGGCACTCTTGGCAGTTCTGTGTGTATGGTGCACTCGAGTCCTTTCTTCGGGGGGTGCCAATGCAGCGTTTACACTGGAGGACAAAGTCATCTTCTGCAGTTTTAGTGACGAGGTGTTCGCGGGTTGTTCGTGAGCCTATACATTCGGTGTGGTAGGCGTAGGAGCATCCTTGACAGTATACGAGGTGGCCGCGGTGTCTCGAGTAGCCAGAGTAACTGCAGGTTTCGCAGTAGGAGTTGTGGTATTTTACGAACCGGGTCCCTTCATCAAGGGGTGGGAAAATCTCTTTCGAATGTACAACGCGGGGGCGGGTGGGTTTGGGTTGGGAGTTGTCAATATCCATAAAGTCGTCATCTATGCCAGGTTCAGTGTAAACGCCTCTTTTCTCCGTGACTCGCCCCGACCTTCGAGTAGTTTCTTCCTCTGAGAATTCAGATCCAGAAATATATTGCCTCCGCTTCTGGGCGCGGGTACGGGAACCTGCCCTTGTGGAAACCGGCGCACGTCTCTTCTTACTTGTGGGGACAAGATCAGACACCACAAGATCATCATCCGAATCATACATCACTGGTGTTCCAGATTGACCCCTATATGGTAACATAGAAGCCTTCTTGATCGGCTGTGACCTGGTTCTCCGGGTTGAGCCGGTTTTATCAGGGGATGCCAATTCATCACCCGATGGTGATGTAGATTGCTGGGCAGCTTTCCGGTTTTGCGCAAGGGAGGCGATACGACGACGACGGATCTCCCGGTCCGAAGGGGGGAAGGTAGGTTTTTTTATCAATTGAACACTACCGGTTTCTGAGGTTTGCTCTGAGGGTGTGGATTTCCGACTATGCACAATTCTTTGTGCAGCACTAAGATCTGTACCGAGCGCTTCGAGCGCTTCGGGGCCACCAGAGAGGGAGAGTAATTGTTCGAATGGAACCTGTGGATAAGTCAATTCACAGTATTGCCCATTGTAGCTATGAGATAGCTGTAGAAACTCACGAGCTCTGTGTGTCCATCTATAAACACCGTCTTGTACCATAGTCCATCATCTCTTGCGACCTCTCTTAGAAGCCTCTGTACCCCCCTCTCCTCTAGGAAGCTCTCGTAGTCACTCTGATGCCACCCAAGCTCTCTTAACGTAGGGATTGAAATATAGTCCAGTGCCTGGAACTGTGGCTCCTCCAGGTTCTCCATATCGATGTCGGAGATGTTCTCACGGGCAGCGTGATAGCTATGACTTTCGTCATCGCTATCAGACATGGCACCTAGGAACAGGGGGCTGTTTGCCAGGGTTGCAGCTTGACGCGTTAGTGCACGCCGGACAGTGGGGTATCAGATGAATGGGGCAATGAAATAGATATCAAGGCTACACCGTGTAGAAATCCCTGGGACAGGCTGGGGGGGGGGGGTGATATTTGAGAGGTGTTATGGCATCTGTCTGTCTCGCACAGTTGGGACGACGCGCTTCTGGTAGCGGAAGATCCCGCGCGGTGCAACGCTAATCCTTTTTTTTTTGCGGCTCTAGATATCATTGAACCCCCCCCCCACAACCAGAAAGAGATATCAGATAGAACTCTTCCCCCTTCTTCCTCCAAATATACTGCACCAGTATGAGCGCTCGTCAAATTATTCCCTCTCTACCAAAGAGACCGGTGTCTTCTACATTTTCTCAATGCCTTCTTACTCGTTCAGTGTCGACAAACTCTGCAATCAATCGTGGGCTACGTCGCTCCCCCGCAAACAATAGAGAAAAACGGGACTTCAAACCCAGGGGAGACAGAGAAGACAGATACTCTACAGCCAGAGGAGGTAGACTCTTTACACCTTCAAAAGGCCGTTTTGAACCAGACCTTTTCCCCGGCAGAGACAGGCCTCAAGGTGAATTCACCTCCGACCACCCTCGAAACCAAGCACAAAGAAACCTCAATCCCAAATTTAGAGAGACACCCAGTGCTGAATATCACTCCACGAAGTACCAGGATATCGACACTGACCGCCCTTCTCCTCGCCTCGACAAGCCCCCCTCTGGAATCTGGACTCCCCCAGAGTCTCCCCGTCCTACAGCCCGCACATGGGCACCCTCTCCAGAAGCCTATACCGATGCATTCCCAGGCATCCGTTCCTGGCAGCCACCAAATAAGAGCAATCCCCGCCTCGATTATACCCCACAAGACGTAGAATGGACACCCAAGCCCCGCAGGTTTATTCCTAAGATCGACTACAACGCAGAATGGATATATGGGTCAAGTGTAGTTGAGGCTGCATTGAAGGCAAAGCGCCGTAAGGTACTGAGGCTATATATATACGCAGGCAGGAACCGAACAATGGAGGCTAAAGAACGAGATAAGATCATGGCAAGCATGGCAAGGGGCCAAGGGGCTGAGGTTATAGAGGAGCGTGACCCAGGCGTACTAGATAGTATGAGTGATAGCCGACCACATAACGTATATAAATGTCCCCCGCTACACAAATACCACCTTACTAATATTTACTCTCAGGGATACGTCCTCGAGTGTCTCCCGCTCCCCAAAACACCCATTCTCTCACTCGGTGCCGTCACAGACACAAAAAGCAGCTTCTCTGTAAACCTAGCGCAGCATACTTCTAGTAATGAAGAAATCCCCGCAGGTAAATACTCATCCACCATCTACAACCGCGACCCAAAGAAGCGATACCCCTTCGTCCTCATGCTCGACGAAATTGTAAGTCTCCCCATAACCCTGCCCCGCACCCTCGCTAACAGCCCACAAGCTCGACCCTGGAAACCTCGGTGCGGTTCTCCGCTCTGCTTACTTCCTTGGAGTAACGGCGGTCACTGTCTCTTCGCGGAACTGCGCGCCATTGTCACCAGTATGTCTTAAGGCTTCTGCGGGTGCTGCAGAGTTTATACCTATCCTTGAGCAGTCACGCTCTGATAAGTTGATCACATCGAGTATCGAGAACGGGTGGACGTTTTATGCTGCTGTTCCGCCGGCTACGAAGCAGCAGATGAGGAGGGATCGGTATGTGCTTACTAGTGGTGTTGGGGTGAGGTTGGAGGAGGGGCCAGTGTGTTTAGTGTTAGGGAGTGAAGGTATGTTCTTTGATCCTTTTGAGGGTGTAAGGGGAAGTACTCCTCTAGTATTCAGGTTAATGATATATTTTTAGGGGAGGGTTTAAGGCCATTGTTGAGAAAGGCGGCGCAATATTGTGTCAGTCTTGAGAAGGCACCTGGGACAGACAGGGTAGTTGATTCTTTGAATATTAGTGTAGCGGCTGCATTGCTGTGTAATAGTTTTTTGAAGGGTGCATAGAGAGTGTAAGATATATGTAGATATGTAGGAACCGGTATAAAAATCTAACTCATAGTGTATCACTCATGTATTAAATACCAGTATTTTAAGATCAGACAAGTGAGTCAAGGGCTATCTAAAGGGTAAAAACCCACGTCTTTACTATAGGTAGATTTAACTTAGTGATCGTAGCTACAATTTTCTAGCTAGCCATGTAGGCTGAGTACTTAGGAGACCCAGTACCGGCTGGTATATATTAATCCCATCTATCAGTAGCCCATAAAGCCCATATTTGCTTTATATGAGGACGTTTGTAGCGAGTGATTATGTGTGATGCGACATGAAATAAACCCCCACCATTGGACCTCCACTCCTCCCATCAACTTGTTTACTCCCAACATACCAGTACCACTCCACCCTTACTTCACTACAGCCACTATAGGGAACTCAAGAAACCCTGGCAAACTTTCTTTTCACCCCCAACACATTAATCATCCTCTCATACCCAAACATATTTAACAGATGTTTGGGAACCCCTCGAACTGTTCCGTACTCAAAGCATCAGACATTTCATCGACACTCGGGTCCCTCAATCCTCCATCAATTTAGAGAAATCACCAATCACCAAACTTGAAAAGTCTAATTTATCATGAAGTTCGACATTAATAAAATCCTATTCGCTACCAAGTTCCTAGCTACCACAAAGAAAGAAAGAAAAAGGAAAAAGAGAGAAAACAGGGAGCCGCTATTCTGATACAGAAAATGCTCTTATGCAATGCGTACAACTTAAAAAAATCGGCATTTTTCTGTCATGGGCTAGCTATCTTACCTAGCCGAGACACCCCCAATCATTACTACTATAAATCAATTCAAAAAAAAAATCTATAGACAGAATTACAAGTTGCCCATTTATGGAGAATCTGGTGGCATTGCTAACATAGCTGTTTATACAGTCCCTATGTAATATTCATGCCTAATCTATGATTTGTATCTACCTTAAATAGAGAACCAGTGTTGGGAGTCGTGCGGGGCGGACCGTAGGGCCCTGGGGGGCCCCGCAACATCGTCAGGACCGGACGGACCATACGCTATAGTCCGTCCAGGGCCGATTTATTTCGGACTACAGGACCACAGGGGCCCTACAGGGCTCTACGAGTTAGAGTCTGAAGAGAAGGGTTAGATGACATTACTTCATTTTTGTAGTTTTTTTTGAAGACAAACGTTGACGTCATGAACGACACTAGTAACTAGTACTAAGTGTCCTTTTAAACTATATAAGTAGGGGCTCTCCCCTCTTATTCTTTCCTTTTCTCTTCACTTATTTTTAATCAACTTGTACCATAAGAAAACAATCGTTACTTACTTTCAACAGTTTTTACTTTAAAGCAATCGTCTTCTGCTGTCCCACATGGTCCTCTAACGTCCCTAACTTCCCTACAGTCTCCGTACTACACCGTCCCCTGTAGGAAAGACTGCAGTTCACGGCCCTTCCTCCCTCTGCCCTAGGGCGTCTGGTCCCCATAATTTCTTGCCCTACGGCTCGCCGTCCGACTCCCATCACTATAGAGAACGACATAAAACCCAACAAAAAAAACTATACTAAAAAGATTCCCGAAAAAATAAATCTAGTCTCCAGTACACCAGCCCTGATAAAGACACGTAGGTATAATACCTACAAAAAATTCTACAGACATCCACTAATCCTATTCCACAGTTTATCAATCTAGCCAGAAAGCGCCAGTGAAGATGGTCATCACCGTATTAAGTTTCTTCAGCTGACAAGCGAGGAGGGGGGGGAGAGACTAGTACATTGACTAGTGTATGTCTTGGGGCGGTTTATGGTAACTGTAAGGCCCGTTGAACCGCCCAGGACCCTGCCGGATATTCGATCATAAAGGAATAGGTGTTGCCTAACTAAAATTCTGCTATTCATTCGACTAAAAGGGACTGCTTTAGTATTAATATAGAGTATTATAGTAGGCTACTGTTTAATTTATTAGCTTATATTAATACTGTACCGAGCACTATGGATAGTGCGTCAGGTTGTCAGGTCACCTTCCATGTGCTTAAAAATACCGACTTTGTCATGGTTAGGAATGAGTTATAGTAGACCTAGTATATAGTTAATATTGGGTCAGTTAGTGCTGATATGTTTGATGTAGTTAGTGGGGTTAATATGGGAGGAAATTTCCTATTTCAAAGCTGTGGGGGGCTATAATGTTCCATGATGATTTGGTCATTGTCAGAACTAGTTACTTGTGCCGCTACTCAAACAAATCAGTCATTGTCACAGCTACGCTGTACTAGTCAAAAACAAAGTCACCGGGACCGGCTGTACTATCCGCAGTGCTCGGTACAGTATTGGTATATAAATGTATTTTCTAGATATATAATCATATTCTATCTATCGAATACCTATACTATTTTTACGAGGATCTAACTGGAGCCCAAATATTTC
Organism: Verpa conica; assembly: GCA_033030425.1. Classification (NCBI taxonomy): domain Eukaryota; kingdom Fungi; phylum Ascomycota; class Pezizomycetes; order Pezizales; family Morchellaceae; genus Verpa; species Verpa conica. Next base: position 441,958 of record JAUFSD010000003.1, read on the forward strand.
ATCTCTAGAGCTGGGTAGAGTTTGTCACGCACAGAGAGGAAAGCAGAAGGGATTCTGAGAAGTAAATTTGTGTAGAAAGAAAGAAAGCATTTATCAAGATGCATAGATTTCAGGCCAGAGAGTGACAAAAACAAGGCAAGACCATTTTCTTATACTAATACAAATCTAGTACTTTCCCACGCGTCAAATAAGGCATAATGCCGAAAGTACTAGCTAGTGGAAGGCTTTTTTTTCTATTCGCAGGTTTAGAGTTAGATCTACCGGCCTAAACCACCGCTGCTACCGGGGGTAGAAATCGGAATCAGGTAGGTACAGAAATTTCCTCAGGTAGATCCTTTCAACAAGCTGGCGCGTCCTTGGTATCGCCAAGACCAATGATCGACGACTACATGTATTTAAGCTTACGACGACCACGGCCTCTATGCCTGTACCTTTTTATCCAAGTACAGCCAGCATGTTCTACCACAGCCACCATAGCCCCGCGAACCGTATATTGAAAGTAGGAAAAAAAAGGATATCAGATGGCTCTAAAAAAATCCCACAAAGGAAACGCAAAAGCAAAGAAAATTCGTCCGCTTCATCGTAAACTATATCCTCCAAATAGTGCATAAACCCATTTAAAGATATATAATAGGTATCTCATCACATATACAAATCATAAAGAGTAAAAGCCATTTTACATAAGAAAAAAGAATATAGGCCCGTGCATCACGGAACTAACGCCGCACCTCGCCCCGCCGCCATTGTGGCAAAGAAAAGATAACACTGGAAATAAACGGAAACGCTGCTACGCCTGTAGCAAATGCTGATATGTGAAAAAGAAGGCTGGGAGTGAACGCGCGTCCCCCCCGTGCTTCTCCCTCTTAGAACTAATCGATTTAGACACCACGGAACTAAGCGCACAAAAAGTCAGCGAATCAGATCCTCTCCATATATCAAGGTTAACGGCACTCACCATCCTCAAAATCAAAAACCAACTGCACCCCAAAAACCTAAACGCCGACAACCCTGCCACACTCCACAACACAACAGCCAAGTACACTTTACTCCTCTGACTTTCGACGACGGCATCGTTCTCCGTAGCTCTTTCCAGACCTGCCGCATTCAAAATACCCGCTGCAAGGGCAAAATTTGTAAACATCCACACAAGCACTACACAAGACCTGAAGCCTGCGTAGTAGTCCTTTTGCTTCTGCGACTCGCTCGGCTTTTCAATTTCCTTTTCAGGCTTGACACCGAGGGTACGCATTTCAGCTTCGTATTGCTCATCAAGATCTTTGTCATCGGTAGGGACGTTCATATCGGCTTTACCATCGACAGTTACGACGGCTCCGCCTTTGATCGGTGGGGGCACATCAGGGCCCTTTGTACCCCAAGAGATATCGTGAGTGTTACAGAAAGCGTAGACATTAAGGACGTTGATATATGAAGGGGAGAGGAGAAGATATTGAACAAACTGAATACAAGGACATTAGTTAAACTATCTACTAAGGCGGACGAGTAGGGGGTACATACACTTGTAAACATGTGCCATGGCTCAAAGAACATGAACGATGCCACAAAGTAGAGGATATAAGTCGAGCATAAAGATACCAATAAATCTCTAAAAAGTTGATTCGAGAATATGCTGCTCAATGAAAACTTGCCGTTATTTTCTGCGAGTTCTGCTATTACAGACTTGACTGAGATGAAGACTGCCGCAAACAAAAGATACCTGCAAATTTGTTAGCTCCCGAAACTGCCGCCAAATAGAGAATCTGAAAAAACATACAACATGATAACAGCCCAGAAAATAACCATTGTCATGTATAGCTTCTTAGTACCACCAGGTGTATTTCCAAGCGATAAGACAAAGCAGGTAAGCAATGTCCCTAGGTACAGCCACTCGAAAATAATACTAAGATACATCCCAGGTGCGAAACCAAGTACGGGATCGGCCAAAGCAACTGTCAAAATTCTAAATACCAAGAAGAAATTTCCCTATGAGAACCAAGTCAGCGACCATGATCAAACAAAAAACAACAGGAGGTGAGGAACTTACAAGAGCAAACCACGAAAATAACATAGAAATAGTCTGGTAAAAGAACTCCACCAAAAACGCCATCTTCCTCATCATTGAGTGACTACTTCTCCAGATATCAAAGGTATGAACCAGTGCATAAATAGCAGCAAAAAAACTACCGTTCAGCCATCTTCGTCTTTGTAGGATCAACTCGCTCATCTCGTCCGGCACATCCGTTTCCGCGGATGAGGACTTGACGTACTGTAATACCCAGTTACAATTCCTCTTCGAGACAAGCTCGAAACAGAGAATACGATCCTCAGCTAGGTACATGTTCGCCGTAAAAATACCCGCGTCACTACCATGCATCTTTTCTCCCTTGAAGTACTTTTCCAATGGTCCCTCCCCGTTAAGGTCGTTCTGAAGTGCAGTGTACCGATATGCGGAAAACGCACCAGGGAGCACAGAAATAAACCCAAACACACTCTCAAGTGGTTTATCAAGAATATTAGACATCTTGTACTCAAAGTTCTGAGTCGCAACAAGAGGATTAAGAAGATATCTTCCTCCAGGTCCCAACATAGCCTTAATCTCCCCACAAGCTCCAGCACACTGGGGATTGATGTCAAATGCCTTCCAGAGATGGTAGATACTTGTCCCACCAGGTTTTGTCCCCGCGTCGATAAGAACGCAAACATTCGGATCAAGAACCCGACCAAAGGCTTGGAAGAACCAACGATGGGAGTTAATCTTCTTTTGATTGCGTTCCTTCAAGCAGAAGATCATTTGAACTGGAGTAGCGTTCTTGCCTGTTGCACTAAGCTTGACCATATCTTTTGAGTCGAGCTCGATTCCAATTTGTGTTGTGTACTCATAGATATGCGCAGTTACGTCCTTTTCATTAACCTTTGTCTTTGCGATACCTTCCTGGTAGCATCCCATACCAGCCAAAACACTTCTAGTCCTGGGATTAATCTTTCCACGACCATCGCTCACAACACAGACAACGACCTTTTTCCAAGCGTCTTCTCCCCAAGTTTGAGAACGGGTTCTAGAACGTAGATATGCGATATTTTTAAACACACCCGCCATGGTCCTTGAGAATAGAACTTCATCCTCGTTATACATAGTAACGACAATAAACAGTTCTGTATGCCTCGGCTTCTGGAAGAGTTGTTGACGAAGTGTAAATTTCTGCTCGACGAACTCAGACGGATCACAGGTCGCAGCAGTGTACCTTTACCTTCAATTAGCTACAAAACTCTAGGTCTGAGGGCTAACTATGGAGTTTACCTCATATGCGTATACTCACGCTCCACCTTCTGTGGTAGAATCCCTAAAAGTTTCTTTGGCACTGGACAATCTAGCACCAAATTCCCTCTAAAAAGCTCTACCTTCTTCACTGTTTTCCATCTCCTCAACCCACCAGGTCCGGGAGTTGGTGTTGACCCAACTGGTGACGGGGTACTGTGCGGAAAATAAGGGTTATCCCCCGGCCCTTGCAGCGGGGTATTTAGATTTGAATGCGGATCTAGAATCGGCCGCCTATCATCATCGTCATGGTATACTGGCTGGGTGTTGTATTGAGTTAATGGATAACCATCCTCTTGAGGATGTGGCTGGTAAGGATCGGCTGTGTAGGTGTCACGATGATCTTCTGGGTAGAGAGTATGCGAGTATGGTGCATTACCAGCACCGACCGATTGCCTGTGTGTAGTTCTCGAGGGGGGCATTGGAGGAGCTTCATTATAAGAATGTGCTAGGTTTGGAACCGAATACTAAAGTTCTCCATATTAGAGCTATAGAACCCGAAAGAGAAAGAGAAGCTGCTATAGTAGCAAACTACTAAGGCAGTAGAGATTAATCCTAAAACTTACAGTCGGTTGAGCCATAAGTCTATCCCCATTATCTGGCCATTCTGGCATCGGCGTCCCACCACCAGCTGGGTAACCTCCAGTATTCTGTCTTTGTGGTCTATATGGCATCTCTTCTTGATACCCTGCGAGCGGATGCCCTGGCGACGGAGTTCTATGCCTTGGATCCATTTGTGCTGCTGGAAGGTGTGGGTCGTAGGGTTGTTGATGCTGTAACCTCGGATTGTGTGGAGGAGCAAGGGGACCAGTTTCGTCGTCCGAAGAATCCTCGTGTACAGGAGGATTAAAATCGAGGCGCGAGTAAGCGTCGTGGTTGTTGTTAGCCATGGGAATGGGCGTAGCGCGAGTTTTCTATTGTTTGCGAAAAAGGGATCTGCGAGGGGTGTGGGGGGGTGGGTGTGTGTGCCAACCCTATGTTAAAATTACACGCGATAGATTGATTGCGACTTGAGGAAAATGAGCCTCCGGTATGATACGGCCTCTATCTCTCTCTTCCTTTCTTTCCTAGGCAGGGCGGCGCAGTAGTAATTCTCTTGGAGACTGCTTCTAACTGGATATATGGAAATATCCCCTGATCCTGGCGAATGCAGATACTCGAGGCAGATTCCCTTTGCCAATAATCCTACCGTGCCGGCACCGAGATGTTCACTGAGATGTATCCTTAGTAAATTATTCCTTTCTCTCTTATTCTTATTCGTATTCCTGGGCAATGACACTGCCTACCAAGAAGTCTACGACGTGGTGACGACGCATACACACCCTCTGGTGGATAGTTATAAAAAAAATACGAAGCATACGAAACATACATACCTCAAGGCTATGCGAGTAACTTATAAGTAAGACTCTAGGTGTCCCTTTTGTCCCTAGTGGGTGGTTTGAAGCTGGTTTGTGTAGACGCTATCGAACGCTGACCCGGCTGCTCTGTAAGGCAAATTAAAGTTACCTGAAACCCCCCGTGCTCCGTGATCAACGATTCAGACTTGGAGCGTTTGAGCAAGGAAGCTGCAGCTGTGCGGGCAAGAAGAAAAGTAAAGGAACAAGAACGGCCAAAACCAGGAGTCTTTAACGGGAGGCACTCGACAAAGGACTCTCTCAAAGCATTCAAAAGCAGAAACCCAAGAAGGTGGAAAGAGCTGATATTTCTATTGCCGTCTTGGCACACCCAGCCGCATGCCCCTCAAAGGAGTCTGCGGCTGATCCTTTCGACAAAAACGTGTGAGGGAAGACAGCGCCCACATGTGGAACACAAGAAACAAGCCTCTTGACTGTTCTCAAAATAAACCTGAGGTACTCTACTTTAAGGGAGGTTCTGTCGGGCGTTAGTTGGTGTGCAAGGCGGTGTTCTATGTGCTTGCCTGCACCTACCCTCTGTTATAGTACATACATACCTAATCTATCTATGCCCACTATATTCCCTTTAGTCCGTGTGCTTGTAATTTAATTCACCGATCCAAAGCCCTGGCGCTTGCCTGTATCTCCCCGTCCTTCTGGAACGCCCAGTACACCTACTCTGGGGTATATTCTGCGCAAAACGAAGGACATTCCCGCCTAGGATTTTATAACACATGCACAACCAAACAATATAGCGCAACATCAGGTTAGATCCTATCTAACTCAGCCCTAACACAGAGCTTCTGTTGGCCAGCCAGCCCGTGTAGACTCTACAAACATGGTTCGATAGTGATTGTGCCTTATCTAAGAGCCCGGTGGGGGATGGTGGCTGTAACAGATCGCTTAAACTGTGCCAAGCCTTCAGGTTGAGTGGTTAATTGATTACTTGGATGATGGCTGTCTAGCACCGGCTAGGGAAGTAAGATCTGGGAGGTTATTCTCATAAGTAATGTGTCCATATCTTCTTCTCCCACCGTTATTCTGACTCATCTTCTCCGACACTTCGTCTGCAGTCTTGCTTAATCATTTTGGTAAACCTAAGGCTCATTGATTACCGAGAGACTCCTCCTTGCCCGCCCGAACCGTTATACGATGTACAAAAGCGAGAGTATACAAGAGTGATGCCAAAGCAATATATTTCCACAGCCAAGTGCTGAAAATATTTAGAAGCCTGGGTTGATTGAGCCTCTAGCTTTGTACTATCGAGTTCTACCGATAACAGTAACAGCAACATCCAGCTTAGCCTGTGCTATTATTAGTATCCTCTCAAAGCAGGTAGGCTAAGGACAGAAAGCGCTGCGAGAGAATAGAAAAGCCCCCAATTCCATAACCCCCAATAGACGATTGGTCTATCAAGTGACCGCTAGCCCCTTAAGATAGTAAAAGAGCTGGCAGAAGTGACTGCGGGACGCGGAGGAAGACACTTCACCTTGCACCTGCACATAAGTTAATTGAATGTCGTGGAGATAGTTGAGGATATCGAACGAACCAAACAGAGTCTAGCTACATAGTGATATCTGGACAAAGACAAAAGGCGGTTGATCGACAATGCGGCCTAGCGCATGGCCTCTGGGGGAGGCACCAACTTAAAGGGTAAAGCCAAGTGACTCTCAGGGCACAATTTCTTGTGTACCACATCCAGTAAGTAAGACATGATGGGTCCAGCCTCGAACTCAAGATCTTTCAGTTTAGGCCGTGGTTCCTTCCGATAGGCCCAGTTAGCGATAACCCAGCAGCGTTTCTTTGACTCTCCAGTGTTTACTACTAACATACCAGCGCCCATGCCGTAATGTGGGATTCTATAATATGTGCCCCGTTATATTCAATAACTAGCGTTAGATGTATTCGAGGTTACACATTTGGTTACTTGTGCACGAGATTCCTCCGAAATGTTTGGTGTCACCAGATTACGCTAATAGGTCCTAATATCGAATACGTATAAAGTACCACATATACCGGGTGTAAAATACATCCAGAAACAAATGCCTTTGCTAAAATGCCCACCACTTATAGGGGGGGGGAAATACCAAGAATCTTTTGTATATCTCTTTTAGAAATCGTGAAAAATACAAAAAAATCGCGCTCCTCCTTAGCCTCATGTTTTATTCTAAGAACTGTGCAATAGGGGTCTAATTGTGGTCTTGGAGGTTGCGTTCCTAGTCTAAGGGCCTTGCAACTCATATCACAAATCCAACTACATTTATCGGCACTTATCCTCTTTCCGTTTATAATATTAGTAGGAAAAGGCCTTGGTCGGGATTTGGTTAGACTATATGTATCCTCTACTCGTCTCCGTCCCCTCGGGAGACTTGGGGAGGCAAGAAGAGCCTTGGAACTGAGGCACCTTTCTCACCAATAGATGTGTATCAAATAGAGATCTAGCCAGTTTCATACCAGGTAACCATAAAGTACTCTAAATTCCTATTATAGAACCCGCATTAAGTCAAGGAACTCAAAAAAATTTACTGTAGATATCTTATCTATTAGAAAACATTCAGGAAAAACATACAAAATCTACTATGCAAATCCATCCAAAATGAGTTTTAGTTGCTCACTTGTGTTCTCACTACCGAGAGTTAACGTGCGGCTCACCTGTATAAAGGCGCGTTTCCGGGAGCGGTAAAATACCCCGCGCTTCTAACTTTTAAGCCCCTCCTCAGTTCCAACTTAAAGTGTCATCAGTCTACTTCTTCTCTTGTTCCGATAGACATCTCAATTTTTTTACCTCTAGACAATACCTGTAATCTAATCAACTACACTAAAAAAATGCCTCTATCTCCAACTCGACCGGCATCTCCATACGCTGATGTCGATATGGCCGACGATGCCGACCCAGATGCTGTCTCGGTCCTGTTCGTTTGTCTTGGGAACATCTGCCGTAAGATCAATATCCCCTACCGTTTGTACCGGCCCAAGTGAATCCACTGGCTAAAGTATTTCTACCCGGTGGTGGTTACAGGCTCTCCAATGGCCGAAGGTGCATTCCGTAGAACCGTCAATAATGCTGGCTATGCCGGAAAGTTCCGCAAGATTGACAGCTGTGGGACTGCCGCTTATCATTCAGGGGAGCATGCTGATCCTCGTAACTAGCCTCTCCAAGCTTCGTTATTCTGGTTTCTGGTTATCTTGAGTAACCGCGAATTGTTGGTTGAGGTATTCAGGCACACTTCAGATCCTCGCTAAAAACTCGATTCGTCTGGACCATTTGGCCCGTCAGCTCACGAAGAGTGATTTCAAGAATTTTGACTACATCCTTGCCATGGACGTATGTTTCCTACTTCTTTGCTCTTTTGCTCTTGTATTCGATCTAGAGAGCTAAATGCGACTACCCTATTCTAGAATTCCAACCTTCGTGACATTAATCGTGAGAAACCAAACGACAGCACAGCCAAAGGTTGGTCCCCATTCATCTCTTCTACTTGTCAGTTTAACTAACAATTCATAGTGAGGCTCTTTGGACACTATGGAAGTCGAAAGGATGAACAAGTTGAAGACCCCTACTATGGTGGTCAGTCGGGTTTTGAAAAGAACTACAAGCAGGTTGTCTCTTTTACAAAACGCTTCCTGATTGAAGAATTCAACGCGGACATTTCCCTTGATTTGCCGTCTACTAGCACAAGCGCTAGCCCTTCTATCTAGGGTAGAGGGATTTTAGGACTTAATATTGGTGGTGGCTTGCATTTGTGAAGCTGAGTTCTACACGCTTAGTTTTTTTGGCGTTCATAAAGTTAGAATGCTATTTCTGTCCTGGCGTTATCTGTTTCAAAAAACAGGACTGGGTGGTGAGATATAAAATAAAGTATCTTCAAGTGAGACAGTGGCGTGAGCAAATTCTTCCTGTCCCTTCTTCCCAAAGTGCAGAGGATACTTAATGATACCCACATATAATCTACTTTAGAGTAAATGCATCTACAAGTTTTTGTGAGGCTCGACGAAAACGTCATTTCCTAGAACCATTATCCAATGTGTAGGTCACGGTGGTTGATAGAGAAGCTCGCCACTACTAATGTAGATCAGAACTGGGAACCCAAGTCCCATTCGCTGCTCCTGTCAGCCACCGATGTAGTTGTCAGTTACCATCGAAAATCATAGCTGACTCGGGTTTTTGTTGTGGTGGAGCCGTTGCAACATGCGTGACACTATCCCTATCAAAGTCGTACGGACAACTAAGCTGACGTATATTTCTTGAACTTGGGCAAATGATATAAATTCCGAGGCCCGCATGATCACTATATAAGTCTTGAGATATTTACCTATAGCACCTGCTTTTACAGTACAACATCAGACGGCTGAATATAAACTATAGCTACCCCACTGGATTCTAAACAAAAAAACACGACCGCTCTCAGCTTGCACTAAACATACTTTAACATTTACCAAAACTATATACATACTTCACATCATGGCCATTGTCGATATTCACAACATCCTTAAGAATGGTCCGTGGCCAGTTGAGCTTGTTGAGAAGAGTGAACTGCCGCTATATCTAGAGCAAGATGATCATGAGACAGCGGAGAAATGGGACGAGTCAACTCTATCCCCAACTTATGAAGACTACTATGATGATACGAACTACCAGGTAATTCATTCACTCCCCCTTTTAACCCATTCTTTCTCGTAATTTAGAGGGGGTGTAACTAACACCTGTTTGTTTTCGTTTTTCAAAACATCAGTCCATCGCCAAAATCCTCTCATTACTAGACATAACCGCAGCAAACGAAGACATAGGGAACGTTGGCGTAACCTCCGACTCGCCTACTGAAGAACGGAAACGTGAGATCGAGGCTGCTATGAACCACATAAACTCCGATCCTCCAGACCTGACACAGTACCGTACGTGGACTGACTGCACGGGTAAATGGAAAACCATCGCTCTCTTCGTCGCATACAAAGATAGACACGTCCGAATTCTCAAGCCTAGTGGGGAGACACTTGATATTCCAGTTCAGCGGATGTCACACGAAGATGTTGAGATTGTTGAATTGGCATTGGTGGACTGATTTTTCTCCTGGGGGGGGTATTCCTGTGTGATCGGATCTTCTAGAGCTGGATATAGAAGTTAGGTGGAGATTGGAGGAGGAGGGTGTTAGGGAATAGCTAGTATGGTTGCCGAGGTGGCGAAATATTAGGGGATACTTATTTATACTAGGGGGCGTTTCTATTTTGGCGGTTGTGGGGAATAGGATCGGGAGAAGAGTGGGTACTGTACAAGTATGTGTGGGGCGACTTTGATCGTGTTTTTTTGTTATTGGATGTTTGTTTTGGGGGGTTTATTTGCGGGTTGAATTCCTAGGCAGCATTTTCCCTCTTTTTTTTGTTACATGAGGTTTGATAGAATTCTCACCTATAGTATTTCTTTTTAGTTTTTTAGGGCGTTTTTTTTTACGGGTAAAGGGAGCTTTCATTAAGATATCACATAGTAGATACTTATTAGTTTTGTTTTAAATATTTGTTATAAGAATTATTCACACCTGATCCGTATATACTCCCTAACTGCTACCTAATTATGTGAGGAAGAACTTTCTTCCTCAGTCTTTGGCTGCGATCCTTGCCAAAAATGACTACTACTACTACGGATCCTCACGGGCTATCACTCGCTGGTAGAAACAGGCACCCAACCGCCCTCTTACGTACTATTGGTTAGGACATCGAGGTATTCACACCCTTAACGCGGGCTTGTAATCACGCCTGAGACTCTTTACTTCCAAATTCTTTGTATATAGGGATAACAATAAACAGTAAGCACGGACATATTTAAATTTCACTCCTCGGAACGGAACAAAGGTCAACAACTAGGATAACCCATGTCCCTGTACCCAGTGCGGTATAGTAGAGTATCAGGACCATGTCAAAAAAAGAAAGGAAGGAGAGCTGATATTACTATAACCTACCAGCTATAGAAACCATAGAATATTATAATCTCAACAAAACACAACTCAACCATCAAACAAATGAGAGGAAACAAAAATACCATCATGAGAAGGGAAAGGGAAAGGGGGGCCGCACCAGTCACGCCATTCTGCGTGCATGCGGCTCAGCTCGCTTAACCAGAGCCGCACGTCAGTCAGGTACTAGTACATATGTTATACTCCTTTACTGACCCGCCACCACCACCATTACTGCCGGATCCCACTCCCCCCCCCATGTAGCTCCTCACGTGGGGACTACATCATTCTTCGTCGGTCTGTCAGCCAGTCGAGGGGGGAGAAAACTGTCTGCTCACCGCAGAATGGCCTGATTATTGATCGGAGACCGGCCAAAGTGGTCGAGTACCTCGGGGATGACAGGTGCTCACTGTGCTTTCGGGAACCCGAGTTTGCCCATTTGGGGCCTTTTCAACGGCTGATCCCGTATGCGCACTGGTAACCGAAAGTCTTGCGATGTGGATTTCTACCGATTCAATCCGGGGGTGAGACCCTTTTAGATGTTAGTTGGGCTTCGAGGTTGGTTAGTGGTCCTTCATCGATCAGCTCCCTCCCTCCCTCCCTCATCCTCTCCCCTTACATCTCACCCCCTTAGATAGGTGGGTCTTGTTTGGGGTTTCGAAATGGTGGAGGAGATGGTGGCGGGAATGGAAGCTTGTATGGAGTGGTAATATTGGTAAGGATTGTGGGGCTAATAACATGTAGTTTTATTTTGATATCGTTATCATATTAACTTTAATACCGAGGAGGTCAAGTGTTGACAGATTTTGATAGATGTATATTTTTTCGGCTTTTCCCCATAAATTTTAATACATGTAGTGACAGGTACCAAAAAACATTGAAATTCTCGGAGGTGTTGGCTATCCTGGTGCTATCTGACTATTCCTCATTCTGGGTGGGCTTGAAAAGGGCGTTTTCGAAAGGTTACTCGTCGTATTGCAATTGAGACATGGAGATAAGTTATCTAAGCTTAGGTGTGTGATATAACCATGGGGAGGAGAGGGGGTAAAATATCAATAATACTCCACAGGCTTCTCATACTGTGCTAAAACTTCCTGTCTTATCTTGGGGGGGGGACCTGAGTTTGAGGCGTATAGAGTTTTCAAAGTGTTAAAATGCGAGTATCTTGGCCGATCCCCTGATTTATAATTATATCCGTGCCTGCCTCGATCTAGGGTACGGATTCGGAGGCCTAAAAAGTTAGCCCTCCGGGAATTATGGAGAAATTCCTGGAAAAGATGATTGATCCCTGGGGTGATCCTGAGGTACATCGTATCTACGTCGTTATATGGGGAGATGTTTTTTTTGGGGGGGGGAGTTGTCTATTAAAGTAATTCTAAATATCAGTTGGGAAGAACCCGAAGAGAAAAAAATAAAAATAAAAATAGAGTAAAAAAAAATCATTCCCCTTGCAGAAGGTTCTGGATTGTATTACTCCTGAAAAGAAAACCCTATTTCATCCAACCCACTCCACAATTCCACACCCTCCCTCATGACTGCTGAGGGGAAAGACAGAGACATCACGAGGTCTTATCCCGACCTCAGGATTGCAGGTCAACGCCCGGTGAGACCCGTACGCGTAATTGGCAAGGATTTGCAACAGAACCGGATCTTCACCGATCCTACGGGACTGTGAGGCGGACGCCCTGCCGGTTTTGTTATGAATATGGGGTTGTGAATCTTTGACTAGGCGTAAAGGAAAGTGTTAATGACAGGAGATTGACAGCCATTCCAGGCTACCGGTAATATAGTAGCACTCTAGGGGGGGGTGAGGAAAGAAAGAAAGAAGAACGTCTCAGTAACGATTGATGACGGTCGTTACAATTGGTCAATTGGAGGGGAGGGGGTTATTAGATACCTCCTGCCTTACTCGACCGTGCAATTTCAAATCAGTGTCTTTATTTTGACGGGAGGGTGTCTTTTTATTTTATTTTTTCTTCTTTTTTCCCCTTCCCTCTTTCCATTCCCTGGGCCCCATCCTTGCTTGGCCTGCAGTTGCATGGTATATGGTCAGGCGTCGGCAACAAAAGCGATATCACTCCCAGAAGTGAACGAAGAAACTGCCCTTACGTGCACACACCCACTGCCTACCCACTACTAGACGCCGGGGACCACTCCTTCCGCCTAATCTCTGTCGTTCGCGCCGTACAAGACAAAACATTTGCGCTGGGAGAGAGTGTATGGTGGAGGAGGCCTTTCAACTGTTCCAGCCTTGTCGTTCTTTCCCTTGTTGGTTTTTGTCGCCTGTACTCTTTTTGTTTCTTTCACGACATACCCTACCCGGGTCTTTCACTCTCACTCTCGCTCTCTCTCATTGTCGCTATACCCATTGTTGAGGAAGGAAAGAGAGAACGGAAGGAAGGGTTACCTGTGTAGTAATCCTAATCAGCTACCGTACGCTTGCCTTGTGAGGCGTCAAGAGAAACAGATACACAAGAAACGATGGACATCAGCTCGCTTCTGTCGCCTTCGGACGACTCTTCTCCTGGCCCAGCCAATCCATCCGCTTCCCCGCGCCCGTCACGTCCCTCATTCATGGATTCAAGCTCAAACTCACCGCCCATTCATTCGGGCTCCGGCTCAGGCACCAATACGAACCCCCGGCAGTCACCAGTAACCACAGGTGAAAGGTTTGTTGCCAGGATCATTCCATATCCTGCACCGAGAACCACATCTCCGGGATCGATGGATGAGGTCATGGCTAATTCTGAGGAACAACGGGGAGAGATCATATCGCCAGAAGTCAAGATGGAGGATGATGACCATAATGGCTCGGAGGAGGAGGCTGAGGTGGTTAAGGTTGAGCCTTTATCTGAGACGGACTATGAGCGGATTGCCGCGTTGCTAGAGTTCATCACCGATCGCCCATACCAGTACGAATCCCATGTCGAGTACATTACTCTTCTTCATCGCGGCTTCCTCGCACATCAGCAGATTCCCGGTCAGACCGAGGAATACCCGTTTTTGGCCGATCTTAGGAAAGGTCGCCACGAGATGCTGGAGAGGTTCCCGTTGAAGGAGTCGATGTGGTTGGAATGGATTGCAGATGAGACTTCAATTGCTACAGGTCTGGATGACAGGTTGGCCGTGATGGACCTGTGCTCCAAGGCTGTGGAGGAAGAAGGAGCGAGTGTTTTGCTTTGGAAAACTTACGCGCAGTTCTTAGAAGCTCAGTATTCAGAGGCTAGACATGGAAGGAGAAATACCAGCCTTAGTCTTGAAGAGCAGACGGCGTTGAATGAGCTCTTCACACTGGAATTAGTGGTGGATACGTACAGACTTGGATCCCAGGCTACGATGAACATTATCTCAGATGTGAGTTTCCTGTGTATCTACAAACTATTAGATTTTTCGAACTTTACTGATTGTCGTTCAGAGCAATGAGCTATGGGATAAATATCGTGATCTACTTATGATGGACCTCGAAGCTGATCCAAGGTACTTACCTCCGATATCACTAGTAAAGGGTATCTAGTCGCTGATGATGATATAGTCCTGCCAAACTCGACTTTATTCGGAACCTATATAAAGCTCGTCTTCTAGTCCCGCACGCCACAATCAGCGATACATTTAGTGCATTTAGCACTTTTACCACCCGCTATGATAATGCAAACTACGAATCTGTAATGGTATCCACCAATAAGCTCTACGCCGCAGCCCTTGAGAAATACTCTAGTAGAGAAATTTTCGAGCTCCGTCTCAGGCGTGAGAAGGATAACCTCGTCGAGGAATGGAATACTTGGGATGAATACTTGAAATGGGAAACGAACCAACCAAGGAAGAAATTGGATGTTGAAATGGCATGCACGTTGTACGAACGCTGTTTACTGCGCTTTGGAGACCAGGCGAGAGTCTGGGAAACTTATGTTTATTTTGTCTTGGAAAAGGCGAATACTAGCCCACGTGCTATTTCGCTGCTAAAACGTGCTACGAGGCATTGCCCTTGGTCAGGGACGTTGTGGGCCCAATATATCATTGCGCTAGAGAAGGGGTATAAACCATTTGAAGAAGTCTCAGATGTTAAGCATAAGGCTACAAAGACTGGCATGTTGGATCTCGGGGGTCTCGAAGAGGTATTGAAGGTCAATATTGCGTGGTGTGGGTTCCTGAAGAGGAGAGCATTCGTGCAAGATGCTGGAGAGGACGATTTTGATATGGCAGAGATGGGCATCTCGGAAGCCGTTACAGAAACTGGTAAGGAAGATCCGGAATACCGCTTACAGCGAATCCATATCAATTTCTGTACTCTGGCCAAGAAATTCGAGGCTGCGAGAAATATCTGGAAGGAGCTGGCAGTCCCACAGGCGGGTTCATATGAGTTCTGGTTACGATACTATCACTGGGAATTGGCACATGAGAATAAGAAGGAATCTGCGGGAAATGTCTTGAAGCAGGCATTGAGGGTAAAGACTATTGATTGGCCGGAGAAGATATTAGAGACTTATAGAAATCATGTGGAGGATTATGGGAATGTGGAGGACGTGGAGTGGGCAACAATCCGGTATAGAAAATTGCATACAGAGATCGCGGAAAGACGAAATCAGGTAATTAGTTTTTGTTTTGTTTTATATATTGATGCTAATATATAAAACAGGAAGCACAAGAAGCGGCAGCCTACCAACAGGCCGAAGCCCAATATCACGAGCAGCAGCAAGAAATTGAGGAAGCACAACCTGAGGAAGCTCGGGTTAGTTCAAAGAGGCGAAGAAGTGTTGTTGAAACTGATGACTCCCAGCCCAACAAGAAACCTAAACCGGAAGAGCTGCTCAAAGACATGCCACTAGTCCCTGCGCTCCCATCTGCAGCGTCCGTGGCTAAAAGAGACCGCGAAAACACCACCGTCATCGTGAAAAATTTGCCGGTGGACTATCCGGAAGTGAAGGTCCGGCAGTTCTTTAGAGAGGTTAGTTATACATGAATCATGCCCCCCCTTTTTATATATCATCGTGTACTGACTTCTCCGGGTCTCAAAAGTGTGGTACGATCAATAGTCTGAAAGTCATTACCGAAAAAGACGGGATGTCTTCAACTGCGACAGTCGAGTTTGACACTAAGGAGGATGTTCTCGCGGCCCAAACTAAAGACGGGAAGCATGTTGAGGGACGCGCGATTGAGGTCCAGATCGGGACAGGATCGACACTCTATGTCACGAATTTCCCGCCTTCTGCTGACGAGGCATATATTAGGGATCTATTTAAGGGTGTAAGTTTTCCACGAGCTTGGTAAATTGTTTAAATTTGCAGGACTGATTGGATGGGATATTCTTCCAGATTGGTGAAATTGTCGATGTTCGCTTCCCGAGTTTGAAGTATAATACTCATCGGCGCTTCTGCTATGTTCAATTTGTGTCTTCCGAGCAAGCACAGAAGGCAACGGAGCTGGACGGAAAGCAGCTAGGGGACAAGGAAACATTGGTTGCTAAGATATCAGCACCAAACCAGAAGAGGGAGCGGTCAGGTGCAGTGTAAGCCTCTATTTCTTGATTCTTATTTCACGCAAGATTTTATTGGTATTGATTCGTGGGGTGTATCACAGACATGAAGGTCGTGAGCTATACATTCGAAATATCGATTTCCGGGCCTCCGAGCAAGATCTTCGAGATCTGTTTGGAAGATATGGAAAGATTGAAAAGGTCCGGATACCCCCTGGCCCAAGAAAGGGAACACATAAAGGTTTTGGATTTATATCTTTTGCTACTAAGGTAAACTATCCTATATTCACACTTGGAAAACATCTATTTAATTTATATAAAAAATATAGGAACAAGCGGAAGCATCCATAGCCCTAAATGGAACCCAGCTGAAAGCTCGTGCGCTTGATGTCAGCATCGCCCAAGCCAACCCCGGGAAGCAAAAGCCCGGTAACGCAGTCGATGCTTCAACTAGGGCTAGCACCCCCGCAAGCGACCACGGCAGCCACCATGCAAACGGAGATAGTATGAGATCTATCTCTCCAGTATCAGGAAGGGCCGGTTCTCCGTCTGCTCCGATTCCTTCATTCGATGACATCAAGAAAAAGACCCTCGGTGTTATGAACGTCGCCGACACCGTTAACGACTTTAAGATTCGCGAGATGTTTGAGAAATACGGACCTCTTCGAAAAGTCACGTTGCGACCTGACCACCAAGGCGCAATCGTGGAATATGAGACTGTGGCAGATGCGGGGAAAGCTACATTAGCACTAGATGGGTGTGACCTTGCGGGAAAGAGAATTAGGATTGGAAGTTTACCAGATTTGATGAAGCAGGGGCCTGAGGTGAAGAAGACCAAGGGATTTGCCACAACGGGGAAGAAGGAGGAAAGTAAGGGTGTATTCTTTGCTGCACCGACGAGCATCATAAGGGGGGGTCCCCCACCAACCAGGGGACAGAAGCGAAGGACTGGCTTGGGATTTAGTGGGTCGATAGGGAGGTCGAAAGCGGCAGAGGGAGAAGTGAAGAAAAGTGAAGAGGATACGGTGATGGGTGATAACGAGAGTGAAAAGCCTGTGAAGTCGAATGCTGATTTCAAGGCTATGTTTCTCAGAAGATAGACGCTGGGGATTCTATCATACGCAGTATTAGTATTTTAGAGCAGAATTTCTGGGGTTTGATGTTTTTTTGGAGGGAAGAATGATCTTTTTTGTTCCTACTATTTTACTCCCCTCAGGTTTATTTGCTATAATATACTGTATGATAGTCCGTCGTGATCCTTCCGTTTTCTTAGTGGGGAAAAAAGTTGTTTTCGATGGTCTTCTAGGGGAATATATAATCTTTTTAGTGTAATGTTTGTGGGGTGATTTTTTTATATTTTTATTATATTTTTGCACCCATTTATCTTTTTCCTTTTTAGTTCTACGAAGTACGTACATGCTATCAGATGCTCTTGTTTTTCTTAAGTGCGTACTCGAGTAATTCGGCCGCAAATGCATGATATATGCTCGTTGTCACGTTTAATCACTCGGTTGCATCTTTTTGTGGTGTACATACATGATAAGCATTTGACTTGATGAATAACTGTGCATGACTGATGAACTCAGAGGATTAATAGACTTGAAATATGTAACTTCCGAGGCAAGTCATGAACTTAACTGGCAGTTAGAGGTCCTATCATGTTAAATCACTCGGTTCAAAGCTAAAAACAGCAGGGTTATAATAATTCACTACAATCCACACGAACTATTCAATAAAACCAAGGCCGGATATTTATCTGAGTTGACCAGGTAGTACAAAAAAACCAAGAAAAACTATCAATCGGTCATGAAGAGTGAGACCTTATGTTAAAAACTGATTTAGGGCTTTCATAATTCTTAGTAGTTAGTATAAATATATATATATACTCACATATCCATTATGTATTGGCCCACTTGGCAAAACACACTAAAAATCGACATTTTCAATAACACATAAAAAAACCCACAAATATAGAAATGTCTTCCCTATTAAATATAACATAGTTTATAGTCTCAAAATTAATATATATAAATTTTAGATATACTAGAGTTTCCTAAATATTTTTAGAGGAGGTATAGATAATGCCTTTCTTTTCCTTGTCTATTTGGGGGACTACTAAGTAAAAACTGAGTATATTAAACTGATAATATATGAACACACTCATAAGTCTAGATAGAGTTTATATAGCAAGTACTGGGAAAAATGAAAAGAATTCCATATATGAGCACCACTGACTATGAATATTCAAAAAATGTCACTTATGGTGACCTTTCCCCTATCTCCCCAACAATTCAATTCCCCCTAAAATTCTCATATATGAGTTTTCTATCTACTCACCACTCTATATTAAATTAGGGATTTTATAGCTTATCTGTGGAATTTTCTATGGATTGTTGAAAATGTCGATTTTTGGTGTGTTTTGCCAAGTGGGCCAATACATAATGGATATGCGAGTATAGTGTTTTAGATATAATGTATGACCTAATTTATTAACCGGCTCTGTTTGGGGTGCTGAGAGAGTAGCGAGAAAAGAAACTATTGCCTATCATACCTATTGGTAAATCTGATTTTATCACTATTACTCGTCTTAATCCCACATATCTTGCTCCCCTAGGCATAAAGCGCCTATACCCTACTTATTCCATTAGAAGGAAACCTTTTCATAAGAAACCTATGCTTAGCTTATTACTTGGTATATTTCAATATAGGGACCAGAGTCTCAGTAGCAGAAACTAAGAATTGCATGGAGAATGAATTACAACAGAGTGCTGTAATGCTTTTTCCGTTTGAATTTACTTTCTCGCTTACTTTCCTCATTGTAGTCTTTCGGAACCTGTTTATGTTAGGTGTTATCGTGATCCATGGGACGCGTGGTAAAGTCCCCATAGGCTGAGCCTGGGTTTAAAAGACTTTGAAGACACCAAAACTACAAGATTAAGTTAGATATACGGTCTCTTTTAAAGGGCTCGGTTTCTGACTGAGTTAATAATGCCGTTGTTGTATAATGGAGCTTATCTGGGTAGTTTCTCAGTAGAGAATTCTGGAATCGAAAAAAGTAGTCTCTTACCGTTTCTCGCGTAATATTTCGCAGAAGTGGTAAGATGCCAAGGCCGAATATTCAATACCTAATAGTCCTAGATAATTAATGGCTTTGATATATAAGAAAAAATAAACGATGGAGAAATGTGAGTGATTATTGATGACGATAGGGCCACGACATCAGCTCCCGAAGACCGGGGAACCTCGCCCAAGCGATGGATATTGCACACGTAGTTTTTTAGGTGAGATGTATAAAAATCGTTCTGAAGCCCGGTAATTAAATATAAATAAGTGAGTATGGGAAATAAACGGACAATCGTAGCGCTACTTACAAGGTTAATATTCTGTCTTGTTATAAAAGAAAAGAAAAAGAAAAAAATTGCACAGCCCCAAAAGATACGCGGTGTCACGATTATTAATCTAATACTAAGTGTTTGTACTTATCTTATTCCGCTGCTGAATTTTGTTTTGACAGGGTGACGCGTCGTCCAAGCTTCGTAGACTTGGCTTACTCAGAAGAAGCCGATAGCCTAATACTACATGGTGGTTGGTGATCAACACCATACCCAAAGAATTAGGAGTTTCACCCGAGTCAAACAGGGGATGTGGACCCGCGACCGTTAGAAATGTATACTAAAGTTCCTGCAAGGTATCGTGGAGCTTTTTGCGTGGCGCCTTAACATTACGGAGTCTTGGGCTTATCTAGTGACGAGTGATATGATATGATATGTGAAGCTTGAGGTCTGAGCCCGCAAAGAATCTTATTGCATAATGCGGAGGCAGTCCCGAGCCGTTGTGTGGGGTTTAAATGATTCTGAAGATGAGACAAAGAGTAATCTACCCCAAAGTGTGTGTAGGATAAATGGGTAGAGGTTTGAAAGGCTTCTAGTTTTGAGGGTAGCGATTTTATGGGTATATTTCTATCAATATAGGTGAAATTAACATTCAATATAGGCATAACTTGAACAAGAAATTATAGATAAATATCAGAGTTTAGAAGATCTCTTGACTCAAAAAATTGAGTCTACGAGTATACAATCAAGAAATTTGACTTCGTAAACAGAAAATTTTATCGCAAGAATAAAATAGATCTAAACACTTATAGATTGGAAGAAATGATCAGATACTAAGCACTGCCTCCAAGTAACCATATATATATAGGAAGAACAATCAAAAGCTTCAAATGACTTAACTAAACGGATGAGATGTTACTTATGTGAAGAAATTAATGTTACATCCAGAAGATGTCGAGACATCATTTAACAGGAGATAGTGTCGATTACACAAGGCATACTTATTGAGCACAGATATTTTTTTGGAAAGCCTTGCTAGTATTACGTAAACCCTGAGATAACTAGCCCTTAGAGGAGTTTTAGGCATACGGGAAATGATGTAGGCGCTGCCGAGAACTCTGGGCAACAGTAATTTCACAGGCAGAAACTCAAGAGTGTCAATGTGTACAAACGGCTTGGTATATTTAAGATCCTTGTAGCGGCTATTCAACTCTCTACAAATACGTTCATTCAGTAGACCATTTTAGAACTAAGTTGGCAAGCCGGCCGTGTTAGCAACCATGCCAATTGGCACTGTTCTGTTGGCTCATACAATGAATACGCTTAGTTGCCAAGTGCCAAATGAAGTATGTACGTGTATGTGTCTTGGCATCCTTCGTAAAAGATGAGTTTCATGTGGCTATTACTTAAGAAAGAGAAGTGTAGTGAAAATTTGCTGCCCCCTGATACCCAGTTTCAGTGGAATTTCATACATACATAGAGAAGGTGGATTCGGAACGAGTTGGGGCGCTATTGAAGGATAATTCATTATCCTTCCCGCAGTCTTACAGTATAAGGAAAAAGAATTACCAGGCAGCTGGGTGTTGAAGCGTACACAGTCAATGACTAGAGTATGACGTTTTTAAACATACGCTAGGATGATATAAAATACCTACTCTCAAGCCGTGGCACCATTGATGATATCGCTATCACGAGACTTTAGCTCCTGAGTACGTATCTTTTTAGAAGCACCATTACTGGTATTGCAATGCGTTACGTGAGATTAGAGACCAGACAGTACTCTATCTAGAGTACTCTACTGGTGGGAAAGGCAAACCAACCCCAAGGCTTCATGCCTTTTTAATGCATCCGGGTACTAGCCAGAAGCGGTACCCTGACAATGAGTCTACTAATATCAAAGCTACTACGGAGAAAAATCAGCCTATTATGTAGATAAGTATAGAGCGCCAGGATCCAAATACGATCAATACCCCATCTGGTTAGTACCCAAGACATTTATTTTCTAAATGCCTGTATCCTACCTATTGTTATATAAGAGATTTGACTAATCTGAAAT
Organism: Verpa conica; assembly: GCA_033030425.1. NCBI lineage: Eukaryota > Fungi > Ascomycota > Pezizomycetes > Pezizales > Morchellaceae > Verpa > Verpa conica. Next base: position 463,468 of record JAUFSD010000003.1, read on the forward strand.
TAACAGAAACCTTAGTCGAATCTCTCAACCAACTTCAGTGAGTTCCCGGGGAATATTCCGGAGAAAATAAGGTTGGTCCCCTCTCAGGAGAACCATGTTCGTAACAATACGGCACCCGCCCAAAAACGGCTAGGCACTGCCTCGATATATATAATCACACTTATGTGCTATCCACTCTAGTAATAATGGTTCTATCTCGCTTGTTTATGTCCACAGCACCTACTCATTTTGGACATTCACGGCACTGTACCGAAAACGAACACGGAAGTCACGGAACAAAAGAAAAGGTTAGGAAAAAACCCAGAATAGGTGGGTAAAGTAAGATGACTTTTGTCCGCCCCAGAACCCCTCTCAAAAAAATTAATGAGATATTACTACATGTCTGCATAACTAAATCAACCCGTAATCCTCCTCCTCTTAATCCCCTTTAGTCCCGGAAGTACCGGCCCGTACGTCATCTTCCACTTCTCCTCCTTTGCCTCTGGCTCCCCGACCTCGACCCGCGGCGGCATGTCGAAGCCGAAACTCTTTGCAACTTTTACAAGGTCGAGGGCAGCAACGGAAAATATGGAGGGGAGGGCGTGAGATGTGTAGTTCTTGAGGTATGATCTGAAATTGCGGAAAGACTAGGTTAGTTATCGGTAGGAGGATACTTCGGGGGAGGGGAGGGGGGGGTAAAGAGGATAAATAGGGCTGCGGAAAAAATCAGAGAGAGCAAAGCTCATATGGTTTTGTTTTCATGTAGCGGGGTCTTACTTCCGCCTCATTAACACGGACCAATTTTTTCTCATCATGAAGCCATTGCATGAAATAAAAACCAAAATATTTACTAACCTAAATGCGTCTTTCGCCTCGCAATTCAGCGCATAGTTCTTGGTAATTAATTTCTCCAAGTTCCCCTCCACAGCTGCCAGTTTCTTATTTGAAAACTCGAATTCCTCAGTAGTAACACCAGCCTCTTTTAGGTAGTCAATGAAACCAGATTCTGAAGGCTGAAGGAAGATTACACTCTTGGCTGCGCTACAGCCGAGGCCAGAGGTATAACGAGAGGGGTTTTCTGGGGGGTCATACTGGATGTTCCAGTCGACATTTGGAATCTAGGGGAATTTTCTAGTCAGAAGCAGGTCTAGAGGGGAATGATAGTATGAAAAAAGTATAAGGTAAGGGGAAGAATCAGAGGGAGCAAAGCTCTTTGGTTTTGTTTTCATTTAGCGGGGTCTTACTTCCGCCTCATTAACACGGACCAATTTATTCTCATCATTTAAAGAAGGGCAAGCGAGTGATGGGGAGAATAGGATAAATCGTGACTGCGCCTGCCTATATACATACCTCAAGACTTTGTACAACTGTGTCCGTGCAAACCAAAGTTCCTTGTTCCGCTTCCTTAAATCCAGAAAGGTTCGTGAGTTTTGTCTTGGTGTTTTGTTTCCCATGCAACTCGAACACAGATAGACCCATAGCGTTTAAAATATCCGCGTAACTCTTTGTAGCGGCTGTTGACGACATGACAACGACTACTTTCTTCTTCTGGAATTTCTTCACGAAAGAAAAGAGTAGTAGGAACCGTTTTTCGGGCTCGATGATAACATAGCCTTGGACACGACTCTTGGCAGGCACTAGTTCTGAGGATGTTATACCCTCGACTCGTACTGGCTTCTTCAGATAGAGGGTTTCAGCGGCGTCAGTGGTATTTGTCCCATTATTCATGAGAAGAACCGTCTGCTTCTTTTTTGGAAGAAGTTCAATAATCTGTTGAACCGTCTTTTTTATCTCTGTCTCCAGTAATCGCTCGCCATCGTCAATAACCAGAGTTTTCAGATCTTTCACGATGAATGCTGTTGTTTTCTTCAAGTGTTCTAATAGCTGTTGGGGGGTAGCAATGAGAACATTAATTCCTCTCTCTAACTTTTCGCTTTCGGACCTAAAGTTAGACCCATCGGTGACAATGCCTGTAGTCTGGGGAGCACCCTCGAGGAGCTCAGTTGCAACGCCGAGGAGTTGATGGGCTAGCTCACGAGTGGGAGTCAAGATGATGACTCCAGTTCCGTTGCGGGGTTTGAAACGCTTGGATTGGAGGATAGATATGGAAGATATGAGAGCGGAGAGAGATTTTCCGCTTCCGCTGGTGGATGTGGCTATGACCTTAGTGGGGTTTGTTAGAATTGATGTTCTTGAAATAAGTGAGGTTATGAAAGGATAGAACTTACATCTTTTCCAGCTAAGAGAGAGGGAATTGAATTCCGTTGTATTTCCTTTAATTCCAGATATCCCATAGACACAATCGCCTTTTGAATTTCCGGGGCGAGGGTCAGGTCCGAAAAGCCCTTTGCAGGTGAACTGACATCGCTGGTAACTTCCGATATGTTATCTTTTCCGGGTTCAATCAATTCTTTATCTACTCCACTCTTTTTCTTTAACTTTGCTGCCGATGATTTTGATCCATTGGCCGTCTGTTCCTCAGCATGCTTCCCGGCGGGGGATCTTGTAATAGCAGGTGTTTCTGATTTCTGTGAGTCTCTCTCTGCTACCTTCCTCTTCTTTGATAATCTTTCTTGGTTACCCATGGAATGAGGAGTAAAGGATGGCGAGGTAAAGGCTGTGATATTTATTTGGTGTTAAGCCTACAACAACTTCATAAAAAAAGTTTTCCGCAGTTGCTTGCCTTGGCCCTCGCTAAATTTTCGCCGCAAGCCCTAACCCTAATAAGCGCCACGGGTGAGGAAAGCTTTCCCCCTCACGTGTAGGGCGCCTGCAGGGTCCATTTTTATCTCGGTGTTCGGGAAATCGGCTGGAATTTGAGGCATCCGGGGACTTCACTGCTTATCACTCATCTTGCATGATGCAGCCGATGATGCATCGTCGGTTTCTTTTATTCCTTTTTTTTCTTTTGTTTTCTTAGTCTGGGGGTATTTTTCTCCGTGAGTTTTCGTGTGGCGGCGTCATAGTCTGACCCAGAAAGTTTTGAGACAAAAGTACGAAAGGCTGAGGTCATTCTGAGATCAAAGCAGCTGGCCAAAGAAAAGGAGACTAGAAGAGCGGGGCTTATGATTTTCGAGGTATTGTGGTTCCAGAATAGGCTCTCGAAATGCGATTCGCGAAATGTACCTATGTACTGTCAAATGACCCAATCTTAAAGGAGATGTGGGCAGGAGGTCCTGTGCATCTCAACCATTGACAGCGGAGACCAGTTCCTGCTTGTAACGTCCTGTGCATGAGTGAATCTAAGCCCATTCGCGAAAGTAAAACCCCATTAACGACAAATAATTGTAATTTTTCGCCGTTGCGAAGCAAAAACCTAGGCTCGTTCCCATCCCCACCTATTGCAAGCACTGGAGGATAAAAACCCATGGGGAAAGATGCCGCCGGGCCTTAACCCCCCTGCCAGAATAAAGTGTACCCCTCTTCAGGTGTTGATTAACAACTTGCAGCCCGTTTAATTTACTCCGATCTCTTCATACGTAAAGTGTGATCATATACCTTGAGAAACTCTCCAAGAAACGATTATTTCGCACTCAATAAAAAATAAATGCCAGGGACAACCCTAACCCTTCAGCTGACTGAGCGATTCTATTCAAGGGCCTGAAACAGATCTGTCTCGAGATTTGAATTTAAGTCCTCACCAGGCGCATCCCATGTTTGTAAGAGCCAAATAAAGTACCTCTTGGCGGTCCCTTGAAAGGGAAAAACGTTCCCAGAACAGAACGGCACTAAATGCTCTACTAAGTAAAGAACCCCACGAACCGTATTACCAGTTGAGTTTTTTTTTCGTTTTTGGCAAGTGGTCAATTAATCACTTGTCAGCCAACAGAGTTGCAAATCCTTAGACGGATTACGATTGTGGCACCAGCCTCCAGATGTATAAACTGAAGTGAGACTAAAACGGGGAAGCAAGAACAAAAAACCGTTGTTCACGTTTGTCGCGTGAAAGGAAGAAGTCTTGTCGTAACTGGTGTTCTTTATTGTATGCAGGAGGGTCTTTGCACCTTGGAACTGGCGAGAGTAGAAATATTCAGGGAACCTGTCTGCGACTGACGTCGCGACGATCTCGGTACTCGCCTTGCTTGTGCGTAAGAAACTTCGGGTAACCTGGTCCATGTTACTGACCTTCCTTTAAGTGCTATCCGTCACCTCCGAGCAGGTACTGTATCCTGAGTTCATCAGCTCAACCAACGCTTTGCGCATTGCTACGAGTACCTTTATACCTTTGTACTCATCTAGACTTTATAGACGGTTTCTTGTCACCGTTTTAAACCCTCCTTCTCTATATCACTGCTGCTCTGTTACAGGTTCGCGCTCTTGTGTCGGGTCCGGGCACACCATCGAATCCCAGCCGAAACGGTCCTGCACGAAGTAGTTGTCGCGGGTCCATTCATTCCGCCTAATTTGGCATCACCCATCACAGTGAGAGGCAGTGCACAACCATCACCCTCCTTGCCGCCCGTTGCACTTTTTGGGCCTGGCTCACATACTTGCTTGCGACGCCCTCGTTCGGGGAGTGTTCCTTTCCTGGGCCCAACCCATCACGGCTGCCCCCCTTTCCGTTTGCTTGTGAGGTTTCCAACCATCATCTGCCTCGCTCCCCCAACTTTACCCCCCTCCCCCAACCAGTTCTGTCGACTGTCTGTCTATACCCAAACATCAATCAGCCAGTCAAAATAATACAGACAGTCAGCCTCGAGACAGCTTGCTTTCTCGGCTGCTCGTCCGCTTTTTCTTCTGTTTTGTTCCTCTTCTCTTTTCATTCTTTATTTTTTACTTTATTTTGAGGGCCTTCGTCACTATTCAATCATCCTTCCCCACGGTCGCTTTTCCTACTTCGCCGCTTTCGCTTCACTCACCGGCTCCTACTAAACATCATCCACCTCTCTTTGTTTACCACCACTCGTTTCCAGACGCAACGCCTAGCTCCCACTGGCACACTGCAGCCTCAGCCACCTCATTTACTACCTTGACGTCCCGTTCACGACTCAGCAACTATTATAATTCTGTACTCGCTGGCACGCTGTCTGAAATAAGAGCAACATCCCACCAGGCCACCAAGGGGGCTTCCCTTCCATCACCAGCAACTTCAATACACACTCGTTAAACAGCACATCATGAGTCGCTCGTTATTCAGGTTAGGAGGCTACTTGCCTTCACTGCTGCTTGCCTTCTCTGTGTTTAGTCCTCAAGATGTTTCTGCCGAGAGGATCATTCAGTCAACGTCGTTGAACCCCTGCATGGACGACTCCAAGTTCTCTGCGTCTTTGTTCAATGTTACCTTCTCTCCAGATACCTATATCCTCAATATCAACATCAACGGTGTATCTTCTATCAATGGAAACGTCACAGCTACTCTGTTGGTCATTGCGTATGGGTATACTGCTGTATCGAGAGAGTTGGACCCGTGCACTATGGGAGTGGGCTTCGAAGGAATGTGTCCCATGACACAGGGTTTGATTAATCTTGAATCTCACACGACTATTGATTCCGGTGTTGCAAACCAGATCCCAGGTATGTTTTTTTTTTTTTGTAACGATGCTTTTTGTTTGTTTCATGTGAAATAATTGACATTTGTTTCATTTAGGTATCGCCTACCAGGTCCCTGATATCGATGGAAAAGCAAAGATCATGGTCAACAGGACCGATACGAACGAGATGATTGCTTGTGTAGAGGCACCACTAAGTAACGGTAAAACTGTCGACAAACATGGTGTAGGTTGGGCTACTGCTACAATCGCTGGCTTGGGCCTTATTGCCTCTGCCGTTACATCCGGCCTCGGTCACTCCAACACTGCTGCCCACGTCGCTGCCAACGCTTTATCTCTTTTCGGATACTTCCAGGCACAGGCCATGGTTGGTATGACCGCTGTCGAACTCCCACCTATCGTTGCTGCTTGGACCCAGAACTTTGATTGGAGCATGGGCATTATCAAGGTTAATTTCATGCAAGATATTTTCCATTGGTATATTCAAGCCACTGGGGGTACTCCTTCGAATCTTTTTGGTGCACTCTCAGAAGTCTCTGTTCAAGTTGCGAAACGTTCTCTTGATACCGTTGAGCGTAATGTTGGTAGAGCGGCTATGTATGGGTTCGACACATATGCTACTGAATCTTTAAACAAGCGAAGTCTCGATCTCGTACCCAGATCAAACAATGACAACGGATTAAATGATTCAACTGAGACTATCAAGGTGTCTGGGATTCACAGAGTCGCCTTCAAAGCTGGAATCGAAGCTACAAATTTTTTTATGACTGGGCTAGCGTTTTTCGTTGCGTTTTTGGTTTTGGTTGCACTTGGTGTTGTTGCCTTTAAGGGGTTGTGTGAAGGAGCAGCAAAGATGAAGTGGATTAAGGGAACCAAGTTCTTGGATTTCAGAAATGGATGGCTTACAGTCTTGAAGGGAATTATGTACCGATTGGTATGTCTAGGAAGCTGCATTCTAGAAGATAAATTTTACTGACATGAAATCCATAGGTTCTTATTGGTTTCCCCCAGATGGCAATTCTTTGCCTTTGGGAACTGACTGAGAAAGACTCTAGCGGTGCTATTACCCTGGCTGTTTTCTTCTTTTTCTCCATGACTGCAATTCTCGCTTGGGCTTCATTCAAGGTCATCCGTATTGCTCAACGCTCAGTTTCTCTGCACAAGAACCCGGCCTATATCCTTTACTCCGACCCAGCTTCCCTTAACAGATGGGGCTTTCTTTACGTACAGTTCCGTGCTACGGCTTACTACTTCGTCGTGCCGGTTTTGTTGTATACACTAATAAAAGCTATGTTCATTGCCTTCGGTCAAGGCAACGGGACTGTCCAGGCTATCGCGTTGGTTTTTATTGAGGTTGGGTACTTGATTATTGTCGCATTTATGAGGCCATTTATGGACAAGAGGACCAACATCTTCAACATTGCTATTTGCTCTATTAACTTCCTTAATGTCATCTTCCTCCTGGTCTTCACAAACATTTTCAAGGGTCCTGTGAGTATACCTGTTCCTCCAGTTTTATTGATCTTGGCTAATAGTTATAAGGGAATCGTCATTGGTGCTATGGGCGTCATCTTTTTTATTCTGAATGCTGCTTTCGCCCTAGTCTTGCTCATTCTTGTGCTTATTTCTTCGATTTATGCACTCATTTCTAAGAATCCTGATGTCCGCTATCAGCCGATGCGTGATGACCGAACATCATTCATCAAGTCCAATTCTCAAATGATTCTTTCAACAGAGTTGGATGCTTTGGGCGCTACAGCACGTGGGGACAGCAAAGCCGGCTACCGGAAACGGGACCTAGAGGGGGATGCTGATTCTTACAGCACTGTCTCAAAAAATCAACATGATGCTAGCGGAATTCCCCTTCCCCCATCAACAGCCGGGTCCATGGCTGCCAGCCATCGTGATGCCCCACGATCACCTGTGAGCCCTGCCGTTCCCCTATTCCCTACGACCAACGACTCCACAAGGAGTAATATGTACTCCACAAATAATCCAATGACACAATCCAATCAGCTGCCGTTATTAACTACCACGGGTACTCCTAGGTCACCAAGTCGAGATGGCAATAGGTCACCAGCCACCTCGTCTAGATCTCCAGGAGGATTCGATTATCAGCAGCCTTTATCAAGACAAGGTTCCAATGGAACGGACTGGAATAAGGGCGCAGGCTTTGATCGTCATTAAGGGGGACACTCTGTCTTTCTGTGTATGCAGTGGCACTTTACGGGCTTTACGTTTTCCCAGACCGCTTGTGTAATAGAATGATGGTGGGATGTAATCATTTGCTATTTTTCCTTTTGTGCCAAAGTTAGGGGTGCTTTCTTTTCTTGTGTATTTGTGTATTTTTGATTTACTTTATTTTGATGTTGTGAAAACAACCGGGGAAAATGGGTCATTTGCATACCACTTCGGGAGGCCCTAGAGCGTCTTGGTATAGACGGTGTTGGGAGGGGTCGCGGCTGGGGAATTCCTTCAGTCATTGTAGCTTATGAGCGGGCCCAGCTGAGGGTGGATTTTTTTTATCGGTTTATCGCATCTCTTTTTGTTCCTTGTTTTTTCCCACTTTTTCCTAATGTCTTTTCCATACGGGGTTTTTCTTTGTTATTTTTACTTATCTCTATAACTCTACTGTCTGTTAACTCTTATTTGCCCTGGGTAAGCCTAGGCGGGGTGGGGAGCGAGGAATGGATTGGAAGGGGGCTATTTCTTTGAAGGGTTTGGTGCATCATGCAAGTATGATGGTAAAGTATGGTGTGGGGTGCATGGTTTCACGAAGAGGGGCGCTCTTTTATATATACCTTTTTGCGCTGTTTTTTATTTCTCTTCTGCACTCATCTTCAGTAAGCATGTGCTCTGGTCCACCATTTCTCTCCATCACCGTACTCCTTTGTTCCAGTGTTCCTATACCTCTACTTTTTGTTCATTGACCACACTACCTACTAGATATCGAGATAGACATTGGTAATTTTCTGATACCTTCCGGTCCTGTCTCTCTTGGCTGATAGTTGGTGATGATGCATTGCGTGTACCTACGTTTCCTTTTCCTTTTTTTTCGGGCTGGGCTTAGGCTGGGTGGGTCTTAATTTCTACTATTTTGTGGGTTCTGGAAGGGGGACGGTGGGATCTTTTCTATGTCACTCTTTTGTACTATTTTTTGTACACATTGTACTGTACGTTTTCCTTATGTATAGGCTCATTTTTTTGTGTTCCATGTGTTGTGCTTTTTGAAGGAATAAAATAAAGGTTTCATCAGACATCAAATTCATCATCTCGTTTTAGAGGTCTCTTATAATTTACAAGAGTGATACTGCTATGGTTTGGGTAGCCCTCATCCCCTCTTGCCCCACACATTCCACAGATGACACCATAGACTCGTCTCATCCAGATATGGTATGAATTATTAGGGAGGTACTGAGACATGTCCAATAAAGATAGGTCTTTGGTGAGTGATGATTTATGACCTGGGCCCGGGTTAAAATACTTTATAATCGTCTCCCAGCCATAAGTAACTTAGTTTTTAGCCAAATGTACGGTTGAGCTCTAGGCTCGGATCTTAAGGTGTGTAGTACGTACGTGACTTTGGCTATATTTTACTTGGGGTAGATTTAGCTTATGTGTTTTGGGTAATGTGCATTGTTTTTTACGTATACCCTGGGCTCCTGGTGCCTCTTCTTTTTATTTTTTGCTTATATCATGAAGCTGGATGGCAATACACTTTATCGGTGCGACAAACAAAAACGTCTATTAGATAAATATATACATAAATTGGTCCAGCCACTAGGATAGGTGGATGCTCTTGTGTTCATGATACCCCACAAGTGGAGGAAGCCACTAATATTCAAGCGACGATCGACTCTCTCTCGTACGCGCAGAGTACATTTAGTAAAAGAAATCAAGAGTTGGAAACCAGACCGCTAGCTAGTTAGGGAGTCTAAAACCCTATCTCCGACTCCGACTCCAAGTCATCATCACCACACACTTCATTCCAGGCTTGGGGGTCTTGGGTGCATCTAGGTATGCAAAAAGCATTACGTTAGGGAATCTTTAAAGCCTTATCATTAAGTAGACAAGGTAGGAGGCTAGCTTACTCGGTGACGATCTCCATCGTAAAGTTTTCTTGGCCACAAACGCACTTCTTGATTGCACCTTGGTCAGCTTCGACATCATTCATGAAGAAGGTTGTACCGTCGAAGCAGCTTAGTAGGTCACTCTCCATTTTGACGCAGTGTGCGGGTGTGGCGGGGTCGTTGGCGTCCTCCAGGAAGTATGTGTTACGATCTGCAGGAAGAGGTTGGGGCACGGGGGCTGGGAGGGAGCTGGCCGAGAGGGCGAAGGTGAATAGAGCGAGAAGGTACTTCATTTTTCTTGTTTTTTTTTATGGTGGATATAATTGCTTTCCTTCCTCCTCTCTCTTTTCTGTTCCGTGTATTCGTCTGTAATTTCTTGATATAGAATATAGAAAATGAATGAAAGAGTGGGGGCGTAGAGTCTATATTTATAGGATTAGATTTGGGGAGTACGCTAAAACTGTCAGCGAGACTTTGGTAGCTCGGCTGGCTGCGGAGACCATGCAGCACTAACAGAATTTCTCTCTCGCGCGGTGGCTACATAGCTACATGTAGCATTGCATTGTACAACAGATGTAAGAATAGGGCGTCGTCGATGATCGGGAGGCTCGGGTTCCGATCCTGTGGAACCATACATTCACGTTGTATCAATCGCATGCATGGTCAGATATTTTCGAATAGGAATGTACACTACCTACTCGTTATCGATGGAGAATAAACTAGGCCAAGTAGGTCACATTCTTTTTTCACCCTCTGGACTCAAAAGTAAGTGTAATATCGATCACAATGGCTAAGAGCTAGGGCAAAGGGCAAAGAGCTTTCTCAATACTTACCAAGGACTCAAACTTGTTGTAATACTTCAGTCCCTAATTAATATATAAAGCGTACGTACATGAAGCTGGAACGATAAGTAGTAAAACAGGTCCTCTACTTTATATTGCTACATATATATCTTCAATATGAATAGCCAATGGAATCTTTCATCCAGGCTCAATGTAGTTACTTGATTCTATACTTAAGTTCAGCGCCACTCACCCTAAGCCAATTGTAAAAGCTAGATCGTCAAGTCACGCCCTTAGGATTTCTTACTACTATTCTGGTTTTATTTCACAAGTCTTAAAAATATCCCTAGGAAATTCATCCAATGTCAAAGGTAGAATTGAGGATTAAATGATCTCAATCTAAGGCTTCGTGTTTTTCAGTCTCTAACCCACACAGAACTTTCGTATATAGCAAGGGACCTACTAATACGCTTAATTAGAGCGTTCTCCCATTAAAAAGGTACACCTTTTTAGTTGTGGTATCCTACTCAGAATCTGCTGCTATAATTCAGACTCAGATTAATGATTTCTAAATGGGGTTTACTGTATTAATTACCTCAAGGAGTTTTTTCCTTTAAGTTCATGGCTATTCCCTCTTTATTTGTACCCTTCGGATAAAATTCTAGTCTAGCCTAGTCTTCAAAACTATTAGTTATGAACGTCACTCTCACTTCGTTCTTCACCTAGCTAGTCATAACAGAACTAGATTCCGCAATGACTCATCGTCACCCTTACCATCTAAAATAATAGCACAGATGATCTACCACAGCTATTTCCAAAATCTAGTCTGCAACTAATCATAGCCGCAGTTGACGTATTCTCGAGGATACTTTGCCTCAGTTTAGTGTTTGTGTCCCATGAGGTTTTTTGACAAGTTAGCTGGTGTTAGCGGGTGTTATAATCAGGACCTAGAAAGCAAATTATACAGGTTAAACACTACGCCTCTATCTAGCGTGCCTACTATTGATTTAGGGCCTAACTTGAGTACTGGAGACACAGTGTATAGTCTACTAACCCTAAACCTAACTGTGAAATTAAGACATAAGTTATGATACATGGCATTCATGAAGATTAAAAGCAGCCATGTACTTATTAAGGCAGAACTTGTCTCATTAGTCTCATCCAATCTTAAACTATTATACAGCGGTTAAACTAAGACTTTATGCACTATGAACAGAACTCAACCCGGTTAAGATACGCTTATTGGCTGCATGTTGGATTTTCTTAATACTCTGTTGGGTATATGTGCCCCTACATGTAGTATCCCATGTTGTTGTTAGGCACCCCACATACTGGCTATCACGTGACTATAATATAGCTCGGGACATACTCAGCTCTAACACTTAGGGGTGGTATCAGTTATGAATGTCAAATATAGAGAAAGGTGAGTGTGAGCTTGTACCAGGATTTTGAGTTCGCTTTTAGACTTGGGGGATAACTACATGAAGTCGGGGGGGGAGCTCCTTGAATATTTGAAACAATATTCTTTGGATCAAACGCTATAAAGTGATTGCTTCCCGCGCCCCTCACCCGTGCAGAACTTCCTGCATGTTGTTGGGTCAACTTATAATAATTATGAGTTGGAACATCACTATAGGGTTAGGGTTATATTAGGCATACAAACCCTGGAGCTGCTAGTAACTCTGGCAATTAATAATTTCCGGAGTCATCGATAGAAAAAACGTCATTGGGTGGTTTGTCTTGGGGCAATATCTCAGCACTGGGGGTAGATTTACATCCTTATTCATGGATTGGTATGGACCTGCTGCTTCCATGGTTGCATGATAACCAACCCCGGTACAGTAAAGTAAAGGCTACATGTCTACATCTTGACTGGATTGGACCCACTTTAACCCCCTCAAGTATTCAGCTCTGAAGAGGGTGCTTCCTCCCTTCACCGTCGTCGCCGCCGCCGCCGCAACCCCCCCCCTCCCTCCTGTGATCCCTCTAATAAGGGGGTATCGTTTTTCTTTCTTACCAAAGTATACAAAACTACCTAGAAGAACTGCTTTTAACGACTTTACGAACAAACCTGATCCTACGCGCGCCTACTATCAATCTAGATCTTTTTGTTTTCGCGCGTGACCTCAATATTTTTTAGAGGGAAATCCGTGAAGAGACACGACACTAGCGATTTTACTACGTATAATAACGAACATACTCTACACCTTTAGATTGCTTCCCCCCATCAGACTTTTTTCGAATATATAATATATATCCATACGACGCAATGAGCTCATCGCAAGGCTTCAACCATTACGACACCAATGGGGGTAGAGAAGGGGGATCAATTCGTTCGTCTGCCTACTTAACCTCTCCTCCCGCTTGTGTTTGGGGTGGGGCCGAGTCTAATGTATGCTAAATAGAGGCTCCTCGTGTCGTACCTCTGACCTGCCATGGACATTCGAGACCGGTTACACATCTTTCGTTTTCACCAATGTTGGGTGATGATGAATATTATTTGATTTCGGCCTGTAAAGGTGAGGGAGGCCGAGAGGTCTATGGTGGGAAAGGGGGGAGTAAATAGGGTGCTGATAAGAGCAAATAGATAATAATCCTATGTTGAGGGATGGTATTACGGGAGACTGGTAGGTTCTCTACGGTATTTTTTTAGGGGGTTCAAGGACTGACGGGAGTGGTGTAGGATTGGAACTTTCTTAGGCCATAAAGGTGCTGTATGGCAGGCTCGACTATCAAACGATGCATCTCTGGCTGCTACAGCGAGTGCAGACTTCTCAGCGTAAGCTCCACACAACACCAGGGGGGAGCACACATTTACTAAATTCATTATAGAAAGATCTGGGACACATACACCGGCGAATGCCTTCAAACTCTCCAACACAATCATATAGTTCGCGCCGTAACCTTCGCTCAATCAGCCTCCCACCTTGCAACTGGCGGCGCTGAAAAGAAACTCCGCGTCTACGACGTCTCTCGCCCCGATAACCCTCTCGAAATTGGCGCGGGCGCTCACATGGGCACTATTAAGTCCATTGTCTGGTCCGAGCCCAATATCATCCTCTCTGCCTGTGACGATAAAAAGTTTCGTTGGTGGGATTTGCGCTCGCGGGATATGGTCTCTAAAATGGATGTGGATGACATAATCGGTTCCTGCGAGCTTTCCCCAGATGGAACGCTCATTAGTGCGACAGCGGGCAAGTCTGTGTATTTCTTTGACGCAGCAAGCCGGAGACTGATTAAGAGTGTGAGTACGGCATATGAGGTGTCCTCTGTAGCACTACATAAGGAGACGAGGAGGTTTATTACGGGGGTGAGTGGGGATACATGGGTGAGGGTTTATGATTATGATTCCGAGGCAGAGTTGGAGGTTTATAAAGGGCATCATGGAAGTGTGTGGAGTGTGCATTTTTCGCCGGATGGGAAGCTATATGCAACGGGGAGTGAGGATGGGACTATTAAGCTGGTATGTTTACTTCTCTGTGCTTTTGGAAGAACTAAGGACTGGTGCTGATTTTGGTGATAGTGGAAATATACGAACCAGCCGTACGGTTTGTGGAAGTAAATAGGGCACATGCCTACAAGTATTTACTAGATACTGAGACTTTCATTGGTTATTGGATAGGACTTGTGTCAAAGAAAGAAAGAGTTGGTTAAGCCGTAAGGCAGCGAGATAGTAGTTTCCGTAGACATACAAACAGAAGTTCTCGAGATGATCATCTTGTTTGACATTTGTAAAAGTTTACAATACCCGACGGAGATTTCCGTGTGCTTATCAACCACCCCGCCACAGGTGACAATATCCCCCACCTCAAATCCAACCCCAACCTTCCTCTTTCCACAGCTCCAATTCCAAACAAAAATATCTCCTATAAATTCCTTTCGCACATTAATATTCCCAGGGGCGACACCTACAATGGCGTCTGTCGCAACCCCCCCACAGCCCAACCTCATGGACCCCCCCCACGCCGTCCCCCAACTCGTAGCCCCCGAACCAGGTACATTATATCAAAAAATAGTCCCCTAAAAGGAAAAAAAACCTCTAACAATCTCCCCAGAACACTGCCCCGGTCCCGAGTCCCAACAAGCCGGCCAATCCGATGCCTGCGCCGGCTGTCCAAACCAACAAATCTGCGCAACAGCGCCCAAAGGCCCTGACCCAGACCTCCCACTCATCCACGCACGCATGTCTACCGTCGCACACAAGCTCCTGATCCTCTCCGGCAAAGGCGGGGTCGGCAAATCAACCTTCACATCCATGCTCGCATATGCCTTCGCCCAATCACCCACTACCCAAGTTGGCGTATGTGACATCGACATATGCGGACCCAGTATACCGCGTATGATGGGTGCTGAGAATGAGAGCATTCATTCATCCAGTAGTGGGTGGAGCCCCGTGTATGTGGCGGATAATCTGGGCGTTATGAGTATACAGTTTATGCTACCAGGGCAGGACGATGCGATTATCTGGAGGGGGCCAAAGAAGAATGGGTTGATTAAGCAGTTTTTGAAGGATGTGGAGTGGGGGGAGTTGGACTGGTTGTTGGTGGATACACCGCCGGGGACGAGTGATGAGCATTTGAGTGTGTGTAGTTATCTTAAGAGCAGTGGGATTGATGGGGCGGTCGTCGTTACAACACCACAGGAGGTTTCGTTGTTGGATGTGAGGAAGGAGATTGATTTCTGTAGGAAGGCGGGAATTAAAGTGTTGGGGGTTGTTGAGAACATGAGTGGTTTTGTTTGCCCTAATTGCGAGGTATAAAATCTCCCCACCTCACACACACCCCCTCTAAGTCGTATGGTATATTAACTCCGCATAGGGCGAGTCACAAATATTCCATGCTACCACAGGCGGTGCAAGAGCTCTCTGTAAAGAGATGAAAATACCATTCCTTGGTGCTGTCCCCTTGGACCCAAGAATCGGCGTAGCATGTGACTATGGCGAGAGCTTCTTTGATGCCTACCCCGAGAGTCCAGCCTGTGAGGGGCTGATGGGTATTATACATAAGCTCAGGGAGGGAATAGGATTGCAAAGATTGGAGGGTTATGAGGATATTGATATGAATGAATGATTCGAGGATTGGGATATTAAACCTGGGGCCTTTTTAAGAGCTTAGTTTTTGTAGCTCCTTGTATTTAAAGGATGCTTTTGTGGGTTTCTATAGCTGCGGAGTCTGGAGTTTTGGTAGATATTCTCACGAACTGGCACTAGAAGTCTGGGAGTGTTATGGCTGCTGTAGGTTAGCAAGACCTAGGAATAGAAGTAGCGGAAGTTTAAAGTGTATAAGCAATTAGATAAGCAATTAGGATTGTAGCCTCTTTGACTTCCATTAGAATAAGCTTTTTACTATAGGCCAAGTATAAATACAATGTACTGTAGAAATTACATTCTCTAACTAACTTTACACCTTCATATTACTCTTCTAGCTCATTCTTTCACCTCCACTCAGAGGATTAACATTGTAACCAGTGTAACCAGGAATGCAGGTACACTATGCTTACCCGGCTACACCTTTGGAGCTTTATACTCACGCCTCAACCTCCAGTAACCTCTCATCATCATCCCATACCATTTTATCTCCCACACATACCTGTATCTTAGTGGCTTCTCTAGACCTTGCATGTAGGGAAAAAGTACTGGGGTGTATATAGAGGCCTATAGTAATATTGCTGAAAAATCAATAACGAAGTCAATACGAAAATGTCAAAAGATTGCACTTTGTTTAATACTAACTTGAGTTTATAGTCTAGCATTTTTCTCGTGGATACAAAGTACTGAAGGATATATACACATCTTGTTGATAGCTGAGATATCTCAGGGGCAGGATAAAGCATTATAGGTTCTCTTTCCATCTCATACTTTCTGAAAACTTGCTAAAATGATAATAGTATAGCAATGTAGAAAAAGAGCTATCTTCCCCTAAAAATCGTCTACCATATAACAACCTAGGAAGAAAATTCTGGGAGCCTATACGCAATTTTATCTAGCAGCATCTTAAACATTGCTAGGAGGAAGTGAAAGATTCGATAAATTCGAGCAAGGAGCGGGACGTACGCAATAAAAGATATGATTGGTCTGTCTAGGGAATATACTAAAGTAGGCTTGTTTAGAACTTCGGCAACAAAAATCCCAGGTTCGTGGACTACTCACTGATACTGCTCATGGAAAAGATACTCTGGAGGATACATCGCATATCGGTGGAATTTTTTAACTCCCTTTATGGATGATGATAATCCGTGAGTCGGTTATACTTTGCTTTAATAAGAAGTTCGCCCTCCAAGCCGATTCAAATACTCGGATATTTCTCTCCAGTCATTAGCTAAGGTTGGATTGGTTCTATCTAAGTACTATATACAACCGATAGAGAAAGTCTTTTTATTCTTAGACCACTTTAGAGCCAATACTGGTCAAGAAATTTGTAGCGCACTAGTTGACAACAATCACTACGGCTCACTCAGTACTTCTATTAGATGGGGGTACATATAGATTCATAAGGCTATATCCTGGATTTAATTTAGCTACTTTTCCGAGTTGAGTGCAAAGCCGCTCAGGCTCTTTCTATAGTCCTCAAAATACGGTCAAAGAAGATTCGAACCTACTTGATCCAGCTGGCGTGAGAAGTAATGGGTTCGTTTCCCCTGAGGTAGAGAAGGGTAGTAGAGTGGTATCAGAGATCCTAATGAAGGTACAGGTGGTGGATGGGACTAGTTAAAATCATGGAAGCACAAATGCCTTCGGGAACTGAGGGCCCGCCTGAAAGCTCTCGAGAGGTGTCTAGGCACCCAGAAATCTTCAAGGCTAACCGGCTAATTTGCTCTTGGCCCCTACTGTGTGTGGTGGGCTACCTATTATTATTTCAAATTATAGGCTAGGAGATGGAGTGGGTTCTAATGGTTTATAATTTAGGGTCACGTATCAGCCTAGTTCTATCCTTTTGTTTTACCTAAAATTTGTTCTTTATATTCTCAACGCTTTATTTTTAATCTATATAAGCAGAACTAAAAATATAATACAGATACAAGCTTTGGGCGTAGCACACCTTATTTACTTATAAGTATCTACTTGAAGAATAGTATTAGCACGTTTTCCGGCCCTCATTGGTGCTTTGCGGGAAAGATACCGAGACTAGCGCTATGTGAGGAGATTCGTCTAACGATTTTATTAAAATTATGAGTAGACTAACATTGCAAGTGATAGTTTGTGATTAAATACAGTATGGAAACCGTCTTCGTCTATATACGAAGCTCTCATAAGGTATTGATAGCTTTTTATAGAGGTCGTAAATTCAGAGGTCCTAATTTAGGTTCCTAGGAGTTCCTTTTATAGGCTTAAGAGAACCCCATGGGCTATTTAATCTTAAACTCTAACGGATCTCACAAATGAGGTATATTTCTTTTTTTTTAATTCATAGGGAGGCCCCATATTCCCTGGGTATATCCTAATTTTACACGATTCCCCGCAAGAAAGCAAGACAAGTAGAAACCTCTTACAACTTTTCTTTCAAAGAGTTCTTCAACCGCTTTTCGACAGCGTCCATGTACTCCTAAAAGTCGCAGTTTTGTTAGCTATAACTCTGCCTAGAGTGCTTTACCGAGGGATAGGGGTAATCTCACATTAGTAGTAACCCATGCCCCCCTATCCTTACGCCCGCAAGCCAATGCCAAATCCTTAGTCATAATTCCATCAATATCTACAGTATCAACAACCGCCTTCTCAACCGCCTCAGCGAACGCGACAACCTCAGGGGTTTCATCAAGTTGTCCTCGCTGGATCAGCCCACGAGTCCAAGCAAAGATTGAGGCGATGGGGTTGGTAGAAGTCTCTTTGCCCTTCTGGTACTCCCTGTAATGACGGGTGACAGTTCCGTGGGCAGCTTCAGACTCAAAGGTCTTGCCGTCGGGGGTGATTAGGACTGAAGTCATGAGACCAAGGGAGCCAAACCCTTGGGCAACGATATCGGATTGCACGTCACCATCGTAGTTCTTCATGGCGATGATGAAGCCACCCTCGGATTTGATCATCTGAGCGACCATGTCATCGATCAAACGGTGCTCATACCAGATACTGGCAGCATCAAAGTCCTTCTTGTATGTAGATTCGTAGATTTGCTGGAAGATATCCTTAAACCTTCCATCATATTTCTTAAGGATAGTATTCTTGGTGCTCATGTATAGCGGTAATTTCTTCTGTAGAGCGAGCTTGAAAGATGCGTGCGCGAAACCTTCAATTGACTCATCGGTGTTATACATAGCAAGACCAACACCGCCGGACTTGTAGTCAAATACTTTGATCCTCTCGGGCTCACCGCCTACGGGGGTGTAAACGAGCTCAAGGGTACCAGGGCCGGGCACCACCAGGTCTTTGGCACGGTATTGATCGCCATGGGCGTGACGGCCAATGATGATGGGTTCTTTCCAGCCCTGTACCAGACGGGGGATACGAGGAATGACAATGGGCTCACGGAAGACGGTACCACCGAGGATGTTACGGATAGCTGTTATAAGAGGTTAGTTCATGAGTAAATGATTTCAGAAATTAAATACTGACTTCCGTTGGGACTCAACCACATCTATCCCCCCCGTAATAATTAGCAGGTGAGTCCCCAGAATTATAAGAGCGTTTCATCATACCTTCTTCAGCTTAAACTCCTCAACACGGGCCTCATCGGGAGTAATAGTGGCACATTTGACTCCTACCGAGTACTTCAGGATAGCCTCAGCAGCATCAGTGGTGACCTTGTCATCGGTCTGATCACGGTACTCGAGACCCTAAAATTCCCGTTAGACGATATCATAGACATTCTACAGAGGGAAACTACTACTTACAAGATCATAGTATTTGAGGTCAATGTCAAGGTACCTATATCAAACCAAGCGAACATTTTCGTCAACAACCGAATAGATACCGAGGCAGGAGGGATGGAGATTTTTTGTTTTTGACGTACGGGTGGATGAACTATGCACACCTAGGTCAGAATAAAATCCCCAGTATAAAATTAAAAGGCTTGTAAATTCACATGCCGAGGGATAAGCGGTGGGAAGCACCAGCAGCACCAGTAGTCGTCATACCTTCTTTTTAATCATGTCCCAGATGATCCGAGTCATCTCATCTCCATCCAACTCTACATAAGGCCACTCGCCTTGTCAGGGACACCGTTTCCACGCAAAAGCCATCTCCCTCTCCCTCTTTCCCACATGTGGAATTTGGCTGATACATACCAACAATAGGATTCTTAACCTTGATCTTCTGGACTATGACCACCGCATCTACTTTAGCGCCTTTAAACCATAGTAGGAGAAAACAACTCTCCAAAAGTAAAGTATAGAAATAATAGTTACTCACATTCACGCGCCATACTGACAGAGAATAATCTTTTCGAGTAGTTTAAGTTTGGATCAACAGCAGCAGAAGGTGAAGAAGCAGGAAACTTAGACGCAGAATAAATTGCTGATTTCAATGATGATGAGAAAGGTCTAACGGTACACAGGAGAGAAGTGCCCCGCAACAACCGGTTACAAGAGGGGCGAACGAAACTCATTGCCGAGGAACGAAGTCGGTATATATCGGAGGAGAGTAAATCAGGAATTATGAACAACCGTCTGTGTGCTAAGCCTCGAATCCCAGGTGAAGGCAGAGATAAAGATACAACGCAGGCAGGTGGGAATTGGTGGGGCAAATGTAATGCTGAATTTTAGAGTCACACACCGCCAGTCACCGTGCGATGCCATCGATTTTTTACTTTCCCTGCGCGCGGGATTAACACGAAAGTGTAGCCAGGGACCGCGCGAGCCTGCAGCGCGGAAAAGGATGGTGGGGGTCTACTCCAACTGAAGATTTCTCACTCGAATAGTGGGGTGGGTCGGGTCAACGGGTCTAACGTCATTTCTGTTTGGTAAACGCACCAGAGACGCCCTTTGTCATACAATTGTATCTTTAGATATACAAAGCAACGAAATCTCTACAAAAGATATCCCCATTGCTAACCCAAAACTTTTGTTTATTTCTTTACTTTACATTTTTACTGTAAAATTTTCTACCAGTACGCCTAATCCAATTGTTGAAATTGCAACCCTCATTCCTCCACAAAAAAAATTCAAAGGGAAATCGGAACAGCCCCGCGCTCCACCCGGCCCGCGGCTAAACTTTACTCCTACCCCACAACTGCCAACCACAGCCTCCCTAAAATAAACCCTCAATTTCGCCGGTCTCTGCGTTAACGTCGACATTAAGATAGCCCGGAGCGGTTGGTAGACCAGGGATGGTCTGGATATCCGCTGCCTTCGCATACAGATAACCCGCGCCCGGTGATAGACGTACATCACGAATTGGCACAGTGAAGCCAGTGGGTGCACCCTTCAGGAGTGGGTCGTGGGACAGAGAGTATTGGGTCTAATGTTAACCGAGCTTAATCAGTAATCGTTCTATGAGAGAAAGGAAAGAGAAAAGATACGGACTTTAGCAATACAGACAGGTAGGTGCCCAAAGCCTTGCCTCGTGTAAGTTTCGCACTGCTGCTTTGCGAGCTCACTAAGTTCGATACCATCTCCACCATACATCTCTCTAGCAATGGCCTCCATCTTTTCAACGATGGTCATATCAGCATTGTATAGAAGTTTGAAGTTCTTCGGCTTTGTAGAGGATTCAATAACTGCTTTAGCCAGGTCAATAGCCCCCTTTCCACCCTGCGCCCAGTGGTTAGCAGGGACAGCATCTTCAGCGCCAGCTTTGATGGCCTCTTCACGAATGCACTGGATTTCGGCCTCGGTGTCGGTGTGGAACTTGTTGATGGCAACGACAACGGGGATACCATAGTATTTGGCATTGGCGATGTGTTTAGCTAAGTTGACACAACCCTTACGGAGCAACTCGACGTTCTCGGTACGGTATTCCTCCGGAAGGGCTGCACCAGCAGTAACTTCAGGTCCCCCACCATGAACCTTGAGAGCACGGACGGTAGCCACAATGACAACGACATCGGGGGAGAGACCACTAGACCGGCACTTGATATTGAAGAAACGCTCTCCGCCCATGGTGAAGTCAAAACCAGCCTCAGTGACAACGTAACCAACCTTGTCTTCGTGAATTTCATCCTCTTCAGTACCAGCGAGCTTAAGGGCAAGCCTATCAGCAATAACAGAGGAGGCTCCAATAGAGATATTGGCGAAAGGACCGGCGTGGACGAAGACGGGGGTTCCCTCAAGGGTTTGCATGAGATTTGGTTTTATAGCGTCCTTCATGAGCGCAGTCAAGGCACCACCAGCACCGATATCGTCACAAGTGATTGGGTCTCCAGCTTTGCTTGACCCAATAACCATACGCCCAAGACTATTAACAAAGAAATTAGTCCTAAGCTCTATCACTAGCTAAATGTGGTCCTTACCGTTCACGCATATCTGGCAAATCATTTGACAGAGCCAAAACAGCCATACATTCAGAAGCAACTGAGATATCGAATCCAGTAACCCGGGTGTGGCCTTTTTCCGATGGTGCCTGGCCAATGGTAACCTGTCGTAAATGACGATCATTGACGTCTAGCACCCTCCGCCAGGTTATTGTTTCAGGATCGATATCGAGCCTTGCAAATTTGGTAATCTCCTCGGGAGTCAAGTCATCAGGGTTTGTCTTATCAATCCCGAGCTTCTTAAGACGGCGGAACATGACTGGGGCAAACTTCCTAACACCGTTTTTCTTGGGGACAAGACGGTTATAAAGGGCTTTATCCTTCTGAGAGTTCTCGTGGAACATCCTAGTCTCAATTGCAGCAGCTGGTAGTAGTCAGCATTTTGTACAAAAATATGAGTTAATGATTATCCTACCGAGCAGGTTATTCGCAGCAGTGATCGCGTGAATGTCACCAGTCAAGTGCATATTGAATTCATCCATGGGAATGACTTGAGAATATCCACCACCAGCAGCACCACCCTTGATACCGAAGGTAGGACCCTGACTGGGCTGCCTGACGTTGGCGAAGGCAATCTTCCCCAAATGACCACCGAGGGCTTGGGTTAATCCCATAGTGGTAGTAGACTTACCCTCTCCAAGAGGAGTAGGGGTGATACCAGCAACGAGAATGTACTTCCCGTTCCTACGGTGCCCCAATCTCTGTAGAAGATCCAAATTGATCTTTGCCTTATAGGCGCCAAATAGTTCAAGCTCCTGGTCAGAGATTCCAAGTTCGTGTGCAATTACTTTAATGTTCTTTGGTACCTGAGACCTCGATATAGCGATATCGCTAGGAACCGAGGAGAGGACCTTCAATGGCAACGGCACAGTCTTCCTGTCGGACATTTCTGCGTAGAAACGGTTCGCAGAAGTAATAACATTCTGCAAAAGCATAGCAACAGTCATTGGACCAACACCACCAGGAACCGGGGTGATCTTTGAGGCGACATCCTTTGCAGACTCGTAATCGACATCTCCAACAAGGCGCTCACCAGACTTACGGGTCTCATCCTTGATGTAGTTGGTACCGACATCGATCACAACAGCACCAGGCTTTAGCCACTCACCCTTAACGAATAGAGGCTGTCCAATAGCAGCGACAACGACATCAGCCTGCTTGATAAAGTCCTGGACATTCTGAGTGCGTGAGTGGCACACGGTGACAGTCGCATCCGCGTTCTTCAAAAGATACGAAACAGGGGATCCGACGATATCACTTCGTCCGAGAACAACGGCATGCTTTCCACTCAGGTCAACACCGTACTCTTTAAGGAGAACCATGATACCCTGGGGAGTGCATGGAGTGAAGGGAGGGTTTCCACCACGCTTGGCAAGCTCGCCAATGTTTAGCGCTCCAAAACCATCAACATCCTTTGTAGGAGAAACAGCAGCGGTAACAGCAGGTTCGGAGATGTGCTTGGGAACAGGTAACTGAACAAGGATACCATGGACTGAAGGGTCGTTGTTTAATTGCTCAATTTTTTCGAGTAATTGAGTCTCGGTAATATCAGCATCGAGCTTTACGAGATTACAAGTGATATTGGCCTGGGTGATGAGTTAGCTTGAAATCACTTCTGTGAGTGTAAGTGGATGCAAACCTCTTCAGCAGCTTTCAGTTTCATACGAACATAGGTACCTTTAGATTCAAAAATTGTTGTTAGAGTTTATTACTGCGCGGGCTACACCCCGGTTGACATATTAAGAAATTTCTTACTAGAATCGGACCTATCGCCAACTACAAAGAGACCGTTATCAGTAACCATTCACAAAGAAATAATTTGTGATTTCGTCTAAACAAAGATTTATAATGATTTACTCACCCTGCACAATCGTCAAACTAGGCTTGAACCTGCTCGAAGTCTCCTGCTTCTTCTTAATCTCCTGGTTAATCCTCTCCCTGATCCTCTTCGCGACGGCTGTGCCGTCTATCCTCTCAGCAACCATATCGAATCGTGTATTAGAGAATAATCTTGTATTTTGCGGTTGTCTAGCCGAAGCACAGAGCAATTTCAACCTCCCGTTCCCGCAACGAACGGCTGCTCTGAAGAATGTAGAGGAAGCCAAGTTGGCGGTAATTATTTTTGTTTGGGGGAAAAAGAGGGGTCAAATGCGAACGTGGGGCACTGGCGAATGGCAGTGCGTGGGGTCGGATCAGCGGGGTGCACTGCGGATGCCTGCGTGTGGACTATCTGATCTGCGTTATGCCTTTTTTTGGTGCAAAAGTTTTTTTCCTTTCTTACTCCTGATGTTGAATCTGATAAAGAAAACCTTTGGGAAATCTGATAACGTCCCACTGAAATAAATAGTCGACGGACGGACAGGTGCAAGATTTAAACGGAAGGAGAAAAAGGCCACCCTAGCCTCGACGGGGACTAAGTTAGCTGTACCGATACACACCCAGAGAATGCACAGTAAAATTTGACAAACAACAACAATGTCCCCCACGTTTGTAGACGGACGCATGACCGAGAGACCTTAAGAGTGCACTTATTCTTTTATAGTCAAGCCTAATGCCTACACAGCTTTAGATATAGTCAAGAAGGCGGGTTCTTCGGAAAAACCCTTCGGATGTACTCAAAAACCTCCCGTATATCGTCTTTCCTAGGCGGCCCTACGACTATAACGGCGAAGGAAAGTAGCGAATTTCGTAAGCACAGCAGGAGCTAGAGAAAACAACATCTTATTACCTACTATAATTACCCAATTCCAGGTACAACACGGGTTTTCGGCCAAACTCTACGGATGCACGCAAAGCGCACCCGTGCAGGGACCAGGCACTCCTCAACACTCAGAACTCTAATCCCAAATCTCACAGTTAGCTATATATAGTGTACACATACATGTACATATACCATACAACAATACATATAGTTCTATAGCTCCCGAATGGTAGCTGCTTTGTGGGTGTAGGGCCCGGGGAATATTAAACCGGGAGTCGAACCTGGGTGCACATGTGCGGTCCTGATCAAAACACTTGTCTTCTAGAACTCCTCCAGTTTTCAAAAAGTAAAACCAGAGAGAATGTAGGGCTAGGAACATTTACATGCACAATGTTGACTGAACCACTTTTCGAGAACCAAAGACTTTCATATTTTGGAAAGGCGGAATTTGTCATACGGTCTATATCAGTATAAACGCTCCCAAGAAACGAAGCGAGTACAGAACCAGAACCAGAACCAGATAAAAACTGAAAGAAACAATATCATAGGAAGAACCCCCCAAGGTACTGTGAGCCACCAATTTTTCTCTCCCCTTCGCCTGGGCTTGCGCATTTACCGTTTAAAGAAACCACAAACCCACACAAAAGGCAAAACGAAATCGTGCCAACATTCCCCTATCACCCAGTCACCCTACTGATAGAATCTATACATGCCCATCAAAACCCGTTTACCCCGACCCGCTAAATAAAGCATAAAAGAAGAAAAAACGCCAGAAGCGACTAAATCACTTCTTCTTAGGACCCCCGATAGGGGAACCAATATCTTTCCCTCTTAGCTTGACCCCCAAGGCACGCTCCAACTTTGACAAAACCTGCTGGTTAGGGACAGCACGGCCTGACTCATAGTCGTTGATAACAGACTGTTTCTCGTTGACTTTGGTGGCGAGATCCTATTTGTGACCGTTAACACCTTGTTTTTCACCGAGGTAAATAACCGCCCAACAGTGACCACATACCTTTTGTGACATCGCAGGCTCCTTTGACTGGCGGGCCTGAGCCATAGCCTTTCCAACGCTCAAATCGATCTTTGGCGGAGGGGCGACCTCGTTCTCACGGTCGACCTTTGTGAGTCTTTGGCCTTCTGTGGATTGGGTCTTATTGGAACCACCAGCGTACTGCAGCTATCTGTTAGTGCTTATTTATAGCGGGGTAGATAATGCTAAGCTGTAGGCAAGGAAGTTTAATGTACCTTCTTCTCAGTAGCAATAACAGTACCGCTCCGTCTCGCAGCGTTGATCTCGGAATTAGTTCTGGCAACGGTGGCCCTCTCGCCGTTACCACGGACCTTTGAACCGATCTTGGTCTGTGTATCCCAATCGTCAGACATGTTTTTGGAAATGAGCTTGTAGTTTAATGTAGTGTTCAAAAATGAAGGTATCGAGCGTTCGACTTATAAGAAGTAGCGAGTGAGCACAGTTGTATCGTGGGTGTGAATGAAATGAAATGGGGATGGAGATCAGGAACAGAAACTGAGCTGAATGGGCCAGATAAAGAGACTGCGAGGAGTCACGTACAGTCAGCCAAGAGGGAGGCGAAATGACTTGGCATCGATTGCCTGGGGCGGAGCTAACTCATTTGCCAACCATGCGCCGCATTCTACAGCCTTCTATGAGCAACCGAAGCTCAAACTGTGCTGAACAGCCCCAAAGAGAAAGGGGGAGAAAATAATCAAATTAAACAATTTTTATAGAGTGTATACACTGATGACAGCATTTAAATGTTATTCAACACATACAGTCTTACAAATAAACTTTAGGAAATCGTGCCATCGGATTTACACCTAAATACCCGGGACCTCCTACAATGACGTTGACGCCGGCGCCGCAGTTGGATCCACCGTACAAGCCGGCGCAGTCCCTGAAGGACTAGCACTCGTAGTTGTTGGCGTCTCCTCAACATACTCAACCTTCACCACTACTGGAATAACACCTCCAGTCTGCAAACTAAATTTTCTATGCCCGATCACTTCCAGAATACTGCACACGGTTCGTCAATCTCCAGATTCTATCACTAGTAACAGATAATCTTGAAGGACTAATAGGAACTCACCTTGAAATAGCACCACTATGCGCAGTAATGCTAATATACGTAGCATCTTTCTTATCCATAAAAACTTCATCTAAGGCAGCACCCAATCTGATGTTACGAACATCGTTAGGCTCTCTATAGACGGGATCCCAGAGCTTGTCTGTTTCGGCGAAGCCTTTCTCAAAAACAAATTTAGGGTATTTCCCCTCAAGATAGGTCTTGGTATTTCTGCGATCACAGGTATGTATTCCGAGCGTTTCGCGGAGTTTCTATGTTTGAAAGACGGTCAATCTCCAGAACTTGGATGCCTGAGAAGAGGAAGGATGAACTTCTTTGAAGATAGGGTTAGGAGCTTTGTGACCACTGAGTGTTATGTCGTCCCAGGTGATCTGGAGAGTGCTTGAGGCACGACTATCACGCTCTATTAATGAAATTTCTTTAGAAAGGAATTGAGTTCGTAAAAATAGTGCGGACCTCAATGGAGAAGAGTAGTAGACATCAGGAAGTGGAAGTTTAGCTTTAATTTGGTCCTTAAAGGCAAGATTTGCTTTCTGGGCCTCCGAGATACCGATGTTTGTGAGCTCTGCATCGTCCCACCTACTAGTTCCGTTTCCATCTTGGAGGGACCAATAGCACTGTTGACTATCAATAGACTATTCCAAACTCTCAAACAGATCATCCAAAGAAAACTTACATCCCACAGGGGAGTCCCATAATACGATTCTTCGAATTCGATTAACATTAGCATTCAAATCCTCAATCATTTTCGAGTTCACACATACCAGCAACATTCTAGATGAATCTCAGCTATTAGCTTAAATCTAATTAACCACTATAACATGACCTATAAGAGAAATCTTACGTGGTAACCTTGACCATGCCTCGCCAAGTATAACACTTTGTAAGCTGTATTTTGGGGGGCCTTGCTATTCAATCTTTCGATCGCCTTCTTAAACTTCTTCCACGGTGCCTTCTTCACCACCACCACCACCTCCTCTGCTACTTCCTTCTCCTTCTCCTTCTCCTTCTCCTTCTCCTTCTCCGTTTCCTTCTTCATATCTATCTCTTCATCGTCGTCATCATCACTATCGTCATCATCGTGTCCCTTATTATCTCTTTCCTTCAACTCAACTACCCCAAGATCTCTCTTATTGAGCTCTGGAATGCCAAAATTATCCAGTAATCCAAAGTTACTCGCAATCTTCCCCGGGTCAAGTCAGCTACTGAGGACTCTTACTATGACGAGGGAAGAAAGTAGATGGAATCCTCACGTAGTCAAAAGTAGAAGGATTAGTCTCCTCCAAATCCTGCATAAAGAACCCGGGAACATTCGTCTTCTTAATCCCCCACTTGTTCCCTCTCGGCCCAGACACACTAGCATCGGTTGTCTCCATCATTGCCATTAAGCAAATAACAATAATGCTAAAAACAACCATCATTGTTACTATCCTCCGATGGCGAGTAGAGAGAATTAAGAGAAGAATTCGAGGAGGCCGGGGAGGGAAGAACATTTTCGCTTATAACTATAATTTATGGCCTATGCACGTGGGGTAGACGGTAGTACGCGCTAATATTTTAGTCTAGGAATTGCCTAAGCTCCTCTCGCTTCCGGTTGTTGAAAAGACGAAGCTAGGGTATAGATAGATCGATTTCGCTCCGAAGTTGTTATAGAGACGGAAGGTTCCTGGGTTGTTCAAAGTGTGCGGGGGTAGGATAAATACGCTGTATTACAGCACGTGGTAACGTTTTAAGCCCTCGACAAATCAGGTTCCTGAACCTCATCACGCCCTAATCGACGGTGAGTTATAACCTAGCAATCCGAAATATAACCGAAGGCAAGTACATCCCCAAATTAGGAAGCCAATTTTGTGATCCCAATTTACCCAGTTCTTCACTCTCGGGGAACTCGATTCCGGCCATGATAGTGGTCTGCCTGGGTCATGAGTAGTCACTCGCAGCCGCAAGAAAAGTCAAGAGCTGGTAGGTAGGCTTATACCAGCTGAAAGTGTGGTGGCATGGGTACACATGTCTTATCTTAGGTCATAAATCTACAAGTTACTACTTTATTGTACGCCTTTAACCCACTCGAGTCCTTGCAGCAATACCCCCACTGACTCTCTAACCACCCACCTACCAGAATAAAATTCGCCAATAAACCCCAGCCAAAACCCAAATATAAAGTGAGAACAAAGCAAAAACCAAAACTAATAAAAATAAAGGTGAGAAACCATATAGCTATCTATCTAATCTTGCAATTTATAGCTAACCAGTGTATCCACCCTATGGTTGGCAGTTCCCCAGCTCCTCAAGGTCACCTTCTCACCGCCTTGGATCTCCTTCGCGTCTGAATCACCCCAGTCCATTGGAACCTCTGCATCACCATCTGCATACACTAGTACATTGAAAGTGCACCTGCCGTCAAGCATAGGCAAGAATGTAACTGATGCTGTAATCTGACGGAATAGTGACCGAATCTCCTCCTGGATTTCTTTCTCTGTCTTTTCTTTTGGCGGGGGCGCAGGATTGCTTTTTTTGCCGTCAGCATTAAACCCCAAAACACATTTAGTTACTACATACCTTGAAGCTGGGTTCTCTTGATCAATCTCAGGAGTACCTTTAGTCTTCGCAGCTTTCCCCATAAGCTGCACATCGAACTGCCATCTCTCGAGGTTCTCGCCTGTGTCTTTTGATGTGATGACAACTACCAACTTTGAAATCTTTCCTCCGAGAGTCCATTTATTCAGCTGACTCATCATCTTCTTGATATATGCTTTGACTTGGTCATCGGCAGAGACTTTTTATCGGTTAGATATAATTATTAGTGTGGTTTATGGGAGCTAGAGTCTTACCGAGCATGTTCAACCCATATTTCTTAACACTATAATGGTTCGTTAGCAGATGATATGATAGTAAAGAGCAGTAAAGAACCTACACAGTGAAGTCTTCAGTAGGATACACGCCCCGTTGGTACAGAATCGAGTGTATAGAGTATTCAAACTACAACCTCCAGTCAGTACCCGAACCCTAGAGCCCCGTGGAACAAAGCAGGACTTACAAATTCTGCAACCATCTTGGCCGATCCTGTATACAAAGCTCTAATCAATACTGATTCAAGAATAGAGCCTACTTATAAACTAGGGGAGTTGAGGTAGCTACCTTTCAACGAGAGCTTATGGATCTTATCGCCATCCTTATCCTTCGACTTGCTAACGGCAGCCTTCTTCGTGGTTGGTTTTTCTGATGCCATTGTTCCGGTGAGATGGGTTGAGTTGAGTATTGTATAATATCGATTAGATTTCTGTTAAGAGCTGTATGTAGGTACAGAGCGGGCAAGGGAGTTTCCGGGTGAGATGTTCTGGGAAGTTGTGGTGATTCAGCTGCAGAAAATGAGGTGAGTGTTTATAAAACCCCCGTCGGTTGCTCTGGCAACTCCCCGCCCTTTGCCACCCACGTGATAAGCATCACAGCACTGGGGAACAATACATGTAGTACCTTATGGGATCAAGTGAGTACCTCTTATATTTCAAGCATCTGCATATAATTTTAGTTTTGTATTTAGTTTTCACCTCCAACTTAACCAGTTACTTTGAGATATTTCTAGGATTCTGTCCAAATAATTTACTCAGGCGGAAAAGGCCGCCTGCAAAATAATTATTACCAATACTAGTCTTGAATGACCATAATGAAACGCCATAATTATTATAGGATGGTCTTTGACAAGATTACCTAGACGGAGACCCCACTTTCTACTCCTACTAGCCGCATTCTTGACCTTATTTACATGCCTCACCCTAAACATCCAAGAAACATAATCATGCCCTTAAAAGATGTGTACTCTCATCTATCAAACTTCCAATTCGACTCGGTCTCAGGTCCTCGACTCTATCCTGCAACTTGATCAAACCCCAAACTAAAAAACCGGCCAAAAACCCTACAAACCCATTCTTGAATGAAATCATTACCGCAGCAGTAACTGTCATAATCAAGAATCTCTCCTTCTTCTCCCTCTCTGTTAATCCTCTCCAGGAAGTAGCTACTGATAATCCAGTTATCGTTGACTCAGCCGCACTTGGAGAAGTTAATAGGTCTCTGGCGGAGACATTTAAGTTCTCGGCGACGGATACGAGTTCCATTCCAGCAGCAAATACCTAGGGTTTGTTTAGCTATGGTCTTGGAAGGGAAGTATAAAGTGGAAATGTACCATAATTCCTAAGAGGGATTTAGGAAATTTCTGGAGTAGGCCAGTTAATGAATTCCCAAACATAAGACCAACAATAATCTTGAACAGACCAAAGACCATAACACTGGCCCCAGAGCGGGCGCCAAACCTGTGCTGGGCTGCTAAACCGCCAGACCCTGTGTGGACGTAAAAATAAAGTCAGTAAATATAAAAGGACTAGTCCTCAGGATAATCACCGTGGCAGACAGGCATAGCCCCAAACCAGCATCCGGTAAGATTCATTAAACCGACCGAGACCCCCAAAGCCGTAACCGAAGGTGCTGGTCGATACGGTAGTAAATCTTCACTCAGGTATTTAACTGCAATCACAGAGTTTAAGATTGTTAACGGAATTTGTCCTACTCCAGCGGTCCCAAATCCATTTGTGAAATCTTTCGGTAGAGGTATAGTTGGTATGTAAGGCAACCAAATCCCAAATTCCGGTAGACTTCCTCGAATCGAGATGAGTCTTATAATTGCTAGAATAATTCCTACACAGAATATTGCTAGAGCCACAGGGAAGCGGGGCATCCGAGAAGTTCCGTATAGGACAGCAAATGCACCGATAGCCCAGAAAAAATTATCATCCCACTGGTTGAACTCGTAATCCAGGCTCGATAACAGGATGCCTGCATTTAAGCAGAGAGAAAGACCTGCACCGACCTGGATCCCTTTGATAATTGGCATGGGGATCATGTTTGACGCCCTCTGAAGTCCACCCGTAACCGAAAGTGAGAGAACAACAATAGCTACACCAAGACCAGCAGCCATAGTTTCCTTTAGTGATAAGGAGCGAGCGAGTGAAATAGATGCTATAGCACTCATGGGTTGAACCTGATATAGTCAGACCTTAAATTGTGATCTTTAGATGTTTCGTCTTTGATGGAAATGGGTTTCACACCACTAACGGTATACCGAAGAAACCACCACTGAGGATATTGGCAAGGCCGGAGAAAAATAGTGTAGATGTCAAAGAGATGGCACCGGAGGCTGTGAGAGCGGTCATTATAGGGAGGAGAGAACCTAAGTCACCCAAAGACCCGGCGATCTCGCCAAAGGGATCCTTCTTGAGGGTTTCCCAGTTATATTTGAGGGACTGACGTATGGTAGACATGACTGGAAGTGACAAGAGGAAGCGGGAATACGAATAGGCCAATGGCCAAGGAGAATTTAAAGGAATAAGAGAAGGAGGTGAGAGAGGACCATATTAAAGTACAGCGAAGTCCGTACAAAGGTGGGGGATAAGGTAAGACAGTGAGCTATGAGCGTCATGTGTGCTGAACCCTGCATTAATTTGGCCGGTTCCTTGCAGGGAACATCCGGGTGGCCCCGGGCGGCGAATATAACACCTTACCCTCACGTGACAACTCATAGAGCGTCATTCGATATTGTTTCCCCGTTGAGTAGGAAGAGTAAATGTAGCCGTTATGGCATCCCTGAGATCTGCGGGGCTCTTGGGATAATTTTGCAGAATTACTACTTTCATAGACAGTAGCACTCCTAGTTATCTACACATACCTCATAATACTCCCTACTTTAAAAAAACCACTAGCTCATTACTATAGTTAATCTAGAAGTATGAGGGCAAGATCTCATTCTTACCTGCACTAGATGCCCCTCGCAGTTCTTCCTCAACCTCCGTCCCCGCTACTCGTAGTAGACTGGTAACTAGAAACACATGCTGTAGATTGTTAGTACGATCCGCATCCACTACATGTAGCCCTCAGTATACTAGGGAGCAGGATATTTAGGGGGAAATAGCCGACTTTCTACCGCTCCGAGTAATCCCCCAATTCCCTTCTAATTAGATAAAACTACAAGAGTAGTAAAAAGAGCTGTTTTATAGACAAAAAATACAAGCGCACATAGTCTATGAGCTTATGACCCCGTATGGCTAAATACATGTGCTTAATGGTTGGAGACTAAATTTCCTAAACTATGAAATCCAATATACCTTCGATAGGAGAAGCTATGCGAGCAACAGCCAAATAGACCTATTAGCGAGTTTCTTAGGAAAACACATGATTGGCTTCAAAAACCAATCTCCAACAAGATTTTCTGCCAGAGTTTTGTTCCATTTAGGGTTTCACCGCGCTGCAACCACTCTACTTGTGTCTAACACCATAAATGTATTGGTTAATACCTAGGAATTAATCGTATTCAGTAACACCCCAAATCTTAAAAAAACTCATTACGTGTCAAGAGGCCGGTACTACACATAGATAGGTGCATACATATAGAAGAGGTTCCTACAGTAGAACGAAGCTGCCAGATCGAATAGAACCATGGTAGAAGGTGAGATTACCAGCAAGGATTAGGCCGAGACAAGTGTCAGCCTATACATTTTCGTGCTCGAGGAGGGACACATCGACTGAGTAAGCACACACGACGTCACAGGCCAAAAAGCTTATTTCGAGATCGTGCCAAGAGTACTCTTTGTATATGTACGGTTGACCTTTGCGGGGGCTCTCAGCCTAGGATATTCTAGTGTATTAACTACTTACCAGTGTATACTGTAACAGGTTACTAGTCCAAATATAACAGATAACTATACGGCTGGCAATAATATTTCCTTTTTTTCAGTTCTAAAGCCTGGTACAGTACACAAATAAAAGCTTGCATAATACTAAGCCCCAACACTCTCGAGAATTGTGGAGGTTTCAGGGGAAATTCGACAGGTACTGTCCGGTAATTACATAGTCGGGGACTCCCTCTAAACATTACTATTATTAGATGTGTTGTGGCCTGAAATTCAAGCTCTAGTAGTAGATATTGGGAGCTTTTGAAATACTGTAGCTCCTATTCCCAAGTTTCTAAAATCCCAGACTTGTATCTACCTGGGTATTTGACCAAGTTATGTAATGCACAGCCATGAAGAAGCTGTGTTATTTAGGTCCCACCAATAGCGAAAGCTTCCTAGAGCTTGCCGAAGTAAATTTGTTTGGTGTGAACCCCAAACACATGACACTCTTGGATAATATACCCCAGGTCTAGGACAACTTCAATTTTAAAGAGGAGGATCATTCACCCTATCTATGCGTAGACGTGACCTATCTCCTAGGCTGTAACTGTAGAAGTTCCCAACAATCTTGGTGAAACCTACTGAATCCTGTGACACGACACCCACAGTCTCTTCGGCAGCCTTGACCGCAGAGTATGCTAGCGATATATATCCAGAGGGCAAACTTACCAACTGGAACTGACGAGAGTTGTGACACCACAATACCCAGGTTCCAGGCGTCGACATTAGCCACGATCCCTTGCATCTGTGCAATCCTTGCGGAGATCATCCGCATTTGAGAATAACATAAGCATTTGTGCCTCCTCTTCGCCTACTCACCCGGACAGGTGCTTTTGAGGGCTTGGCTTTTACTCAAGCTGTGCTCAGCCGCACCACCAAACATCGAAACAGGGCGGTGTAACTGTACCTGAGCTCGTGAACCCATCCACCCTTCTAAATTCGTACTCAGAGTCACTCTCTAGTGTGAACCCCATCCATCTTCCACCACCCCCTCCTTTCTTCTACCTGTTATCTTCATCTTCACATTCCACCACTGTCACCGGTATCTTAGCCATGGCTGACACTCCCTCACATTCGTTAATAACAATCCCCCCAGAGATCAGTCGGCTAGTCCTAGAGTCACTCTCCTCCTCCGACATATTAGCACTTCGCCTTGTCTCCCGTGATTATTACAGCTACTTCACTTCTCAGGATCTCTGCCATTTCGCACAAAAGCTATATTTTCCTCTATCTTCAGAGGCGAACAAGGCGCAGCGGACTAGAGAGGACTTTGATGCTGCACATCTGAGATCACAGAGGTGGAAAGATGGCAGACCATCTCAGGTAACGGTTATCAACGAGGTAGCAACAGGGTCCGCTAGCTTGTCTAATGGCTTTTTGGTTGATTCTGAAGCTGGTTTGCTAGCTTATCAACGGTATTATTATTATCTCTTTTCATATCCATTCTCGTTCTCGGATTCGAGCTCCTTCTCACAATATTTTTATTCAAGAGCCCGTGCGGTCGTTGTCCTCAAGAACTTGCGATGTACCGATGATGATACCGTCGGCCCAGATATATTTATCGACCTAGAAAGAGCGACAAATCCATGTATGGGGATGCGTTCTGACAGTATTTTCCTGCGGGACGGTGAAAGTATCCGACTAGCGATGAATCGTGGAATGTTGCTCTGCATTGGAGAGGCTCACGTCCACCCGGTTGACCATGCCCAGTACGGCGTTCCAACTCTTGGAAAAGGCCTAACAATTTTGTCCACTTTGTGGAATTGGACGTACGTGTTCCTACTTAACTATGTTATTGGCCTCTCTACCAGACACTAACTATCATATATAAAGTTGGGGGTCACAGAGCTCACCCATACCTCCTTCTCGTGCTATTCCCCCTAGACAATTCTTCCAACATCCTCACACGATTTGCGCTGTCTTCTCTACAAAGTCACATGAACGTGGAAAACTCATTGCTTCTTGGTTTGAGCGTGACTCTTTCATTATGGAGGCCGCTCTTAATGAATTTTACGCGATCACCGAATTCGATTTAGTTGAACAGCGACTCGAAGGTTATGTCTACCCGACTATTGAACCTAAAAGCAGTAAAAGCGGTTTCAACATGACCTACAACACAAAACCCCAAGAGGGAAAGCATGAGGGTTACCACTTTACGATCAAGAAAAAATCACTCTATCCACCTCTCAGCAGCTTTTCTATTGCACCGGATACCCGGGGCAAGGTGTTCTACCTAGGGTTTCTTCCCCCCAGTGCTGACCGTCGTCCCATTGTCGAGGTCCATTCGGTCCCTCAATATAATTCTAACGACAAATCTTGGTCTCCCTGCACTGTCATCAAACGTGTTACCCTTCGAAGTCTCGGCCGCCATGCTGGAGAAATGAATGGGAGTATTTTAAACTCTTCTTTTTGGATTAGTCTTGACGCCGGAACCACTGCCAGAGAACTGAAGAGCCCAAAAATCGAACCCTCAGGAGTTTTCACGAGGGACCCAGATGAGGATATAGTGAGGATCCGCATGACAGGCGACTTATATATCCCTGGTATCACGAAAGAAGAGGAGCAAGTCAATATGGTAACCTGGGACATCACTGCTCGCCCTTCTCCCCTTCCACCTTCCACTATCTCTGAATGGCGCCAAGGCAAAGAATGGGCAAGTGACCCGGACAACGAGGTAGATCTCGATAGTATTTCTCTCTATAAGAACTCAGAGGGAAGGGTTGATTACGAGGAGCTTTATCCAAGCCCAACGTATTACTCAAGGTTTCGGAAGCGCGAGGACTTTATACGTAGCCTAGTGACTATGCCTGATGGAGTTGATTTGGATCGCCTGGTTGCGGACAACAAAGCTGGAATTCTACCGCCATTGTTCTGGGTGAAAGACGATGATAACAAGAACAAATCGGCGTGTGTGGTATATAGTGTTCTGGCACCGGGTACTCTCATCCTAGACCCGAAACCAGATAACACTGATAACCGCGGTTTGATGAGCCCTCTACCGCACCATGAGGCGGTCATTTTCCCGCAAGATCCTGGAAGGAATGATAAAGAATTTGTTCCCGCAGGAAGGCTCATGAAACCCGAGTACAAGGTTACTTTAGATGTCGGGAGGAAAGTGCCTGTCCGTGATATTGCTAAATGTTTATCTCAACCATTATTGCCAGTATCTCAACCTTCACCAAAGAGAAGGTCCAGGTTTTTCGGAAAGCTCTGGACTGAGCATATACATCATCATCGTGTTAGCCAACGTGCTGTCACTGCTACTGTTACTGCTACTGCCACTATTGCAACCGTAGAAACAGGAGAGGAAGATACCTCAGATTCGATGGAAGGGGTCATCAGTACCAGTCAGACTTTTGCAGAAATCCCGTTGCCAGGAATGGAGGAACATCGGGATAAGATCTTGACGAAGATGGACCATAGGGATAAGAAATACTGGGTCTATGGAAAAGAGCCAGAGATCCTCCATAAGGGGCAGGCTTCGCAGGAAAGAGTTGGAGACAAGATAGTCATTGTCAGGTTTGATTGAGAACGACTATATGCCAAGTGCATAGGTCACCATATATCCAATTCTAAAGGCTCAGGTTCCTTTATTCTTTTCTAAATTCCCTCTTTTAACATTTCTCATAGGCACTTATCATGGGTTAGGGGTTTTGTTTCCGTTTTTTTTTTCTTTTTTGCGAGTTTTTTATTCCCACTTTTGCGATATATCATGCATGTGTTACGCCCCTTAGTGCCTTTTGATTCAACCGTTAACGCAGGGAGTCGGTTGAGCGTAGGGATAAATAGGGGGGCTTTTTTACACTAGTCAAAGCGTGCAGGCCGGCGCGCCTCTGGAAATATAGCATGCTAAACTTTCTATCTACCATTCTCTTTTATAACCCCATATATATCAATTACTACTATATGGGTTTCCGCTTTAGTAGAATCTATGGATGCAGAAACTACATCTTACTGAGAGTTACCTTAAGGTTCTAGAAGATTTAATTAGGTGACTACCCCAAATCCTTTCCTCTCCCATGACCACTCCTAACACTGCAGCAAACCAAACCTTAAAATGACTCTCGGACTCTATCCTAATTCGGCCACTCAAACTCTTATTCACTAAGGATTGAGGACCATGGGCAATATCCTCTTGTATAAGGGTGATAGTTATGGAAGATCCATAGTACTAGGTGAGAGTAATATTATTAATCTCACCCTTCATATTCATACTCAATTTGTATCCCCTATGTGTTAGGAAGGTGGAGAGTGAGCACTAAGTTTATTACAGTACTAGGTTTTAAAAACTTTGAGTTCTTAACGCATAGCTTCTACTTCCTAGACAAAAAAGACATGAAAGCTCCCCTTGACCAGGTGCATAAAAATGAGGGGTTAGAATATCTAATCCCCTAATTAGATTTTTAGTAGATTATCTCTTATAGACCCGATAAACGCGATTACTAAAATTCATACGTAATCGTAGGGGCCAATATACGAGTGATACTCGGTAATCTGTTTTTACATTGGCACTTCTTTCAAAATCTCATGCTCCCAAAAACAACTGATTTATGAGAAAATACTTGTAAACTAGTTTTTTTTTGGTTATATAAACCTACTTCTACCTTAATATACAACAAATGCAAAGAAGCTTGGCCCACCCACATACAAGTTCTAACACATCAATTCTTTTGCAAAAATCCCTGGAATGCTTTCTGATCGATAGATACTTGACCAATAGCCTGTAGCCTCTTCCTCCCCTCTTTCTGATTTTCCAACAGCTTCATCCTCCTCGTTCGATCGCCTCCATACAGCTTTGCCGTAACATCTTTCCGTACCGCCTTTACCGTTTCTCTAGCAATAATCTGCCTCCCCACTGCAGCCTGAATAACGACCTCAAATAGCTGGCGATCAACATACTCCTTGAACTTTGTGACCCATTTTCTCCCAGTCCGCTGGATCTGGGATCTGTGGAGAACTTGTGATACGGCGTCGACAGGGACCTTGTTGACAAGGAGTTGGAGCTTTACAATATCGCTCTTTTGGTACCCGGCGTCCTCATAGTCGAGAGATGCATATCCTTTGGTGAGGCCTTTGAGCTTACCGAAGAAGTTGTCGACTAGTTGAGCGAGGGGGAGGCGGTATTTTAAAATTACTTGAGTTGCAGTCCAGAAGGTGAGTTCGACTTGGGTTCCGCGATTTGCCTATATAAAACATCAGCTACTTATTAGTAAAGATAGTAAAAGACGGTGATTTATAGGAAGAGAGTTACGCACCTCACATAACTCGATAACACTCCCCAGGTACTCCTCCGGCACTGTGATAGTTGTCAGTACTAGCGGCTCATACAGCCCCTCCATCTTATTGAAGTCACTATCCGCACTCGGAAATTCATGCGGGTTCCTAATAATCGCCTCAGTCCCATTATTATACTTTATCTTAAATGGCACCGTCGGTGCAGTAATAATAATACTCGCACCATGCTCCTGCCTCAGTCTATCCTCAAACACACTACAATGCAGCGTCCCCAAAAACCCCAATCTCCACCCTTGTCCCAGCGCCTCTGAATGCTCTCTATTAAGCGTCACACTTCTATCATTGATAACTAGTTGCTGAATACTATCATCAAGATGATTAAACTCGTCCTGGTTAACCGGGAACGCACCAACAAAGACCATTGGCTTCGGCTCTTCAAACCCGAGGTAGGGCTCGACAGTTCTCTCCATACCAAGGTGGGTGAATGTGTCGCCGATTTTAGCCTCCTTGGATATCTTCATGCCGGGATTGAAGAATATGTACCCAACTTGTCCAGCGCGCAGGCACGAGGTAGAAGTTTCGAGAGGGTGCATAATTCCGACCTCGCCGACTATATAGGTTTTACGAGTAGCAAATGAAATGATTTTATCCCCAGGGCGGAGGGTACCATCAAAGACCCGGATTAGGAGGATAACGCCTTTGTAGGTGTCGTACCAGGAGTCAACGAGTAGCATTCGTAGGGGAGCTTCGTGAGAACCAACGGGTCTATAAAAAGATAATATAAGGTTAGTGTGCATGGTTTTTTTTAAATATATTTTTTAAACCCCCATAGAGTGAATTACGCAGGGATCTGCTCAACGACAGCCGGGAGCACGGATTCAACATTCTTTCCCGACTTTGCAGATACTAGAACAGCCTGTTTTGGATCTAGCTCAAAGCTGTTCTTCATCTGTTCCAATGCTCTTTCTGGATCCGCCGAGGGTAGGTCGATTTTATTGATAACGGGGATTAGTTCAAGGCCTTGCGAGAAGGCGAGGTAGAAGTTTGCGACTGTCTGTGCTGTTCAATGGCTCAAGTGTTAGCTTCTTAGATATAGGTTGGAGTAGGGGGAGTACCTTGTACGCCCTGTGATGCATCTACGAGAAGTAGTGCTCCACCACAGGAAGCATAAGACCGTGATACTTCCTCGCGGAAATCAACGTGGCCGGGGGTATCGACGAGATGGAGAAGGTAATCTTCACCCTGTAAAAGAGTTTTTTAATCGGAAAGCTTTGAAATGGGAAACCAGAGGAGTCAGACCTTGTAGTTATATATCATACTGCATGTCTGTGCCTTCACGGTAATCCCTCGTTCTCGCTCTACATCTAGCTTATCAAGAATCTGCTTATTCCCGCCTGGCGCAATTGTGCCGGTGAACTCTAGGAGCCGATCACTGACTATGGTACCGACTTGTCAGAAAAAAACCGAAGCCGATATATATATATAATATAGCAGTTGGGAGGTGTTATACGAGTGCTCTTCCCGTGATCCTATATTTCCAGTCAGAAAAATAAACCCCACTATGCCATGGGACGAAAACCCACCACATGTGCAACAATACAAA
Source organism: Verpa conica (assembly GCA_033030425.1). Classification (NCBI taxonomy): domain Eukaryota; kingdom Fungi; phylum Ascomycota; class Pezizomycetes; order Pezizales; family Morchellaceae; genus Verpa; species Verpa conica. The sequence goes on from JAUFSD010000003.1 coordinate 503,553, forward strand.
AATTCCTAAATCTATCTAGCGGAATTGCATCAATCCTCTTCTCAAGCTCTGCAGTCGCCTTCACCGATCCCAGCCGTCCAGTAGTCGAGAAAGCCCGAGGCCACGGTGCTGTAAATGCTGGGTGAAAAGCCAATCGCGCCTGCGCGTACGAGGAGATACCAGGGCGCTCGAGAGGCAGAAGGAGCCTACGGAGCAAAGTGCATTGCCGCATCGGGCGACAGGGGGATCTTCGTGTCAGGAACGCAGGGCTTTCGTTCGTTGTCTGGTGGTTGTGAGTTGAGGTCCCAAAAATTTCCGAATGAGGCTCTGCTAGCGTTTAGCGCTGGAACCAGTGGCCAACTGGTTCATGGGAAATCACTCGGAGGGAGACACCACCGAAGATTACATAGGGTGTCAATGATGCTAATTGAGTGAAAATTTGCTACACCATACCTAAACCCTTGGCCATGGGGAATGACAGTTAAGATTGATATCTCTCCCCGACCCCGAATATCAAAACAGACCAACTTCTTATCCCTGAGTCCCTACTGAATCGCTTCTCCAAAATGACTCCCACTCTTATCCACCAGTCTATCGCTCTAACTCCTACCTCTTCGCTTTCTTGTACCCTCTTCAGTCCCCCGTCTCCTTCTACTTCCCCTCTAGTAGTCTTCATAAACGGTCTTCTCACCAATTCCTACTCATGGGAGCCTCTTATCCACAACCTCAGTGACCTTCCCACGCCACCCTACATTCTCTCCTACGACCGCTTCAACATCCCCCCCTCATCCGACCTCCCCGAAGACCGCCAAAACAATGATATCGCTACCGCAGCTTCAGACCTAGCTGTATTACTCGAAAAAGTCTATGGACTACTTGAGCTCGAAGACAATACACAGCTAGTCCTAGTTGGGAGCTCAATTGGGTGCTGCATCATACGGATGTTTACCCAAAACCCCGAGAATAGGTTCAAGGCAGCCGGGGTACTATTCCTCGACTCATACATTTCAAATACCGACTTCACGTCTCTCTTCCCGCTCCCGACCGTAGATGAGCCAGAAGCGTTAACTCGGACCCGGGATATCATATCCCGCCGCTTTCACCCCAGTATCGGTAACCCCGAATATCTCTCCCGTGTAAACGTGCAACAACTCCTCCCGAGCGCATCATCTCCAAAGCTCCCCAGCAACCCTGTACTAGTAGTGATGGCCCATGATGCAGAATACAACGCAGATGATATGGTCCTAAAACTCAATATCGATAAAGCGTGGTACCTCAAGTACGTGCAGAGCACGTGGGATACTTACAATAATAGTCTAGTGGAGCTCTCGGAAAGGGGGAAACTTGTGATTGCTAAGGGGTCAGGGCATTTTATTCAACAAGATAGACCGGATTTGGTCGTGAAGGAGATCAAGGGTATTCTAGGGGAGATATAGATATTCAGGGGGAAGAGGTATATAATGAAATAATAAATGGTTTGACTCTTGAACAAGTCCCCGTGACATATATTATTATTAGATAAAAGGCTAAGCCTCACAAGATTAATAATATGGAACAAAAAGAATAATCAAAAGAAAGTAACCTACCGGAGAAGACCCAAAGTCAACTGTTGGTACTCACTCCCGCGCCGCTTCTAGAACTCTCAATTAAACCATCCGGGGAGAGGTGGGAGGTCTGAGATCTGAGACAAAGAACTAGGGCCCGAGCACCTGGTTCCCGAACCCCAACCATAAAAGAATCCTGAGCCGATCACCAGGTTAGCTCCCGCTCACAAAAAGAGTGCCTGTGCCACTATGACTGAACCTCCTATTTGAGGCATCATAACAATGCTCCTAGACCTCGGGTAAGATTGCGTGTTGAGTTCGAGGAAGAGGATTTCCGGTAGTAACTCCCCCTAATATTGGGTGTTTATTACAGCTTAGTCAAGCATGAATTTGTATAATAAACTTAGGTCACAACTCAGTTTATAGTATTACAGCTTCTTAGAAGTCTCCCACCAATAGCGACCTCTCCCATTCCCTCAATCCTTCTGACTGAATCTTGAGAGTGTCAATAGATGAGAAATTTATACACTATAGTCTATAATCACAATCCATCACTCGTATAAATCCATCACCTACTAAGAGGGGAGACTTCCTAACTAGATCTAACACCAGTCCTAAAAGTGAAATTCGAGATACCTACTAGATTATAGCAACTTCAGCTCAACAGTTAGTATATACACCAGTAGAGACTTCTACCATATGAAATATCATTTAAGAAGGGCCAACAAAGAGACTATCTTATTCCAACTAGATATTCACCAAGACCAAAGATAGCGTCTCCGAATTACTACAAAAGCTATTGACAAAGGTATAAGCAAAGTACGCAACACAAGCCAAGCATTTTGTGTAATTATATAGCTATTTAGCCCTTGGCAGTGATTAGCGAAACACCCTACCAGACTAGCCAAGAATATAGAGTAATAATCTCAACTATCCTATGGTGTGAACAGCTGCATTCCGAGAAGAAAAAAAAAAAAAGCATGTGACAACTAAAATTCCTACTGTCGCCTGCAGCCCAGCAATAAATCACTACATCCTTAGAACCATCGATACTCAAGACGATTCCATCGCTGGAATCGAGTTGGGTAAAAAAAATTAGAAAGCGGGGAAATGGTAAGAGGGCTACCCCACAAACTATTTTTTTTGAGTTGAGATAATAGGGTAATAATCGATGGCTAGGAGGGGCGGAACATGGAGATGGGCGAACGCAGGGTGCGTGCATGGTGTTTGGACATATGTAAGTTCGCTGGCAAATCATAGGATATCGGTCGAACAACGAGCTTATGCTACCCCGCCTGCACCTGTTATACGTTCGTCCCAGCTCTCTATATGCCCCCACTCCTCACGATCACCAACACTAACTTTTTCGTTGTTGCACATGCGACTAGGTTGAGATATGGATAACTGGACGGTGGTATCGAATCGGAAGTGCGTCATTTATCAACAAATGCATCCGGTAAACCCAAAAAAACTGGTATGCAGCGGCAAAATCTATGAGTAGAACAAAGGAGAACAATCAAGGGAGTGGAAATTCCCAAGGATATGGTGGGATTAAACAGGACAAAAAAAGCTGAACGAACTAAGCCATGAAATTTTGATGGAGTAAAAAAAAAGTAGCCTTTATAAAAAATAAAAAAAAGAACAAGAAAATATAGGAAAAGCATTCCTAGTCATGAAAATAAGACGATAATCTCCCCAAGATCTTTGATCGAGATCACCACCACTCGTATACACAAACAAACGCACATTGAGTGCCCCCTTTTTCCCCACGCGCTTATAATTTCACCAGATATCAAGTACACAAATGCTAAATTCTCCCCAACCCCCAAAACATACACCTAGTGTCTGCTTTAACGTCTCGCGAAACAGCAGAGAATAGAAGCTCTCCCAAGGAAGTAGCAGCATCCCAAGAAACGAACCAAGGACAAAGCAGCAGTTGCCCAAAGCAAAGCCTGGAAATACTTTGCAGTTCTAGCAGAAGCGACGTTTGATTTCTATATCAAATAGTTAGTAGTTATACATTTTAAATAATTGTCTCTAAGGATAAGAGGCATTCGTACCGAGAAACCGAACTGATCGAAAGTGTCAGAAGTAATAACAGCAGCGAGACCTGCGTTCATAAAAATCCATGCAGTTACGAGCCTTGTTCTGAAAGACTTGTAGGAATCGTCAAGAGTCTTTGATTCATCCTCAACAACAGGAACAAAAGGAGATAGAGCACGCTTGACAGTAACCTCGAAGGCTTGATCGATATCTGCTTGCGGTTTATCGGCTTCTTCAATAACCTTCGCTTTACCATCTTCTGCTACTTTTGTAACCGCTGATGGTAAGACTTCGGCCTTATCAGAACCCTTGGTACCCCAGGTAACATCGTGCCAATTACTGAAAGCGTAGACGTTGAGAATGTTGATGTATGAGGAGACCGTGAGGAGATACTGAGGGAAACTGTGGATCATGTGCCATGGATCAAGGTACATGATCGATGCAACGAAGTAAAGACCGAAAGTAGCAGCAAGCGCAATAATGATAAGACCAGAGTTGGAGCTGAAAAACTTCGAAACGAAATCGCCAACGCTATCCGCCTTAAGATCGTTGAAGCCATCCTTGCCGGAGAAAGCCTTGAAGACGAGGTAGAACGAAAGAATAATGATGTAAAACTGGATGAGACCAAAGACGACGAATGAGACAATGTAAGTAAATTTCGAACCCTTCGGCCTGTTACCCAAGGCAAGAATGAACTGCAGGAGAAGGAACGCCAGGTATAGATATTTGATAATAGTATTGAAGATCGGAGTTGCGTCACCGAAAGGCCATGCGGTTCTACCATTTGCAGTCTTTTCCTCTTCACTGGGGTCACCGACAAGATCCATGATAACAGTTGTTGTAAGCCAGAAATTCGCTGCAGAAACTGTTAGCAGATGCGTTCTAAAACACAGAAGAATTACATACCCAAACCAAACCAAGACATAATAACCGAGAAGATGTTATAGAGCAGTTGTACATGGAAGAATATCATACGGAAGATATTATGACTACTGGCGTACATTCTCCCGAAGTGCATCAGAGAGTACACACTGGCGGCGAACGAACCGTTAAGCCAACGACGACGTTGCGAGATAAACTCAGGCGCACTCTCCGGTACGTCGGTTTCGGCCTTCGATGTCTTGACATAAGTAAGATGCCACTTAGACCCAGCTTTTGCAACCAACTCGAAACACAAAATACGATCCTCAGCCAAAAACATGTTCTTCTTGAAAATGTTCATTCCCTCAATACCCTTTTTACCGAGACGAGCAGACAAAGTATGGTCACCATGGAAATATTGTTCTAAGGGACGACCCATAATTGCGCGGAATCTATAGGCAGAGAAAGCACCGGGCTGCTTCCGTATTAGTTTTTTGCGCTCCACTCTATGTGCTCAACAAGATGAAACTTACCAACACAGAGACGTATCCAAAAGCGGCTTCCAAGGGCTTATCCAGAATATTTGAGATCTTGTACTCAAAGTTCTGGGTGGCAACCAATGGATTTAACAAGTTTTTTCCTCCCTTACCCAACATAGCGTGAATTTCACCACAAGCACCACCCAAGTCCTTGTCATTGTAAAATGCCTCCCAAAGAGCAAGAATAGATTTTGCGCCGGGCTTTGTACCAGCGTCCAACAACACACAAACCTCAGGGTTCAAAAGACGCCCAAAAGCGTTGAACAGCCATCTATGTGAGTTGATCTTCTTTGAGTTCTTTTGCTTAAGGCAGAACATCATCTGTACCGGGGGGAAACAAGATGGGTCATCATCGCGAGGTCTGATAAGCTGCTGCGAAGCAGTTACGGAAAGCTGTGTGGTGTATTCAAACTGTGTCTAGTCAGCAGGCAATTCAGATGTAACCAATCGGAATACAGGGATCACCATACAATGTGAGCGGTAGTCTCCTTTCCGTCGACATCCTTTTTCATAACACCATCCTGGAAGATACCAACGGTTGCAAGAACATCAAGAGTATCTTTATCACAAGGGTCAATACCGTCGAAGACGAGACAGACTACAATCTTCTGCCAAGCTGGGCCGCCCTTATTCCAAAACTCGGATTTCTTAAGGTTCACGATATCACGGATGTTTTGCATGACACCATGGAGAGTACGCGCTGTCAAAACCTTGTCTTCGTTATAATAGGTGATCGCAATGAGTAGCTCGGTGTGCCTGTTATACATGGCAGGTCGTAGATTGTACCCGTTTCTCAGGGTAAAATCATCAGGATCACAAGTTGCAGCAGTATCTGAATTTCTTAGTTATTTGTTTCTCCGCCTCCAATGAACTAGAGCTAGGACTTACATCGCATGTGCGTAAACTCTTCACTACCGCCCTCAACATCCGGTTGCCTATATTTGGCCTGAACTGCGTTCTGAATAGCAGATGGTACCGGGTAATCGATAGCCAAAACTTGACCCTGCTGAAGCTTGATCTTTCTTGTGGCATAACGTCTCATTCCCGTAGGAGCCTGTCTTTGACGCCAGGCTTCTGTGGATGAAGTATCTGACCTAGCGTACGGGCTAGGGGCACGATTGTTGAAGTTAACATTAGGGTCACCGCCGGTAGGATATCCGGGGCCCTCTTGTGAGCCAGCTGCACCAGGGCCGGCATAGCTCTCGGACAATGAGTAGCCCGTGTTGGGCCGCTGCGAGCCGCCGGGCGTTGTTGAACGGCTCATGGGGTCGTCAAAAGGGGCTTGGAAAGGACCCCCAGCTTGTCCAGAGGTGTTTAGGGGAACTCTCTCCTGATCGTCATCCGAGTCGTAGTCTCTGGGAGGAGGCATATGGTATGTAGATGGGGGGTACTGCTGAAGATTGTGGTCATCGTGACCGGAAGGATTACCGCCTTGATAAGACATAATGGCAATTACTACCTTTGCACAGGATATGCAAGGGGGCTATTAATGTTTGCTTTCTCGCTTGTATTCCGTTGATGGAATCTACAGCGGGGGTGAGGTGAGGGCACAGGAGGGGAAGAATCTGCTAAAAAGGGGGTAGCGGAATGGTATCTGTCAAAGATGCACAAATAAAGACCGATAGAAATGCAGCAAAACACAGCCCTGGGGACTGGATGTTTGCTTTCTGGGGCGAGAAAGAGAGATGGAGATGATGAAACTGAAGTGAGAAGTGGGTGGAGCAAAGAGAAGAGAGAAGAGGCGGAGAAGGGAGAGGAGGACGAGGAGTTGTTAAAAAGAAATGAACGAGGGTAGGCTCCCGTAACGTGAAGGGGTGAAACAGACTGCGGGCCTACCTACACTGCACTACTGCACTTGCCTCGAGCTGGCTCGCCGCAAGAGCCATACATACCTACTACGGCCACCCTGACCCTTTTCTGATTTTTTTTCCACCTTTGTATGATATTATGGGGCCGCTGTGTTTTCTGGTTGGCCTGTCCCCGCCAGCAATTCAGGTGGTAGCTGACGCCCGCTGCTATATCGGGTTAGAGCACTACTCCTTCCTCTATGCGCGTGCAGCAGTAGTCTTCCAGAACAGCGTTGTGGCTGCAAAGTGACCCTGGAGGTGCTAATCAGGGGGGTGGTGGTCCCTCCTGTGTGGCACGGTGGCAGTGAAAGCGTTCAACACCGCAACTGGAATTTCTCCTGCATTAAAGGCGGTAGAGTCTATTGCACGCACCCCACGCGGGACAACTTCTTTGGGCGTAGGGACTACTAGTTACGGTGAGTGCACTAAGAATAGGTCGAGGGCACACATCCACGCCACAGCTCCCTCCGGCCATCCACTGCTAGCGATTCGATTTTGTATCTGACTGCCAAGAGACGATTTCTGGACGTTATTTCTCGTCTCAGCCGCACTCGCCTGTTGGATGTAGCACAACAACCCGGAGAAATTCGTCCCAGCCTCTCGGTGGATGTCATGTATCCCGAATCTTTGTCTCCTCGATTAAGAGCTTAACGAAACCCCTACCGAAGAGCAAACAAACAAACGTGGGTATAATATATCTTTACGGTAAAACTTCTCTCATTAATGCGGGGTACCTATTCATACAAAGAATTCAATACATAATGTCTAAAAGCTAGTTTAAAGGCACAGCACCTACATTTTTGTTGCAAACAGCTCAGCCTTACTTTCACCTGCCCTCGATAAGGTCTAATGTGGTAAGTGCATAGTCGAGAGGGCTGCTAGATCACCTCAGCTGCTCGTGCCACGGTTTCCTACATATAACCTAAAGCTAGATCACGATCACAGCTCATGACTCAGCCCCACTTCAACTTATCTTTGTTAATAATTTGGAGTTTTTTTCCTTTAAAGGATCTTAAACTCGGCAAATGCTATGCTGCAGCCTCCCATGGTAGAGTCAACCCCCCTTGGATGCACTTTATACCAAGACCAACCCTGGTAAGCCAGTGGTTCTTATTATACCCTCCCCCTCTCTCTCGCTATTCCTTCTCGCTATTCTTTCTAGCTCATAGCCTCCGCAAAAAAACTCTAATCCAAATCTTATCACTTTAGGCTGACTATACTGGTACCCCCGTTCCCACGGAATACATAGAAAAATTCACTAGGTAGGGCGATTTCTTAACTTTCATATCGAGGGCGAGACAGATGCATGCAACCCCCCCCCGCCGCGCAGGACCTAAATTTCACCCCGCAGCTAGACAGCTGCCCGTCTGACACTTCACGCAAAACTGGCTTTATCGGCTCGGCCCACCAATTGCACAACAGTGAACTTGACAAATCTCGCTTTCGGGTTCTTTCTTCCTAGAGTGCCTTGATAAAACCTCAAGCATGATCAGGAATGCAAAGCGCATCGCCGCTCTCACAATTCTAACGAATGATAGCCCTAAAAAAATAAAAAATAAAAGTACCCCAGCGATGCGCTTCTACCCAACTGGCGCCTAACTGCAGATAAACAACATGGCGCATTTTCTTTTCTTATACAGCACCTGACTTTTCCAAAAGTACTAACCTCAGCTGAGGATCACAATCGACATCCAGCTTACCCAAACAGAATTCGGCTACGGCTAAGCGAAGAACAGTCAGCCTTATATATTCATCTCACTATTAGTGGAAAAATAAAATGTTTGCTGCTTATATTATATTATGGTGCTAAGCTTTCCAACTGGTGCTTAGTATGTATGGGCAGGGCAAAATAAAAGTGGATTTAGCCTACACCACACAAGATAAGGCTGAGTTTTTGTACCCCTAGCGGGATCGAGCTGGGTCCTGCGCTATGGTGCACCTACGAAAGGGCAGAAAGTCAATTCTTGAACTTTCTATTTCTGCGCCGTCATCTCGAGAAGCCCTCTGTCCCGTTGGCGACTACATGTACAAGCCCTACTACACTTTTATTAGGACCCCTAACCCCATGTGCTGGCCAAAATTAATATAACGGAAGTAAGTGTGGCTTACCAATATTCATACATATCTTCGCCCTACCCAGCCAAGCCCCAGCGACTCATAAGAGCCGCAAGTTCAGATCTCGAGTGACAGTTGGTGAGTTAATATCAAGCTTCACTACACTCCATATATGGTTTTTTAAGCCGCAAGTTGAATCAGATTCCCTGCAGCTCAAGCAGGCTGCACTAACTGCCGTGCTTCATTTATGTTTAAGCCAGAAGAAGCTGGCTGGGCTTGTACCGGGACCAAATGCTGGCGCGGCCCGAGAGCAACCTTGATTCGACTTCACCGATATTAACAGCGTACACGGACCCCCCGGACCGACCTCGGGAACCCCCATTCAGAATTTAGCCCGGTACCCAACCGTTGCCAAAGAGACCGGGGTTGAACTGGAAACGGTAAATTCATCGGTGTCTGTGCATGGCGGTATTGCGTAAGTGGGACTTGTCTCGAGACTCAGGGGAGGAGAAACAGTAATATTAAACCTTTTCTATACGATGTTTTCCCGTGTATTACTTTACAATACCACCATGTCTCACAAAACACCATGATTGCTAAAGTACTACCACACTTTTCCTTATTTGCTATGAAAATGTGGTTTTTACACATAGTACATACTGAGGCACTGTAACGGCGGCCAAGGTATTTCTAATTTTAATATATAGTCAGCGCGTACCTGCGGAGGGAGCCTATGGATACAAAGACGGGTAAGTCTTGAGCTAAGGTACAGGTGACTCGTCAGGTTAACAAAACAACTCAACAGCATGCATATGTAGTGGCCATGTAGGTCCGTTATAAAAACCTAGGCACTCTCCTTTATCGCATACGCTCTAGGCCGCTAAGAATCTTCTCCCTGTATGGTCACACCATAGTTCTCTCTATAGGGCCCTGTCACAGTATTCTCTTGTAGAATAGATTGTGAGATAACCTATTGCTGGTTGATTCATCGGTTTTGGCTAAAGATTTCACGATGTTTCTAGACATATATTTATAGGGGTTCCAAGCTTGATTGGGATCGGTTTAGAAGAAGCAGCGTCTACGAGAGCTCTAGGGGTCTTGGGAAAGAACTATAGAAGCTTAGTGAAGGAAATGGGAATAGGAAGGGAGAACATGAAGACTAGAAATAGACTGTGCCTCCTCCACCCGTAGACTTCATTCTTCAATATCTTTAGCATCAGGCAAAAGCTTTTAAAAACTATTCTAGGTGTTAGTGAGAAGATTAATTACTTGCTATCTTCGCAGCCTTTTTATTCATTTTGCACGCCTGGCTATTCTTTGAAGCATTCCCTTATATAGGAAGGCCCGCGTTACAGAGATTCCTGACAAAAATTTCCTCTCGCTAGCTAGTCTCCAGACCCACTACCCATATCTCAGGATATAAATATATTTGTTAGTGTATAGAATGTACTAGTAGGGGAAAATAAAATATGTACTCTTCTAAGTATTAAACTGCAACAAGGCTGGAAATAGTATAATATAAAGTAGATATGTAGTTTTGAAGTTTTGTGATATGAAATGGAGAATAGAAAATTGCGAGCAAAAATACGAACAATCTTCAGTTACACGAGTGAGCCATAGGATTTTCTTATATAATGGGTATTTTTCACAAGACTATATATGGAATATATTTGTACATGTGTTACTGTAGCCTAAACAATCTATTATACCTGAATATTTTCAAAGAGAAAATAGACTAGCATAGAAGAAAAGAAATATTTCAGATCTTCAGAAAAGAAAAGTGGGCCATTTGACCCAGTCTCGCCTCCAGGTATAGCTTCTTAGTAAGAGGCGAGAAAATATTATACAGGGGTAGAAAAACAATTTAACCAACCACAGAAGGGACAGAACGGATCAGGAATCAGAGAAAGTAGTCCTAGGCAAGGGAAGTACTAGGCCTGCACCCAAAGGAAAAATGAACAAATTGGAACAAATCAGGGGAACAAGAAATAGGCCAGGGATATATACATACAATTTTAGTACGAAGTATCAATCTTCAACTAGTGGTGCCAGCCTTGCCTTTAGCTCTTATAGTTCAAACCATTTTTTACCAAAGGACTGGAAATAAATTGCGACAATCGCATCATGACCAGGAGGAAATTCAGACTCGAATACTGGAGCACCTATATTTCTCCACGCATATTTGCCAAGATCGACTGGCGGAAGTATTGGCGTAGTAATTTGGGAGAGATGCGGTTAGGGTCTTGGGATCCCAACATTGTCGTACAAGGACTTTTCCATCGAGACTATTGGCTCTTTGGTTCCCAAACTCTATAATTTTGTATCCTGACTTTATTTCAGGAATGTATTAGCGAAAGTTGTTTACTCTACAAAAACATGGTTTCAGCTGACGTCAACATTCACAGAAATCATATACTGACCAAATAAAGTATGTAGGTCTGCACGAAGAAAGAGCCCGTTTTGAACTGAATTAATATGTCTTGAGGAATCAAGTGACCCCGTTCCCTTAAATATCCATTTTCTGAAGTCCTGGGAAATAGAGGGGTCCGTCCCCGTGGACCACTACCATTAGTATTTGGGATTCTGAAAATGCACTGCTCCTCAGTTAAGCTAATTTCGGGGATTGGGGCCCGGTATGTCTACCACTGCTGTCAGCCATGAAGTTAAAAGATGGGAGGTCATCTGACCCTTGTCTAAAATAATGTAATTGCAAACTTTCAAAGGGTGATTGTTGGGACTAATTGCTTCACCGACAGCTTGACCAGGCGTCCAACCGGGGAGAATGGCATATACCCTAAACTCTCGTGATACCCTGAGGACGACTCTAAGCATCTCTATAAACCCGGTACTTGCTATATATAACAGTAGAACCTTATTAGAATTACTACCACAGTAAAGTATAGCGTTTGTTTATACCAGTAATGCATAAGAGAAGACTACCTGAAAGTTTGCCACCAGTATGGTCAAATATATGAATATTTCTAAATACTTCACGACCCATGTTGTAGATGCCTCGGCCTTTACCAAACAGGAATAATGTCTTAGTTTGGCTTAGAGTGATGGTTAAAAGCCTTTCTATTGGATCGAGAGGAATTTTGTAGCTGATGAAGGATAGGGAATGGAGACACCAAACCACGCCAAAAGTACCGCCAAGCCCTAGCTAAGTAAAATGTATGGAAGTTTAGGGAACCGAGAACGCCTACGCATAACATAACATAGCATATGCACATGTAAGAATATGAATAAATCAAGTAGATAGGGTATAAAATAATCTAATAACACGCTTGAGTAAATTCCCTACATACCGAACATATTGTTGGTGTAGGTAGTATATGAAGCTCTATATATACACTATTCCCATTTTAGTCGAGTATCAGTTTCGTCATGCATTTTTGGGAATTAGGCTACATGTATTCTTAGCCCTAAACCCGCCCATACTACGGGTAAGTAGTGTGGAGAATAACGCTGATCGAGTGGGTTGGCTTAATTATAATTATGGTAAGAGCCTTCATCTGCTTGTGTGATAGAGCTCATTGGATAATAGAAAGGTGTAGCGATATATATATGTATAAGAAAGATTCCTCGCCTTCCGGTAAATACCAAGGGAGTAACTAGGATAGTAGAAATAGGTCATTCTGCATTTTCATATTATATGGGTAGGGTTTATATAGGTTATAAATGACCCTGATCACCGGTAAGTTTTCAAATCTAGCTGTTGGTTTCTATGATTCTATAGTAATTCATGGGGATTTCAGTAGCACACCGCACCTAGAACAACCCGAGCCCTTATAAATGGAGCTAAAGCGTCACAGATAGATATAGTATAGGCTCATATATTTGATATAAGCGCTATTTTTTGATCACCATGAGAACGGGTGACGGGGGTGAGTATCAGTATGAACGACTAAGCCCTAGTATAGTAAGAAAGAATCCGTGGAGTCACCCTCTTCAATGCATTTCTCTCGAATCTAAAAGACCCTTAATTTAAACTTCGTGAAGTTTTAATTGACCAAACCCCCTGGGCATAAGTCTTGCATGATGAATACCCCATGGGGGAAGTTGCACTTGGGATGTTATAATCTACCCGCCAAAAATAAAGTCTGACGAACGATTATGCACCAGTACATAATTACACAAACAGAAATTGGGAAACTGCCAAAAATCATGTCTAAATACCTCAGTGCCAATAGGGATAATAATTATAATGCTTAGTTATTTTCTTGTATGTACTGGTACATAATCAATCGTCAGACTTTATTTTTGGGCGAGTAGGCCATAGATTCTATAGCTATATATATACATGTATATTGCAGTTTGTTAGCTTATATTATCGAAATAATATATTTTCAACTCTAACTCTCTCAGTTAGAAACCAGAGACCCTAACCTGTGGTAGGAATAAACAATCAATTAGCTAGACGTAGTAAAGTTTTATAATACTCACAATATATCACTCGCACAGCCTCTTCCTCAATCAGCACAACCAAAAAAAATATCATTTGTAGGACACAACGCATAGGAATAATCTTGTATCCCTTCTTTAGTGTTTTTACTTGTTTAAGCTGGACTTACTTTTGCCTTAGTTCATTATTAGCACTATCATTATATTTTTAGCTAGTGTAAGCTACTCCATACACAGGACGTTAACAGTCAAGTTTCTACGCAGGGTTCTGAAAACTTTCCCTAGAGCTAGTTACGAGTCCTTCTCAGAGAAGAGTAATGTGTTTATTTGGGTTTACCAACATGAATAAATTCTCATATCTTCACTCATTAGCACCCTGTTACACCCTAGAATATTCTTAATTTTGTACCTGGCGCGGGCTTCCTTATACACATATATAAGAATTCTTAGGGTGTATCTCTATTTTAACAGACGTGAACCTTGCATACATGTATGAATGAGGCTGTAGTTTCGTTATAGTTATTGGTACCATAGTTAGAATGGTGAATGTGCCTAATAAATGAGTTTAACAAAAGTAATTATTTTTTTAAATTATAATTAAAGAATGATGTTTTTCATTTTGGTGCATCCTCCGCCTAAATATCTCCTAGGGCCCCATAGTTTGGTTTCATAAATACTAGGGGCCCTAATAATAATTTCCCGCTCATCTAGTAGTAGGGTATCCCTTGTAGGCGCCCGCACGTGCCAGGAAATTCTTGCGAGGTGTATTTTACCACTTGTAAGAGCCCTAGATAGGTCAATACCCAGTATATTACCTATATTGAACCCACGGGGCAAAGAAAGGAAGGAAGAGCAACTCTATCCCTATAGTGATCTTCCTGGATCGTTTAATCAATTGGAAACTTAGAATATGTAGCATGTCGGCTCAGTATTTTACCAAACTGGCGACGCGACCCAGAAATTTTGTTTCCCTACATTTGCACCCCACGATAGTACTTGATAGAGTCTTCCCTGGGCCCTACGATCCTCCTTATTACAACCTTATACATGTCTAGCCCGTGTATCCGGCAGATCGTTCATTTATTTCGCCAGACCGGCGAGAATTCTCTCTGGGACCACGGAAAGAATACCGGGTTCCCCTCTCTGTCTACAGCAGTTAGTAATTGCCTTCCCGATAAGCGGTCATATCGTAAGCTCTGGTTAAGGGATTTCATTATATCGGGAATCGTGTTGAAACTCACTCCTTAGTGTAACTTCTTTCATCCTCGTACCTGTCGATCACGTTTTGCCAAAAAAAAACGCGTACCTGGGATTCCCTCTTTCTAGGCCCTCAAACTTATGATTTGTCCACAAAGGAGCTCAGCCGTTGCGTTGTCACTTATCAAGCTTTCGGGCCCATGGTTCATGAAGGGAAGTTCTGCCGTTAGCCGCACCTGAAACAACACGGGATCCAAGCCAATCCTTGCCCGGCCGTTTGATCCTCCCTACGAGAAATTTTTTTCCCAAAGAATAAGGAAGGTGGGTATTACAAGGGTGTACACCCTTTTCAGTACTACTGGACCTCCCATATTTAGTAGTGTTGCACAACAGTTCGTGTTGTTGTTCATTTTGCTGATGTTGTGAAAGGCGGGTGTTTCTTCCCTTTCCGACTTTTCAGCCCCTCCTGGGGAATACACCGCGTCCGGCCAGGCGCGTTTATTTAACCTATCGCTATCAAGATTTTTTGGCTGTGCCACGATGTATGTACATTTTTTTCCAGCTATGGAGCTATATCGGGATACTCTTAATTACTCTATAGTACGTGCTATGGTAGATCACAAGTCATCACTCGGCTTATGCCAGCCTACGCACCATAAGGGGCGCGGCGCCTGGCTTAATTAGACCACTCAGGAGAAAAACTGGTTAATATCTAGCACCTGCCAAACATATAATTTGTCAATCTATTAACTACAACCTTATTACATAGTTTCGTGAGCTTTTAAGCTTCGATGGGCCCGAAGTCAAGGCTAGGTCTCAGCAACGCGCTCTAGTCTGCGATAAGCCTCATATGAGCGAGTGATATCCTATGTTACTTCTCCTTACCACCATCAAGCTCGTCACCCATTCTAGTATAAATTATGGTAGATGAATCGAATGTTGTCTCATTAATTAAGTACAGTAGTATCTATAACAGGCAAAAACATAGGCCCTATACCAACGGCCGCGACCCCATATATATATCACCTCTAAGACGGCTTAAAGTAAGGTTGTTGAGTCATGTTGGAGATAAGTAATCTCTAATCTCAAGCTAAAGTCATAATCCATAATCCATAATCCTTGACTCCATACATACCTAATCTGGGGCTGTACATGTAGTTATGCAGGAACCCAGAGAGGACACTTGTACTTTTTTCTAGTAATTGAACCCAAGTATGGTACCACCTATTATAGTGGGTGACTATGTGGGAGTTCTGGGGATTGGGCTCCTTAACCTTTCTTAATCTTACTGGATGGTATGTTATCTTCTTCACTCATGTAATACCGTAGGTACTCGATAATTCGCTATCTCCGTTGTGTGGCTTATTAAATCCGGACCAGAGAGAGTCAAGCTTGGCTTTACAGTTACAGCTTAGTGACACCTACTTAACGAATAATATTGACTTGGACCAGCGAGCCCACCACTCACAGGAGGTCTTTCAACCCTATACCACTGCTAAGCTTCTGTCTGGTCCGGAATTAACAAGCCACAGTACGGAGATAGCGAATTTATCGAGTAGCTACGGTATTGTGGTATCCACCAGGTGCCAAGCCTTGACGGGCTAGTCAAGAAGTGGCTGGAGCATGTAATATACTTTCTGGAAAGAGGTGTTGTGGCGGAGCTACATGTACAGCCAACGGTAAAAAAGATCGAGAAACACGAGACACGAGAATCAGCATTCTTATTCGTTCTTTAGGTTTTTGGCAAAGATTCTAGTGTGTAATGGCCGTAAGATTCCATTAACAGATCCTGATTTCTCGATCTTTTTTGCCGTACGCTGTAGTTACTACCTATATAGGTCTACCAGCTAGAGTTACAACAAATTTTGTCTTAAAAGTCAGATTGAGTGTCTAATCACGGGGATATCAAGTAAGCCTCGACACTTCCAATGTCATCACCTCTATAAAGCGATACCGGGAGATCCGGATAGCATCTAAGTAAATTGAATGCCTGAATACTACAATGACGGGATAAGAGTCTAACAACTTAAAGATCAATATTTAATAGATTAAGACGAAAGGTGACTAACTACAGGATACCCGCTAGCTGTCCTATTTCACACCAACTGACGGCACCAGTGTAGCCATAATGAACTTCTGTCCTGCCGCCGCTCTGGATATAAATAGTAAGAAAGTTAGAAGCCCTGGGGGGCAAACAAGTTCTCTGGGAGAAGAGGTCTTCCAAGTGGAAACGCGGCAAGAAGAATCCTTAACCGCGAACATGAGTAGAAATAGGGAGGTGAAGTGCTATTAGGGATGAACGGTCTGCTATAGATGATAATTATGATCACTACTAAGGAAATAGAATACAGGGTATAAGGAAAGATGAAGTCCAACGGGAAAATTTCCTAGGAGACTTGGAGAGAGACCTTCTAAGGACCTAAACCAGTAGTTGTGTTTGTGCGTGTAGTAATAATGCTTAGCGGTGGTAAAAGCTAAGGAGGAATTAAACTATATACAGCCAAACCCGACTACTTTTAGATGAGATCAATCCCGGCATACTGTTACCCAAATACAGCTAGTAATATTTAGCGGCCGTGTTCATCTACAGTACTCATTTCGCATGGGTGCACACGTGTAGGTGTTCTTACAGGTGCATTGGTGGGGTATATAGGAATTATCTAATATGTAGATTTTTTCCCTTCTAAGAAATAGTGGAATTTCCGATGTACGTATAGATGCATATACTATAGAATAGGAAGGGTATCCTGTTTATTAGACTAGGTACGCTGGTGATTGCTAAGTGCTAGGACCACATATAATAATTATCCTAAGAGATATTCCTCTACTAGATAGCTTGAGCATGGGCTGGTACTTACAACTACTAGTACACACTTAAATGGAAATTGTCAATAATAGACCTAGGCACTTGTAAGGCTATAGAAATATTATACGTCCTAGTCTTACTCTTAAGTGGAGAGAGTCCGAGAGAAGATATATATATGTAGTAAACGCCATGGCGCTAGAGAATCCGGAACTTGGATCGGGGGCTTCTAGAACCCGCCCGAGCAGTATATATATATACGGGGCACAATCACACTAGGCGTTCTCTAAGAATATCAGGATACGAAAAAAAAACGTGCTGCTCTACTGATCTAATCTTGGGTCCTAAAGGCTAATTAATTTTATCCATCCGAGCTATGCCACAATGTACAACGCCTGCGACCTGCTGACATCGATTTCGATCATGGCTGGCGCTGGGATATGTAGATGCAAGAAAGTAAGAAAGAGGGGGGTGACAGCCTCTTCATTTAAAAAACAAAGGAGATCTGCACAGCCGCTGCCGTTTTTTCTCCAACCAACGCATAAATTTACAGGAGGCCGGACCGTGTGTGCGAGGGTTTTTTAATATTTCAGAGGGTCACATGATCGGCTAGCCCCAAGCCCTAATTAGAATTTATGTATGTAACTAATCATGCATACCACCCGTTAAGGCTGACCTCGCGATCAAGACATCCGGGGAACGACGGAAAATTAGGCTTATTAAACCGTGCGATCGCTGGCCAGTGAAAGGTGGAAAAAGGCGGAAGATGAACGCCATATACCTGTCGCTCGTGCATCTGCCGCATGAAATCCGAAATGCACGCTAAGGTGGGGTAGGTGATTACCCGCTTATTGAAAGGCAGTAATCTACACTGGTAATCTCTCGAAAACGTACCGTAAACAGTGGGACGACTTACGCGGTGGGACGCGGGAGGGGGAAAAAAGAATGGAGTTACTCTATACTTCTTTCAGGTATGACATAGGGAGTTGTTTCTGTTGGTTTTTTAAGGGGCTATTTTTGATTGTTGTGCTGCCGTTTAAGACGCTTATAAACTTTGGTTGAGGCCTTCTAGTATGGAACCACGCGTATATAGCGTTAATCCTTTGTTTGCATCATAATTCTGAGGCGTTCCGGATTTATAGCGCTTGGGCCAAGTTTGTATTATATGTACTCAATCTCGGGACTTGGAGCACGGCTTTTATCTCGATGGGGCCGGATGTGGGGAGAGGGATCCCGTTCGAAAACCCCCAATAACCTCGATTCTGATTATCGTTCGGACATTCAAGTGCTCCTAGCTCCAAGTTATCTCTGGAGGGGTACTAGGGGAAATTGGGTTGTTGTAGTATTTTACGATGACCATAATGATCCAAAGATAGGCTCAACTGAGTGTAAAAATGAGAATTGTGTCTTAAGCTTGGACAAATACACGCGTACCCTGTGAGAACAATACTATCTCTATCCCATTTCTGGCACTACAGACATGTTCTGCAGACTTGATACACATTAAGGATCAGACAATTCCCCAGAATATTCTCGAAGTTCTTTCCGAGATCCGTTGAACTCCATCCCTTTGGAGAATAACTTGGAGGCTATACTTGCAAATACACATGCTGCTGAGACGGTGGTGATGCTAGGGTTATCTCTACTACTAGTTAGGAACTCTAGACTCCGGAAATCCACATTTTCTAGCCAAGCAGTAATATATTGAGCTTGTCCCTGCGTAAGTTTTCTTCCATGGTTGATGGTTGTTTAGCACATGTCTCCACCAGGGGGGTACTAGATGGTTGTTTCGTGCTGCAGGGCCAAGGCAGTTTTGTATAGATAGCAGTTTTACTCTTAATTCTTCTCGGAATCCGAGGAGATTAATCTCCTAGCACTGGAAATCTCGTTTCCTTTGTATCGGTACCAGATGAAGAGTATCTGTTGGTGTTGGCTACTTCCCGAGAGAACGACAAGATCTTAGTCAACAAAAGGAAGGATGAGCCACCTGTCAGGAAATGCACTTTACCGCATAAAGACCCAAATTGTCAAATGACAGGCAAAGGATAGTCGCATGGGCGTCAAGCACAGGAAAGCGTGATAATTGGGAAGGATTCATCATCAATCTTGCATGAGGCAGGGGTCAGACCTCAATGCCAAGCGAGGCACAGCTTTGAAAAGCAGCAGCGCTTTGGGGGGGGTGAGCCTCAGCCAGAGAACCGTGCCGCTTTACGCGAATGGGGGGGGGAAATCCCTGCAGGTGGAAACGTGCCCCTGTGTTGGGGTGTTAGGACTTTGGAGCGAAGGCTGGCTGGCATCTCCGTCTCATCTCGGGGCCAGCGTATGGAGAGGAGAGATGGGGCAGTGGGATGGCCTGGACATAGTGCCACAGAGAGAGATGCAGCGGTTGTTTGGCCTGGAGGCACACAGCAAAGTAATGCATTTTAATCTATAGGGACAAGTTTTTTGTTCCCTTCCTTCCATAGATAGAGGCGAGGGTGTCAGTGTATACCTAGCATACATGTAAGATGGCCGTGTAGGTAGATTATATCCGAAAAGAGAGGATTCCCTTTCCCCAGTCCGCCCTCTCGTCCACTACATATTACCGCTGGATATCTCTCGCTTTATCCTCCTCTCGCCACCACACCCCTACTGCTTCTCATCCACAGAGAACACTGCCGACTGTCGCTGTACATTCGCTGTCGTCGTCGTCACCGTCGCCGTCACTTTCGTTGTGGTTTCTCAGCTGCTTCATCATATATCTTTCTCTTGACGTAAGAGGGAACTATTTCATGGTGGCTGATCTTCGCTTTCGCTGCTCGTCGTCGCATTGACCTTCTCGGTTGCAGTGCCAGGAAAGTTGCGAAACAGTAGCACCCGGCTTCCGCTCGCTTTATTGTTTGTTTCCTCGATCTCCTTCCTCCTTCTCACCATCCTCCGCACTCGCTTCCTTTGTGCTATCTCCCTTTCCTTTCCCTCACTTCCCGCACCACCAGTCCCCTCATACTTTTCTTTCTTTCATTCAATCTTTGCCTTTTTTGCCGCCGGTCGGGCTAATTCCGTTTCTCTCAGTTTTTATTTGGTAGACCTCGGTTCTACAGCCACTCCTTCGACTTTTTTGCCTTTCGTCTTGAAATCATCTTATCTGTCACAAAGTGACATCACCAGAAGTCTCTACATCTATCACCAATTATCATCATAATTACTATCAAAATGGTCTCCTCGGGTCTCCTTTTTAAGGCTTCCTCTCTGCTCCTGGTTCTTGCCCTGCATTGTGGTTCAACGCTAGCTGCCGCGACTACTGGTGAGTAGTTGAACAAGTAAACCTTCAACTTCAGAATTGACCCCTAACAATATATAGTCCCTGGAACTCTCATCTTCGCTAGACAGAACCCCGACTGTGTACAGAATTGCGTTACCCCTGTGTGTAAATGTGCAGACGACCAAGTTTGTCAACTATTAGCACAGACATGTGACTCCTGCGCGACAATCCAATGCACCGACAAAACTTCATCGAGTACTTCAAAATCCTCAACAGGTGTCGGGGCTATCGCTGGAGGACTCTTTGGGGGCTTGGCTGTGGCAGGAATTATTGGGTTCGTGGTCTATACTCGCTGCATTAAGAAGAAGAAGGCAAGGATGTCGATGGCTGCATCTGCTGCTGAGAAGGAGAATGATTTTGGGATGTTGAAGAGCGCTAGG
Source organism: Verpa conica (assembly GCA_033030425.1). NCBI lineage: Eukaryota > Fungi > Ascomycota > Pezizomycetes > Pezizales > Morchellaceae > Verpa > Verpa conica. The sequence continues at coordinate 524,503 of JAUFSD010000003.1, forward strand.
GTACATATCTCTAGCCTGTATTTCAACGGAGCAGCATACTGATTATCATCTAGGCCTCTACTCATACTGTCGCTTCGATCGCATCCACCGTTCGTACCCGTGCGTCAAACGTTATCCAGATTGCGTACATCCCTGGAGTTACAAATCGCTCTGGCCCCTCAACGCCATCTCACTTGGTCCCACCTGTTCCACCTCTTCCAGGAATGTCAACCGGCTCTCACTCTCCAGTTACATCACAGTATCCTCGGTCTCCTTTGGCTGGCGATTTCCAATTTTCTGCCGATGACATCCTCCGCGGTTCCATGTACACTGTCAATGATAATCGGTCCTCAGTTGCTACAACTATCTATGGTCAAAATGCTGTTGTCTCTCAGCCCAACATTATTCGTGCTGGTAAAGCTGCTGTAGTCACAGTCAAGGGAGGAAGCAGTGCGGGGGCATCTGGTACTAGTTCGCCATTGTCAGAATCGATCCCTCCTGTGCCTACTATTGTGAAGATTAAGAGCAAGAAGGGCAAGGGCAAAGCTAAAGACAAGGCACCTGATGAGAAGTTGACAGTGGAGGCTATACCGCCAAGTCCCGCCTTCTCTGTTGGATCAACTTTCTTAAACCGCATGAATAGCGCCAAGAACTCAGAAGCTGCCAGAGCTGAGGGTGGTCCTAGCACCGTCAGGGCCGTCCATGAGAACCACAGCACATCCTCATTCCTATACGACACTGAAGATTCGGACGATGATATCCAACCAGGTTCACGGCTAAAACGCTCACAATCTGCATGTAGCAGCTGTATCACCGATATGGACGCTGGATCACCATTCTCAGACACACGATCACCCTTTTCAGATCTCAACACAGTAGCGGCCGACGATTTATTAGTGCCAGCCAATGCTGGGCTACCGCCTGGCAACCACTCTCGAGGACCGTCTATTGATGCTGCAGGTACTTTGAGGCAGGTACCTGAGAGGACAGTCAGCCCATTCGACGACTCAAACACAATCGATAAAGTACCCCGATGAGGGATCTTAGACGAAGATTGCTTGAGAGGGTTGTGAGAATTTCTTTTATTAGGGGCTTTGTATTTTTGATGTATCACGGTTTCTTTTGTTGTATTATTTTTGGCGTGTATGCGTGTGTTCGTTCTGATGACATTTACCGTGTCCTCCTTACCTACATCATCCTCTCCTTTGACACTTACGTTAAACTTTTGTGTTCTGGTACATTACTTGGTGTGCGTGGTGTTTTTTTGCATTTACATTTTACATTATACCCTTCGTGGTGTGGAAGATGGATGTATCTTCTCACTTTTTGTTTCTTTCACTTTATTTCCTAGTTTTTATTTTATATTTACTTTCATGGGTTGGGCTTTTATTCGGTCTGGTTTGCGCAGGGTTGGTGGGGCATCATCGGAATGGATAAGGGTGGGAAGCTCATGAATCATTTGGGAGGGGAGGGTAAGGGGTTGATGAAATTTTTAGCTTAAAAAAGGGGGCAATGTCATAAACCCTTTTTTCTTTTTCTGGACACTTGTCTATCTCTGCATATTCATCTTCATCCCACCTTTGTATTTCTTTCAACTTTGCATTCCACGGTTACGAGGTGGTTTGTCTGAAATATAATTATGAATGGTGGCTTTCTATAAAAATTTCTAAGGCATTTCTTCGGGGAATTGTGGTTAGGTTTTTGGAGGTTCTTTTGGAGTTGTTTGTTAATTGCTTGGTGTCTTCGGATTGGAGGTATTTTGGGCTTTTTATTTTATTTACTTATACGTAGCTTCTATTGACTCAGTTATCTTTTTTCTTTTTGTGTGCTGTTAGGCGGTGGCATTAAGTCATATGATATCACTCGGAGTGGACTTTAGTCCTTAGATTCAATGTCGCTTAATTCTGTTTAGGGTAATTTTTGATCCAAGTTGATTAAAAGGTCGTTAAGCTCACTCACGATCCCTTTAAAGGAAATCTACTCTCGTTTCTTATGGTAAAGGTGTGATTGACCTATATAACAGCTATTTATACCTTGTATCTAACACTCCTTTAGGAATGTACGTCTCTCTTAGCTAAGTAAGCATTAGATTTCATGGGAGTATTATCTCCCCGCTGCACAATGTGGTAGTAGTGCCTTTTCGCTTTTGGTTGTAGGATTCATCTTGACATCTTAGGGTTTCGTCAGTATATGTGGTTTCTTTGTATTGGGGTATATAGCGCTGATAGGGTACAGCCACTAGTATATAGTACACAGCTATGTCCCAATACTCTACCTAAATTAAGAAACATACCTATTGTATTTTTTTCTTAGGGTAATAAGAGACTGGGTTAATTTAGGGTAGCTATATGTATATGTAGGTACTTAAAGAATTCGGATAGGCTTAGGCTCGGTCTAAATAAATATTAGGAGGTTGGTTGGGAATATGGTATGTGGCGATGCCTCTAGTGGTAGTAGCTTGTTTAAGCTTATAAGTAATCTGTTAATAGTACTCCTCAATACTACTCCCTCTAGTTTGTTCTTCCCCTGTATGAGTAGTTGTTGTGATGACTTGTAATGGAGCGGCACGGTCGTCTTTGAGTGTGTAACTGACTATATTTGTAGCTTCAACTAGGGAATGATCAAAGGCTGTCTCCTCGGTAGTTTATTGGGGTAGAAGCTGTTGGTGAGGATGTTTAGAGGTAATATGATATGTAGTTTGATATTATGCAAGTGTCTAGCTTGTTATAGTGCTATAGAATTGTTTACAAACTCCTCATTTCCAAATAAAACCTTATCGGGTCTAGGCACAAAACTTCTCGTGTAGCTGTAGAATGAGATGTAAACTGTAGCTATGTTCTGTCAATAGGAGAGAGATCTCTCGCGTAGGCTGGATTTAAATTGATTTTTACGCGTCCCCCGAATGGGTCGTCCGTTCGGGTACAAAGGCGTACCTGAAATAGGTAGGTTTGCTTAACCAGCCACTGTAGGCTCAACCAGGCCATATTTCCATAATCAGCAGAACTAGAGATGAATTATTTTCTATACTATAATTATTGAACTTTGGGTTTTGTTATGTGTAGAAATGTGGTATTAAGTATAATTTGTGGTATTGGATCTAAATAGGGTTTGACCGGTTTACGCTTCCATGTGATATGCTGCCTCTGGTGTTTACAATATATTAATAGTTAGGGATGTAAACAAGCCTAGAGATACCGGGTAGAATGGTTAGGTAAATAGCTGGGCATCGATAGTTTCAAGCAGGTGCTAATCCCTATTACAGTATACTATGAAAATTCTCTAAAGTTTAGTGGAGGTATGTATTACTTATTACGATTACGAAATGAATAATTAACTATATATTTAATACTATTAAGTATGACCTAAGGACTTAGGTAAATTATCACGCGGAGAAGCCGTGGAGGTAATTTAATTAGAATATCGTAATAGCTAACTAGCTAGTTAGAGCAATAAATAATAAGAACCTTCATAAAAGCCATGCCGGGAGTAAAGTAAAAAGAACTAAAATAGTAAAGTTTAATATGGTTTCTTTATTTATTTTATTACCTTAGTTAATTGAAATTGTTTCTTACGAACCAATGAGGAAATTATGTTTACGTTAGACAGCTTATGTGACAAAAAAAGATGGCACTTAGTGAATATCTCATATTATTTTACTATTCAGTTAGCACCTTATAAGCGAGAGAGGGAAAGGGGCAGGCTTTTAGAAACCCCACCTATTTTTGTTCTTAGTCTATCTGACATGCAGCCCTTGCTGGGGTTGGTTTAGTTATCTTACTATACATATGTAGTAGTCTTTAGTCTCTTAGAAGGTCTACCACGAATTTTTCGATAGCCGTATCACTACCTCCGCACAAACGACTCTAGGTCTATGTAATATGTGCTCAACACAGAGGCCACAGTATTTTAACAACATTACTCTACCACAATAGCAGCAGCCTGATGAAGCACTGTTCTCTCGAACTTATCCTTTAGAAGGGCTGAGGCACCTCCCTCAATGATAAGCGTAATCATATTTTTACCTCTGAGGTGATCGAGTTGACACCCTATGGCGACTTGGAGAGCCATGAGCCTTCAAATTCGATGATATCAACTGGAAAACCATTATCGAGGAAATAAACTATAGTAAATTTTAATTTAATGATGGCGGCGCGGAGTGACCCGGTACTTTTTACAGGAGTCTATCCTAAACACAACACTAGCACCTTTCTCGAAGAGGATTGTGGTTAATTCTTTATCTTTACTGATAACCCAATGCAGCGCTGTAAATTTTTCGCCGTTGTACATGAAGACTAGGTTTTCTACTCACTCAAGCACAGACACGAACAACTCTTCGTAGCACCCATTAGGTGTGTGGATTGTCTCGTATCTCGGACTGTGCTCCACATTCATATACTTCATGACCTTAATATCAGTACCTTTCTCGAGTAGAAGCCTGACAAAGGCCTCATTAAAAAGGCAGTGACATATAAAAAATGCAATTATAGAAAGACTTTTATCCCTAAAAGCGAGTTTTATATAGATGATTGATTAGGAGATTTACCAAGCGACAGCTTGTTAGAATGAGCCTGTAGAGCTCTTTTGATTTCAGGAATTCACCAATGGGGAGAAGGGTTTTGTTTGAGAAGGGGGTAATTGTGGTGCTAGGGACTTGTGGTAAAGGCTGTGGGCTAATAGTACTATGGCTAGAAAAAACGCTCCTAAATATATGCCTCTTTAGAGTTTGTTTTTGGGTATGCGGTAGAGACATATTCGTATTGTGTAATGAAGTTTTATAAATGCTACATACGCACAGTAATCTATATATGTGCTGTTGTAACTGTAGAAGACAGATAATCACTAATATGACCACAATTTGAGCTGCCAAGACGGGCGGCAATCCACAAATTATCACTCGTACGGTGATGGAGGTTGGTTTATCTAGTTTGTTACCCGGCCCTATTACTTCTCTACAACTTCCTAGGAGAACCATTGATATGGACTAACTTGGATATTCCCACAGGATCTGACACAATGAGTTTCTGGAGCAGCAGTGATGACAAAGACAAGCTTCCCCAGCCCAAGAAATCCTCTCGCGACGAAGAAGCTGATGCCGAGCTCGCCGAACTCATAGCGGCGCTCGGCAAGGAACACGCTTCTGCGGGTACCTCGAAGGATGGATCAAAGAAACGGGATGGACGGGATCGAGGAGAGGTAGAAGAGGAGGATACAGCATATGGTTCTTCGTTTCCGGGGGAAATGAACTGTATTACAGCATTCGATGAGATGTACTATTGCTATTCTGTGGGAGGCCAATTTTTGAACGGTGAATCCTTATATTGGGAGGAAGAGATTAGTTGAGTGGAACTGATGTATACCATGAGGTAGTATACCGATACGGCGAATTACGAGATTGCTCACAAAAAAGCCAAGACTGGAGATTTTGCATGAGAGCTAAGATGTACGGCCCAGTAACTCGAAAGGTCTGCCGTTACCATCCATTTAATCACACCCCACTAATAAAAAAACAGGCGATGATAATGGCACATAACAAAGAAAGGGCAGCAAAATATAAAACAAATTCTAGTAGTGAAGATATTTGGAAGGTAAGGAAGGTACCACTAGAGAATGCATTTCAGGGGATACCGCCAAATATGGAAGAAGAGAAGAAGGATGCTGTATCTTAAACTTAGTGACTAAGAAAAAGACTGTAAATATGTGTGTGCACTATAGTTTGTATTATATACTATCAACAATCCCCTTATAACTGGTTGGGCTACATTGCTGCATGTAGATATATGTATCATAAGTTTCAAAACTCTCAGACTGTCTTTCTAATACTACGTTGAGAAATTATTATCTATGTGATAACAAGCAGCTTACTCTTAAAATTCTTAATAAAATCAATAAATTTGTGATTAGTGCTGTCCTAAGTACCCATATCAACTATCAAATCCACTATGAACTTAGTTGTGTGTAGCTGCCGGATTAAATCATGTCAGCTCACTCGAATAATCTTCGCCACAGTCGCCTTACATTAGGATTCATATAGATATCCTACCTTGTATATGTTCTACTAGAGAATATTTACCTCTTTCTAGTGTAGTACGAAAGCTATGTCCACAAGCAGCTCTATGAAGGGGCTGTTATAGCCCCTCTTCCCTAAAATGTAACCAACGCAAACCTTCTTTCGATTATATACTTCCGTACTCACCAACTTTCTAAAAAATCTAGATAAATGAAAAATATGTATCAGGGGACTCAGCACTCTATTTAGCTCACAAATTAATGACACCTCCAAAGGGATACAAACTCAGGCTCTTCAACACCACCCTCCAATTTCATACAGCGGCTTACATTATGGTTTCGGCATCGCACTAGATATTACAAAATACTACCAGGTAGTCCTTGTTTCCACCTTACTAGGCTAAAGCGTGTTTTATATCGCGTTACACATCTCCCCTTAATCACCAAAATTTTTTTAGCGGATCCACTTCCGGGTGGTATGTGTGCTGGCCCGTCCGCAAATACTACCGTCCGAATAGCATCAGACATATCGCGTTGTCCACGGGAAAGCTGGATACTGCAAACCATCACCACATGATATTTCTCAAACACTGGTACCTCTCCCGGTACTGGAGTTATACTAGGAGCCAGCTATTACCGAGTATTATAGAGATCTAGGACACTTTAGTCCTCACATGCCAGAGACAAGCTCTGCTAAATATCTAGTTCAGGCGGATGTCAGTCTATTGTTAACCATATCATCAACGGGCTATTATATCAAAGCCGACAACCGTGTCCACCAGGAGACCTCGGTCAAACAACAAAGATGCTTTATAAGGCGCTAAATAACGATATAATTAGATATATCTCTTAGATTTTTACGGTGCGTTCCATGAGGGTCTACTACAACTGATAGTCATCTTTGATTGACCAGTACAACAGTGCCTTAGCTTAACGGTATAGGTACTAGTCGGGCATTAGTATTTGTTCGATTGCCGTATTGCCTGGGGGTAATGGGTATAGCCCTCCTAGATGGACTGTTTTTACTATGGCCAAATATTCAATAAAAAAATTCGTGGGTGGCCTAGGCCACCCACGAAGGTTCTCGGTTGGTCAAAAAAGTATTGGGTAGTCAACAACCCATTCATGCTCCTAGTTACGACTACAGCGCAGGTAGGCGGATTGTTATAGATTCTTTAAACCCGGATCAGATACGGTGGTTAGGGGAAGTTGTGGTATATCTCGATTACAGCCGGGAAAGAAGAAAACTATACATATATTCAACACAAACAAAACAAATCACTATTTTAATACCAAACCCCGTCAAACTTATTCTGAGCCCTCCCCATCCTCCCCCTTCTCCTTCTTCCTCTGCTCCGCTCTCTGTTTCTTCTCTTCTTTCCTCCTCGCTTTCTTATCTGCCTTCTTATCTGCCTTTGCCTTACCACCCACCTTCACCGCCGGAATAACCGTACTCCTCACCTCCTCACCTCCATCCTCCAGGGCATTGATATCATCCTCACCATTCACCTCCCTACTATACTCTTGCCCTTCGCCTTCACCCTCAGCTGGAACGGCCTGTTGCTCCTCAACAATAGGTGCCGTCATGTCTGTTAGACCCTCTATATCTAGGTTCCCCTGTACAGGCCTCGGGACGTGGATCCCAATCAGCGCTTGCTCAATCCGCCTCAGGTTCGTTAACACAATCTCGTTGTGGCCATTATGTGTATCGTTCTTGGTCGCCTCGGCTGCCGTGGTGAAAGATTTTAGGAAGGCATGTGCCTGTGCTGGTGAGAGTGGCGTGGACGAAAGGACCTTTGTTGGTGGGGTGTGGTGGAGGGCCATTATCTTATTATTCTGTCAATTGTTTATTTATAATGAAAACCCGAAAGAAGGAAGCTTACAGTGGGTATTAACCTTGAATATTATTATTACTGAGTTCAGAGGGTCCTTGGGTTCGCCAATTGCTTCGGCGGTGGTTGGAGTACCTGCAGCTAGCTAACATCGGAGGTTGAATCTGCAGGCTCTTGACGCGCTGATTTTTTTTTCGACGTTGAGGCTCGAGGGTTACCTATACCTGAATTGGGAATAGCGTACCCATAGCTATACTTTTTTCACAACATGCCCACATTATCTCAGAGAATCCCGTAAGGAGTGATCTTTTAGAAATATTACATCAGCCTCTCTTCTCATTTCTATTGCCCCCCCTCCCCCCCATAATCATAATCATAACAGATACACAGTACATGAAATCAACTAGTAGTATAGAATAAACTACCATCATCACCCTCATAAATACCCAATACAAATAATCATAACACCCACATATCCGTAGCACATGCCTAAAGCTCTGAATTTTTGTTTTTCCCCCCACTTTTTTCTGCCCTCTCCCTATACGTCTCCAAATCGTATCGTTAAAAAATAAAAGAATCAAAAAGCGCCCGCCAAATATAAGTAGAAAGATGAGCGGGGAGCTTCAACAAAATCCAAAAATAGGAATCCAATAAATATTGTATCATGGCCTCAACTTTTTCTCCAGAAAAGTACCCAAAGCCAGAAAAACACTAACAACGAATGGGTAAATAAATAAAAATGAAGAAGTGAACAGAACACCCCAAAGTTTCAAAAATGAAGCAGAAATGAAAACATAACCCCCTTGGTATGGTGAAATTACAATGAAAAGAAAATAAAAGAGATACCAAGAATATAAGTAAAAATCCAACGGTCCTGAAAGAATTCATGTAGCTAAATGAACAAGCGTATCACCCTAAACTAAACTAAAAACAACCAACTAAACATTCCTTCGTAACTCAGATAAAAATGACAGTAAAAAAAGGCAGAAACAAAAACAACCCAAAAAGAACTGGTATCAATACGACGTAGAATTATCACCGATAATTACCACCATAGTTTTCATATTCCTGACTATTACCAAAGGTATCTAGGACAAAATCAATATCAGACCCTTGGAGAGTTAGCGAGTTGGGCTTACCTGCGGTACCTTGAGATGATTGGTGTCTGTGCCTTCTAGTAGTATTCTCCTTGTTGCTGTTGCTTGACAATGGTCGAGGTCCTTGTAGTCTAGAAGCTGTAGATGGCGACCGTACCGAAAAGGGAGATCCAAGCTAAATTAAGACAATTAGTAAAAGCTCCCAAGTACAGAATATGAAAACGCCAACTTACCCCTCCTTCTTGTTCAGGTGAAAGCATATCACGCGACTTCTTTCTAGAGGCAGATGAGGATGTGCCCCCTTCTCTCTCTCGTTCTCTCCTCTCCTTCCTCTCCTTACGCCTTTGCTTCTCTTCATCGGTCCTCTCCTTCTTATGCTTCCTAGGCTTCTCGCCATTCTCATCTCTGTGCCTAGACTTCCTCTTCTCTGACGAAGGATATTCGCTATCATCAAGGGTAGCAGCAGGGGTGATAGGCTCCTTCGGTGGTCGTGGCGGCCCGCCGTTCATAGGGGTTTTGGGTAAGAGCCCTTGTTGTTGTAGGTGCTGATTATAGGCATCCTGTGCCAAAGGAGACATCAGTTTTCCGTCCGAGAACCCCCCGGGACCTAGAGGTGGAAAAGTTCCAAGACTTGATACTGAAGCATTAGCATTTGGAGAGTTAGGGGTAATTCCTGAAGCCATGAGCTGCTGAGCCTGTGCCTCGAGCTGATGGTTATAGGGCATCCGCGGCTGTGGAGCATGCACTTCCAAAGATCTACGGTTTGAATGGTTGATCGGGGCATCTGTGCCTCTCGAGGAAGGAGGAACTGGCGATGTAGCCTTCTCTGTTTGTTGTCCCTCAGAGTATGGCGAAAGGGGTTCGGCTTGAGTGCTCTTAACAGGAGGTTCCCAGAAGTTGAGGTCTGACCGAGAACCATCTGAGGCATCACCGGGGTGATTCTTTCCCTTCTTTAAAAACCCTCGGACGGCGGTGGAAGCCGTAGTTTCTGACCATCGTGAGATTTTAGGAAAAACTGAGGAAGAACCGGATTCACGCTTACTTTTTTCCGCCGACTGTGTTGGGGTGTTATCGTTACTAAAGGCAGCTGGGAGTGCCCTTGCCTCTGGCGGCGTATTCAACGGTAGTGACCCCCCTCGGACTTCGCGTGGCGGGGTTCGGAGTACGGCGTCTTCTTCTATTGGCGTGATTCGGGTAGATTGTCGTGGTCGCTCGTCTTGGTAGATTCTGGTTGTAGCGCTGGGTTGGCTAGGGACGCCGCTGTAATAGCCTGAGTTTGCACCTGAAGAATTCGCGGGACCACCAGTCTCAGTTCCTGCCGTCTCTGTATTTCCGGGGCTCTTAAATGCATCAAAGGTACCCAAGCTTTGGCTCTGCATCAAACTCTGTTGATAAAATTCCTGACCACCCTTCAAACCCTCGACCTCTGTCAACAATGTACAGAGCCTATTCCCATGCTGTTAGTATCTTCACAAAGAGGAAACCCTAAGAGAGAACCTACATCTCTTCGATTCTTTGCAAATCGTTTGAGCTTTTCATGCTCAACCCCTTCAGTGCCCTCCTGAACACATTGCGTTTCTTCGCTGGACCTTCATCCTCACCATCTTCCTCAGCCCTAGGATACCTAGGTACCCGAGGGGTTGAAGGTGGTAGCGGACGTGGCCCTTGGATAGCCTTCTGGACGCTTCTCTCTGTATTCACTCCTACCTCATCAACAATACTCCGCTGCTGATTTTCTAATTGCTTCTTCATATCTTCGAATGAGTTTCTCATTTCTGCAGCACTCCGTACCAGCGTAACTAGAATCTCGGTGTCCCGGGCATTACGTTGTGCATCGCGAACAGTAAGCTTGTCATCGTTAGTATGGGGCCTTTAAAGGGGAGCTGATCAAAGGTTCATACATGATCCATCAATGCAACAATATCTTTGGACTGAATCCTATCAACCCCTCTTCCAGTAGCGCTGTCGTACAATGGTGATGGCATGCCATGAGAGTTACCACTTCCCATTCTCCTATGTCCACTATAATAGTCATCATCTTCTAGGCCAATGCCACGAATCGCACCCATTCCCATAGATGGGCTTCCCATTTGTTGGACTGGTGTCATAGGACCTGGTGATTGCATACCGGGATTGGCAGCGGAAATATAACCTTCATCCTTTGTTTGAATTGCTGGTGACAGCGACCGGAGGGATGGCGGCATTCCACCAGGGTTAGACCCAAGATCATCGTTGTATTGGTCGTTAGCAGGGTCGAATTGCCAGTCTTCTGGCTGATGGCCAATAGGCCCCTGAATGATAGAAGGATTGGTATTAATCTCTTCGTCGTCTTCTCCTAAATGCATGTGCATCTCAGGCATATTATCATCCGCTCTCGGTAGAGCACTCGGACCTAGAATAGGGGCAGAGTTTGTTCTATAAGAAGCATCTGACATTCCGAGGTTTGAGGGGGCATCGAGAACAGATGCTTGATGTGAGTGTGGAACAACAGGGGTGGACCTCATAGACGGGTTTCCGCCAAGCATAAAAACTCGTTGGCCGTCGATCTCTTTCTCCATTTCTACTGGGTCGAAGCTGTGTTGGGTTTCTGTATTTAAGTGTCTTGCTTCAATGGATGTACCCTGTCTCATAGCGTTCATAAGCGCATTCTCTTGTGCTTCTTCGCGTACTTTTGCAAAATACGCGTCCACTGCACCATTCCTCTTGGAAGCATCTCCACCCCAGTATTCGTTTTCATGGATATCCGACATCTCCCCGGTATCTTTCCCCTTGCCCTTGTATTGGCCTCGCCTCTGCTTCGCCAACTTGGTACTCTGAGTTGAACTAAAAGATGCGATTGATAGTGCCCGCTCAACCTGCTCATCTCCCTCCCCAATACTATGTCCAGAGGAAACAGAACTTGCACCATCGTTATCATAACCGACACCATTTACATCAAGATGAGAACGCTTGCTAGTCAATGGTTTACCATCAGCATCGTGCTCTGATAGGTTGCTCTTTGACTCATGATGTGATAAATTCAGCTCACTAAACACAGGGAATTCAGAATCTGGTGGGGGGGGGGTGTGGCCAGTAACAGGCATTGCACTGTCTTTTGGATACGGGAGCCCGGACCTTGCAGAGAGGATAGATGTTCTGGTCTCCGCGTATGTCCCTGGGGTATCCTGTCTGTTTGGACCATCTGGCATCTCAAGCCTCTCGCCGTTAGGAATCGCGCCCACGAGTGATACACCTTCGCCATCGACCTCGGAGTGTATCGGGGATTGGGAAGGGCCAAGACCAAGGCCTGGTGCTCTAGGATACGACATCTCGGACTTTTCAGGCGTAGCGTCAGCGAACCCGTTGTCAATCGCATCATCTAATTCCGCCATGACTTGTGAAACTACCTCTCGGTTGTTCTCCGAAATTTGAGAATCAGCACCGCCAGCAATTACCATACCCTGACCGTGACCCTTTTCCATATCTGGAGTTAGAACTACCATTGGCTGTGCAACATTAGGCATGCTTAAACTCTTGTCAAGCCTCTTACTAGACTGACGATCAAGTAGCGCAGAAGCAACAGTTTGGTCAAACTTTGATAGTTTCGCTTGATTGTTATTGGTCTTGATTTCGTTAAGTTGGGGGAGAATGAGTCGTTTAATAGCATCTTCAACAAGGTCAAGAAGTGCTGGGTTATTTATTGAAGCAGTTCTCTGTAACTGAGATTCCTCCATTTGAGACTCTTTCCGGCGTTGGCGATTTTTCTCGGCTGTGATTTCATCGACTTCTCGGTCTTGGCTTTGACTTCTGCTACGGCTTCGGGGACGAGGCGCTTTCAGATAGTCACCAGCCATACTTCCACCCCGACTTTGTGACCCTTTTCGTGATTTAGTACTGCGCCCTTTCCCCAACTTTTCAAGTCCTTCCATCACACTTTGCTCGATTGATTGCTTCTCATGTTGACTCAAAGAAATTGACTCCCGGTTGGAGATGCGCTCGCGGCTGAGACTTCTGCTTCTTCTCCGGCCCAACTTTGGGGTCAAATGCCCAGACTCTTCCTGGATATCGTACTCCCTGCTAACACTCCTACTTCTTGCTCCTTTCTGAGATCTCATTGAATCCTTCTCAAAGTAGCCATCGGGTTGTTTACTCCTCGATGCAGATCGGTTCCGTCGAGCGGCACGACGATTATAAGATTCGGTCATTTCTCGGGGGGAGCTGTTGATAGATCCGGGACTAGCAGCCTCTCGGATAATGCTAACGTTGAATGGCTGGAAGTCGTCAACACCAGAGTATGACGTGACTGATGAATGGTCCCCGGAAGTTGACCGGTTGTTCTGAGGATCACCCATAACTAATCTGTCCTCTCCGATGTGCGGGGATAGTGATATTCTTTGGGTGTGGGATGGTCTTCGATTTGGGCTGGTGCCAGAGTCCGTGATATGTAGGGCATTGCCATCAGAAGAGGACTTGACGTGGTGGCGCCTCTGAGCCGATGGGGTTACTTTGACCCGGACGCTCGGACGACGGTTGGGGGACCCCCCATTGGGCTTCCCGTTCTCGAAGTACTCGATGAGCAGAGAGGTGTTGGTCCCGCTCAGAGTAGTAGTTGCATCAGCATCCTTTTTTCTTCTTCGGTTCGTTTGTATAGTAATTGCCCGGCCGTCCTCAGGAATGGAATAGCTGGTGTGATCCGTCCTGCGTGAGAGATCGGTTGCAGAGTAGCTCGCCTGAGAGCTGAGTACAGACTCCTGTGCATTATTTCCGCCCATTTTTGTTGAATCTACCAACTATGTCCGCGTGCGGCCTAAGCGCCAAAAAATTATAAGTCAGAACAGGACTAATGGGGGTTGCCATGGGAATTGAATTATTAGGTACCTTTTTGTTGACGTCCACGTTGCTGAAACTGTCGCTGTGGATCAACCGGCCGCGAGGCTGGTGGATGCACCAACAACGCCAACAAGAGAAGAAAAACTTGATAGTAGGATTGAGGGGGGCTCCACCTAAGGAGCAGAAGTAAGAGAAGAAATGATAGAGCCAAATACTATGCAAATGATGGTATATGGTATTATTGACTGGTGATGGTGATGACTGCTGACAGAGAAGATGATGATGGAGGGGGTTGGGGTTTGGTGTGGGAGGGTAAGGAGGAAGAGCGGATGAGACGCTGTGAACGAGCGACGGGAGGGCCTGGCAGGTGATGGTACTTCTGTTGGTTAGAGGCGGGCAACCGAATGAAGAGGAGGCGAGCGGCGAGGGAGGGCGAGGGCGAGGGAGCTGTGTCCTCCTCACACACGCTTCTTGTCCGGGGGGGGGGGTAGTGGAAGTGAAGGCAGCGGTGGTAGAGGAAGGTGCTAGCTGACTGCCCGAAGCCCACTGCTAACTATGTCACTCTGTTTGTTTGTCTCTCCTCAGACGCGAAACGGCTGCAGAAGAAAACACTCAAATGGCAACACCGAAGAGTAGCAGAGCAAACGCCAGGGCGCAACGGATGATCGAGGGGGATTACTGGAGGCTGTTTCTCGATGGGCAGGCAGCATACATACATACACTGACCGCACAGCAGCAGCAGCAGAGAGCAGTAGCAACCTAGCAACCAGCAACCAGCAACCCAGCAAGCAACCTAGCAACACTACGAAACTCACCCAACCAACAGGCAACCACAAAGTGCAATAAATGGCAGGCTGGGTAAACAAATCTAACTGAGAGAGATAATGCGGTGGCGGCGGTGCTTTGCCCGTGTAAGCAAGTGCGACTGCTGGGACTTCTCCCCACCCCCGTTGGCTGCGTGTGTCCGCCCTTTTTCCCTTTTGTCCGCGGCTGAGACTGCCTGCGTACCTCACGACTGGAGCTTCCTTGCACAACTTGCTCTTGTTCTCAGAACACGGCATCCCTTTCTGTCTAGCATACTGCTTAGAGCTGATCTTGATCACAACGGGGTATCATGTACCCGAACGAGGGACATCACAAGCCACACTGTCACTCGAATGGTCTAGGTTTGGGAAGAGATCTCATCGATACGCGCATGCACTTTTTCATAAGCCCCTCTACTTTGCCCTGAGCTAGGTATGAGCGCAGTTGATTCCTTGGACGTAAGCAACCGCTCCCGCTGCATGAGATTTTTTTTTCTCGGGGCCCACCAAAAAAAAATACCATAGCCAGAAAAAGAAAGAAAGGGAAAACTCTTGGGGGAGGGATGAGTTGTCTCCGTCCGCATCAGAATTTTACCTCTGGTGTTGATTGCCCGGTGGGGTAGCACGTACGCCAAGCTCTGATATCCTTGACCGTTTCTATAGCAATGGAGTTCACGCGAGATCCAAATAACGGACCGAACCCAGGTATCATCAACGCAAGCCCAGCCATGCAGCAGCGCCTATTGATACCATCTTACTGTTTTTCTTCCGACTCTCTGGTTGGAGTTTATCTTGATATTTCCGCCCAGTGCTACCCCTTAATAATAATTACCCCCCCCCCACAATCTCGAACATTTTCAATGATTTATCAACACCCCAATAGCTTGTCCTTTACCGGCGTAAAAGAGCTGAAATCCCGAAAAATACAGATCTATGCAACCGGTATCCGGCCTTCTGATACCAACTAGCTACGTGGTCACGATGCATACAGATACCAGGGTCCCATTTTCCACATCTAGACACCCCATCCGCGCATAGGCAGAATATACTCCTCCATCTGCCACATATTTTTTAGAGAAGAGGTTTCTAGTGAGCTTGCTTTGGAATGGCGGGGTTATTTAACGTGGCCAACGCGCGAATGAAGGGCGCGGCTTATCCCACGCTTTCCCTTTTCCTTACATGCGGCTCTATCAAGCATTTCACCTCCCAAGAACCTTCTTCACGACATACGCAGCGCTTCCAGGAACGGGACTTACCGGCATTCCGATGTCAAACTGAAGCATGTTTCACCATCTGACGCTACCTAAGTTTTGGGGGTGATTCGCTAAGGGATCAACCTTTACCGAAACATCCCAGCCTCTTTTTTTTGTTTGTTTTGTTTTGTTGATACATGCTTCCTCACTCGACAGGCTTCCCGGCAGATTGCCTCACCCCTCTCGTGTAGGTATAATATTAACCACCAACCACACTGTCGCATCCCGAAGTTCGGACGGGTTATCTGATATAGGCGCCTGGGACTGTCGAGCTATTTCCTCTGTATAATTACCTTTTATTTCTCCCCCACCATGAAAAAAAGTCACCTACAGTAAATATATTTATTAGCCCCAGGCCCGGATTCACGAAATTTGATTGACGCTTGAAGACCCGCTTCCGCGCATCGCAATGACTGGTGATTTACCAGGTGCAGTCGCGTCTTGAATACAGGATTTGGGCTTTCATTCATCTTTTCTAAGGGCTGCATATTCCATTGGTTTAAAGGAGATCTCAAGGTTGTCATACGCCTTATCAGCTCAAAAAATCTCGAAAGTAAAAAAAAAAAATATCAGGAGAGGATTTGTCGGGAGGAGCAGACGTATTATGTTCCGGGGCAGAACACCACAAAATAAAGTATGTACTCTATATGCACCTCTCTCTTTACCGAGAAAAGGAAAACAGGCGGTTATAGAGATGCAGGTGGGTTCACAAGCGAATTGGAAGAGAGGAGGTTATACCGGATGTGTGGCGTCATATTGCAGTAGTGACCGAGTGATATCGTATGATCTGGGGTACATCTCTGTTTGATGTGGGGGTGGCGATACCTGCCGAGAGCAAATAGTACGGAGTGGCTTAAGTTGTGTAGGGGTCACTCGTTAAGATGGGTATTTTGTACTGGATATTGTTACTGTGATAGGTGTTTCTTCCTGTTCTTTAAGTCACAGTGCTGAGGTAGACCCCATTATTAATTATAAATTTAGTAGTCTAGGACCAAGAAGGGCCTATAAAAGCCCCTGTTACCTCCGTTTAGTTGGTAACTACTAGCAGTTTAAATATAGTAGTTAAGTAGAGTACCTAATTGCCTTAAACAATCTCTAGTCTACTAAAGCTTATCTCTCGTTATTTATAGAGGATTAAACGTGATGCCGTACCATAAGCTATCTCAATCGAGCCCGGCCCTTAAAGAGTATTGTACTATCGATAATTACACGTAGTCTAGATGTAATGCTTAAATATAATAAAGACTTAATTGTTAAATGATGATCTGGTTTCTTATTGGTCTATAACCCGTTTTAAGTACTGAGCGTGATCTGGTCTAAACGCCTTCAGGAAGTCATTGTATGATAGAAGCTATTGGGTGCTGTGAAAAACCTACTAGCGCTATTTCTATGCAGGGCCATGAACCATGTTCAGCCAACCCAGCTTTATTTATTGTTTAGTTATCATGGTCTAACCGTCTGTATAATTTCGCGAGACTTTATATTGGGTTAGGAAACATAGGATTATGCGTCGAATTTCTTCAAGAGTTTAATAATACTTGGTAGAATTGTCGAGTGATAAGTTATGTTTCAGTATACACTTGCACAAGTCTCCGGTAGAATTATTGCGAAAACAGGGGTTAGCGAGCAAGGGCTTTGTGGTTAGTGCCCACTACTAAATTACTGAGCCCTGAATGGCACATTTTTGTATTAATTCTACTAGAGACTGTAATTAGGGAACCTTATATGTATTAAAAGAGACTTCTAATCTGGTTATATAGATTTTCGGCTTATCATATTATACACGTAATCTTTATCTAGTTTTTTAGGGGGGGGGGGGTGGGAATACGTCAACAAAGTTCTTGTATTTATAATGGATCCCCCCGTTTATTAGTTACGTATACCTAGCAATCAGCCTTCAGGGTGAAAATTACCAGCGAACAAAACATACTCGAGGGTTCGGCCCTTCTCTAATGTCCGCTAAGCTACCTTCCTTAGCCTACTTCTGTACCAAGTAGCGTGACCCATATGCGGGAAGCCACTTACCATCGATATCACGTATCCGGGGAGTTGGTTTAGTATTAAGACCAAAGTGGCTAGGGTGCCATTAATCTCTTCCACGCTGCCCAGTGTTATGGTCACTCTTTTGGTGGTTATGCCACCAAAACATGATTTGTCATGAAGACGTAAAAAAGAGCTTTTATATTTAATGATGATGCTAAGACAAAGAAAAACGAAACATTTTTATGCTAGAGGGATGCCAAGGAAGTTGATGACTCAGCGTTCATGACACCCGGTATTCTATAGCCACCTATAAAAGGTTGAGCCTTGCCCGAGAGGATAGAAACTAGGTAGGGCGCCGTTATGCGTATACCGCCCTAAAAACCCTAGGTAGAAGTTAGGGATGCATTGAAAGGCCTTAAATAGAGGGAAGGTTCTGCCGTCCGTAAGTAGCACTAGTACCAGCATATTCCCCCTGAGTCCCTCTAATATTTGCGTAATTTTGTGAGATACATAAAAGAGGTGTGGGTCTAGAAATAGGAAGATTAGTTATTAAACATTACTATTGAAG
The DNA here is from genome assembly GCA_033030425.1 of Verpa conica. Taxonomy (NCBI): domain Eukaryota; kingdom Fungi; phylum Ascomycota; class Pezizomycetes; order Pezizales; family Morchellaceae; genus Verpa; species Verpa conica. The sequence goes on from JAUFSD010000003.1 coordinate 542,833, forward strand.
CTTCTCTATCATATAGAAATAATCCACGGGAGTTGTTTATTAGTTTTTACGGCTATGTAATTTCTGCACCTCATTTGGCTAAAAGTTGAATATAAATAACACGATACATATCTTCTAGCTGGAAACTCGCTATAACTAGCCTTGTGATATATAGAATCGCCTGTCTATACAAGATCTCTATCGCTCTATCCCTACCAAGCAAGAATATTCTCAAAACGTGTCAAAAAGAGCCACAACCCTACCCACTTTTACTATGCACACAAAGTGCAATCCCCGTCAACACAAGCGCCATTCCAATCCACGTCTCTGCTCTCGTTAGTAATCATTTTTCACCTCCCTCTAAACAGAGAAGAGCAAACCTTTCGTAATAACCTTTCGCTCAGCAAACCACTCCCCCAAAACCGTAAACAGGAACGCAAGCGAGTTCACTATTGGAACAGTGAGAGAAAGTTCTACCCAGGCACAGTTTAGTAAATTGATTTAATGTATATAGCGAAAGCAACGAGCTGGGGGGGTCATACCCGCTTTCCCGATCAACAGGAAGAACCATACCGAGCCAGTAAGGTTTATAACTGCATATAGCATTAGCTCATCTCTCTCTACTCTCCCTATCCCCTACTCAATCCGGGAGCGAAAATGACATACGTAGCGGAATTGCATAACTCGGCCTCTTCAACATATCAAAAGCCGCAAACACAGCCCTACACACATATCAGCGCCCGTAAAACCTAATTACCAACGCAAGGGACAGGTAACATGTAACTCCCGGGACGAAAGTGAAAGCAAAAGCAACTATAAGATACAGGGTTAGAAGACCAATCTATAGGTAATTCTTACTTTAAGATAACCTTCTTAACAACCCCAACATTCGGGTCCTCTAGAACCTCTCGCTTGGGCGGGTTGTAGTTTACTGCTGCTTTACGTATAAATCTGCCTCGCGATTCCAATCAGTCTTTCTGTTGTCTCTCCTGCTTTGTTCTCCATAATCGCAGGTACGGTGGGAGAACTTACGGGTTCGTAAAGCCCCTATGTCGCCCTCCATATTAGCTTGGCCCCATAGCTCATTACTGGGGGGGGTAATTTACCAGGCCATTCCGACCATAATGAAGCCAATAACCCATCGTAAAACTCCGGGATCCTCTGGTGTGTCTGTCATAGTGTCTTATCTGGGGGAACTGAGCTTGGGAATGTTACCGCGCGTTGGATGATGATGTAGGCTGGGATAGGAGCAGCCCTAGCCCTGTATGTTGAGCCTCATTGACCTTGTCTAGGGGCTGATGAGTGATCATTTATCACTGTTTCAGCGAATGAGGTTATTGTTCGTACCCTTTTTTTTTTATATCAAGTGATTTTATTGTTCTGGGTACAAAATCCGGTATGCAGTACGAAACTATGACCTAAAAATACCCTTCCCCTCCCTAAAAATAAACCTCGACCCCTGAAAATCAAAACGTAAAAAGCAAGTAAACAAAAACGAATAATTTTACAAAAGAAAAGGGAAAAACTTGTCAATAACAAACTGAAATCCCTGCTCTTAGTGGCTTTAATGCCGGTTCCCCCTTTTCTTTGGGGGGATTTTAACAATTTAGCTGCCACTATGCGTGGACGGGCCATCAGAGACGGTGGTAAAAGTTGAAATGGAGGAGAATGAAGGGGCTTATTGTTCGTACCCATAGCTTAATTACATATATATGTGGCTATAAGCCCCCCCATATGATTACCGGTGAATAAAGATACAAAGTCCCTAACTCCTATGATTATAATAAAGCGCCCTAGCCCAAACAACTACATGTACTCAATAATCAAGAATCTATTTATCGGTCCTCTTCTTCAACAATTCCACCATCGCTTTTAATCTCTCTTCCGCTCCATCCCATATAACTTTCGCCTCCTTCTCCTTCTCTTTATTTCCTCTCTTATCTCCTACCGTCTTATCCTTCCTCTCCTTAATCCCCTTCTCGACTGCAGACTCCAGTTCTGAACTCCAGCTCATTCCTGCTTCTGTTACGAGTAATCGCACCATATTTTCTAACAATAGAGCTACTTTAGCATTATCGCTAATAGTGGCTGTGTTTGCCGGCCATGGGAGATATCTGTATATGAGTTTCTCGGGTGTCAGGTCATCCGTTTCATCCTTCCCCGGCCCTGGAGCTTTCGGTGAGATGATAGTATCAAGAATAAGTTGATTTAACGCCGCGCGGTAGCTAGGCTCCGCAGAGAGGAAAGTTGAAGTAAACAGCATAAAGCTCGGCAATGAGAAGCGGAGGATAGTGTCATTGTATTCACGATAGAGGTCTTCAATGTCGATGTAGCAGCGGTTGTAGGATACGGATGAGAGTAGTGATAAGAACCGCTGTCGTAAAACAAGTGTTTCCATTCCACCCCATTCCTCTGATACCCCAGGATCTTCGTTTTCTTCATCGGAAGGAGCGTCGGCCATTTCGATGTCCTCAGATTTTTTAGATGCAGGCCCAGGGATAGTTTCGGGCTCGTCATCGTCGTCATCGCCAATAAATGTGTTATCAAGACTCCCTATATTCCTCTTCTTGGGGCGTTTTGTCGAGAGTTCATCTTTATAAATCGGATTCCATCGATCTAAATTTGTCCCAGTTCCATTTGCAAGTATAGCACGAATGACTTTTTTGTACCCTGCGCTCCCTCTTGTATCGGGGAGCATTTTAACAACCAGTGCATGCTTCAACGCATTATAATTTCCTGTGTGCGCGGAGGATACTAGTCGGTCCTCCCAGTCTGCCTCCAGCACATCCAGAAGTATCTCCAATTCCAGTTTCCACCATCTCCATCGTTTAGGGTATAGGACTGAACATGTGAACCCCCACCCTACAACTGCCCATACATCCTCTGCCATGGCAAACAGTGACTCGCCCTCGGCAAGATCACTGGTAAGATGGTCATCTGTGGTGGTATAGCTCGGTGAATTGTCCCTCTCCTCCTTCTTTGTCCTTGCTCGCCCACGGACCCTCGCATCCTTGAACGCCCACGCGGCTGCAAAGTCACCATTGAGGGGACCGATAAGCTTCAGTATCCTGCGGAGGAGTAGAAATGCGTCTGTAGGCGCTGTGGGGGTAGGTTCGTTCTTGGAGAGTTGGGTAGTGAGGTAAGGGTGGGAGACTAAGGTAGTGATGAGGCGGATATGGGTGTGAGGGGGAATAAGAGCTGGGGGGGGTGAGGAGGGAGTGGAGACACCAGGTATTATGACACCGCTGAGGCATTCAATTGCTTGGGGATCTAGAGGTGTGTTAGTTATAGCTAGGTGGCTGTGGAGGGAGAGGGCAAACATAAGGTTTCTTCGAGTGCGACACGGATGCGCTCGTTGAGATTGAACGGGACTGGCTTTGTCGGTCGGTACTGACGGGGGTGGTCGAGCATAGTAGAGATATAGTAGATGGTAAGTAAGAGTTTACCAAGTGGTGAGTATGATGAAGGCGTACGTATATTATAGATTGTATTGTAGGTTCTCTTCTCGAGTATGAATAGTGGAGACAAGGCGCGCAGTTCGTTATCTGATTACTATTATCTAATCTAATATCTAATCTGATTGCTGTTGCCTGATCCGATCGATCACTACCTATCTTACCAGTTATCTGGTTTGGCCCCACCAGGAGGAGCGTACCAGCAGCAGCAGAAACAGCCGCCTCATACAAAGGGTTAGAACAACCTCAGCTGTCAGCCCTCAAGCACTACAACCCCCCAACCAGGTACATCCTATTAGCATACCCCCCATAGATACCCAACCCAACCCTCCCCTCTCCATCTCCATCTTCATCACGCAACTCTAGCATCAACTCAAGGAGTTATCACTAGCAACACCTAATCACGATGGCCGACGTTGACATGAAAGATGCTGCAGCAGCAAAGGATACTAAAGTCTCCAAAGGTGGGCCCTCCGGTGCTTCTGGCAAACCTAGGTTCGAGGTCAAAAAGGTATATTCCATTAATGGCTACTGGTGGGTATAGATTCCCGGGCGTGCTGATAAACAGAATAGTGGAATGCTGTCGCTCTGTGGTCGTGGGATATCGTTGTCGAGAACTGTGCCATCTGCCGCAACCACATCATGGACCTCTGTACGTTACCTATCTTCATCTCTCCAATGCGCTGAAACCCTGCCGACTAACTCTGCGCAGGCATCGAGTGCCAGGCGAATCAAGCCAGTGCTGTCAGTGAGGAGTGCACAGTTGCGTGGGGTATCTGTAATGTATGTCACACTCTGTCTCAAAGTCAAGTATCAAAGCTAACCATTTTCTAATAGCACGCTTTCCACTTTCACTGTATCTCCCGCTGGCTGAAGACTCGCCAGGTCTGTCCACTCGACAACCGAGACTGGGAGTTCCAGAAGTACGGAAAATAAGTAACTCATTTTGTCAACTCAAGTGGAATGCAGTGGCTTCTTTCTCGCAAAAGATGAAAAACATCACTCTTTAAAGGAAAAGCAATAAGCAAAGGGAAAAGCTAACATTAAACAATACACTTCTGCTTTTTCAGGGCTGTGGGGGGGTTGGGGGCCGGAGTCAAGTCACGCCTATCCCCGCCAACTTTGGGATTGAGCTGGGTGGTCTTCCGCGTAATGAACGCTTTTCTTTTGTAATGTATCTCTTTTATGAATTGGCGTTATGCATCGCATTTTTACCTGTTATTTTTATATACTGGCGCAAAATCCAGGTACTATCACGGCATCGTCTTAACGAATTTCGGTTCTGGTCAAAGTGATGCGTTTTTAATATTCGTGTCTATGTGAACAAAAGTCTGCATTAATTCCATAGGGGTATGAAACGATTTCTTTTTTTCTTTGATTTTTTAAGGTCCTAGTATATTTATAATCACACTTCTATAAAAATCGAGGGCTCTCTATAGCTTACTTATTGTGGATATTCATATGTCATTAGTTTTCTTTTCCTCTTAGTTTTCCTTACGCTGCGGCCCCTTCCTACCCTGCCTATCTATATAACTGCCTAGAACCCTCAACCCCACACAGTACTTCCCCAGTTCCTTCAACGCCTGTTTAGCATTATCCGTCTCGGCATGCCCCTCAAACTCAACAAAGAATATATAATTCCACTTTACAGCACGACTCGGCCTACTCACGATAGAGGTAAGGTTAAGCTTATAGTCCTTAAACACGCGTAGAGAGTCACACAGGGCACCCGGTAGCTCATGATCGATCGTGAACGACAGAAGAGTCTTATCCTTCTTCTTCCCACCGCCCTCCTCTACCGTCCACTCCCCCGTACTAATCCCAGACTTCCTTGTTGCCGACAACACAAAGAAGCGAGTAGTGTTATCACGTGAGTCCTCGATATCCTCAGCTAGTATCCTGAGCCCCTCAATGTCACTAGCAATCTTACTAGCAATTGCGCCAGCATCGCTAATACCCGCAGCGATCTGGGCAGCTTTCGAGGTTGAGGAAACGTCAATTCTCTCAGCAGTTTTCAGGTTCGCATTTAGCCAGCTCTCACATTGGCCGAATGCTTGCGGGTGGGAGTAGATCTTGTTTATGGATTTGAGGTCTGGGGCTGGGGAGAGGAGGCAGTGGTGGACGTCGAGGTAGGCTTCGCCGCATACGAGGATCGAGGTGTACTTGGAGGAGCGGTCGCAGAAGAGATCGAGTGTGAGGACTACGGAGCCGTTGGTGGAGTTTTCGAAGGGGACTACGCCGTAGGTTACGGCGTGGGATTCGACAGCAATGAAAATATCTAAGGGGGACAAAGATCAGAATTGTAGTGTGGGTGTAGAGTAGAGTAGAGAAATTTGGGTATACCCTCGATTGTTGTTTGGGGCTCAAAGACGTGGGTGTTTGGGTCGAAGCACTCGATTGCTGCCTGTGGTTATGATATAGGTTTGTTAGGAGTTGGTAGGCTTTGGGAGAAATGTGAAATGTAGTGGAATTAACCTACTTGGTGAGAATAGGACGTTCGGGGGCCTAAATAGGCCACTGAAGGCAGTGGATCAGTTCTTGATGCCATCTCGCTCGTTTTGTTCTATTCTTGCTTGGGATGAGGTTGAGTGTAGGGCTTGAGTACTGTGTCCTTCTTAAAGCGGAGTCATTGATACAAAGTGAAAGTAGAAGTGACAATGGTGGTAGTTTTTTTGTTTCACTATGGTGAAATAATTGGTAAAAGCCGTAGCCTTACAATAATTGTGGTGATTAAGTGTGAAGTATAGTTTATTTCTCAATTGCATTTATATAAACACTAGATATACTTCGTGGCCTAGTCTTTTCATTTAATAGGAAAAATTTGTAGTATCCCGTGTGCATAGATACATGTATGATTCCTCCACCATGTACATGTCTCGTCGTCGCCCTGCGGGGGAGGGGTGCTACAGAGCCTCTTTTAGTTGCTGGTATTCAACTCTCCGTGTTAGTCATCCAGCACCCCCCTGCCGTGATCGGGGATTGCCCGTTACAACTTACCTACTGTAGCTGTTCTATACTGTACTGTACTGTACCTACTGTATTCTACTCTACTCTGTATACCCCCCTGTCCCTGTCGTCTGTCTCTTCTTCTATGTGCTCGTTCGTCACCAAGTGACTAGCTGAGTGATCCCGCTGTTCCCCGCCATTAGGGAGTGGGCTGCAAGGAAAAGGTTTTTTTTTGGAGGGGAGCAGTGATGTGTGCGCACTTGACTAAAAAAAAAACCCCCCTACATCATTGCCAACCAACTAACCAACATCACCTTCCCCTTCCCTTCCCTTCTCCCCCCATCACCCCTCCCTTCACCCCCCCCATCACTCCATCTCTGCTGGGTAATTCAGGCCACTTTGCAGATTTCTAAAGGTTCAGCCTTCTTCTTTCCTTTCTCTCGACACAATATTTTGAATTTCGTTTTTTTTTTGGCCAGTTGAGAACACAAAGCAGCAAAGATGTCGCAGCCACAGGCAAACGATGTAGAGAAGAATATTGAGATCTGGAAGGTGTGTGTTCTCTTCGTTATAAGCCGTGCTGTTCTTCGGTCCCTAGCCATTTTTGAAGAGTGGAGGCTGACAGCTTTTCTTTGTCAATGAATAGGTCAAGAAACTCATTAAGCGTCTCACGGAGGCGAGAGGCAACGGGACTAGCATGATCTCGCTGATTATCCCACCTAAGGATCAAATCTCGCGGGCAGCAAAGATGTTAGCTGAAGAATACGTTGGTGTTCCCTTCGCTTCAGCTGATCGCCATAGGGACACATGGCACTTATTGACCCTATTTTCAAAAATTTCTAGGGTACTGCCTCCAATATCAAATCTCGTGTGAATCGTCTCTCTGTCCTTTCTGCCATTACCTCTACTCAGCAACGTCTTAAACTCTACCCTCGTGTCCCCCCAAATGGTCTCGTCGTCTATTGTGGTGAAATAATCACTAGCGAGGGTAAGGAGCGCAAGATCAACATCGATTTCGAGCCCTTCAAGCCTATAAACACATCCCTGTACCTCTGTGACAACAAGTTCCACACCGAGGCCCTCTCGGAGCTCCTTGAATCAGACAATAAGTTTGGCTTCATTATTATGGATGGTAATGGGGCCCTTTTCGGTACTCTTAGTGGTAATACTAGAGATGTCGTTCACAAATTCTCTGTCGACTTGCCCAAGAAGCATGGCCGTGGTGGTCAGTCTGCCTTGCGTTTCGCCCGTCTCAGAGAGGAAAAGCGTCACAACTACGTCCGTAAAGTTGCTGAATTGGCTGTGCAAAACTTTATTACCGCAGACAAGGTCAACGTTTCTGGTCTTATTTTGGCCGGCTCGGCCGATTTTAAGACTGAATTAGCTCAGAGTGACATGTTCGATCAGCGACTCCAGGTCAAAATTATCAAGGTTGTCGATGTGTCTTATGGTGGTGAGAACGGTTTTAATCAGGCTATTGAGTTGTCTGCCGAGACCCTCGGCAATGTCAAGTTCGTCCAGGAGAAGAAATTGATCGGTAACTACTTCCAGGAGATCTCACAGGACACTGGGAAGGTCTGTTATGGTGTTGAAGATACCTTACGCGCTATGGAACTCGGTGCTGCTGAAAGTATGTGCCCTCGACTATGGAATCACTTTTTCTTGTGTCCTTGGTTTAAATCAATACTAATATTATATCTACAGCACTTGTTGTCTTCGAGAATCTCGACGTAACCCGCTGGACCCTCAAATCCTCTACCGGAGAGGAAATCATCATCAACACTACTAAGCAACAAGAGCAAAACCGCGAAATTTTCATGGACAAAGAATCTGGACAAGAAATGGAGGTTATTGAATCCATACCCTTCCTCGAGTGGCTAGCCGAGAAATATAAGGACTTTGGCGCAACTCTCGAGTTCGTATCAGATCGGTCTGGAGAGGGCAATCAATTTGTCAAAGGTTTTGGTGGGATTGGCGCCTTCCTTAGGTACAAGGTCAACTTTGAACAGCTCGCTGAAGTTGAGGATGAGGATGAATACTACGATGATTGATGGTGGCGACACCTCGCGGACTATAGCGAGGACGTAACTCCAGACATAGAGTCTGAGGGCGTCCTTGGGAGGGCGGCAGCGCTAAGGCGGTGCTCGCCAATCCTTGTGGGGGGTGTGTCGGGTGATATGGTGGACTTGCGAAGTGAGATTTGTTGTTGAAATTGTAAGTTGATTAGTACCTACCTTTTATCGTATGGGTGGCTAATGAGATTGAGTTGCAGATTCAGTTGAACCCGGAGTTGTGAAAAAGAGACAGTCGCTACAACGAATTATGGGGTTGGTACTGGAAAAGTGGGTAGGGTTGATGGGTGAGGTATTCAACTTTTATCTTTATTTGGCTTTTGGATATGAAGGATGGTTAGGTTTGAGGGTAGGAGGAGGAGATGCAATAGAAGAGTAAAAGTCTATGAAAATGATTCTGTTGCTTTTTTTTATGTTACGCCAATTTCCCTTCCGTACTATAAAACCGTGGTTTATGAGTTACATAGGTTGTAGGAGCATTTTTTTTCATGTGATATCACTCGGTGATGTTTCTTCAAGTAGAATTTATGCACATAGGTAGCTCATGGGAACGGCGGCGGGAAAATATCCTCGTTTAGGCTCCATAGATTTTTAAGTTGATTGCATATGGGGGCGTGTAGCTAGGAGGGCCTATAGAATTTTTAGAGTTATCCAAGTACTCTTTGATTTTCAACCCACTTTGTGTGGGTCATTAGTGAATAGTTTTTCTACCCGATTTTCTTGGAAACAAAATATTCATAAGCTGAGAACTAGGAATTAAATACTTCTAATAGCTACATATATGTACTCGCGCGTTAATTAATAACTCGGAATGGGGTTACAACCACCAAAATGTGTATAGTGGTGTAATAACAACGAGAAAGCTAGTGAGAACCTATAGCATTCTAATTTGTACTTCAAGCAGATATTAACTAGCCTTGACTACACTTGGAGCCCATTTACTAGGTGTTTTTAATGGTGTTTTGGTGTTGTGGTTATGTAGATTCCGAGTTATTAATTAACGCGCGAGTAGTATATAGTATTTTAGTCCAGTGGCTGTAATATTTTGATTGTTGTTTAGGGAATAAGGGAAATCATAGTCATTGCGAATGTTGTTCAGTAAGAGAAAAGAATTTCTAGTTCTTTTCGTGCTCCAAGTTATACTAAGTACATTTTAATGTATAGCTAGCAAAGCGGAAGCTCAGCCCAGCTTACTCCTTCTCGATAACTGCAGGTGCCTTAACTTCTTTACCCTTCAAGAACTCTAGTCCTTCACCGGCCTATCACAATAATTAGTAAAAGGTTCGCCCGTATTATAATAATCGTAGTTAGGAGAAGGACTTACATATGACACCAATGGTGAAACCTCAACGCCAGTATCCTCCTCATTCGTCTCACTGACAACAGTAACCCCTGCAGCCTCTAACCACTTCTTCCCTTGCCTGAGTACGTCTCTCTTACTAGTATCTGGATCGTCCTCTCCAGTTCCCCTTGCATTCTTGAGGGGTGAGAACTCGTCTTCCCGCTTCACCTCAAGACAGGCGAAACGAGATAGAGGGATCCTCGGGAAGATATCGAATACAAACTGTTCAAGCTTGATACCGTTTGGCTTCTCAGGCTTAAATTGTTCTCCAGTGGTGGTATCACAGTAAGGGATCTTCTTCCTCGCGATGTGGTGCGGCAGGCTATGTACCCACTCAGGGATAGTTTCCAAGAAGCGTGTTGAGTAATAGTGGTTGACGATGTTTGCAGCACGGAACTTAAGGATACTCTTATTTTTCTCATCGAGCGCTTCTGCAGTCTCCGTGTCGATCTCGGAATACTCCACGACATCAGGTTTTCCATTTTTCAGGATGATGAGACCAACGGACTCAGTAGCGTTGCGTTTACGGACTACTTTAGTGGCGAGATCAACGTCCTTTGACGCGGAGAATCCGATAAACACAGGGTCGCACACCTTGACAAGACTGTTATCGACGCAGTAGGCATGAACATGTTGGATAGACCTTGCACGAAGGTCGGTAAGGACAGATGAAGTGATTAGGGCTTGGTAGATTCCACCGTTGCCATCAGGAGCCACAGCGACCCTTGATTTCGACTCAAGGATGATTTTCCCCTCATTTGAAATACAAGGCAGAACACCCTGTTCAAAGAAGACAACATTCTCTTTCTCTAGACCGAAGAAGTTATTCTCTTGGAAGAATTTCTCTGTAGGACCACGAGTGGGGCCGGAGGTCATGATATACCAGGGAACCACAGCCTTGTCTTTGCCAACTTTCTTTGCACCGAGGCTTTGTACACGGAGGATACGCTCGGCTTGGAGCTGGAAGAGTGATTTCTTTGAGGGGAGTCCAACGTCGAAGCAGCCCTTGGGAGCGGAGGAGCCGAGGCGGGTTCCCTGGCCACCTGTAGAGATGTCAGTAATGCCTTGTGTATGGGTAAATAATAAATTTGTTGGAAAAGCCTACCAGCCATAAGGACGACGGCAACTTTGTTGTTTCCGATAAGTTCGAGACCATGCTCGTTCCATGACTCGATGTCTGAGGGGGCACTGTCAAGGATAGAGGCAGTTGCGGATTCAGGGAGGGGTTCGACAACTGGTGTCTTAGCTGGAGCAGGGGGAGAGAGGGCTTCTTTGGTGATGAGCTATGCATAAAATGGGCTGTTAGCATCTTGATAACCAGGGCTTTTGATAATTTCGAAGATAGAACTAAAATTTTAATCAATGATAGCTAAAGTGTTGGACTCACAGAAATCCTCTTAGGATCCATATTTGATAGCTGCTGGAAAATTGCAGCCTTCTCGGCGACAGTCAAGTCGTCGAAGAACGTAAAAACGTGATCCTGAGCAACTTCTGCAAACTTCTGCTTCAATTCTTTGACAGCCTCTGGGGAGGGGGCCCTGACGTCGGAATCACCGAGGGAGAGCTTGTTGAGGACATTTTCAACACCAGACTTGACCGCAGCAGCCATGATTGTATTATAGGTATTGGATATATTTTTTAGGTGGATTGCACTGAAAGACGGACGGCTTGGGTGCCACTTGATGGAGTACTGAGTAGTAGTAGGAAGGTGAATAGAAGAAGGATGGGCAAAGCAGGTTGTATTTATTTGGTGATAGTCTAGCTAAGCTACAAGCAAAAAAGCCAAAGGTTCTCAACTAGACCCCGCAGAGCTTCGTGGCTGACCCCAAAGTCTTGGAGGATGTAGGGGGCCATGCCGGGCGGGATCTTGTTGGTGGGCTGCTCTGTTTTTGGAAGCTTGTAGTTAATTGAGGAGCCAGTGCGGGACGAGTAACCCCACCACGGGCTGGTTGCCAGAGTCCCACGGATGGGATATCCTAGCAAGGGAAAGAAAGAAAGAGACTTTGTGTATGGTGTGATGGCGAGTAGGAAGGTTCTATCTATTCTGTACCTGTGCTCTCCAATTGAGTATTTGTGAGTTCATTCTCTTCTCTGGCATCAGGAAGTTGGGCTGGCGGGGTTTCCAGCATTCCCTGCACTCATTGATTATAGTTGCTTTTACAGCTGGAACACGGCTGGGATATCAGCCCTAGAGGCTAGGGCCCGAATCCATGCCTTACACATCATTAGGTTACCCGGCCTAGATCCCTGTATAAGCCACATTTGTTCGTCTGCTGGTCAGTTCATGCTCGAGTAGAAATCCGGGGGAATTGCACGATATATACCTATCTGGAGACTTATTAATCCCCTGGCTTGAAGTGCTCCTAAAAACCTCTACTACCCCTAATCATCTCCCCGGCCGCATCAAATTCTCATCTCCACAAAACTTCGGCCGGAAATAGGTAAAGAGACACGTGTGCTCTGCCACAGAAACACAGTTTCTAGCGAAAGCAGAAATAGTGAAGGAAACAGCTCCTTGAAGTTGTTTTTATCAGTCAGCCATGTATATATCGTAACTTTCTTGCCAGTCATCACAACCTTACAATAGCCATCTCTTCATTTGAACCTGCCGTATTGCCCAAACAAAAAGGACAGAACCACCTAAACATGTTCGCCATGAACGGCCACGAGGGAGGAATACCCCCTCGGGTAGGGCCGCCGGTGGATCCTTTGGACTCCGGTAGGTAGCTCCTACTACTCACCACCATGATCTTTTCTGATACCAGTTCCCATAGGCGACTACGACCCAATCCACCACCTCAATGCGCTTTTCCCCCACCCTGCAACGCTCCAGAGTGTTCCAGCGACGTCCCAGGCACTGCATAACCACCTCGAGTCCCTTGATACGGAGATCTCACAGCTCGTAATAACACAGTCCACCACAAATGCAGACTCGCTCTCTCAAATTTCTGCGGCAAAAGTGGAACTTGCTGAACTGCTGGATAATATCGATACGGTCCGGGAGAGAGCTGTTAGGACGGAAGATGCGATTGCGGCGATGACGGCAGATATCAAGAAATTAGATTCTACAAAGAAGAATTTAACACTATCCATGACGGTGTTGAAGCGGCTGCAGATGTTAAGTACGTCTCTGGGGGGGTGTCAGAGGAACTTTATTGACTTGAGCTATAGCTACGGCATACGAACAACTCAAAACTCAATCCAAAAACCGCCAATACCGCGAATGCGCATCTCTCATGTCCGCCGTTCTCGAGCTCATGGCACACTTCAAGTCGTTCCGCTCAATCGACCAAATTGCTACACTTTCTCGCAACGTCGCAGACCTTAAAGCAGAGCTATTAGAACAGGTCTGCGAAGACTTCGAGATGGTTTTCGTGAAGCAGGAAGTAGCGGTTCGAAAAGGGATGCTGGCAGAAGCTTGTAATGTCATGGACGCACTTGGGGATGGAGCTCGGGGGCGTCTAGTAACCTGGTACTGTAATACTCAATTAAGAGAGTATCGGCAAGTCTTTAGAGGCAACGATGAAGCGGGCTCGTTGGATAATATTACGAGAAGGTATTCTTGGTTGAAGCGGATTCTCAAGGTCTATGATGAGGAGCATCTGGGTATTTTCCCACCGGGCTGGAAAGTTAACGAAGTTCTGGCAAAGACATTTTGTGAAGGGACGAAAGATGACTATAAGGGGATTTTAACGAGGGCTATGAGGAAGGAGGGCGGAAAAAGCTTGGATGTGAATTTATTGCTCAAGTGTTTACAGGAAACATTAGAGTTTGAGAATTTCCTTGAAGGGAGGTTTAGCAATGATGTAAGTGCGATATTATGGGTTAGAATTAAGTATAAAATTGCTGACATCCAACAGCGAGCTTCTATAGATACAATGAGCTCTCGAGATGAAAGGCCACTAATATTCGGCAAAGCGATATCAGAAGCCTTTGAGCCGTATCTCTCACTCTGGGTAGACGCCCAAGACAAGTATATCTGCCCAACCACTCCACCTAACACCAACTAACCCATATCTAGACAACTATCTAATATGATACCCTCATACCGTGCTGCAACCCTCCGCCCACCAGACGAAGACGTCACCGTCCTTCCATCCTCCATAGAACTCTTTCACTTCTACCGCATAACCCTGGCCCAATGTGCTAAGCTCTCCACTGGTTCTAAACTACTCGACCTATCTAAAACATTCGCAAAATACCTTGACGAGTACGCCGAAGTTGTCCTTCTCTACTATTTCTCACCCGATAAATCAGCCTCCTTAGCAGCAGAAGACATAGTCGTTGTCCTCAACACTGCCGATTATTGCCATGTTACCACTTCTCAGTTGCAAGACAAGGTGAAGTCCCGCGTTGATCCAGACGTTGTAGATAAAGTGGACTTTGAACGTCAATCAGATGCATTCCTCGGCGTTGTGAGTGCAGCAATTCGACTCCTCGTCCGTAAAGTCGAAATTGTAGCCGAACCTGCATGGCGTGAAATGCGAAATACCGCATGGAGCCGCCTAGAAGCAGTTGGTGATCAGAGCGGCTACGTCAGCGTCCTTATCACAGCTATCAAATCTATTGTCGGCGAGATCCTAGGCCTGGTCGGGAAAGAAGCATACCAGCGTGCATTTTGTGATAAAGTTGTTGAAGCTATGGCATCTGCATTCCTAGCAAGTCTAGTGGGGTGTAAACCCATAGGAGGTGTAGGCGCGGAACAAATGCTCCTCGACGCATATGTCCTCAGAAAAGGCTTTGAGGAGCTCCTCACTCTCCGCGCAGAAGCAGGGACGACACCCCCAGCTAGTTATGTTAAATTTGTGAATAGGACACTTACGAAGGTCGATACACTTCTGAAAACGCTCCAAGTGCAGAGTAGTCCAGCAGAGGGTCTCGTGCAAGCGTATCTCATCCACATTTCTGATCGCTCCGATACCAATTTCCGTAAGGTTCTCGACCTCAAAGGGATCCGCCGACCAGACCAATCTAGCTTTGTTGAGCTGTTTCGTGCACACATGGTAACTCACGACAACCTGGTCGAGTCTAACCCATTCCTTACCGCCCTCGTTGTGCCATCCGGAAACATTGGCTCCGTCCCAGGAGGTGGTAATAGCATTGGTGGTCTCGGAATCGCTGGCGTAGGTGGTAGTGGGCTCTCAGGTGCCAGTGTGCTCGTACCCCCGAGATTTGACCCAAGTGGGTTAGGGAGCGCGATTATGAATGCGGCGAGGGATGGTGTTGATAGACTGCAGACGCAGACACCGAGTGAAGCTGATGGGGATGAGGGTTTAGAAGGGAATTTAAGAACGCTAGGGAGGCTTTTTAGGAGAGATGGAAGTGGGATTGGGATCCGGCGGTTTGGGAGAGAGGGGGTTTAATTGCGGATTGAGGTCTACAGGGTTTGTAGGGTAGGATTGTACAATATGCAATTAGGTGTTGTTTTGTTAATGATTTAAAAGCAGAAAATTATTTGGGTTAGGTGATTTTTTCCTGTAGTGGCTATTCTGCTACTGTGGAAACGAGTAGACAGTCTCTGGTCTAGCCCCCAATACACCTAGAATTTCTACAGTAATTTCGTGTTTTGGGTGGTGCCTCTTCTGGGTATAGTGTCTTGGGAAATAACTATTCCCAACATTAGAAGTTTGTTAACTTTTCCTTCCTTACTACGGCGTATTGTAGCCCGTATAACCTCTAGTATTTCTTTTAAAGCTACTAATTATACAGTACGGGAAAGCGGGGGTGTTTTTGGTATGGCATTGGTGCGGTGTTCTAGAGAATGCTAGATTAAGTTGACTGTGTTACAGGACTTTTTGACCAACTTTGTAGCACTTCCAACTTAAAACCGCATTTCCCATCGATGTGGTAGTGAAAACACCCCTCTTTCCGCTATTGTATAGTTAATCAAAACCCAGCTGTAAAACTTGTAGAACGTGAGGGAATAGAGAGAAGTGTGTAGAAATTAAGAGTGGCGTTTTCACATGTGGTTTATCTTCCGATTATATCAAATAACATCATCTTCTTTGTAATATATGTATCTTCATAATGGATCACTCGGCTCTTTCCTTTGTACTCTTGTGGTAAATAGAAAGCACGATAGTCTATTGCTGCCTTAGGAGCGTACTCCTACTCCTATATATCCTCCATATCGGGCCGTGGTCGGCCCGCTGTGGAGGTCTCGCCGAAATCACAAGGTGAAGATCCGGGCTATTTAGGAAGATCTACAACAACTCTTAACCGACCTCTAGACAAGAAAGCCGGTTGTAACCAATAGAAATTTGAAATCTTTCCTCACGATCTGAAGTACTTTCAGCCATGACTCTAAAGAGTATGTTAGCTAAATTACTAGACTTTTCTACAGGACTTTAATCTGTAAGGTTGTTGGGCGTTAACTCTCACTAATAGCTGTACTTTAGAAGAGTAGGTATCCTAAATGGAAAGAGCCATTCCCTCCTCCCTCTTCCTCCAAATACGTAGATGAAATTCCCGCCATGCGTTTAAGCTATTATTCACTAATGGTTGCTAGCCCCCACGGTAGCTGATAATTTCCACCAATAATCCTACTATAACAGTCGCTCCAGTCACTCCATAGCGCTTACTGTCATCCTTCGTCAACTATTTCATCTCTATGAGGCTCTACCTCCCCCTGAGCATTAAAAGAAGAAAGCGATTAATCTTCAATTCCGACATTTCAACCACGCCGTTAGCAATAAAAAAAACCTTGCCATTCCCAATACAGAGGTGACTATCCCCCACCTGTTCTACGTTCATGCTGCCAAAAAGACTATCACTTGGACTCGGTCAAAGCTTTCTAGCCGCCCCTACCGAAATGTATCTGGTGTCTAGTATTGTCTTACTCTTTCAGAATATCACTCAAGGTAGAAAGGTTAACACCTCACATGTTTATAAAGGGAAATTAAAGAGTGGTTGAGGGTATATGAACCTGTTCAAAATATCTGCTAACCACCATAGAAGCTTCTCATTTATACCTAAATCTTTAGTGGTCAAGAGTGCTAATTAGATTACCCCACAAGTACTAGTAGGCCTATTATTTAAAAACTCAAGCAGAAATATCTATCAATTTAGGGGATAAGGTATCATATATGTACTGATAGACCTGGCTCCCGAATTTAAGCCACTTACTCTATGTAAATTGACCGACTAGTGACAGTTGCTACCCAATCACAAGTGCTGTCTCATTTCTAGCCCTTATTGGCATTTGCACCAAGATTCATACCTTACACAGTCGAGTAAACTTCACTTTCTGAGGATGGAGAGATAGGTATTGTATTATTACTGTTTGGGAGAGGGTGGCTAAGGTAGGATGGTAGTTACCCTACCGACTAACAAACCGAGTGACCGCCAGTGAACAATCAGCTAAATACGTGTATAAACAAATATCTACAACATTGGGCTCAAATAATTCCACTAGATGTGATAGAATGAGTTTCGGATACCCTCCGGCTCTATTTCTGAGAATGCTTATAAGCCTAAATTGTCAATGATACTCTTTGGATTAGCAAGGAAACTTAAGGATCGGAGTGCTGATCCCTGCTGTGTAACGTAACCCACACCTTGTCGACACCTTGCTTCCAGAGCCTCACAGCTCTAAACCCACAACATCTTGACACTTCACAATGAGAGAACGCATTACCTTCATAGTTTCCCACCCTTCTAGTACCCACCCCGATAACTTTGAACTTAAGAAAAACAGCCTAACTATAAAATCCCTACCCCAAACTGCACGAGAAGATCGCCTCACTTTCGATGTTCAGTCTCTCCCAAAGCCAATTCAACGGCTCCTCAAGGATATCAAGGAAGCACACTTAAGATGGTCTTCCGGGAGGTTTTATCCTGCAGTTGCACCATATAGTTCGAGGGTTCCGGCAGGACTACATGTGTTCACTAAACCAGGGTGGTTTAATGCTGCTGGACTTTTCCCCTCAGAAGACGAGTATGTTCTTTCCGTCCCCTTGCTCTATAGCTTCTGACGTGCAGAACTCATAGTCGCACTCTTGACGACGCCTTTCTCTCTGCCCTCAATCACTTCCCCAAAGAGCGGCTCATAGCAGGTATTTTCGGGATAGGTCAATGGCCGAAAACCTTCTATTCGCCTGTCGAGTCTATTGCGCCTTTTCGGGTGTTTTTTCAGAAACTTTTGGTATGGCATCATGGGATTCTAAATAAGGATAGTATCGAGTGGATGAAGCGGCTGGAAAAACTTGAGGATGCAGATTACGTGGATTTGAAATACGACGCTATCTCGCAGAAGTTTGAGGCGAGCGTGTTTTGGGGGCCTAGTGAGAAGGTGTGGAGTGAGACGCTCGTGGGAAGAGGCGATGTAGAAGTTGGGGTCATGGGGGTCGAGAAGGGAATCGAAGAGGATGACCTGAAGTTGGGGGGGTTTATTTGTGAAATTGGAGAGAGCAATGATCTCGGTATCCCTCTTTTGAGTTTCATATAGCTCTTTACCAGCTCCCTTTGGGCCCTACTGACGAAATACCTAGAACCAACGATGTTTTCTTTCCCCTCCCGCCATCACACACACCCCTCTACTTTCACTCTTACTATTCCCCAGCCCACCGGTCTCCACCCCCGCCTCCACTTATCTCTTTCTGGGTCTATGAAACCCCCACGCGATGAATGTACCCTCAACGCTCACTTCACTATCCCCTCTGCTCTCTTTGTCGATGTATACCAGCTTGGATCCTCCAACACGAACCTTCTTAACTCTCTTAATATCAAGCGGCTCCGCGACGTGAGCGGTAACACGGATCTTGAAAAACCAGACTATAGCTCTCAAGAATGGGGTAGTCGAGTGCTTGTTGAGATCGATACCGAACGCAATGAGGCAGGTCTACTACATGTGGAACTACCACTTCATCTCAGATACCTTAATCCCCGTGAGAATGCTTCCTCTACAGATGTAGTCTTTGCATGGCCGTCAGTTTTCTGGGCTTGCAAGAGCGACAACTGGGTCAAGATGGCGAATAGCCCATTTGACCGCACGAATTTAGGGTGGGAGGATATGTTCCCGGAACAGGTCATGTACTACTATCTCTCACCGACTCCTAACCCGGTAGGCTCGGGGGTAGGTATGGTAGGTATGAAAGGGGGTGAAGGAAAGGAGGGGACCTGGGGGAGGATCCAAGTCCCAGTGCTGGATAAGGGGTGGGGTAATAGTGAGACGATCAAGACTTGGACGGCTGTCGTGGTTGTACTAGGGTTTTTGTGGATTTTTGTGAGGATTTCTGTGGCGAGGATTGGGAAGGGAATGAAGGAGGCCGGCTTTGGAATAGGGGGGAGGGAGGATGGAGTTAAGAAGAAGCAATAGCGGGGTCAGAAATGGGTGAATGATGAATTGGTGTGGTAGACATAAGCAAATTATACCAAAAAGGACTAGGAATGTGTTAATAGTTGTAATTCTATCTCAGCTATATTCGAAGGGGACCCTTTAAGGATATCACATTATATAGTGGTTAATATAAAATGTATTTTATCGCTTAATATGCTGTATATTGAAGTCCATTTATAAAAGTTTATTAGATCCTGAACCATCAAACATAGTCTACCGTATTTTAATAGCAGAGGAATATATATCATTTGATACAAGAAAAGACTAGATTAACCTAGGCAAGAGGACTAGAATACGACTGGGAAAAGAGAGATATATGGATCGGGATTTTTAAATTGTTTTGTTTTTGTTTATTGTTGTTAGCAGTGAGTTTAGTTCGAGTACCCTAATGATAAATTCATTCATTCATTCATATCATTTGATACAGGGAGTATTTATAAATTATTCTTATCCGGCCTGGGTTCTTCATAACTCAGGGTTTCGGTTCCTCCAAATATTTCTCACAACTTTCCTACGAGTACCAGCCCTGGAAATTTTGTATTAGTACTTCAACTTACCTTTTAGTTAATTTCTCCTATTCCCTCTAAGATTTGAAAATTTCTAGGATGTATGTCCTCCTATTCTGGGATTATATGGATTAAGGTATATGAAAACAAACAGACCATCCTTCAGTATCAATCAGATCGTAGTAGAGGGAAAGTACATGTATACGATAATAGCTCCTTTTTAGGATGTAAGTTTATATGCATACATGTACTATAGGTGATGCAGTGTGTATGCGTGTTGAAATCTATAAAGAGTAAACCCACTCCTGTATTAAGACATTTACATTGTCTGAAGTCTAATCTAGGCGCCATCATATTTTTATAGATTTTTGACAGATTTTTAAATAATATAGAAGACAAGTATTCTCTTAGTGCTAATAATACTAGAGAGGGACCCCGTAGTAAAAAGACCCCTCAGCCTAGATTTCTTCAAAATTATTATTGAATACAAATAAGACTACTCTATATGCACTATTAACGCTAACCGATATCCTAGTATAGACTTAAGCCAATGTATATAGTCTGTTTTTTCTGTGGTATGTAATGTTGATTGATTGCCGATGGTGAGGGAAACTAGGTCCGATGTTAGCCAATCTCAACCCCTAGCTTACAGAGGTTACCAAGCCCCTGCTACCTTCGTGAGGTCTTTTTACCACTTGAAAATATTGTAGGGGGACAAAATAACCGCATATTCACATGGCAACAACAACATTGAGAGCCTCTTTATACCAGGGAGAAAATTCACTGTACTATTTGGGAATTTCCATTCACAGGGTGCCTTAGTAGCTAAAAACTACTTTGGGCTTTTTATTAGGTACTTTAATTTAGTAGAAAGAATCACTGTGTGTATAGATACTAAATTGAATACTATTTAATATGCACCATATAATAGTCCAAAAGAAGGGGTTTTGGTGAAGCAGTAGATCCTGCTGTATCAGGTTGTTTTTTGTGGCTATGAAGAACCCACAATACAATAAGTCTGAATAATCAACAAGACATTTTTTTCATGGCAGAAACATTCATCTGGTACTATTCTTTAGGCAAATATTTTATTAGACTGATATGTTTGCTCTTGTGGTTGTGGTGGTACTTCTAGATTTCCGCTGTTTTGAGGTATCAATCCGCGGTTATTTTTGTCCCCATACAATACATATTACTTATTTTTATAGCCCGGTAAATTAAGAGACACTCTTCGAAATTCTAAATATTTTATAAAAATTTGAATGGTTTGGTTTTCTAGGGAAGGATCGACTTGCTCCAATAAGATTTCGGGCTTACCGTATAATTCTATTTTATATATTGGTGGAAATACGCTTGATACTCGAGCCTACCAATTTCTCGTGTTATCAGCATAAACAGAGAAGGCCAGAATCGTTTTGCAGATAATATTTTACATGTTTAATCTAGTGTGTATTTTGAGCTTTCATCCATAATTCTTAGACCTTCACTTGTCTCATGCATCCATAGCGATGTTAGCCAACTTGTCATTGAGTAAAATAATAATATATTAGGTATAGCGGGATGAAGGAATAGTGCTAACTAACTATATATTTTCCTACACAATATGAAGAGAGACTCTCTGTTGAAAAGCCAAAAGTAGGGTTTGGCTGTACGTCCGAGCAAGTTTGAGGAGACTGGTGAGGCTTACACCAGGTGCATGTCTTTGATTGCCACTGGTTCAATAGTGTCTAGTAGTACGAGGTTCTGCTTAAAATATCTACTCATGCTCCTTCAAGAATATATACTAGGTGTTCATATCGGCACTATGCACAATGCAGGTGCCCAATCAGGATAGAGTAGATTCCAATTTAACTACGCTGACGGGGGCCTGAATTTCAGTAGCGCATAAATTCGCTTATATAGGTAGCTGTCGGTTGATTCGCTGTCTGTGTGTCATCATAACCAAGCCGCACCAAGCATCACTCGGCGCTTTTACTTCACCAGAAAACCTATTTATTCTTCTACAAGCCATCCTAAACATCTATAGATTCTATCGACATAAGTCACTAGTCCAAGGATCAAGATAAAGGTAAAGAACCAAAAATATCTCAAAAACTACATGTAATGATAGAATTCAAACTCCGGCTGTAAATTCTCAAATTCCTAATGCATAGTCTATACTTCCCTGCGATGCATTTATGTATCTCGCATCGCACCCTTAAATGTCACCCAACCAACCTATAGAAAGACATAAAGCAGATAACGCCATTCCAGCATGAAAATACAAAGAAAAAAGAGAAATATCGATGGGAAACTAGACCCCACATTTTCTGAGTTCTACCCAAGAAACCCAACCCAGAAAAACAGAAACCGAAAGGCGAAATCCATAGTCCATATGGAGCCAAAGTAAAGCAATATAGAACAAAGGGGAAGGTGTGTAACAAACCCCCATACTCTTAGAGAAAAGAAAATTAAACCGTAAGAATGAGTAAATATCTACTCTATTCCATTACGAACCCTATATCATCTACTAGCATGATTGAAAATTCGTTCTAGGGGTTGAAAATTAAAACGAGTTCCCAGTCGTGCCTGCCCAGCAATCTAGCACTCTTCCACAAACAAACTAATCCACACAACCGTTAGCCTCCACTTCAAAAAAAAGACAAGCCTAGATCCAAAGTCTCCCTCTTGTCCCTACTACCACCGTCTCAACAGCATCATACCTCAAGCTCTCAAAAATGACCGGGTTTTCCACCCAATGGTTCAAAAACCCGCCCTGTAGTATACGTCTTAAAAACTGTAGCCTATGTAGCTTCCACCATCGATCTACCCTTAGTACACCTTTACTATGTATACGCACAGTCATGCGGGACCCATGGACGCGGTCGTTTTTATCGAGCGCCTCACTATAGCGTGGGCCCTTGAGTGGGTTCTCGACGGAATGGAGGATGTCTGCGAAGGCGGAGTGTTGGGTCTTCTTGTTTCTCTTCGAGAGGTATTTTTTCGACCCTGATGATAATCGCCGCAAGGTATCGAGGAGGTTCTCATGACGTGGGTATGGTGTATATCGTTGGATAAACTTCTTTCCATGTTCGTTAGGATCGTCAAGTTCGTCTTCCTCGGCCGCAGTGTAGCTTTTTTCATATAGTAGCGCAATATTCTCGCCAGCGGCAATCTGCACTGAGATCTCGCTAGAATCAAGTTGCTCTATTAATGCATCAATAGAACTATTTGTGACTGCCTCAGCATCGTCAAGTTGTGTACACAGACTGCCCCATTCCTCAAGGGCAGCGGTTACAACACCGCTGTCGTCCTCAGCACCAATGTTATGGCCGTCAGACTCGATAATTTCAAGAAGAAATTCCATTATCTCTTCTGTTTCGGAGAGAGAAGCGCCACCATAGAAGGTTGCAGCGCCAAGGGTATGGAGGAGGAGTGTTTTGAGTGGGAGGTTGGGATGATCGGTTATCTGCTTACATAGGGCGGTCTGGAGTGTGGGGAAGAGGTCCTCGGTTGGGTCGGTGATTATTGTTATCGCGAGAGCTAAAAGGAATGTATTAGTGGGTTCTTCTCGGAAATCTCACATATGGAGGAGTATAGGAAATCTAGATTTGATACGGACCCTTTGCGGCTAACATCCCCTCCTTCTCAGTTCGCCCGTTTTTGATACTCCGTACCATGGAATCAATAAGATCAGTCTTCTTAGGGTAAATCTCTTCTTTTGCATACTTTGCAGACAGAATCCTAATATAAGCTGCAAACGCCTCCTCTCTACCTGCAAAGCTACTCTTTTTCCTCTCTGTAATCTGCATCATTCGGTCACCGAGCTCTTCTTGCCAGGCCTTTGACGTTTCATCCTCATCATCAAGTGTGGCGAGTTCATCGACGGATCCGAGACTGAGAGCGAATTTTTTTGAGTTAGGAATTCTCTTTATAAGAGTTTTTCTTTTCGATTGTAAGCAATCTGGAATGAACCCGGTGTATAGCATACCTGAAATTTGTTTCGTCACTCAAATCACCGCCTTCGTCATCAGTGCCAGCCCTAGAGGCAGCGCGAGAGCCCGCACGGGAGGTTGTGCGTGAGTTTGCACGGGAAGAGGCAGCGGATGAGGCACGGGATTGGGCTTTTTTGGAGACGGTTTTACCGCTGCCGAGGGCTCTTCGGCGAAGATCGGACATGTTTGTTTAGGGTAATAACTATCCCTTATGGGCTTCTTTTTTTTTGGGTTGTTGATGGATGGTTTTTGGTGAAGGTTCTTATGTGGTTGTGTGCTGAGGGGATGAGGTAAAAGTGTCGCCACAAGTGGGGTTATCGATAAATGAAGTTTTCAACAAATTCACGGGTGAGGGGAAGTAGAAGGTACTTATTGTAATAGAGACCGAAACAAGGATTCAGAGATGAGATGGGAGGGGACGGATGACTGTGGGGAAGGAGATCAGGTGTTAATAGTTGCGAGGAGGGGAGAGGATCTGCCAGGGCAGAAGATTACAGATGATGTATGTCAATGTAGTCATATATAGTATATTTAGCTGTGAATCATTATACCGAGGGCGGTGGCATTTCTCAAGCCAGTCCCAGCATAGTTAGGGCTGTCGTAGCATGTGAAGATAGAGGAAGCAAGACACCCCTCCAACTCTCAAGTCTTCTCCCAAGCAGGGTCTTTCGCTTTCCACAGAGTGTTTCTCAGTTGCCTGCGTCATCTCTACCTTCTATGGGTCATGCATGTACGCATCACATCCACGCGCCATCCCAGTACCGACTCTTAGTGATCTCCTCTACCCTACCCCTGCGTAGCAATCCACGGGCTGTGACTGGCTGCTGGCCTTATCGCTACCCGCCCCGCTCACTCACTCGCTTAGCCACCGCTCCTCACCTCCCGACCGTGTAGCCACACGATAACAACGGCTCATAGAACATCACTCGTGCGATATATCATGATGCTTATCACCTTATCTACATGTAGCTACCACTCCCGGCACCTGAGGGAGTGAGGGAGCGACAGCCCACAACTAGCAGCCCTTTTAACCATGGTAGTATTAAATTACTTGAATAAATATCTCAGGCACAGGACAGCTGAACTCCTCCATCATCACTCTTTATATAGCTCATACAATTCCGTTCCTGGGCGTCTACAGCTGTAACCTCATCACTGATATCCTATACTATTCCCTCCAAATATAATGACAATCTCTATCACCACTGCCCGAGATATCAAGGGAACTGTATCCCGCAGTCCTCCTACATCAATTTCTACATCCCCCCACAACAACCTTCAGATCTCTCTCATTTCACTCCTCAAACAACTCTTTCCCAAATACCTCTCGCAGTAGCTACTTCCTATACAACCAACCTTCTGAGAAACAGCTCAAGCCATTTGCAACTGAGGATATTAAGATCCTCCTTCTTGAGAATATAAATGAATCTGCTCGTTCTGTCCTCGAAAAAGAGGGTTACCAAGTCGAGTTCTATAATCATGCTCTAACAGAGGAAGAATTGATTGAAAAGCTTAAGCATGTTTTATTCTCTTTCTTAGATTAAATTAAAAAAAATCTATACGCAGAACATAATGAATAACTCTTATAGAGGACATAGATAAGCTAATCTATACCCTTAGAGATATTCATGTCTTGGGCATCCGTTCCGTACCACCCTCCCCCCATCCATTCTAAGCCGTACAAATCTTCCCAACTTCTTAGCAATTGGAACCTTCTGTATCGGTACTCCGGCAGCCTCTCTCCTCCCCCTCGCTCGCCTCGGTATTCCTGTCTTCAATTCACCATTCTCTTCTTCTCGATCCGTTGCAGAGTTAACAATTGCCAACATCATCATCCTTGCACGCCAGCTCTTTGATAGAAGTGAAGAACTCCATAATGGGCAATGGAGTAAGGTATCCACACGCTACTGGGAAGTGCGTGGCAAGACTCTCGGTATCGTAGGATATGGACACATTGGGAGCCAGCTGAGTGTACTCGCAGAAGCAATGGGTATGGTAGTAATATACTATGACATTATTCCAGTGATGGCTCTAGGGAAAGCGAGACAAGTCGCAACACTTGATGAGCTACTCGCGAAAACAGATTTCCTCACACTCCATGTCCCCGAGCTACCGGGAACAAATGGGTTGATGGGTGCAGCCCAATTAGCCAAGATGAAGAGTGGCTCTTACATACTCAATGCCTCCCGCGGAAGTGTTCTCGATATTCCATCTCTTATTTCTGCACTTCGGAGTAAACATCTTGCTGGCGCGGCACTCGACGTGTTCCCTAGTGAACCAGAGGTAAATGGGGCTACTTTCAAAGGGTATGAAGAAATTTCTGGGCTCCCGAATGTTATTCTCACACCCCATATTGGCGGAGCTACAGAGGAAGCGCAGAAAGGTATTGGAGAGGAAGTCGCGGGGGCATTGGTGAGGTTTGTCAATACCGGGAGTAGTGTTGGTGCAGTTAATCTGCCGGAGGTTGTATTGAGGGGGTTAAATGTTGGGGAAGAAGGCGTGGTCAGGGTATGATGCCTTCTAATTATTCTTCTAGGGTTAAGCTAATAGTGATGATAGGTTATTTTTGTCCATTGGAACCGCCCAGGTGTGCTCAAGCAGGTTAATGGGATAATGAAAGATTATAATGTGAATAAGCAGATGAATGATAGTAGGGGTGAAGTAGCATATTTAATGGCAGATATCAGTAGTGTTAAGGAGGACGAGATTAAGAGTCTTTATGATAACCTGGAGAGCTTGAGATGTAGGTTCTCCCGTTAGTTCTCTATGGGATTTATATTAACTCTTGACTCTACAGCTAAAATCATGACACGCTTGCTCTACTGAGTGAATTCCGAGAGGTGATACTCTAAGAGTGTAAAAGTCTTTGTGTAGCATTGTGGGCCTCTCTAAGTGGAACAGAAAGTAACTGAAGAGGATTGAGTGGGTCGGAGTTATTTCTTTACTCTTTTAGTTCGCGGTCGCTATGGGGACTCTACTGAGCTCTTTGTGTTACTGTAATTTTAGACACCTATCTCTTTATTTTCTTTGAGGGATTATCCCATAAGCTGGTAAAGCTGCCCCCCCCCTAGTGGGGGCCAACATTTCATTATTCTCCATTGGCTAGTCCTAGCTGCCATTCTTTGATGAGCCACCGCCACATTGGGGGGGCAGCATTTTTTAACACCTTATGGGATAGAGGCGCTTCTAATAATTCCTTATTGGTAACTGTTGTCTGCAGGGCTTGCATCCTATGACATCACACTTTCTTGGCACAGTGGTCATGTATCTCTGTGCTTGCGATTTAGAGCCCCGATTACCCTATAAAGTATATCACTAAAATGAGAGAACCCCCAATTACCAGTTTCCCAGAAGCTGGCACAAAAGAGTTAAATGCACTCATAACAGCAGTTTATCCCTACCATGTATTAGATCTATCAGCGGCCCAAATACCAAGTCTATTCTTCAGAGCTTCTTCTTCCAAGACATGGTTATCTATACACTTTTATTTCAACAATCCATTACTCGGGCGTTAATTAATAATTGAGAATTGTCGCAGCCTCGCAACACCAAAACCGCCCAGGGTACAAGATCAAAGATGCAATCAAAGTTAAATAATATTTATCTACGGCATCTGTTATAATTCTAACATATCCTTGTTCCAGTGGTTTTACTACCTTCGTTGTTATCACTTTGTTGCCCACGTTTTTCGGCGGTTGCTCAATTATTAATTAACCTCTGAGTACAAAAGTGATTACATCTGCTCTAGTTCCAAGCTGCTTCAACTAGTGCATACCCTAGAATATTATCCTAGACCACTACTCGAGTTTGCAGTATTCTAGAAATTAATCTAAAGTATATATAGCTACATCCTTTTACGAAGAACGCCTATGCTATACCAATTAAGGAAAGCTGCAGACGTTGGTTGCAATAAGTTATAACTATATATACAATTCTTCAAAAAGAACACTAACCGCATGATCAACAGACAATGACATAGAGGAAACCGAGTGTAGTCCACGGGGTAGACTACACTAGCCACATAGCTAACAATTAAAAATGGGCTCAATGGCCGCTTTCTTGTGGGGAAGTAGGGCAATGAAGAAAAGTCTCTCGGTCGAACCCCAGCGAATAAAGTACGAGGCAGGTAACTCACACACCATTTTTGTTAGTACTTCAAAATAGGTGGGTTTTCCACTAGGTTTAGATGTATCTGATAGAGATAGGGTTATTAAATATTATTTGAAGGTTTTAAGTTACTAGAAGAAGAGAGCCTAATCTACAGTCGAGGCACCTCAAGCCACTCGAGGGTGAGTGTGCTCAGCGAACTAAGAAAGAAAAGAAAAGAAAAGGCCACCCTCACTCTCTCCAATTGCTTAAGCAGGATAGGATACTCTCGCGGGCATGAGGTGCCTCGGGTATGCTACTCGTTAAACTAGTACGTTATGTCCCGAGTGTGTTGGTTTCACTAAAGCCCTAGTGTGTATTGAAACCTTACTCGCGTAGTGTGGTGGCCACTTTCCCGCCTCCTTGCAGAAGGGTTTATACTAGATCTGGGAGTCACTGTATTCGGGTAGCGCCGGTTGTTACACTGGTAGGGGCGTAGACGGGATAAATGGCCTATTAGGGTATAATATGCGGGTCGCTGGCGGTGGTGGGATCGGTTAATATCGTGGCTGCAAGCTATGGGGAATGTCATTAGATATCACTCGGAAAGAAGTGACGAGGGTTTGGAGGCATGGCTAAGGCGTGGGGTTCTCTATGGGTATTGCGCTTAGAGTATCTATTTTATAGGTAAACTTCTTCATGGCAATGCCTATTGAGTCTCTTTCTACTCATCTTTTATCATTAAGCTACAGTCACTAGGCAGATATGTTCGTGATGCGGTTTCAGATGGCGAAATTAGTCTCGGCAAAAGAATAATAACCTCTTCACAGGTTTAGAAATTTACTATAAAAGAGGGAGTAGGGGTAAGAGTCTCCTTTAAATTTCTAATTAATCTCTACTACCCTGAGTGTCTATATGTATCATTGATAATTTTCTAAATACATATTGATTTTTTGATGAATTTCTAAAGTATACTGAATAGTGCTTTGGCCCTGTATATGGGGTGGAAATTGGTCTCGGCGCAAAAATTGGCAATTTTAGGCATATTTCAGTAATTTTTTGGTAAACAGTCAGATAACATAAAGCCTTGCACAAAATTTCTAAAATAAATATAGAATTCAATATATCCACAGTCTAAATCCCCTATTTTATCTATTTATACTTGTTTTTCAGTAGATTTTTGAAGTTGTGTAGATTTTAGATTTTGTTTAAGGAACCGTGCGCTGTCTCACCTGAAACCGTATCACGAACATATCTGCCTAGTGACTGTACTTATAACCAAAGATATACAACATCAAGTACAACTCTCCACAGGCTTACTTGGCTGCCCAATATTATAGAACTTCTTATACTCCTCCCACAGCTCCTTCACACTACACCCTCCACAGTGCCCTTTCCACATATCTTCCTTATACCGCCCCTTCCCTAAACTCGCGTTCACAGCCATCACTGTCCCTTGCCCATACCTCCTCTCTAGCCAGTCTAGGAAGTACGCAGTATTCTGATACCCATCATCCCACTTCGACCCGCCACGGCTCCAATGCGGCGGGCAAAATCCAGCTTGTAACCGCACCCAGTCTGCGATCCCTTCAATTAGCCCCCCCGGACATGTACCGTGCGCATTGTACTGGAAGCAGTGCACCATCTCATGTCTGATGACGCCGAGGATCTCTGAAGCCACAAGGTGGTCAGGTGTATTGGCGATGTACTGGAGCGAGAAATGTATCTCCTTGTGGTCGTTGTCAAGGTCTGAGGAGGTGGTGTATGCGACACCGTCCATGGGGCGGAGGATAAGCGTTACTGAGCGTTGTCTATATTATCATTAGCTGACATTTCCACCACCTCTGCTCTCCTCCCCCCCCTACTGCCGACATACGTATTGGGCGCAGTATCAAACGTGTATAGACATTCCAGCACACCCACCACCGCCTCTCGGAGTAGCGACCCTGTGTTTGAGTTTGTGAAATACTTTGCTGCTCCGGGGTGAGTGACGTCTTTGCATTGGAAGAGTAGCTTTGGGATCTTCCATTCCTGCTTGGGGTGGTGGGGCTTGGATGCCGCTGTGGTTTCTGGGGCTAGGGGCTGTAGTGGCACGGGGGACATTTGGGCGATGACGGGAAGAGGACGAGTGCTTTGCATAGGGGCGAGAGGGACCTGTACACGCATGTATAGGATAGGATAGATAGCTCAGGGGATATCTGGTGTAGATGAGTGGGTATGGCGTAAGAGAAGCGGGGGAGAGTAAGGAAGGGGAAAGCGGGGACCGATAGGGCATGACAGGCAGGGCGGTAGGAGAGCTCAGGCAGGTACAGGCAGATAAACGCGTAGCTACATGGAAATACCCTGTCACGCTCGTCCTAACTAGCCGAGATTGACGCATATGTGACAGGTGAAGTATGAACCTTGGCACCTGAAGCGCTGTACATGAGAGAGAGGAGGGGGGCACATAGAGTGCGCACATGCATAGTTACATGTAACGGGGTGCGAATACATGTATTTACAAACAGAGATACATACATGTACATATACTCTATGCTCGTCACGCTGGATCACTCGGCTACCAGGGCTGTCACCCATAGTCCAATGGGAGCCTTTTTTTAGATGCACAGCCCCTCGGCCGGCGTAGCTGTGCGTGA
The DNA here is from genome assembly GCA_033030425.1 of Verpa conica. Classification (NCBI taxonomy): domain Eukaryota; kingdom Fungi; phylum Ascomycota; class Pezizomycetes; order Pezizales; family Morchellaceae; genus Verpa; species Verpa conica. Next base: position 573,166 of record JAUFSD010000003.1, read on the forward strand.
TTCTACACTTTCTACTGAGTAACCCCCCATCTGACTCTTGGGAGGGGGAGGGAACATTCCAACGCCGCATTGTTGCATTATCCACGATCCGGCGGTTATTCAGGACGGAGAATATTACATGTACGCCTTGCCGTGAGCAGAGCCTCAAGTAGACCCGTACCTTTTTTAAAATAGTTATTGGTGTCTTGGGAGCCAATGTGCAGTGATGTGTGTTACTATAAAGTGTGTTCTCCCCCTCCTCTTCCACTCTCATATTCATCTGTTCTTTTCATTCTTCTTCTTCTTCTTCTTCTTACATCCTAGAGTGCTCAAGCTATTTTTTACCAAACTCGAATACGCAAAGGAGAGAAAAAAAGAGAGAGAAGCCAATACAAATAATGTCTACCCCTCGAGCTCTATCTGGTCTCTCTAGACCCTCAAATATTCTCCTCCAAGCTCCTCGGCGATCCTTCACAACTCAAACCCGACCAAGACTCTCAAGACCACAGACAAAACCCAGAACCTACTTCTCCTTGACCCCCGGCCCTAGCCATCTCCCTACAATATCATCAAACGTCCGTTCAGCCATTAGCCATGCCGGCCCCGAGCAGCTTCTCGGCGCAACAGTCATACTCGGACTACTATACTCCGCAGCTTGGGCCCTCGACTTCTCTCCCTCATCTCTAATCTTCGAGGAGGATATAAACCCTTATGTTTCCCTCCCAGAGCTTAATCATCGTCTTGAATCGGTTATTCTCCCAGCGGAATTCGACCTCTCTAATGACGCTTTTTTTGCCCTACTGTCTCGTAGTAGGCCGCTGAGGTATGGGTTTCACCTACGAGAGGCACAGGCGAGTGCTGCGAAGGCGAGGGCGGCGGTCGAGGGACTGGAGAAAGAACTGCAGGGAACGAGATGCGCATGCCGGAGCCCGGCGGGTCAGGAGAGCAGGAGAGAGTTGAGGAAGGCTCTGAGGAAGGAGAGGGAGGGAGAGATGTTTCATAGAGAGAGGTGGGTGAAACTGTGGATGTTGGATTTGAAGGAAGGAGGGTCGGGGTATAGGAGAAGGGGGAGTACTGTTGTGGGGGCTGTGAGGAGGTGGATGGGGTGGGATTTGGAGAGGACCCTTGTGGAAATGGTTAGGATGGGGATTGTCAAGGTCTAATTAAGTGCATTGGACGTACTGTTAATTTGTTTTACTTGGAGTTATATCATGGGCGTTCCTGATTTATATATTTACTCATTCATGTAGTTAAGACGAGTGGTGAATGGCGGTTCTCTTTTATCTAGACATTATTAGAGAGAGAATATAAGTAATTAATTCATTCTAACGTCTCTATACTGTACTCCCATGCACGCGACATCACTCGTCCCCTTAACCAATAAGAAATACTATACTCTGTACCTAGCTGTAATACCACGTACTCCAAGTTGATAGAATAATTTCATAACATACACACCTCAATCATACTATCCACACACTCACCTCACTCCTTAAGCCCTCCTCCTCCTCTAAGTGCGGCTCTGCAGCCTTGTCTCTCTCGTTATCATCTGTGGCGATTCGCGTTGTGGCTGCACCCCCCTACCGAAGCAACCTTAGAACGAACCCTCCACACCCATTAACGCGCTTTTCCACTACACACCCGCCGTCATGGCCAACTCTTCCACCCCCAAATCCCCATCTCTCGAAGATGATGACGCGCTCATCAGTGGGATCCTCAACGGAGACGCGATCGCCGGCGACGTCCCGGGCGACTTCAGCTTCGGCGACACGGTGGGCAAGGTTGACGATGCGGTCGACTACGAGGATATCAGCGATGACGACCTACTACCTGACGAAGAGCCAGCCACTACAACTACTGCTATGGGGAACAGGGGGTTGGGGGAAGAGGATGATGGGGACAAAGATGCAGACGGGGACGAGCTATTCGACCTCGTAAACGAGGGCAATGAAGCTGCTGGAGGTGGAGGAGCTCTGGGGAATGAGTTTGATGATCTATTTGGTGATATGGACCCTATGAGCGATGCTGCTCCTACCGGCGCAGATCTGGATATGGGTTTGCCTATGTCGATGAGCTTGGATTTTGGGGACGAGGGCCTGCAGTCGTTGAGTGTGGATGGGGTCCCGATGGGGCTGGGGGATGCCTTGGATGCGAGTACGGCCCAGGGGGGTGCGTCGTCGTTTTTTCGGGAGATTGACTTTGGAATGAGTCCTGGTGGGATGGGCGATATAGGCTTGGATCAGCCGAGTAGGACGGAGCAGGAACTGGTGAAACAATATTTTCCAGATTTTGAACCTCACAAGATCTTGAGCTTTAATTCGTTATTCAAGAGTAAGCCTGCGACTCTAAGTACGACGCTGGCGAAGCTGCCAAAGGTGTGTGTGCCGACTAAAATTACTCTGGAGATGGCACCGGACGACTCGATTATATTCTCAAAGGGGAGCACGGTGACTGGGAAGGGGAATGTTGAAAGAGAAGGGAGAGGAGTTGTCGTTATTCCCCCGCAGATAGAATACTTCGACTCTGACGATGAAGATGAGGAGAAGGAAGACGGGGATGAGGCAAAGAAGGATGCATCATTCGAGCGGGACCTGGTACTGGCGTGTGATGATTGGGATAGTAAGATTGAAGCGATACTTGCGACGCCTCCACCATCGCCGGTACAGCCAAAGAGAGAGTTTGTTGACGACGACGATGGGGATTTTGATATTGTTGAGGTCCGGAATGAAGAGACTCGTCCTGAGAAGGTTTGTGATATACTACTATACCTTAGTTTGGGTTCTACATATACTGAGCATATTCAAATTTTTGTGCAGCGGATTAAGCTTAATCAATTTCTTGATGCTCTGCCAGACTCATGGTTGGACGAGGAGGCCATCTTTAATGGAAATCTTACTTCAATTTCCGCCAAGGTTACATTGGATCTTAATGATCCCTATCTTTTAGTTGATATCCGTCAGCCTAATGAGATCCGGCGAACGAGGAGAATTGGTGGTGAATTCAAGAGAAGAGTCAATAAAGACCTTACGCAGAGATACAATATCAGTAATGATGAAGCCTATGATCTATTGAAAGAAAACCATCAAAACAAGGTTAGAAGTACTATAGGACAATTAAATATCGAGCACAGTATGCCTGCCTTAAGACTACAGACGCCATACGTAAGTCCTATCTTGAGAAGTTCATGTTTATTCAACTACTTACAAGCATCTAGTACAAAACAAAACTCTCCATCAAGGAAGCCCGTTCCTTCCACCGCCCCAGTCTCCACTTCCATGTTAATCAAGAAATCCGCTTCTCCAAGATCAAGACCCGCAAGAAGAAGACCTACCGTGGCAAAGACATTCAAACTGTCCTTGCTACAACCAAAGACATATCACTCATGGACAACTGCAATTTCATCTTGCTCGAGTACTCGGAGGAGTACCCAACCGTCATGTCGAACTTTGGCATGGGGAGCCGACTCATCAACTACTACCGGAGGAAAGGTCCGGACGATGAGTCAAGGCCGAAATACGATATCGGTGAGACCCAAGTACTCATGAGCCAGGATAGGTCTCCATTTTGGAACTTTGGAACTGTGGACCCGGGCGAGACAGTCCCAACGCTTTATAATCGTATGAGCCGTGCTCCGATATTTAAGCAGACGCCCAAGAGCACGGATTTCTTGGTCATTAGAAACACACATGATAACCAAAGCCACTACTTCCTTCGCTCAATCCCTCACATTTACGTAGTCGGCCAGCTCCTCCCCGTAACAGATGTGCCAGGCCCACACTCCCGTAAGGTCACCACCGCGGCGAAGAATAGATTGAAAATGGTGTGCTACCGTGTTGTGAAACGGAAAGAGGGGAAAGCAATTGCGGTAAAGGACATATCTGCACATTTCCCAGAAAACAACGATCTGCAGAATAGGCAGAAGATCAAGGAGTTCATGGGGTATCAGAAGAGTAGTGGGCTGTGGGAAATGAAGCCGGGTGAGATCGTGCCGGATGAACCGGCAATTCGTGCGATGGTCAAGCCTGAGGACCTGTGTTTGTTGGAAGCTATGCAAGTTGGTGTTAGAAACCTTGCAGATGCGGGGTATGCGAAAACTGTTGAAGATGATGAAGACGATGATAAGGATGGCATGAGCCTGGAAACCCAGCTTACCCCTTGGGTCTCTACTAAGAACTTTATCAATGCAACACAAGGAAAGGCTATGCTTCAGCTCCATGGGGAGGGCGACCCTAGTGGTCGCGGCGAGGCGTTCTCGTTTGTGAGGACGAGTATGAAGGGTGGGTTCAAGGCCGTTGGTGAAAGCGTGGAAGAAAAAATGGATAAAGCTCGTTTGAAGGAACTTGGTGGACACTCGTATAACGTTGCGAGACAGCAGCGACAATACGAAGAGGCGATCGACCGGATTTGGAGGTCACAGCATAGGAGCTTATCATCAAATGAACCGCCAGATTTAGAGATTGAAGATGCCCAGAGAGACGAACATGTGGATGATTTATTCGAGGAGGGTATGACACCGAGGAGTCAGGTTGTTACCCCGGGGCCTAGCCCATGGTTGAATCCAGATGATGAAACGATGAGTCAGTTTTCAAGGTTCAGTGCTACGAATCAGAGGAACAAGGTGTTGAGGATTGTGAGACGGGTTAGGAATGAGGATGGAGAGATGGAGAATAAGGTTGAGCTTGTTACAGATGCGAAGGTTATCCGACAGTACCTCCAGAGACGGAGGGACCTAGAGGCGGAGAAGACACAGTATGTTGACTATCATATATTGCTTGTGTTTGTTACTGACATTGCCCCGCAGGGTGGAAAATATCGTTCCCACCGGTAATGACGAGGAGGATCAACGTAATAAAAAGCGACTCCTTATTGAGTTACAGCGTCTACAAAGGAATAAGGAACGCCGTGAAGCACGAGAACGCCAGGGAAAGAAAGGCAGCTTCACTGGGGATGTCATGTCACCGGAAGCTACCACCCCAGGTTCACCAATGACTTTGATGCCTGTTCCCGGAAAGACAGTTACTACCCGGAAATGTGCAAACTGTGGGCAGGCTGGACACATTCGTAATTACCCCTCTATCTCAGTATTGAGGGGTCGCTTGCTAACGCTTCTATAGGGACGAACAAAAAACTATGCCCAAAGCTGAATGGGACATGGGCGGAGTTGGGAATGAGCCCACCTGCTCCTGCGGGGACGCCAACGGGCTCTTAGCTGCGAGTCGCTTATTAATTGATCTAGTATGCTTGTTTTGATGTGGGGTTATGGGGTTCTTTTTGTTTCGATTCTCCTGGAGAATTGGTATTTTTGTTTTCTTTTTGAAGAAAAGAAAGCTTGGCTTTTATTGATAGTATGGCGTCGATTGGCAGAATCTTGTCGTCTGTTCTGCTCTTATCTGCTTTTTCTCTCTCTTTCATTTTCATAGGCTTTATGGTGTTCTTTTTTTTATTATTTATTTTAGACTTGTATATTATGGGCGGACTAGTTAGATAAATAAGGGTAATAACTATTAGGGATAAGATTTCCAAAAATAAGTCGCTAGGCCGTATCCGGTGGATTCTTTATTCAGGCCTCCCATATTGCGTTACAAAATGTCTTATAAAATAATTTCGATCTTGACCGTATTCTCGATTATACTAGAATTCAAGTCTGTTAACTTTGCGGACCTTTGCGTTGCCACAAGTAGAATTGTGATGGCAAGTGTCAGAGCACAATACATAATAGGAAAATTCCCACAGGCCTCCCCAAAACTGTCTCAACCTTCAAGAGAACTAAATACATTTTCCTAACAGCGTGCATAACTGCCCCTACAGCTTTCTTTATGTTACTGGAACTCCTAATAATTCCCTTTCTCAGTGTCCCCTAGAAATACCCTGCAGCTTCTGCCCTCCCTAGCACCTCTCCGTTTAAAAAAGACTAAACGAGTACTCCTCCCGGATTTCCGGAATGACAGCAAAAGATAATAATACTACTAACCCGCTACGGGACCCCTAAGAGCGGGGTTTGCGATAACGTTGACGGACCGTATTCATAAACCCCGGGCGAGTATGAGTTTGTAGATTATACTATTGCGGGGACGGGAAGCAAGCGAAATCCCTCCGTTTATTCCCAGAAAAAAAAACGATTGGAAGGACGTGGGGAAAAGAATTTATGAAGGTGTAAGTGTGGGAATGCGACGACAGAGGTGGGTTATGTTGACGGTGGCCCGAGATCGCCGTGAAAGCTCCGATGTGAAAGCGTGGACGGGCTTTAAGCTGTAGACATGGAGATATTCCGGATACCTAGGATAGCGGTGGACTGCGTCTAGCTTCTTCAACGAAGAAGAGCTACGCAGGGAGGAAGCCGCCGGGTGCCTCTCTAGGAGCCACTGAAAAAGGGAATTATAAAGAGTGTTTGTAATATAAAGAAGGATGGGGGAGCAGTCGAGAGCGCTATAGAGGCACCGTACTTTGTTATTTGGAAGGTTGAGGGAGCTGCTGCGGTTGCTGTTAGAACACTTACTTTATGTATTGTGCTTTGACACCCACAATAACGACTTTACTGTTGGCAACGTAAAAGTTCGTAAGATTCCCAGGCATGGGATACGAACCTTCGTGCCTGACTTCGATGAGGTGGCGAACAGGGATATAGCTAATCAACCAAACACAAAATCACACACACTTCAGCATCCGCTACACCAATCTTGAATCCCCTCAGATATGCAGGGAGTTGGTGCAAAATGTGCGCAGTGGACCCTCCACCGCGCTACTTGCTTTTTTCCCCTTTCCCGTTGCTGGCAAATGGTGCTAGACAAAACCTTCTCGAGTGAGATATTAAGATCCCCTATATCTAGTTGCATTCCTGGGCCCCAGGTGATTAATCTTGCTGATTTTACGAGAGTGATTGTGACTAGACATGAGTCTTGCCACAAGTGGTAATGGGTTGGGTTATCTATAGAAATACCCGCTGAAAAACAGGGTCTTGTGACGTGCTCGCACAACCACGAGCCATCGCGTAATCGAGTGGAAATTTGGATGGTGATTAGGTGCTACTATCGTATGCGATTAAGAGACCCGGGTACTGATTACCGTCGTCCTAGGACTTAAGTCGATGTTTTCTGGTGACCATTTATTATAAAATATGCTTCATAATATGTCACTCGCTCGTCTTGTTCTCCCTACCCCAGTACCTATACTATGGTACGTTACCTATTTCAACAATAGGAGCTAATTTTACATTAAATAGATAAATATATGTTTAATAGGCATTATCCACAGCTTCGCCAGGGTCTAGTATACTTATTTTACAGGGGATAGGTTGTTCAGTCGCTGTTGCTGTCGCTGCCATCCCCAATCCCAATCCATTCACCTTCCCCGCTCCTATCATCCATATTTACATCCTCCTCATCAAATTCTCCGTTTTCTATTATCATTTTATCGGAAGATCCTGCTAAAGTTTGTTTCGGTGCGGGGGCTGAGAGGAGGAATTCTAGGGTATAGACGTTCTCATCGGCACTAGTAGACAAGATCAGTTGGTGAGTTGGACAAGGTGGGATGAAAGTTAACGTACAGGTTAGCAAGCTCGCTCTGAATCCTTTGTACACTCTTTGCCACGCTCCTCATCTCTGTCTCGAACTCGCCTCTCCTCTCCATAATAACTCTCCCATGCCTACTTAAAACCGCCTCTACCCACAGCAGCGAAAACTCAACATGTGGTGTCTCCTCTGCCATTTCTGCTACAAACCGCAGTAACCTAGCTAGGTAGACTACCGGAAGCTCTCTAACAACAAACTTGATATCTTCGGCCGGGATAGCCTCATACACACGGTGGATGAGATACTTCTCGTTGAGTCTAAATGCCATCACTAGTGCCTTAACATAGTCCCTTTCGGCGAGTATTGCTGCTGGGGTTACATCTACATCTAGATCAAAAGGGTCGAAGATGGCTATATTATCGAGAGAGTAGACCAATAGACCTTCTGTTGAGGCTGCTGCAAATGACCGCCCGGTAGGGGAGAATGCAACATCCGCGATGCGAACCTCGGGCCGTACTTTACGCTGTGACATGTCGCCACGGGAAGCACCAGGCAGAGTACGGTCGACACGATCTTCCAGGTCAGAGGCTTCGCCTTGATCATCGATGAGGTCCAGTGGGCCAGCTTCAGTCAAGTTTTTTGAGTTAAGAAACTCCTGAGTCCCATCAATAGACAGGTTGACAGAGACAGTGAATTTCCGCACCAGGCTGCCAGAGGAAATATCATACAGGCAGATGTACTTGCTATTTCCAGCAGCGAGAACACAGGTTCCATCAGCGGAGTAGCAGAGTGTGTTAAAGTGTTTAGTACTAGCAGCATTAGCAGCGGTAGTTCTATCTGTTGTTTTTCGCCCTCCAGAAGCATCTTTTCGTCCGTCGATATGGCCGACTTGTTCTGCGTTCTCGACATCCCAAAAAGTAAGCTGTCCGTCGAGAGTACTAACTGCAACCTGCTGTGCGTCGGGTCGGAAGGCAACTCTGAGTACGTCAGATTGCTGCTGTAGTGGCTCGCTGGTTTGGGTCCTCGTGAAGATACTCCATATTCGTACGGTCCTGTCCCAAGACCCAGAGGCAAGATTCCTGCCATTTTGTGCAAAGGACAGTGTTGAGACGGGGCCTTCGTGGCCAGAGAGCTGTTCAAGCAGCTGTCCAGTCTGGACACTCCAGAGATGAATATCAAAACTGTCTAAACTACCTGCGCAGACAACTTCGCCGGATGGATCGACTGCCAAACTAGAGAACTGAAGTCTACTTGGGGCAGTGAAGGTTCGGAAATTTCGGTATCGGATTAAGTCCCAGGCTCTGACACTACCGTCTAAAGAGGCGGTGAAAAGAACATTTCCGCGTTTTGCGAACTCACAGGCTGTGACGCCGGAGGTGTGTTCGGTGAAAGTAATGATGCAGAACCCAGATTGTGCGTCCCAGACCTTAATCTTACCGTCGTCGGCGGTAGTGATAATTCGTTGCCCGTCTGGTGAATAGACCAGTGAGTTCATGGCGTCGAAGTGCCCTTGTTGTTTCAGGATGTATGATTCTGACTGCCATTCCCATACCAGTAGCTGACCCAACTTTGAGGCTCCAAATGCGAGCCATTCACCTGTCTTATTGGCAGTTACAAAGTCGATACCATGTTGTGAGATACTTAGAGTGTGGATCATATTGAAGTCTGGCATGTCATATAGCCCGAATATACCTGAATCAAATCCCACCACCAGCAGATCTGATTCTTGATGAAATGTAGCACACTTGACTTTTGCATTATTTTGCATGAAGAAATGTTTTTGTGTAATCATCCACCTCTCTGGCCTCACTATTACATCCTCCATATCCCCATCTTCATCTCTGGGTAATGGCTGTTTCCACTTCCATTCAAACAATGCACCATCTTTACTGACTGTATAGATAGTTTCCTGGTCCTTCGAAAAGTAAGAGCCAATAACCGAGTCCTTATGACCTGATAAGCTAGTCGATACAAACCCTTGCATTGGATTCAAAGAGTACACTTTCGCCGTCAAATCTTTTGATGCGGTTAAGAAAAACCTCGAGTCGCTCGACCAGGAAATGTTGTTAACAATATCATAGTGGCCCGCATATTCCCTGTGTTTGATGAATGGTGCAAACTCTCGTTCCTCATTTGTATTAGGTGTTCTCCAGACTTCAATTTTGCGCCCCGTGGCTACGACAAAGTGTTTACCGTCTGGTGAGAAATTTAGGTCGGTGACTTTAGACTTGAAGTTGAAGTGGTGGAGGACTGTACGGCGTATGAAATTTGTGAGGATTGCCCGGCCATCTGTAGTAGTTGCGTTAGAAATTTGAACCAGATATAAGAATGGGAGGAGCTTATGAAACCTTCGTCAACCGATAGTAGTAGCGTTCCTTGCGGCGAAAGAGCTATTCTGGCGATATTCTTTCGGTGCTCGAAACCAAATGTGAAGGACTTATTGCTGTGAACCTTGAAATCAGCAACAATAAAAATAGAAAAAAGAATTCAATCGCATGAATAGCGATTAATAGACGTACTTGACAAGGTCGAAGCAGGAAACCCTGTTTCCTACTGGTGAGAGAAGAGAGTTTCCATCTGGTGTGAAGACGAGATTCCCGCGACAGTAGACTGTACCGAGTAAATTTGCGAACTGAGCTTTGTTAGTATTGAATTAGGAAATAGAAGGCGACTAGAGGAATATACATTGAACCCGACCTTCATTTTTGTGATAGTCAATGAAGAAATGAAGGTTGATTGGATTTTTGTGGGGGCGGGAACTTTTTTTTGAGGCTCTGTCGAAGTTTTCGATTTGAGGTAGGGTAGGGTAACACTCAATGATTGGAACCCTAACCCAAGAAAAACTGGCGGGTGACACCTGATGATCAAAACTTCGAAGTCGGTTGCTAACTTGATATAGATTATATGCACGGCCTAGGTATAGGGGCTTACTATAGCCTATTTTAGAATATCCAAACCTCCTATGGCGGTTATGGCGGTTGATATCTACCCACAATAGAGTCAAAGGCACAAAATATCTGGAAGTATATGTGGGATATCTTGATTCTTGGTATATATAATAAATGACAAGTTGTTAAGCCCCACCATTGTCTTTCTTTCTTTCTTCTTTATTTTGATACTAGCCCCTCCTTATTGCTGCTATGGAATTCTAGGATCCTTTCTGCTGTGTAGATAGTATTCGGTTTTTTTAGCTAGGAAAGATATGATTGAAATCTTATAATTTCATACTCTACCGCTAGAAAGAAACATATAGGTCGAAAACTTGTGAAATTATTAAGCAATGGTTTTTAGTAGCTCGTATAACTGGCTAAACAATAAACCTTTAACTTTATTACATAAGTCTAGAGCTATTAAAAACAGCCCAAGGTGCTAGAGAACTTTGAGTTTTAAGAGACAATACCCTATGTATATGTATACTCTAAAAGTTCTAGAGTTTAGGGAGAGTTTAAACGCCTTAAGAAAATTGTAAAATTATACTACAGGGTCGCTTGAGCCCGCTCTAATTACAAATCACAAACAAAGCACATTGTGAAGTCTTCTGCCGAAAAATGCTTTCTCAAATAACAGAAATATTACTATAAAACCACTGGCTTATAATGCCGCCAAGCCCATAACTATAACACGTTGCTATCCTTCAAGCTGTAGGTGTGTCGTGGAAAACGATCAATATGAAACGTGGATCTTATGAGACTAGTTAGCTCGAATAAACAAAGCCAGGATAACGCAGTAATAGTAATGATCATAATAATTACCTGGTACAATAACCAACTCATGTCTCTTGGTTCTGACCCTTAGCAACCTCAAATCGTCCTATGGTGAGTTAACAGGGTTTCACTCCTATCTTGCTTCCTTTCAAGATATACCTCATCGTCCATCCCCCCAACCATCTCCTCAGCGCTCTTGACGAATTTCCAAACCATCCCTGCATATTCTCCAACCAGAGTCTCCGAGTTTCTGTTTGCTGCAATCGAACCAGAAGAGCGGATTATGGCGCCTGAAGACCGATCAAGGATAATGAGTGACTGGACAGACTGCTTCTGAGATATGCGGGCTAGGAGAGATGTCAGTTCGTCCTCGGTAAGGGAAGGACCTATTGAAGCCATGGTCGGAATTCAGACGGCGTAAAGGGGTATTGAAAGGGATTTGTATTGAGTGTTCGTGTTCCTTGGTTAGCTTCTCATAATTTGAGGAACCAAAGCCTCAAATGTTGTTGCTACAGGCCTGCCAAGCAACGCTGCACGTGTTCAACACCCCACCTGTCTATAGCTCCCCGCAACAACACCTCTGTAGCATAGGCACATACATATTCGGCCTTAAATCTCTATCCTCTAGATATAAGCTCAATGGCTTCCCAGGACCCCTTTGATTCCGCTCTGTAGGTCCCTAATACAACCCCTCAATCAAAATATCCTACTGACGACTACCCCAGCGATCTCCTCCGTCGTCTCAACCCCAAACACACAACTCACAATGTTAATGCCTTGATCAACCTGGTCCCAGACCTAACTGAAGACCTCCTCTCATCTGTTGACCAACCACTTCAAGTCCAACGCTGCAAAAAGACTGGACGGGATTACCTTCTCTGTGACTACAACCGTGATGGGGATTCGTATAGGTCCCCATGGAGCAACGAGTTCGACCCTCCTTTGTCTGATGGAACTCTCCCTAGCGAGAAAGTCCGAAAGATGGAGGTTGCTGCAAACGATGCTTTCGATATTTACCGTGAGCTGTGGGTTGCATATAGATGACTTTTATCTACAAGGCGAAGTTGACGTGTTTCTGGGAGTGGAATAGATACTATGAAGGCGGTGTCTCAAGCGTTTACTTTTGGAATCTCGATGACGGCTTTGCTGGTGTCGTTCTTTTAAAGAAGTGTACTATATTATCTCCAGCTGCCTTTATATGGCCTCTAACTAACCTAGCCTAGCCGTCTCATCCACAAACAAGTCCGCCGGCTCCTGGGACTCGATCCACGTTTTCGAGGCCACCGACAGAGCTCGAACAGCCCAGTATAAACTCACTTCCACCGTCATTCTGAATATGATTAGTGGTGATGAATCGCTGGGCGAGATGGATCTTTCCGGAAATATGACTCGACAAGTAGAGCAGGACTTGCCTGTTGGTGATGATTCTTCACATATCGCAAATATCGGGAAGTTGGTAGAAGATATGGAACTTAAAATGAGGAATTTGCTTCAGGAGGTTTACTTTGGAAAGGCGAAGGATGTTGTTGGAGACTTAAGGAGTAAGTATATATTTTGCTTGAGTTTTCAAATATAGAATATAGCTAACATAGAACCTATTATAGCCATTAATTCCTTAACAGAGGCACAGAAAGATAGATCTGTACACCAGGAGATGATATCTTCTATGACCAAGCGGTGAGGGATAATGGCGTTATAAGATGATATACTAGCATAGTATGAAAATATATCTTTTTGAATTAAGGGAGCCACTAGTGCGGTCTTAGAAGTTGCCTGAGAAGAAAGATACATCTTTTGCTTATACATATTTAAGTATTCGAAGTCTAAACTGAATGTTTTTTACAGGCTCCGATCTATTTGTCTTCCTTCTATAATACAATATACGCATCATGCAACAAAATTTTTAGGGATGCGGAGGGATATAAACACCCTTGCAACCAATACTAACTATTTTGATTTCTCATAGAACGGTATTCCCATCGACATGAGAAGTAATCTAGCATCTCTATCATTTTTTGCAGAAGTGTGGACAGTGATGTGCAAGCCTGGAACCATCTTTGGCGGATACATATCATAGTTTACTGTAAGTTTATGTTAAATTAGTAATCTGATATTCATTACATACTTGTTAGGACGGCATGGGGGGTGGGATCCCTCACCCTCAACCTCAGGGAAAAGAGCAACGGCATCCGGTGAGAAACCGAAAGTAATATTCCCTGTTGAGTCTCCAGACTTGAGTGATACACCTTTATAATCCTTAATCCTCGGCAATACCACATCGATTAAAGAGCTCATGAACTTGTATGCAAGTGGCCCCGCAATATGGCTTGTAACTGCAATCGCCTTCCTCTCGCGCAACTCAAATGCAGCAACGTTAACCTTCGAATAGTGCACCTCCGCCCTAGCGCCTGTGATACTCTGTACTACCATACCAGCAGCGTGGAGGAACGCAGAGTCTTTCATTGCATCACGAACCATGGAATGCACAGTGATACCGGTCAGTTTAGGAATGTTCCGGGCAGTCCGAGGACGAGGCGCTGGAAGGAGAGCAGAGCGGCCAGGAGGTGGACGGATTCCGCGCCCAGAGTGGTAAGGGGAAGAATCGTCCCATTCACGATGACGGAAGGAGAAATTGCGGGGTTTGTAGCCGTGGGGGAGATGGACGTAGGTCATTGTCAATAGGTCTGGAGCTAAGGTGTTATAGTAATGATCTTGAAGACCTATTTACACCCCATATTTAATCCCAATTGCATCTGATATGTGATTTTAGCGGATTTTGACGTACGTTCAGCACTAAATGGCCCAGGCACGAATAACCTCGAATTCGGCGACGACGGTGCAGGAGGCTGTATAGGCGACAATGGACCCCTGTAGAACCTGGGCGGGCGGAATTGATATCGTGCTCTCTTCCTCCCAGTAACCTTTGACGGTGACGACGCAGAGACCTTCCCCTCTGCCGGGAGCGGGAGTGCTGTATTAGGTGTATATGTGAATTGCCGGCTACTGCATGTTGGGAGGAGAGCTCTTCTAGTGAAGAAATTAGTCCATGGTAAGAGACCCCCGAGGGCAGAGATTCCGGGAACACGAAGGGCCATTACTGGGTACTTAATAGTGGGGTTGGATAGCTTGTGGTGTTGCAGAGAAAAATTACGAATATGATTGTGGGGGCGCTTATGTAAGCTAGATAAACTTCATTGTTTATCACTCGTTTTGGATTGAGGATTTTTTGTCATATATAACTTTGTTGCTTTTAATACAAGGTGACTACCAAAAAAGTGATATACAATAACAAGCACTGTTTCTTCCAAAATTCTTGTGGCCGCTAATGATTCTACCAAATTCTAAGTGCTCCCCCTTAAATCCGTTTGTACGGGCCTAGTCCACGTCTTTAGTAAAAACTACATGTAGTACATACGTTACACTTCCTTAGGACTCTTTTAAGTAAATCACCCTAATATTTAGGTACGTATCTCACTCACTTAGCATCACTCGTTCTTGACATACTTCTACTATTTACTATAGTAATTATAGCACCAATGAGGAAGAATAGCTAAGATTCCTTCTGCCTACATGATATTAGTGGTAATTTACTTTTTATTAGGGGTGGTATCAACTTTTAATTAAGTGAGACTAACATATTTTACAAAAAATACGACTAAAACCCCACTGAAGGAGTACATATAGTAGCCCCTGGTCACCAGGTTTAGATTCGCAGCCTCTTGATTAATACTGCGATTTGAACATTAGAAGAAGATTCAGGGTAGTTGTAAGTAAGGGTTATGAATTTCTATCATTTTATAGGATGCTGACAGATTTAGAGGTCACTTGTTATATTCAATAGAAGTTCTATGTAGCTTGCATGTACCCCTCGTAAAACCTTTAGTGAACTTCAGCTTAGTTAAGGAGCGGGCACTGTGTCTTATGGTGGAGATTACTGTGTAAGGGATATTTCTATCGTAATGTTTCCCTCTAAACATAATTAAACTTCCGTTGAGCGTATTAGTGGGATATGGAGTCAGAAAGTTTAGTGGTAGGAGAAATTCGGGAATGGGACATGATATTTCCTCGTAGGAAGAATACTTTGACATAAGGTAGAATTTCCCGCCTATTATGCAACTATAGTTGGTGGGTGTATATCTACTAGAATATGTTTACTCATAAAAATAGTTCCCATACCTACAAATGATATATAAGAAAATTACTCGCCAAAAAGGATTCAAAGGTACTAGGGTGTAGGATCGAAGTTGAAAATACGAGGATTGTATTAATTAAATTAGTTGATGAAGCCGAGTTAGTCGTAATTAAGAAATGGGACCGATAATTTCCCGTGCATGAAGGGACCAACTCAGAAATTCGTAACTTCAGAATAAAAAATACCTGTATTTAGAATATTTTTACGGAGTTAAGCGTCACGATATTCTTAACTAAGGGTAAAGGTAAGAGGCTACGAACCTGAGGAGCTTGATCTAGCTTCATGTTCAATTCCCCCCTGAAAAACGATCTCTCTCTCTCTCATTGTAAATATGGGGCAGGTCTATATAGTAGGTATCACTAAGTCAGCCCATTTCACTAGGAGTGGGGTGAAAGTACTGGTCTACAGACATTCTCGAGATTATTACGAATCTTCATAGTCCATTTATCTATCCCAGCTTCTTGGCACGCACTGATCAATCTCTGGTCTTGGCCCTTTGCCCAATCTCGCAACGAATTTACATCCTCGATATCTATACATCTTGTGCAATGACCGTGTTGCCCCTTACTTAATGATGACCGGAAGGTAAAGTCCCTTAGGTTTGGGAAAGCTCCAGAAGTGATTTTTCTTGCTAGCCATTCTTTGTTTGTTTGAGCAGGAAGTGATAGCGACATAATCCGGAGGTTAGGGGCAAGTGGTCCGTTAGGAGTGATCGAGTGCTGCTCAAAATCTTCTACGAGGTTATCCGTCCCTTCGTCTCCAATCATGCGTTCGTGGAAGGTTGCTATAGTCAAATTAAGTTCTTCAAGCATTGGAACTAAGGTGAAAATTGAAAATGCGAGCTGTCTAAAGCTGCACATTCCGGAGCTGTAAGGGTTGTGTTCATCATTCCACCATTGGAAGTTAATGTTGATCTTAGTGAGAGCTGGTAAGAGTGAGGGTGATGAATTTGTATCCTCTAGAAATTTAATTAATGGACTAAAAGGCTCTGAGCTCAAGTAATCAGGCCCCTTCGTGAGGCGGCGTTCTTTGGCTTGGAGTTCTAGACAGTTATATGAAAGTGATTTGAGGTTTTTGGCGGGAATATGCTGAAATATATTATTGAAGTTTGTAAACCCGTTCGCATTGATAGTCACCGACTGTAGTTTTGGAAGGGAGTGAAGAGCTCCTTGTAGCCAGGCAGTATCCTCCAGCGTGACTTCTTGAAGACTCTTCCAACCAGAAAATGTCTGCTGAAGTCTTCCGATACTCCAGCCGGGGTTGACTGAAAAGTCCGAGGGTGGGAAACCGAATACATTGAGGCCAGGGAGATATGCCGAGCTCCAACCCGTGAAATCCCACTTTTTCCACTGCTTGTTACTCTCTAGAGAAGCCCATAGTTCATTACCTATATCCAATCTCAAGAAACCGCAATCCTGGAATTCCACTAATAATGATTCTAGTCCAGAAACAGAGTGTAACCCTGGTGAAGATAGTCTGAATATCTCAAACCACTTTAGGAAGATTGGATTAATAATATCATCGGCGTCTAGTTGGTTTACGTGAGGTTGCTCAATGAGGTTTGGAAGAGGATGTTCATGCGGGAGTCTTAAGTATAGAACTTGTGAAGCGATCCCAGGACGAGAGCGGAGGGTACGGATAAGTCTATTTAGCTTATTTCGGAGAGGGTGTCGTTTGCGTGGTTTATTGGACTCAATCGCCAGCTTTTTGTGGGCCGGGCAGGTGCATTTTGAAATTCCTGAATCACGCTCTCCGTAGAACTGTAAATCAAGGGTTTCGTAGAGTGCTTTGGTAGAAAATTCGTTGAAGAATCGGCATGTCAGAGAGAGTGAATGAAGGGCCTTTTGCTTTCGGTAAATGCATAGGTTCTCGTCGAGATATCCGACTATCTTAAGCCATATACTCTCGGTAGCAATACGGCCATTCGGCCGACGGCTGACTGACCTCCTGGCGTACTGACGGAGAGGTATGTAGGAGTATGTGATATGCTTGACGAAGTCAAGTTCTGAGACAGCTTGAGTATCCATTGAAGTGGTACTAAAAGACAATGCCATCTTGTCAGAGATTCTGAGTTTTTAGTGATTTTAGATACTTAGAGTCTCGAATATGAATGCCACCCTATGCATGAATTGTTCCATGAGGGTGTTGTGTATCTATCGCTGCATAATTTGCTTTTATATCAATCAGGGTATTCTCTGGTCACAATTTCCGAAGCGGGGAACCTGCAGGTGCATGGCTCAACGACGCCACATGGCGAAATGTGTTCCGGCAAACTTGTCATGAATGGCGCCTATGGGACGCAGGTAGAACCGAATCCACTCTACTCATTTTTGTGGGCATGGCCATAATCTCATTGGTTACCAAAAAAACCGAGTGATTTTGGATGATATTCAGAGACCGGTCGATAGGCCATAATACAGTCATTATTATGAATTACAAATCGATCTTCACAAGCATATCGGAGGTGATACAGCTGTGCTATCGAAATTCTCGCCCACACCGGCTCAATAATACCCTTCGTATTATTTTGCCACAGCTTTTATACCCTCTAGTAAATAACTAAAATTGGCCTGAATGCACTCCCTCGTGTCATTAACGAAATAAGCAGCCAATATATGAAAACACAGGGAAATGACGCCTCTTGGACTCCCTCGATGTTTCCCCCGCCTTTTGGTAGCGGGAATAAAAGAATTTCCCTTCCGTGGTGCCATAAGCAACTCAATTAGCTTGACAGACCTTTTCAATTCCTTATCTCCTACTATTTTTGACGGGTGTAAAATGTCTTCTACGCCGGGTTACGGGCCGAATGTGGGATTTATAATTCGTCTACGTATTATATACTATATGGGCCGGCAAGAGCGAAATTTGGGATCTCTAGTCCATATTTCCGCATTAGCACTTAAAATATGATTATAGGTAGACAGTTGAGTTAGGACCAGGCCAATGTGATGAATTTTTTCAACACTATAACCTTGGAAACTGCCACAGGGGTTTCGATACTAGGAATAATGAGGAAAGGAAGAGTTTCCTGTGCGTATAATAGGATATGAGGACGTGGAGATCTCTGGAGGAGGTTAGTCACTCAATAAACTCAATACTACATGTAAGTTCGATAGAGGAATTTTAGGGTTGGGAGCTGAGTTTCTATTAAACCTGAAGATCAAGGGTAACTAGAAAGGTGAGATTAGATTTTCTATATGACCTTGTACTCGCCTAAAAATAATGTCTGTCAATACTTTTTGCACCTTTATATGAATATCAGTGGATGATAGTTGCGTGCAACATAAAACATCGACAGACTTTATTTGTAGGCGAGTACTAGGGTGTGGACAAAGTGATTAGAAATCAGCGCCGATAGGCTCCAATATTGGTGTACGCCGCCGAAAGAGGCAAGATTTGTATGGGAGAAGAACTTCTCCAGCGTTGTAAGCCAACCATAGGCTCCTACAAATGTTCTGTCCAACCAGAGACAGTTCTAATTACTTACCTTCACACTCTAGTACTCGTTGAAAAACAGGTCTGTTGGTTTTGCTATTCACCTCTGCAACCAGACCACACCAAAAATTAACTTTTTATAACATTCACAAGAGAGGTATTTTCATAAAAAGATGTAAATTTTTTTAGAGTAAGTGCATACATCTTCTTGATCTCCTAGAAACCTATTAACATTCTGGGTGATGTTTGTGGTTCAGAAGGGGCCTTTGATAATGTCTAGTTTTGGTTGTGGTACCGAAACCAACAGACCGTTTCTTGAAAATAAAGTCTGTTCGGTTCGGTACATGGCGGCGCAACCACCAATCTCACAACTAAACCTCACAGTAACTAGTTTTAGGATGAAATTAGAGCTATAAAGCTTTAGAAGACTATATTAGAACTTATGTATATGAATAGGGATAAGGGGAATTTTTTGCTATTGACATTTTCGTTGAGGTAGACTTTGTTGCTTGTAGCAAACTGAACAGACTATTTTTGCACTAGTAGGTAGATGCGAATGGAGGTCAATCTTTTTTGAACGACATATTTTCCGGGATTTTAAGTAGGAGGAGGACGAACCAAGCCTTTAAAGTAAATAGCTGCATGTAAATCTAGGTATTTCCGTCAAGGCATGCGAGAGAATTTACACCGTCAGAGTCAACAGGCTGTGGTTTCATAACGAGTCACTCGATGTCAATCTGGTTCCTCTATATCTAAGAAGCTCCTTGAGGGATACAGTTCTCCTGGAAAATCCATCATGACTCCTTAGAGTATCTACATTGGCTCTAATATAGAACTTACATCACCAGGATCGTCCAAGTGGTCCGGTGACCTTGAGACAAGCCACTAAATTCCGTCCACTCCACTCAAATCCGCAACATACAAGCAAGCATCATCAAAATACGAACCCTATGTACTAACAAGCGTAGCCTACTCTAAATCCCTCGCGACAATTACACACATCTCTCTTGAAACCCACGTCTTTCTTCCTATCATTTTCGAAATTAGGTCAACCGGAATACCATCCGGGCCTAACTCCCCAGAACCACTGGGGTCGTCAGAGTCACTTTCCATAATCCTAATTTCCTCGACACTTCCACTGACTTCGAATTCACCCCTACATAACGCTACAAATCCCATTTCTACAATTCTTTCCTCTTGTGGTTTCAATGGTGCTAGGCTTTGTTGTAAAAGCCCATTGAATGCGAGCCGCCGAGTGAGGTCTAATGCAATAGATGTAGTTTGATTCCGAAGTGCTGGAAGCAACCGTAGGAGTGGTCTCACAGTGCGGTTGGTTCGGTTAGTTAATTTTGTCGTAAGCGTCAAGAATTCGTCTGTGGCTACTAAGTATTTCGACGGCCCAATTCTCCGCATTTCTGGGTCCACTCCATCCACAATTTTCTCAGGATCTGACTCCTTGACTCCAATGTTGATACCGATATCCTCTACCCTGATTGTCTCCACCATCCGTGGGCTAAGCCTGATGCCCCTCAACTCAATATCACCGACCCTACTTGTTCCGACCTCTTCCCATGTGCCTCGAACGTATTTTAGTACTTCTTCCCTATACCAAAACGCCTCTCTAGTCTGTCGCTCCTGCTCTGCAGTAACTTTGGCAGTACTGACTACAAACTGCCGCTGACTAGCTGATAGTGACGGGATCGATGCAGTTGGCTCGGGCAGGAATATTCGTTTGATCGGGAGTATCACACGCGACGTATGCCCTGCTTGCAGTATGTCTTCGGCGTAGAAAGCACCTTCCCAGCCCTCCTCGTTGTCATCACCAGATGCAGGGGAGTCTCGTGCGAAAAGTTTTATTTTCAATGCTTGCGGCCAGGCATTCCTTAGATCAAGTAACATGAGGCAGTACTCGCCGGGATCATCTTTAACACCCATTCGCCTAAAGAGTTCCTTGAATTGCCCCTCTTGCCCTACACCTTCTTCCTTATCTTCTTCCTTATCACCATCCTCAACAGGTCCTGTAAAGGGTTCGAACTGGAGATCCGTGCTGAACGGGACAAAATCTACTCTTGCAAGTTCGATACTCGCATTGACAGTGACAGTAACAGGGAAAACAACTTGTCTTGTGTAGAACTTGTCTGTAACTTTGTTTCTGGGTATTCCCAGGTGTCCGTAGTCTGCTTGAACACTCCCGTGCGTCAAACCAGGCTTTCCAAGAACCATGATTTCGAATGTTGCTTTTCCATGACCAGGGACGAATATCGTTGTTTCTGGTTCTCGCTTTGCTATAGTTCCGTTGACCCCAGCTTCGGTATTTGCATTCTCAGCCTTAGCATCTGTATCCATATCCCCATTCGCCTCCACACCTCCACCCACACCCTCAGCTCCGTCCTCATTAGGACTCTCTGGTTCCAGCACTTTTTTCGCTCCCTTATCACGTTGATGCCAAGTAAATGCTCTTTTCTTTGCTAACATCAACTCCAACTCATACATCTCCGCAGGACTATTCCCCTTTTCGTTCAGCGCCTGTTGGATCCTCCCTGTAGTCGAATCTCTAAAACTGAATACTAGCAAATCCACATCTGTAGAGCTCAGATTATTGAACGTGATATCGAAAATTCTCCGCTCCCCTTCCAGAACCATCAGTGCACTTTGAGAAAGACTCGTAGACTTTACCACTAGGAGTGGCTGGGGATCGACGACTGTCAGGTCTAGAGTTTTCGGGATTGGATGAAGTGGAGGAGGTATTTTCGAGGCTCTATTAGCCACTGAGATCGTCGAGAGAGGTCTATCGACTTTAGGCTCTGCAGCCCTCAAACCAAACCTCTTGGTCTTGATACCCCGCTCCCGGTTATCCAGACCTTCTGTAAAAATCGGGAACGACTTTTCCATACATCCAAATACCTTGATCCTACACCCAGTGATCTTGATACTGCCGCCAGCTTTAGGAGTCGCAAAGACAGCAATCTGATACGTTCTGAACGGGTTTATAATGACACCCACCCGCTGAACCTCCACTTCCACGCCCGTGGCATCCAGAGTAACACTTTCAACCTCGACATCGAACTCGAACGGGTTCTGTAATGTCACTCTGAATTCTGCAGCCTCTCCTGTAACGAGTACTTGTTCTACCGCCGCAGCCTCCACTTTCTTCAAGAACGGGTTATAGATAAATGGATTCTTGTCTACTTCTATAGGGGCCGAAGGGGGGGTATCGGAATTGGCATCAATCAACTCATTTTTCGAGTGGGCTATTGGGGGCCTCCACATGATGTTTTCTACGACCTCCACATCTCGTAATAAGAACTGATCCCAGTACCCCGCCTCAACATTTGGGAGTCCGAGTTTTCGCGCGGCGCCAACTGTTCGTGAGATAGTAGTTGAAAGCCGCATCTGCTCCTCTTTTGTGAGGTCACTGTCTGCAGTCCTTAGTAGCTGTGTTGTGAATTTGAGGACTCCCTGAAAGTCTGGTAGGGCTTCACAG
The DNA here is from genome assembly GCA_033030425.1 of Verpa conica. NCBI lineage: Eukaryota > Fungi > Ascomycota > Pezizomycetes > Pezizales > Morchellaceae > Verpa > Verpa conica. Next base: position 595,468 of record JAUFSD010000003.1, read on the forward strand.
AGAGCGGTGCAGTTCCTCAGAACATGGATTTTCAGCGCTGGCCATCCAAATGATCTTATTTCCTGCTCTGCGATTACCTCAGCTGTCGCTAAAAATGCTCTCAGAGCTTCGCCGCCATCTTCGTTGGCCACAGCAGGCCCTTCATTTTTCACTGTAGGGAGCACTCCGTAGGCCCTACAGAGATCTTCCAGCAGCTCCATGATACCACTTTCTGCATCCCCTTCTCCTAAGTCCAGTGGGGAGCCCCCAAGAGCCCCCCCACTAATTGCACTTAGGCCTGCGGCAGGGTGTACACCCACTTCAGCTGCACCCACAACTCGAGCCTGGATCAACCCCGGGATTAGGATCTTTACTAGCTCTCTAGTCACAAGTGCTTTCCGCCGCCTGGAACCAATTGTACCAAGAACACTAGAGATACCGCTAAGTACTCGTGTTGCGTCCAAGACTGTCAAGGACTCCACTGGGAATGGGTACGCCCGCATTACCGTCGTCGTAATCTCAGATCGGATAGGGACAGTCTTCCAAGATTTTGTAGGGGGGAGAGGGGTGCCCAGTACGATATGGGTGAGTGATTCATCGTTTAAACCGTTTGTAAGATAGGTAGATGCTCTAAGCTTACTGAACCGGATCACAGTCTCCGAGAAACAGATTTGGGGGACACTTTCGGCAGGAATTATCGCAGAGCGCGTGTACTGATTCAGGATAATATCGAGGTGTTCATTTAGAAGTATGTGTACTGTCTCTGGGGATACCGAGTGACTTTCCCCGAGCTCTCCCCCTTGGCCGGGTATAGGTGTGCCGGGCTTTGATCCGGCAGGGGAAGATTTGGAACTTTTGAGAGTCTCGACGGTTGGTAATGGGATATTTGGCATCTGTACATAGGCGTCTGTTACCAAACCGTATGGTGGGTGGAAAGACTGGGTGCTAACCTGGAAGTCAACTTTCAGGTGAAGCAGAAGCACCATACAGATTCCGATCCCTTCCAACGCCTTCCCATACCACAAATGATCACTACTCGTCCTCGCTGCTTCAGCACCCTCAACAAACCTATGAACCTCCGGAAATCAATGATTAGCAATCTGACCCTAACCCAGATCGACCAGAATATGAGAACTCACTCCTTCAGCGCATCTGGCACTCTCCCAGCCATCAAATACAAGCCCGCAACTGCTATCACAATTCTCCCTTTTCCTTTATTCCTAGTCCTCTCACTAGCGCTAGCACTCCCAAACCCCGTCATTGTCATTCTTTTGTTCGTTGCGGCCATGCTGGTTCCACCTGCTCCTAAATTCGAACCAAGAAGCCCGGACGGCATGCTCATTCTGTGGTCCCCGGGGCCTCCCCTTAACCCTAATGGACCTGGCTGACCGTCCGTTGACAGTGGCGATTCGATAGTCGGGAGTGCCTGAATTGAGCGTGCAAAGCCACCGAGTTCAGAGAGGAGTACAGTGGTGATGTCGCACATTATAGTTCGCATGGATGTAATGCGGGACTCCCGCTTGGTGGGAACGGCGATGAAGGCGGGCCGCTCATCGTTTTCGTCTTTAGAGTTGGAGGAGGTCTCTGGCGGGGTAACCGACACAAGTGGTGGAGAGTCGAAGATGAGACAGACGTGGTAGAGAGCGCGGGGATACTGTGGTTAGGAGTTAGTTAGAGGTCTAGGATTCAAGACATGGTGATTACCAGGAACTTCAATTCCTCAAGCTGTGTGGATAGAGCTTCCGAGTCGTTCCCTTCTATGTGATCTGCTATAGCTATCACTAGGAATGTCCGCCGGTAAAGCTCGAAATTCTCTAGGTATTCATGTTCGCGGTCGAAAGAGGTTGTGAGGTCGTAGACTATTTGACCGCTCGGGAAGCCCTGAGGACTGAATAATGCTACACTCCAGTATTTAGTCCTGAGAATTTCCACCATCTCTACCACCTCATCAAATCAACCCCTAAAGCTTCCCCATAACCAAAATTCTAAATAGTACAGATAGAATAACATACTCCGGTTTGGCCTTGTATCTGGCGTGACATCCCCGAGCCTCACAACATTCGAGCTCTGAAGCCGCTCCACAAAGTGTAAAAACCGAGACCGCTTAATCCTTCCAAGTGGGCATAGTAACACCTTTATCCTAGCTGGTGATGCATATGAAAGTGAATCGAGAACCATGATGAGGAAGCTGCGGGATGAGCGTTATCCCGTTTCGTCGTTATTTCGTTGCTTGCTAGAAAGGGGGGGGGGTTGCTGAACTATTCACATACGGAAACTCTCTTATTGGAAGAAACGATAATGGTGCTGTCGATTCTAACGTTCTGAGATAGGAATTATTCAGGTCATCTGCGACTGTACATGTCGCACGACGAGAGTAGGATTATCGAATCGCTAATTAGTACACGGAGATGCATCAATATTATCCTGTGTTTACATTGCAGCAGCCGCAATCTGATAGTCGTTACCCTACTTTCTGAGTGTCACGGGTTTGAGGATGAGACGAATTTTTATAATGCGTAATTGTATTATCAAGCTGATAAATCCCACTTAAGCCATAACTTTCATATTTCTGGTGGTGGGCGGTTTTCTTGTATACTGGTAATCTCTCTTGGTCACAATCGGTCACCCATTCTCACAAATCCAAAGCCTGAAATTTTTATTATAGAACAAATAGTATGGCACTCTATGTACTACAATTCCAATTCCATGGCCTCTTTTCATAGCCCCTTTCAAGTTAACCCCTTACCTACACTTACTTCTTGTAAGCACGGAGTTCTCTTTGCCTGTCACAACATGTATTGTGAGCAAGATTCAGGAACTTCTAAAATATCCTTGATGGAATGACGCGAATGCTACATACCACCAATCCTTGAATGAAACTGTATGGACTGGAATACCGATATCCTTCAACGCTTTTGTTGAGAGATGGCAATCATATGGCCTCACGACTATTTCTAATTAATAGATTCCTCAGAGTGAGTAGGTGTCAGGCGAATCTTACCAGATGCGTTAGGATCATTTGTATCATTAGCTATCATATGCTCTATAGGGAGACCAGCGATCTCAGCTATAATTTGGCAGATCTCGTATCTAGAAGGTGGAGTTTTTTTATTAGCCGCCTGATTGACGAATTTCTGTCAGCTAGGACTCACTTTGTCATACGGTCTTCAGAACTAAACTGTAAGATTTTGGGAAGGGGTGTAGGATCTTCAGTAATATATTTAGCTAAACAAAGGTTAGTATGTACTCAATCCCAAATCATTAGTCAATGGTACTTACTAGCAATGTCCTTCAGCACCCTCGCGACATCCGAAGTATTCCTATTAAAGTTAATACCAATCTTCCAGAGGAACCTACCCTATAAACTCACGTAGGATATCGAATACTCCAATGATCCATATCTACCTTCTCCTTCCTTTCCTTATTCCACACTGCATCCAATAACACGTTAACAGCACTCTCCTTATTCTGTTCAACCTCTCCATACAGTACCGGCACCCTCAAAACAACACTTTGCTTCCCAGCCGCAAGAACAGCCTGTTCACCCGCATATTTTGTCTCCCCATAGAAATTAGGTGGGTTAGTTGGTGAGTCAGCTTGGTAGGGGGCCGCACCGGGCTTGCCATCGAAGACGTAATCAGTCGAGATGTAGATGAGGAGGATATTCCGGCTATTACACTCCCGGGCGAGGCTGCTGGAGGCTTGAACCTGGAAGCAGGTTTATTAGTGGTGTCAATGATTGGGGTAAGGGAGATCTACGTTGAGACGCTTCACGCCTTCAGGGTCGGTAGTGCATTTATCGGGGAAGCGCTCAGCAGCACCTGGGATCCAATTGTCAGTTGTTACATCTCCAAGTCTCTAAGTTGATATAAATACAGTGGACAATAACTCTAGGCCTAAGATATCATAAATCAGTATATTTCCTCTTGCTCTGCTAGGAATCATACCTGACATCATTCAACAAGTTCACAACCTCCTCTTCATCCCCTAGGTCAACTTTCCTAATTGTTGGCGGCTTTGCACGAGAGAAACCTATAACAACCGTTAGCTATATACCTCTCAATTACAAATCTCACAAGCACACCAGTCCCCACGACATTCCATCCGTTATTCTCAAATGTCTTGACACACTGGCGACCGAGCTGTCCGGTAGCCCCAGTGATCAATACGGTTTTTTCGGTAGAGGTCATATTGATTGAATCGTGCCTAAATTGAGAGCTTGTAAGGGTTTAGAATATATTACTACGTGTATGGTGGGGTTGATAGATATGAGGGGTGATAATTTCAAGGTTTGAGGGGGGGACGGAATGACGCTGGCCAAGGTTTTGTTGTTACACTTGTACTCTAGTAACTGTACATCGAATATCATCTATACATAAAATAACCTGGTTGTTTATATATATAGTATCAATGTCACTTTAGTAGTCTAAATATCTACAGCTCCTACGTAAGAGACCCCCATCCTCTAACAATCTTTGTACCGGATCTCATACTTCACTTTCTGGAACTTCAACCCTAGAGTCGGCAAAGCAGCAATAACCTCCACAGCCTCCCCCTTAATCTCCTTGATCCAGAATATCGCTGGTACTGTAAATCTCAGCGCTCCCTTCAACTCACCCTTGAATACCGCATCAACCTTATACCTGGATATTCCAGGTATCTCGCTAACCCTACTCCGTAAATTTCTCATATCTATGTCTCTGAGAATCCGTATTATACTCTGATACCCCGGTGGCGTCTCCACCGATATCCACCATCTCCCATCCCACAGAAACCATTCACTTAAACCAGGTCCTAGAGTGACTTCAGATATCGACTTCTTCTGCAATGAGAATGGCTCGCGGTTAAGTGTCCATCTCTGCTTCCCATTGTAGGTCCACGTTAACCCAGCGCATGTAAACATCTTCACATTATCGCTGTTCTCTACATTCAGTACCTTCTCAAACGCGGTAGCCATATGCCGTGTCTCTACTCTTGGTGCTGGCGATACTTTCTCTGCAATCATGATAAGAGCCCGCTGTGTCACAGCTGGGTTAGTGTGTTTCCACAGCACCTCTGGATCCTCCGGGAACTTAAAGTCGACGGAACCAATGCGTTCGCTAATAACAATGTGGCAATGCATTCTTAGAAGATACAGTGCTGCCTCCTTTATGATACTATTCTGCTCTTCGGCGCGGGATGCAAGCGCGACTAACGACTCACGCCTTAGTGCACGAGGAAGTCGTGGTGGGGTGGAGGTGAGAAGTTGTCGTACGGTGTTACGGCGCGTGTATGTTACATCGTGGTTCGTTTTATCTTCAAACCATTGCACAGAGTTACTTTCGCAGGTAGCCTGGAGGCGCTCCTATAGAGTGTTGGTATTGCGTCTAGATATTTGAGGCTCACACCTACCTTCCCAATGGCGAGGAATGGACGTCCGACAATAACTCGAGTTGCTTGGAATACATTCCAACATTCTGGAATACGGGCTATACTCTTCATTCCGCCTAAGCCGTCAAGTCTGCTCCCAGATATTAGCCGCATCATCACTGTTTCTGCTTGGTCATCAGCGTGGTGTGCTAAGAGGAGTTTGTCGATGTTTGTTTGTACGCATGCTTTTGCGAGGGCTCTGTATCTTGCACCTCGAGCACGGGTTTCGAATCCAGACTTTGAGGTGCCATTGGCTCCCCAGGTCAACGGTATAATCTGCGATATGAAGCCGTAGGATTTGAGGATCTCGGCGACGGACGTGGCTTCGGATAAACTTTCTGGACGTGCACCATGATCAATTATAAATCCATAGACTTCACGAATCCGCTGTTCCTTAAGTAGCCGATGGGTGAGGTATGATAATGCCATTGAGTCGACACCGCCACTGACGGCGAGGCCTGAAGGGTTTCTTCTGGGTTAGTTTTGTACGTCATGGCAGGGTGTTTGGATCATAGGAATACCTAAACGTGGGGGGGTATTAGGCCAGAGATTGTTCAAGAGTCTTCTATATTCGGAGAGCGATATTGGGGGGGCTCGAGGTAGCATTTCTTCAATTTGATATTATGAGGAAGGGGGGTTTAAACAAAACCTCAGTGATGCCCATCCTCACCGCCAAGAGAGCATTCAAATCCCACGCAGAGCCTCACTAGCATTGATATCCCCCATCCAGCTATTCAATACCCCCCACCCCTCTCTTCTCACCACCCCCTCAACTTCGAGATGGACCCCCCGCAGTCCCCCTCTCCTACTACCTCCCCATATGTCCGTTCCCTCATCGTAAGTAGCCGCCCTCTCTCTCAATTTCTCCTACCCCACTCATCACACATAGGCCGGAGGTCTCGCCGGCACAGCAGTAGACCTCTCCCTCTTCCCCCTCGACACCCTCAAAACCCGCCTCCAATCCTCCGGCGGCTTCTTTGCAAACGGTGGATGGTCAGGTGTCTACAAAGGTGTTGGTAGCGTTATCGCTGGGTCAGCCCCAGGCGCTGCACTCTTCTTTGTAACCTACGAGGGCGTAAAATCACATCTTTCACAAAGACGCTCTGATAAGAATGGCCTGGACTCAACAGACCACATGCTCGCCGCATCGCTCGGGGAGGTGGCAGCATGTTCAGTAAGGGTCCCAACGGAGGTTGTAAAGCAGCGGGCACAAGCGTCGCAGTTCCCGAGCTCGTGGGCTGCATTGAGACATACTTTCACGGCGAATAAGAACGTAGTGAGGATATGGACGGAATTATACAGAGGGTGGGGGGTCACGGTGATGAGGGAGATTCCATTCACAGTTATACAGTTCCCGCTCTGGGAGGCCATGAAGGCATGGAGAGGGAGACAGAAGGGTGGTAAAGTCAATCCGGGGGAGAGTGCGGTGTTTGGGAGCTTTAGCGGGGCGGTGGCGGCGGCGGCGACGACACCGCTGGATGTGCTGAAGACGAGGTTGATGCTGGCAAGACAGGTATGTGGATATTGGGTTGTGGGTGTAGGTTGTGGGTGCTGATTTGGAGATAGAAACAATCTGCGATCTCGACGTTCAAGGGGATCGTGAAGCAAGAGGGAGCATCTGCGCTGTTCAAGGGGATCGGTCCTAGAGTTATTTGGATCTCTATTGGGGGGGCTATCTTCCTGGGGGCGTTTGATTCCGCAAAAGCTGCCCTAGAGAATTTTTGATATTCAGTACTGGTGCTAGATTGTCAATTCTTGCTGTAAATAGCAAACATGTGCGCCATCTACCCGTGTAAATAGAGAAATGTAGTAATCGCTTTCCACAAACACCACCGAATCCTTGGGATAGCCAGAAATAGTGATTGAAAGAATCAATATTGAAATACCGCTTTCTAGTGATAGAAGTTGATACACAAAAAAAAACGCCAAAATGGGCCCCACATTTTGTATCGACTCTCATATGGTAGATCTGTCTGTCCAGGCCATTGATAGTCTTTGAAAATAGCAAAAATAACCCCAGGTTCCCAACCAAACCTGAGACCACCACCACTGCCTCTTCGTCGCACATTACCGGGTACGGTTACGCTCTTGAGGATTATATCTACGAGAACGACTCATTCGTCAGTTATCTTTACCTCTTTACTCCTCCCTCTCTCCCGCTAGAAAAGAACATAACATACCGTAGAAGCTTCTCAATCAAGTCCACGTGCGTCATAATCATTCTGCGGCAACAGTACCGTTTGCAACCGAGCTGGTCCATGGCGTCTCTACACACACAGCCTAGTTAGATCCCATCATACCAGACTGGGTCAGATATGGGTAAATGGGTACCCTTCAGAGACGTTCTCTTCGAGAAGCTGGAGGTAGCGTTCCCAGAGATCGGCAACAACCTAGTAGTAAAATATTAGCTACCATTGTGTATAGGAGGCTAGGCACAGTGTAGATTGAGAAATACTTTTCCGCAAGAGAAACAACGAATGGGGATAATCATATTGGCAGTACAGGCTATGTATTCGCGTTGGGGATGAAGTAGCTGTGAAGGGTGCAGGCAAACGCGAGGAAGACGGGTGAAATCTGATGGTGTACACTAACCCGTATGCCGCCGCTGCCAAGATTTCGCAACCCACGCCCCAAAAAAATTCCCTTGTCACCCAACCTTCTTCACAATCTTTACCTCCCCCACCATTTTGACGCCTTTTCAAATTATACTGTCCCACAATGACTTCCGATGCTTCTCAGCCGCGGAAGGACGTAACCAGCGGGTCAAAGGGCCTGACTTCGACTTCAATTGATACTGCGTCAAAGAAACCGACCAATAATAATGTACCAGCACCTATGAAGGAGAGCCTCGAGAAGGACATGATGAAGAGAGATAAAAAGAAAACGCCGAGGCAGAATAAGAGAACGCACAAATCGGGAAAGAGGAAGACAGAAGCTATAAATGTAGAAACTTCGACTACTACTACGACTACTACTACGACTACTACTGCTGCTGCTGCTGCGACTACGACTGAAAATAGTCTTACAGTTACGGGAAGTAAAGGATCGAAAAAAAAGAGAAAGAAGCGGGTACAAAAGGTACGAGAGCTTGTGAAGAGCACCGATGATTTTGCAGAGAATTGGAGACTTTCACCCCCGCTGGGTGGGAGGTTCTTGATGCTTGATCCTGTGTTTGCTAGGAACGAAGAGTATGGTTCATCTACTCCCGTGCCTCCAATTAGTATAACAAAATTCTGATTTTCACGGTGATAAAGATATATCCTCCTCGCGCATTCCATGTCTCTCAGGATATACTCTACGAAAACATCCCTCCTTGCCCGCAATATCCCTATCCCTTCAACAATGCCTACAGACAAGGTCGTGTCCTACCTTCTCGACCCAGAAAATAACAACAGGATTTACATTGCAACTTCGAGTTCTCGCCTATTTCTCTGGGACTGGGTGGAAGGAAAGCAGGTTCAGAGTTGGAATCTCAGTCTGTCCTCACTCGAATTCGTATCTATCTGTACGGACGAGAAACCAGAAGCAGAGTTTTTTGGCATCATCTATGCTGCAGAGATTTGTGACATGGGAGGAATACTATGGAGGATGCAGCTACCAAAGGCCTCAAAAGTCCCGATTGAAAAATCGAGTATCTATAAAAATCCACCTGGTTCACTTTCTGCTGCTCAGATCCTTGATGGTGGGAATATTGTCGTTATTACCGCAGATAGGGTCTTGGCAATTGGAAACAAGTATCTCAAAGACGAGAGGAAAGTCGAGTGGGGGGCTTTCCGGAAATACCCAATGACATTCCGGTTAACCTGCCTGGACTCACGTCTCCCAGCTGAAGAAGGCGATAAGAGGAAGGCAAAGAAGGTAAAGAAGGCAAAGAATACAGATGCACTCGGGGATGTAGTTATTGGCGATGATACTGGAGCAATGCATGTGTTCCACAATGTCCTACGACTCAAGGGAGATCCAAAAGAAAAACCCATTATCCGTATGCTACATTGGCATAGGAAGGGGGTCAGATCCGTAAAATGGTCTCCAAGCGGTACGTTTCATCTCATCTCTACCAATCACCCAAAACTAATAGTTTCCAGGCGACTATATCATTTCCGGGGGTTCCGAGACTGTCCTAGTGATGTGGCAGATTGAAACCGGGCATAAGCAGTTCCTCCCACATTTAGGCTCCGTTATCGAACGTATGGTCGTTTCTCCCAAAGGCTCCTCCTATGCTATTCTCCTCTCCGATAATTCAGCCATGGTCCTCTCCACAACTGAACTGAAACCCAAAGCAAACATCGCGGGTATTCAATCCCGAGTATTCATGCCCAAGGAGGCCAGAAAATCCAAGGTTCCCTGTGTACTTCATCCTACTATCGCAAACAGACTTCTCGTCGCTACTCCCTCTTCCCAACTAGAAGAAAATGTGTCTTCACCTTATCTACAGACATTCGATACCTACTCTGACCGCCATGTCGCTAGACAAGCGCTCACCCGCACCAACGCTACTATATTTAACTCTGGGCCTGAGCAAGACATGATTCTTGAGCCTAATGTCTCACAGATTGCGATCACGGCAGATGGGGAATGGTTGGCTACAATCGACGAATGGAAACCCCCAAGGCCAAAACCAGTAGATGGTCCTGGCAGTGAGTTCTCACAAATTACGGAGGAGGAAGGCCATGGTACGGAGGTCTACCTGAAATTTTGGGGATGGAGTGAGAAGAAGAAGACTTGGGAGCTTGTCACACGTGTAGATTCACCTCACCCCTCAACAAGTGGTCTCGGTGCGGAGGACGTATTCGACCTCATCTCTTTCCCTAAGGGCCATGGATTTGCGACTATCGGTGCAGATGGGAGCGTTCGTATATGGCGTGCAAAGACTAGGACTCGTGCCGGGGGTGCACAGGTTCGTGGTGTAGCCGGCGGGTTGACTAGCTGGGGCTGTAGAAGGGTAATAATGTTCTCGAAGGGGAAGAAGGAAATCGAACTCTCTACTTTAGCGCTATTGGATGTACTTCAGAAGCAGCCAATGAAGAATAATTACTGGGGTCAAGTCGCTTTTTCAGGGGATGGGTCCGTTGTGGCAATTGCGACTCCAGTACCGGGGTTAGGGTCAAATACAGAAGACTCTACTATATACCTTGCCGGTTCCGACGATGCAGTTGTACGGCAATCTATCTGCGGTTTACAACTTGGCCGGATAAATGGACTTGGGATCCTTGAGCGGTACTTGATCATTCTTGGGTCCTTGAAACTTTTGGTATGGAATCTTGTCAACAGTAGTGTACAATGGGAGCTCCCCCTTGAGCCCCTAGGGGTTTCGCCTATTGGAGGGCATCTAGCTGTCGACCACCACAGCCAAACGTTCGCAGTCGCCCTCTCATCTATCAAAAAGTCCACTAAACAGCGGGTCTTTGTCTTTAAAACGCTTTATATTGCCCCCCTCCATGTCCAGGAAGTCAATCTAGCTCAAATCATGGCGCTAAAGTCCACAGAGGGAGGGAAGGGATATATGGTCCTCGATGCGGCTGCACGGGTCCAGTATATATCTCCAATCCTCGCCCCTCATGAATCTGTCGCCAGCCAAGCCTCTACTATCGAATTCTCGCTCAAGGACAATAAGGAGGCTAGTGAATGTGTCAGTGTTGGGCTGTCAAGCGTGTACCTTGTCAATGGCTCTGACACCTCTGACGAAGAAGATGAGGCGGAAGCTATGGATTCCAGTGAGGATGATGATGGCGTAGTAGGTTGCGTTGTACCTAGAGAAGCGTTAGAAAGTATTTTTGATGCCGCCCCATCGTATGCTGCTGGGTCTGTCGAGGAGGCATTCAAAAAAGTATTGACTTTGTTTGCGAAGAAGCCACTGGGTCTAGATGAAGATAATGAGGTGTCTAATAGTGAGAGTGAGGATGAAGATACGGATATGTAATAGGCAACGTTTGAGGCTAGTTTTCGTTTAAAAAAGTTTTCTGTATCCATATTGATTGTCCTTTTTGGTTTCTCTTTTTTGTAAGATAAATACTTATCTCTAGGGTCTGTAGCGGAGGTTGGGGGGTTGATTTTCTCTGTTTTTATGAATACCAACTCTTTTAAGAGAAAATTCTCGTTCGGTTTGCTCAGGATATTGCATTCATGGTATCATCTGTCTAGAGTAGTGGTTGTGTAAGACGAGACTGGGAGTAGGTAAACCTAAGGCTATCAGCCTATAAAAGTCTTCTGATTGCTTATGTGCATGTGTACATAACGAAATTGTTAGCTTATAAGTCATTGAGAATGTAATTAGGGAATTAACCGAATTCGTGTGACCCTACAACCTGTTTTTGCATACGATGTATTGTTCCGTTGCTTGAGGATCTGTTGGGGCTTTTGGCTGCAACCTATGCTAAACATGCATGGAATTCCTGAGACGAGTGATCTTCTATGATTCGAACTATATACTCACTGAAAACAAAGTCTGTCACTTTGGGTACGAGTCCAAAAGATGAAGTACTCACCAACATCCTACTATACCTCAACCTGGGCGTAGAAACCGGCAATCCCCTAGGTATATTTAATTTTCCAAACAAGCTATGAATACTATCAACACTCTAAAAATTAATACATAGGGTTTATACTTCTGGAAAAAAATCATACTAAACCCGATTATTTTAAGGTAGGGTATTATACTACTTATATATCTATAACCTATGAAGCTCTAGAATTTAATTAATTGGACTAGTAAGAAAACACCCACATTCTCTAAAAGCCAGTAAATTTCTTGGTAAGGCACAGGATTTCTTTACTGGGGGTAGTCTATACTAATAATACCTTAAGTACTATGGTATAGTACTGGTGGAGAGAGGTTAGTAATTCATAAAGTGCTATGATTCTGGTTGCATATCCTAATAAATGACCAAGAAATTATGTTCTCTAGTTGTAAAAACTACAAAAAATCGATTAAAATATAGGTTTTCAGTCTTAAAAAAACCCATCTCAACCAAGTGGTAAACTTTACTCGAAGATATAATGCCATGCATGAAGGCTAGAGTTCTCTTGGCTCCCAGTACCGGGGAAGGTATATAAACAACCATCCTCCCATCCCCCCCAAAAAAGAAAAGAAAAGAAAAATGGAAACACTCCCATCAGCCTCCTCTCACATAGAAAAACACCTTATTCTTTTATATCTAGCATACTTAAGTCTTCTATTTCCGCTTCCTCCCCGCTGCTGTTTCAAATTGCTAATAGTATACCCTTTGTCTCGTCGCCTGATGACGAGACTAGTTTCATCAATCGATGAGCTTCTGCTAACCCCATCCTCCACCTCTACTATCGCTGGACATACCCTAACTTCTACAGACATCCACACATGGCCTTATTTTTTTCTCCACTGTGATGATTGTAGGGAGTGTGACAATAAGGTCCTGGTGAGACGTAACTGAGATTATACGTCTTCCCAATACCGCTGCCAATTCCATTCACTTGAGATATAGTGAGAAAGGTAGAAACAGAGCGAAGATTTATCTTTCCCCACAAAGGCGCTGTGCGGTTGGTAGGTCGGATGATATGGGATGCTAATAGCACCGTGATCAGTCCGTAGTCAAAAATCACTGTTCCCATTCTCTGTGCTTTGTTAAGTGAGAAAATGGTTGAAATAATACAAAGCCCTGTCTTCCCTCGCCTGAGAGTTGTGTGATTGATAGGCTGGGTGGACATGGTCCTCGTGCAACCAGTCCACCTTGGTGCCTAAATGCAGTCAAGGTTGGGCCTTGTCAACCTGTGGTAGTGGCAAGACCTGTAACATTGTCTCCCTAGCCCCTGTGCGAGAGGATGAAGTTATTTATCAATTTAGGCTTGGCGTTTGTCTAGACTTGTTTTGGAGCTGAAGAAATCTTTAGTTGATGTTTATTTTGTATAATTGTGCTCAGGGAAATGATCGCTTTCACAAGTTTCATCATCGAGTGATTAAACTAGTGAAAAGGCTGTGGAATTAAAATCAATAAAATATAGAAGGTTACATTATAGGATATATCGTGAGCTTTGAAAGCCTTCTAACTTGATAAGAAGGTAGTGGTTGCGGATACTCATAGGATCACTCGTAGTTCCTCGCCGCTCCTCAACAATACAATTGTGGTCACGTGCTGCAACGTCATGCAGAGAATCCACAACGCGAACGCCCAGCACAGAGCTCTGTTGCTGTAAATACCCAGGCATTCACCATCCAATACGATAGTACATCTAATTAAAACCAACCATGACTACTAATTCTGCAACTGCAGGCTGGGAGCAAGTGGAAGATAAATATTACCGGAAGATTCTGCTGTACTCTGCTCTGTGGGATGCTGAGTTCGACCTTTCGGACTATATTGTCGCAGGTGCACCTTATGGTGGAGCTCTAGGTAAGTGCGACGGAACCTAAGCCATGAGTTCTATGTGTAGGTATGTTAATTTTTGTTGGTGAGGTAGCTCTTTACCGCGATGAGAATAAGATACAGGCTTATCGAGGACCACAGCAGGCGAAGTCGAACATAGACATCTATAGTTCTGCTGGAAAGCTGATCCGACGGATATCTGTATGAAACCACCGAAGATCTTTGGAAAACGGTATTAACTGACATTTGGGAATATAGTGGGATAAAGGTTCAATCAGAGGACTCGGGTGGTCAGAAGACGAAAAGCTGCTTGTTATCACAGAAGATGGGAATGTCCGCTGCTACTACGACCTGCAAGGCGACTTCACGCAATTCTCGCTCGGAAATGTATTAAGAAATCTACTTCTACCTCTCATATCATAAGACTACATATACTAACTCCCCCTAGGACGTAGAGGAAATTGGTGTCAAAGAGTGCCGTTTCTGGTCCACCGGCTTCGTCGCCCTTCTTAATAACAACCGCCTCATCTCCGTCTCCCGCTATGACGAGCCTCGTCCCCGCCTCCTCGCAGACCCCTCCTCTTTCATAACTCCCGGTGATTCCATCCACGCTTGGTCACTCGTCCCCCCCTCTTACACTCTATCCCGCCATGTCGAGGTCTTTGTTTCAACCGGGACTACAATCCTCATCGTCGATGCGACCGAAGTCCAGGATCAGATGCTCCAGAACGGTCCGTTTGTACATATCTCTGTGTCACCAAACGGGAAATATGTATCTTTATGTACCGCTGAGGGGAAAGTATGGGTTATCAAATCCGACTTCCAGGACAAGCTTAGTGAGTATGATACTGAGATGGGAGCTGGATCGTTACCAAGAGCTATGGAGTGGTGCGGGAATGATTCGGTTGTGTTAGCATGGATAGATGAGGTGCATATGATTGGGCCGCGGGGAGCAGCATTGAGACACTATTACGATAGCTGGGTGCATCTTGTTCCTGAAATGGACGGGATTAGAATGGTTTCTACTGACAAATGCGAGTTCTTGCAAAAGGTCCCCGGTAGTTCTCCCTCATCCCCCTTTCTGTCTGGTCTTTGTCTGGTCTAAACCATGAAATAGATGTGACAGAGGACATATTTAAAATCGGCGCAACATCGCCAGCTTCAATTCTTCTTGATGCTGTCGACCAGATCGAACGCAAGTCACCAAAAGCAGACGACAATATTCAGCTCATCCGCTCGCAGTTACCGGAAGCAGTGGATTCATGTGTTAAAGCTGCTGGCAATGAGTTTTCACAACATTGGCAAAAACAACTATTGAAGGCTGCAAGTTTCGGGAAGAGTGTGTTGGAGCTTTATAGCTCCGATGAATTTGTAGAAATGTGCGAGACGCTGAGAGTACTCAATGCGGTCAGGTTTTATGAGGTCGGTTTGCCGGTTACATATGAGCAGTAAGTCCCATCGTACGCATGGCATGAGTGTAAACTAATGAGAATAGGTTCTTACGGCTCACCCCCGAAAAGCTGATCCAAAGACTGGTAAATCGGCAGCAACATTTATTAGCGCTACGGGTATCGGAATACCTACACCTTCCAACAGATAAAATCTACATTCACTGGGCTTGTATGAAAGTGCGCCTCTCTCAAGACGACGAAGACACCATCTGCCGCATGGTGGTCTCAAAACTGACAGGTAAGCGCGGTATCTCGTTTGAGGAGATTGCAAGAACCGCCTACGATGAAGGGAGAGGAAGGCTAGCAACTCAATTGCTAAATTACGAGCCGAGAGCCGGCCGTCAAGTACCCCTGTTGCTAAATATGGCGGAAGACGAAATCGCACTTGACAAGGCTATTGAAAGCGGCGACACAGACCTCGTTTTTTATGTGCTTCTTATCTTGAAGAAAAAGCTTCCACTTGCAAGCTTCTTTCGTCTCATAAACGATCGTCCTGTTGCATCATCACTGATTGAAGCATCTGCGAAAGAAACGGACCAAGAGCTACTGAAGGACTTTTACTATCAGGATGACCGCCGGAGCGATGGGGCACACGTGATTCTACGTGAAAGTATGGAGCAGAAAGATCTAGCCATCAAGATCGAGAAACTAAAACTCGCGGCGAAGCTCCTTGCTGATTCAAAAGAACATGCGCTGGAAGCAAAAGCGCTCGACGAGTCAAGCAAGTTGTTACATATGCAAGAGGTGTTTGAGAAGGATCTACAGCAGGAACGATTCGTGGGGGAGAGCGTAAATGAGACTTGCTTCAAATTGATCCGTATGGGGTATAGCAGTAGGGCCAATAAGGTGAAGAGCGAGTTCAAGATTCCAGAGAAACGGTTCTGGTGGTTGAAATTGAGAGCGCTTGTGGCGAAGAGAGATTGGGGGGAGATTGAAGAGTGGGGGAGGACTAAGAAGAGCCCTATTGGGTGGGAGGTATGTTTCATTGCCTCGATTTTACCTCTATTTTCTAGAGAGTTGATACTAACTATGTTGTAGCCGTTCTTTAACGAGTGCTTATCTGCGGGGAACACTAAGGCTGCGGCTATATTCATCCCAAAGTGTACGAACCTACAGCCAGCAGATAGGATGGATATGTGGGTTCGTTGCGGGCTCATTGTAAAAGCTGGGGAGGAAGCATTCAGAGCAAAGGACGTCAATGCGCTAGAAGTATTGCGGACAAAGGCAACCGGCGCTCCTGCACTTGAGATTGATAGGTTGCTTAAGCAGCTGAGACCGGCAAAGTAGTGGAGTCGATTAGGGACAAAGATGCGGTTTTTATTATACCATGATTGTAAACTGATACCTTTTCTTTCTCATATGATCAGCCAATAGCGCAGAATATCACAGGGTAGACAGGCTGTGATTTATTGAATGTAGCAAGTATTGATTCACTTCACAACGATGACTCACTCCAGCTATAGGGAGAAAGAAAAGGGATCTGCTTGTAAAGCATCAGTCATGAAGCCCCTGCCCAACTAGATATCATTCCTAAGGACCCAACAATGCGTTGACTCATCGAATTAAGACTAAGACCAAGTAAAACCATGACCCCAACTCCTACATCTCCATAACTACTGTCCACCACCACCTCCTCCTCCTCCTCCTCCACTGCCGCCACCCCGCCCCCTACCTCTATTCCCACCGCCAGGGCCGCCTCTGTGACCGCCACGACCCCCCCTTTGCTGATGCCCACCACGCTGAAAGCCACCTCGCTGACCGTGGTTATCGCGTGTGTTTTGCGCTTGCGTTTCTTTCACAAGATCGATAATCTCATCAGGAACGCGGAGGTATTTTATCTATACACACTCATCTCAGTACCCACTCAAACCACATTCTTGAAGTTTAATAGGTGACATACATTGTTACCGCGGACATAACATTCTGCTAGCCGAAAAAACTTATCCCCTTCCTATCGTTCCCCAAAGTTGGCTACAGAAGCAGAGAATGGAGGGGGCGCATACGGGACTGGTCTGAACAACCTCTTTCAGAGTTAGGTTCATCCACGTGTCGCAGTTCACTAGATGGCCGTTCAGGGTTTCTCCATTCTTAAGCTCGACAAGCATTGGGTGGCCTTGCGCCGTATTGAGAAGTGATAGCGGCAACTGTACATTGTTAGTTTGTGAATATTTAGGCTTGTATTTTGCGGGAGATGTACCATAGTTACTGTTTTGTGGTGAGGGGATGGTGGGGTGGGTTGACGTTGGGTGTTGGTGTTGGTGAGCTTGGCAGGATAGCGCTTTTAAGGCAACCAGTGGGGTGGTCATTGGTCGCGAATGACGGTGAAAATAGTTACCGGATAAAGGATCTCTTAAAGACTTAGGGTCAAATAAGCCGGTATTTAAATGTATACGGTAAAAAACAATACAAGACTATATAATTGTTTATTTGTTCATTCTTTGGAGATGCGTGAACTTGTAAGAAACATATCTACAGTGAAGAATTTCGTCCAGCCTACAAACACAATTTATCTACAAAGTTGATCTTGCCTCCAGCTTGACTTTCACATCCTCTTTCGTACTCTCTTCCGCGCCCTCTGTCGCCTTCCCTGTAGTATCCCTCGCCCTTGCCTCTGTCTCGCCCTGTGCCTTTGTCGTCCTTGTACTCATAAGCAAAGGTCCATTCTTTTCTATGTAATCGCCTAATCTAGTAATCAATATGGCTAGCCTCTCACTCTCTGTCTCTAACCAAGGTGACAGTTCTGAACCCGCTAACACGCTCTTTGCCTGCAACATACCCTCCAATGTTGCCGAATATCCTTTAAACAAGTTCTGAAAATTATGGAAATTGGACTTTGCTAAACTCTTGGAGGATTTTCCATCGTATTCGTTGAGCACAGGATCCCACTGGATATGCTCGCAAACACCTTTCAACCGCAGTGCCATCTCCTTTGTGGCCTCTTTATGCCACCCCTCGTTATACCGTAGTGATGTATCAGCATACATTGATAATACGATCCCCACAATAATTGGGTCATCGCTGTACCGTGTAGGTGAATCGGGCTCCACAGAGAGCTCACGTTTCCCGACAATAACAAGCAATTCACTTGCATCCCTCAATGCCTTTGCCACACCCCCCCGTCCCGGCTTTTGCTGAAGACCGCGGATAGCGTGCATAAAACCCCTTGCGAGTTCCCTATTAAAGCAGAATCCTGTCTTTTTAGCACTACGTGCAATCACCATGAGAATATCCAAGTTTCCGGACTTGATGACTTTGTTGGTTATATGTACGAGGGTTCCACGGCTGATTGCGCTATTTGTTTGGATATATCCGCGAATCAACTCTGGAAGGACCTCAAAATCAGATGGCTCCTCCATTAATTTGAGGGCCTCAATGAGCCTTCCCCTCGGGGCACCGCGTAGATTATTTTTAGGCTTGAGAGTATAGGGCTCGCCGTCGAGTTGGATAGTGATGGGATCACTGAGGAGACGGGAATGATTTTTAGGGCTGGAGACAAGCCGAAAGTACTCTTGTGAGAGGTAAGGAGCGATAAAGTGATCCTCACGGATTTGGGCGAGGAGGGCATCGAGCTTGGGGTTGGAAGTAGGTCCGAATTTTGGGATGGTGTCTGGGAGTGGTTAGACCCTTTGTAACAGAAATTCTCGATATGAAGGAGATGATTTACCATTAACCTTCTTTATAGCACTGGTAGCACTGAATACTCGTTGTTGTAACCTAGATTGATATATTGAAGGGGAGACTGATGGTAGGGCACTTCCGAAACCCAAGACTCGGCGAAGGGAATTCTGTATTACAGCCATTGGTATAATCCTTCAACCCTCAAAGGCTATATCAATGAAGAGAGAAAATTACTCAAGATGTAGTGTTAAATTGTGATTTCTAAGGGTTTAATTCTTGGTGATGGTGGTGGGGTATAATTTTCACTCCTGGAAGAGAGATCTTCGTTACGTTACTTACATGTACCACACCCCATCTGTCTTGGCACCCCACCAAACGTTTTCCAAACCACACCACGAATAATCCGTGAGCTTTTCCTCAAGGTCTACGGAAATAAAACTTCCACATCGCACGCCCCTTCACCCAAAGCCATGGTGTCTGGCTCATCGTCACTACGCCCATTGGCTTTGTGCTGGACCTCAATTACCCAGCCCATGAAACCCCTATTACTCAGAAAATCGATCATGATGCTCCCAATAACTGGACCTCAGTTCACCCGGAACTTCATTGTTGGTACATTACCCACTACCTACAGCTCATAATCTCAATTCCTCCCTCTTACTAACACACCCTATAGTTCCAAAGGCTCCCAAGCGCCGCATAAAGATCCACCCCCCTATCAAGGGCCCTCCAAAAAACCCCGTCCTTGCTCTCACCATAGCCGCCCTACAAACTCTCGACCCCAATGGCACTAGACAAAAGATGTTCTCCCGTCACAATAAGGATAGTATTCGTCCAGGTGATATCCTTCAGGTGCGCCGTCGCAATGGCGATCCGTTCTCGGGGGTGTTGCTGAATATAAGACGACGTGGCATTGATACTGCGTTCCTACTCAGGGACCAGTTAACGAGGGTTGGAGTAGAGATGTGGTTCAAGCTATACAGCCCAGCAATTGAGGATATTGATTTAGTACAGAGGAAGGCGAAGAAGGCCAGGAGGGCAAAGTTGTACTATATGAGGTACTATTTCTTGTCCCGGTTGGATTCGTGCGGCACTGATGGCTTTGTAGAAAAGCGAAACATGATTTTGGACCTGTTGCAAATGTTGTCAGGGAGTATGTACGTCGTGTTAGGCCTGGACAGAGGATACGAAAGTAGCCTGCGTATATGGAGATCCAACACGCCCTGCTTTCCACTATATACACACTAAGTGTTTGTATGGTGACTGTGATAATGGTTCAGCCCGAGGAAAGCCTGTATTTTATGGTTTTCTCTATCAATTACCGCTGGTACTATTCTTGGAGGTCATATAGGAAAATATATGCGAGAGAATGGGGAGCCATTCTCCATTAATTCGGAGGCTCTCAATGTAAAATCGGAAGTAGATGCGAAGTAGACCCTATATACTTTATTGATTCTCCCTAAAGAATATTCTTGACGCCAGAATACACTTCCTCTGAGAGTCCCTTTTCATACTCCTCAATATTCCCAGACGAGTGAGATCATGTGACTCAGGACCATTGTACGAATAAATGAATCAATCATAAGTACATGGAGCCCAAAGGCTATAGTACTCTCATGGTACCATTACTCATAAACAGACCATGATATATATGTTTATTTATTTATTATAATATACCATAATACAGTCACCAGGCATATATGTTCGTGATGCGGTTAATTTCAGGTGAGATGGCGCACGGTTCGATCCTAGTTACGGCAGCTCGTATCTACCAAATGCCAAAACACGAAATCTGCAGAGGTGACCCCCGTATGTTGCAACCCACCACACCCAGGAACTGAGCTTAAAGAGATTTAGATTGTAAATTCTGGTAAGGTGCTAAACAATATAATACTGGAATTAGAAATAAAAGAAGAGTATACATGTAGTATAATGTATGAAATTTTGAAGTATGTAAAACAGCTTTTTGGTGGGTACTGTATGTATCCATGGTTACCATGTTTAGTGAATGACAACCAAGTGCCCAATTAAATATAGTGACAACCAGCCCTCAGATTATAGCTAGATAAGCTAGTATTCTCACTCTACTTCTTTACAATTTCTTTTTTACTAAGGAAAGAAATACTGTAAATATCTATTACCTAAATCAAGGGGATCTCTTTTTGTTGGTGTTGTGGTTGCAATAAGTTAGATGTGGCAACTACTTATTTTACCCTTTTGGCATTTGGTAGATATGAGCCGCCGTACCTAGTGCATAGGAAGCTTAAGATTCAACAACCTTGAAAACCTGCTGGCAAATATATATTGAGGGCAAATATTTCATATTATAAAATAATTTTTCAAATTTTATACAAAATCCTACCTCATACCCATTTTTTTTTTATAAAAAAAACACTAAACTATAAATACCTAAAAATACTATTTCTACCACCACAATTAATTTCTACACTACCTAGAGGGTTAGTGGAAAAGCACCATCCAATAAACACTAAAAAATAAACACTAAAAAATAAACACTAAAAAATAAACACTAAAAAATAAACACATAAAAAATTTCAAATAAAATAAACAAATACTTTAAGTAGTAGAAGTTTATTAGAAGTTTAGAAAAATTATCTTTTTTATTTTCTTATAATAAATTGTAAATAGGTGGAGGAGACCGCCGAGAGAATTTTGTTACTCAAAACCACATTGCAAACATGTCTGCCTATTGCTAGTAACTATATGTAAGTGTATATATATCTAAAGCTCAAAGTACGTAAAATGATACAGAAACCCACCTCATAGCATTAACTAGAAGTCTAATGTCCAAGCACGAGACTTTAGTTTAGTGGTGGTCGACTAAGGTCAAAAATATTTTAGCCTTCAGTAAAAGAATACTAGAGAAATCAGGAGATAACAAAGGATTACGTAAATAAATACATATCATATCGAACCTCTTAAAAAGTAAAAACTTGTGCAAGATCCCTATAGACTTTACCTTGTGTATTATTCAACTCTCAAAAGTAAGAATATCACTAATGTATCTCGCTACATTCGTCCTAACCTGCAAATCCTTTTTGTAAATTTCATAGGGCGACGGCCTAAAACTCCCTAAGCGTTGACATAACCGAGTTAATTTACAAGATGGATGGCTATTAGGAAAGTAAATTTCGTAATGTAGACAAGAGTAATCCCAGGCTCATGTAGCAGCCACAATCGATTTCAGGTGAGCTAGTACTCCACAGCCACAGTACAGGAGAATATGGGAATTGAACTAGCGAAAGAACACATTGATACTTTTATACTACCAATCTACAACTAGGTGGCATTTTAAACCTGGGAGTAGTAATGAGGGTCACGTCGTGGTGAGGGTAAATTTAGTTAGTACGTAAACCAGTGGTTATTTCTGTCCTACAATAAATTATATAATTAGGTGCAGGTAGCCTCCTTCTTGTAGCGCCACGAGATCCAAGTTCAGTTAAGATACCCTAGTTCCCCAAAGTAGTCCGCCCTACATCATTATATATCTCATAAGATAGCTTAAATTGTAATTATTAGTAGTACAGATATTGATACCATGGGCTATTTCAGCCTTGCGTATCATCTGTATGACGGCTGGCAGGGTGGTCGGCGATGTCTTTTCTTAGACGGATATAGATCAGCATTTATGTAGCCTCATCTAGTGATAGCGTCTTTGAGGTCACGAAAAGCAGTGTGCTCTATGAGGCAATAGTAATTAGTTAAAAAAGAATTACAGACTCTAGTAACAGCAAATAGGCTACCCTGACCATCACCACCACGATTTATCACCCATCATATATTCAGCTTAACCCGAAGGTAGTATTGACCGTGACTAGGTTCGGTAGAATATACAAAGTATTTAATAGCACTCAAATTTCAGTGCGGTCCACAATGTCTTGGCCTCGAGGAGGGTAAAGCCAGTGGGCTACAAGGCCAAGCCGCCTCGATGTTATTCGAGGCCTATAATAATTTACATAGTTATAGTAATGAACATAAAGCTTGGCAGAAGCTAACACGATCTGCAGCTAGAGGCGTTATGTTAGAAACAATTACTAGTCTTTATAGAGTAGTACCCAAATCTTACTTTAATATAATAACCTAAAATAGTCTTATGCTTCGAGGTACCTCGAGGACAAGCTTCCTAAAATCTAAGGTGAGGTCAAAGCCAGGGGCCTACAAAGCCGAGGTGCCTCGAGTGGCCTCGAGCAGCCTCGTGGACCACACTGGCAAATTTTACTACTAAAAACAGTTAGTTTGTTCCTCAAGGCTCCTCGAGGCCACGCTCCTAATACCCAAGGGGAGCCAGGCCCAGAGATCTACAAAGCCGAGCCACCTCGAGACCGCCCCCTCTACCTCGCCTCGAGCGGCCTCATGGACCACACTGATGAAAAGAGATGGTGAATGCAAACCCCAATGGGCCTAAGATTGATTACTCTACCATAAAGTGATCACTAATTCACTACAGATAATAAGTAGATAGGTCACTGTAAATCAGATGAGAGTAGACTATAAATTAGGGTTATCGAGGGATTGAGGTAGTTTTGTCAATATATTCTCTTTCTCCGAAAGATATATTTTGCTCTTATGAACTAGTTGTTTCATCTACTATATATACACCGGCCTGGGTCTACCGGATACATGTGGTGACAAGCTCTAAAAGTAAGTGAATAACTCAGGGATCAAGAATTATTCATACTGTAACTTGACTCCGAATATAGCATTCTAATAGTCCCAAAAAATCTTCACTAGACCATTAGTGTTGAAGGTTATGTGGCTACATCATTATATGAACAGAAAATTCTTCGGTAAGTATATTTTAAATTAATTAACCGCCACTATATAAAACTAGTGATAACTAATTTCATAGAGATAGAGACCTTAGGGTCTAGCGCCGCCTATGGATCTATATAAACCGACCCTTCTCCCCTCAGTTCAAAAGATATTCGATTCTTAAAGTGTATATATCTAGATAGATAGAAGCTGGCTCAATAACCTTTCTCCAACAATGGCACCAACTCCCTTCTTCATTATCCGTAATGCAGATACGCTCAATAAAACCACCATTGCCTCCCCCCACATCTCAAATTCCACCATCGCCTCAGCCCCCCATCGTAAAGGCTTTCATAGCTTTTTGAAAGGTGCCTGGTCCTTCGCTACCAGGAGTCGTTCCTCTAAGCCTCAATCGTTTGAGATGACGACTTTTCCTAGTCAGCCCCGCCCGTCCTCCCAATTACCCGTCCTTGATCTTGGCCCGACTTTTAGTGCGCCTTTCAAGCGCAATTTATCGTATTCTAGTGGTATTCAGTGTATGATTTTCTTATCTTTTGTTTAGTTTTATACTAACAAGTGCATTAGATCCGCACCAAATTATGGGCGGGTATGATGTATGCAATGTCATCATGAGATATTTCGTGATCATAATCTTTATTGGGTTCATGCTTACCTGCATTAAGCGTATCTTTTCTTGGGTCTTTTGCGTTAGGGAAAAGGTTGTATTTATCGGGACTGGGAAAGTCCTAGACGGTGAGTGTTAGTATATTTTTTTTTGTTAATTCCTTAAAGTGCTAGTATTCGGGACTACCAATGGAGTTTACTTTCCATTTTTTTTTTTTTCCTAAGCTTAGAATTCAATTATGACGTGTATTATAGATAATTAATCAATCAGTTAAATTTATAACTGCGACTACATTTAGCATAAGGATTTTATAGAGAATAGTTATTGAGAAAGATGCACATAAAATAGCCGCTAGTAAGCAAGGAGGGATCAGGATGAGTATCAGTACCCTGACGATCCGGTAGTTTAAAATTCGGAAGGAATGCTTCATCTTGCTCCTGTTTGAGTGCGTTGGTCCAAATACCATAGTCTTAGGGCTCTATGTATTTATGATCAACTCATTCATTCATTCTATTAAACTAATTGTTAGTATATAGCTGTCTAATTAGGTATAGCATGGGTATCAAGTAGGATTGCTGGGTGACGACTTATTTTTTTAGCCTATGGAGGCTTGGATAGTGTTTATCTTAGAGTTTAGGGGTATCACGAGACTAGTTTAGGTTTCTATATACTCAGGTATTTACTAAATACTCGTAGTGAGAAGAGACACAGCACCAAAACTCACCAAAATCCTTTCACAGAAAAACCCCAAAATCATACAAAAAGCCAGGCATATGCTATGTATAGTACCTAGAACTACTATGATAAATCTATATCTTTATTGTGATTGCGCTTGCTGTCTCCTCATTTTGTTTTGTTGCTACTACCTCCCATACACATAATTTTGAGTGTCGCCTAAGGTTGCAATCTCCCTACGAGTACTTAATAAACGCCTGAGTATACTAGTGCGAAAATAAAGTCTATTCGGTTCGGTACATGGCCGACCTCACAACTAACCTCACGGCAGGATTAAACTAGAGCTACAAACTTCAGAAGACTATATTAGAATTTATGTATATAAATAGGAATAAGGAGAATTTGCTGATATTGATATTTTTGGTGGGGTAGACTTTGTTGCTTGAATTAAATTGAATAGACTTTATTTTCGCACTATTATATAGGAAGCGTGAAAACACTTCTCTAGAGTCTCTATAAACTACTGAAGAGACTCCATCCACCTACTCTTACTTTTGTTACTTATCCTGATTCGGTTAATCGTGATCTTATGTACCTAAAGGCTTTTACTTACCAAATCTATTTGATAAATAAGACATAGTATGCGAGGACAGGGCCGGATTAGCTCATGGCTGATGAGGCTTTTGCTGGTAATAAGCAGCAAATAGTAGGATTATATTTAACCTTCGTCATGCGCTCGTTAACCCTGCCAGGCCCATGCCCCTTCGTAGGTTTGGGCTATAACACCCCTTTTAGTACATAAATATATACATTAAGTACACTCCATATAATTTCACTAGTCGTGGTGTTACAATTTTAGTACCGCTTTTCAGCTTACAAGCCCTCTATTCAATCTAATTCTCAGTCTGACAACATATCCGCATAATCATCAGCGCTCGCAAAGGTTGGGAGGCTCTTCATTTTTCTCTTCTTGTGCTTCCTACCACCCTCTTCTTCTTCTTCTCCCCCACCCTCTGGTGCCCTAGCAATCTTGGCCTTAGAAGCTGCTTGGAGTTCCACTTCAAATTCTTTCGCAAGATTGTCCGGCACCTCATCGTCGTCACTCCAAACATCATCGCCATCAAATTCCAGGCCACCATCACTGTCGTCCGAAGAAATCAAATTTCCGTCCTCGTCCTCATTAACTTCCATATCTTCATCATCATCGAAGTCAACATCATCACCATCCATGTCATCCCCCTCCAACTCCGGACGACTCCCAACAAGCGCCTTCCAAATCTCTTCTTCGTTTTCTTCCTCCACTTCACTGACCTCGTCACTTGTTCTCTTCCCACTAGCGATAGTACCTTTCTTAGGCGCGATCTGGTTAAAGTATTTATGAAAAAAGACCTCATCGACTGCCACATCTTCGACTTTTCGCTTCCAAAATACATCTGAGTTGACAGGAATTTGTGATTTTCCAGTACCCCTGGTAGATAAAACCATACCACGGGTATCCCCTCCACCAAGCGGTTGCATGATCGATGCACCCCTACTGTTTGAAGGTGTGGCTTTGGCACCACGGTAGACAAAACGGTCAAGAAAGTGCATAAGTGTATGCATCCCTAGGTCTGGTTTGCTAGGCATTTTACGTTTCTCGAGAAGGTGAGAAGCAAATAGAGCAACTGAAGGGTGGTAATAATTTAGGAATGGAACCTAGGTCGATAATCAGCTTCGTGGGTACTATACAATAGATCTACGGGCAATTTACCAATTCCCAAAGACAACTCCGGTCAGCATTGGCATGTGATGGGTCTCTCTTCCTTCCATCATACTCCACTCTACACTCAGTCTTCTCCTCAATAGATCTCCCTTCTTCCCCATCTCCTTCCTCAGGGACATCACGAAATACTTCTTCTTCGTCCTCAAGAGTTTCTTGAGGCGTATCCATGAGTGAATGGAGAGATGGAATGGCTGTCCCAAGTTCACTGAGTAGGAATAGAACACCACATATAAATGGCGGCTGGTGGAACGTTGATATCTGGATTAATCGCTTCACGAACGCCTTCACGCGCTTGATCTGTGTATCTGCCTTGAGGGCTTTGAAAAGCAAGTTAAGATACATAGCCTGCTTAGACGATCCAACAAGCCGCTGATCAAGTAGAGACTCATAGAGTGTTCTGTAGAACCTATCTGATACAGCCTATTCTCGTGTTAGCTTCTAGGAAGAGATTGAACAATGTAAAACATGCCTGCTTGCTATTCGCAACCTGAAAAATCAACAGCAGCGCTTGTATAGACGTGTTGAAATTTCCTGAATGGGTAATCCGGAATAACGTATCCATATGCTTCTGGAACACCTCATCATCTACTTGGGAGAACGGGAATGCACGGTTGACACCCGTTAGCACTGCTGAGATAATTTTCGTGTTTATCTCCTCGGCGAACTGTTTCCCCTTTTCATCCGCCTCTACTCTTAGGCGTGCTTTACGGTTCATTTTGCCCCCCCTTGCTAGAGATGGCGTGGGTCTGGCTTCAAATTTTGTATTTGAACCTAGACCAGTAGCATTAACGCCTGTTGCGATTTCTTTGTTATCTCTCTTCAGTAGTGAGGTGAAGACTGCAAAGTAGAGATTTAGCAATTTGTTGGCTACCTCTATTTCCCGTGTAGATAAAATCGTCTGGTTGAGAGTAATGATGGCGTAATATTTTGCGTGCATATTATTACCAGGACGAAAGACAACTTCGGCTTCGATAGAATTTATAATTATGCTTTTCATAGCTGGGTGGGTGCTTTGTAGCTTTAGGAGAAGATAAGAGACTTTAGAGGAGACTTTTTTTTCTGTATCACCCTATTTCCAAATTAGTGGTAAGCCGAGTGAGCTACTGTGATGCTAGGGAATGCATACAAGTTTATTAACCAGCAGCCTCAGCAAATTCGCCTCCTGCTCCGGCTTCTCTTTCAGCAGTTCCCAGACATATCCAACCGCATGAGTTCTAGCAAACTCGAGTTGATCGCTGCAGATCCCTTCCAGTGTCTTCAGTATCTCAAAGTAGAAGTTCTTTAGCCAGTCTTCATACGCCCACACCAGCAGATGCTCATCTGTAGCACCTGGGCCCCCGAGCCCTTGCTGCTTGCTGAAGAACTTCAGCTTCCGGTTCGGGGGGAGGACCACACCAGACGCAAACAGATCTTTAATCGCGCCCATCGCACTCACCGCTTGGGATCGTGACTTTTTTCGTGCAAGACCGAGAAGGGTCTCGAGGGTTTTTGTGGTATGGAGGGGGGATTCTTGACATATGAGGGTAAGGGCGGAGATCTTGTCAGTAAGTGTTCCCGAGGTCATAATCGTGCTTAGGAACTGGCGGTCAGAGGATTTGGTGAGATGGGTGGTGGAGTAGGTTGAGTTTTCTGTGGCGAGAAGCTCTTTCGCGTGTTTGTGTAGAGTCTCGATTTGTGTAGGAGTAGGTGCACTAGTGGAGGTGAGGTCAGGAAGAGGATGGGCATGCCAGTCGGGGCGAGGAGAGAAGAGCTAGGAGGGGTTAGCATTATATGGATATATACTAGGATTTGGGGGGCTACCAGTTTGTTGGCTTTGGATTTAGGGCCGATTGGTATCGCGAATGCGGTGATTGGGGCTGCAGTTTTCTCCTCCTGTTCACCCATATCTTCGTCTACATCTTCATCATCCTCTTGGTCTTCGCTTTCGTCTTGTTCTTCCCACTCTTTGTCTTCGTCCTCGTCGGCCGGGACATCTAACTTGCCCCCTTCAAGGCCAATCTCCTTCATGAATCCCACCAACTCACTTTTAAGAACCTTCTCTGCATTGCCTGAAAGTTGCTCGTTGAACTCAGTCTCGTCAACCTCAGAGTCCGACTCGATATCATTGACAAGATCAAGGTCTTCCTGGGTACCACCTAATTCGGCAATTTCCTTCAGGAGTGCCTCCTTGTCGATTTTGCCCTTCTTTCCCGGCTTCTTAGGGAGGACATCTTTGCTCATGCCATTTACATGTGGAGCAAGTTTCGATTTGGGTACTATAGTAGCCTGAGGTTTTGACTCGCCATCCCTCGCCCGTTTTTTGCCCCGGGTGCTGTTTGTAGGTTCAACCAACTTCTCAGCTAGCTTTTTGTCGTTGGTGTATTTTTTTGAGGCAGATTCCTTTGAAGATAATTCCCTGGGTTTCTCAGCGACGAACTCCTTCACACCTTTCTTATCCTTCTTATCCTTTTTCTGAGGCACAGGCTTATCTTTCTGTTGGTCTTTTTTTTCCTCGAAATTTCTCTGAATTGTCTGTGTGAGCTTGCTTAGAGCATCAGCGGAAAGTAGCGGCACCTCCGGACTCCCATTTGTACTCGGAATCGCAGTCGCAGTAGCATCCACGGGCTTTTGCTTCGACTTTTTTCCCATTGTGACCTTTGCTCGTAAATAAGCGTGAGGGATAGTTATGACAGTTTTGTAGTAAATGGGAGTCCTCCGTTGTTTACACCCTGCAAGCCCCCCCAAAAAAAGAAAAAGGTGGGACGGCTGCATTGAAATTTTCAGCATTCTGTGGGATGCGCTGAACACAGGGATCAATT
This sequence comes from Verpa conica, assembly GCA_033030425.1. Taxonomy (NCBI): domain Eukaryota; kingdom Fungi; phylum Ascomycota; class Pezizomycetes; order Pezizales; family Morchellaceae; genus Verpa; species Verpa conica. The sequence continues at coordinate 624,897 of JAUFSD010000003.1, forward strand.
GAGCATCCCTGCGCATAGGCGTCTGTCGCGTCTCCTGCCCCACTACGACAGCAACACCGATACCATCGGGCATTGAGCGAGTATAAATATCTATCTCTTACAAGATACGATGCGGTCATTCTCTCTTACTAGGTCTCTACACCTCTACAGGCCTTGTTCCCAACAGATCGGGGTGAGAATACCGGTCTTGGGAAGATTCTTAACGGTATGTGAGTCAATTGTGGAATTATACCAGTAAGGAATCTATGTCTAAGTCTAAACTAGACAGACCACAGAAACAGACTATCAACCCTCTTTGCCCCAAGTGGAGGCATTGCAACTGCCCCTGACGGTCAACGAGGTCTGTCTACCACCTCCCCCGAGATAGAAGGGAAAATGACTGCTGACACTACTGGGTATGGGGGATAGAGGATGTCCATTCACTTCTTATCCGAACTGGATTCCTACGACAGGTATAAGTGTACTCCCTATTCGTATAAATATATATCAGATCTAACATATCTCTCCTCTCAGGCTCACTCTGGCATCTTCCACTACCTCCCCCTTGGACAACGAGTCCATGAGAAACTCGAAAAGTTGATTGATAAGCACATGCGAACTATTGGTTGGTCCCTCATCATTATTGGAGACCAAGTGCTAACACCACGCAAGGTGCCTCGAAGCTTTCACTTTCAGCAATCTCAAGTGAGAAACTATGGGAAAAGACGGGGCGACTGGAGAAGAGTGGTGCTGAGGTATGCTTTCACCCCCGTTTCCGAAAAGATATACTAGCTGTTTACTGTCTATATAGCTGTTTAGATTTAAAGATCGCAAGGGAACAAAACTACTACTTTCACCGACTCATGAGGAAGAGATCACAACACTTATAGCATCTCTTGTAAACTCTTATAAACAGCTTCCCCTCCGAGTCTACCAGATAGGTATATATTTCCTTCTCGCCCCTCTCTCCAGCTAATTTACACTCACAGGCCGTAAATTCCGCGATGAAAGACGCCCCCGTGCAGGGCTCCTCCGGGGAAGAGAATTCACCATGAAAGACCTCTACACCTTCGACTCGACTGAAGCCAGCGCTCTTGAGACCTACAACGAAGTCCAAACTGCCTATAAGAACCTCTTCGACGAGATCAAACTCCCATATATAGTTGTATGTCCCACTCACCAATCATCCACTCCCTCCTCCCAAAAACGAAAGAGAGAAAAATACTAACATATATAGGCCGAAGCTGACACTGGAAATATAGGCGGAACCCTCTCCCATGAATACCACTACCCATCTCCTTCTGGTGAAGACACAATCTTCGCCTGTAATTCTTGTACCTACACCTCTAACTCTGAGGCCGCGCGCTCCCGCACCCCCACACCACCCTACATCGAAGATCCTACGAATATTGCCGTGTTCCACGGGATTACAGGAGACCGTAGTACACTCATTAATGTATTCTATACCCGGGCAAGGAACTCAGAAGCAGCAAATGAGGTCAACATCCATAAACTCAAAACCCTCCTACCAGAGTTAGACCCAAGCGTTGGATCATCCGCATTAGAACTATTTATCACCCACTTCACTGAATACCATGACGGTGCTGCACCCGGAAGCTACTCCGAGATCATCAATCTCTTTGACCTACGTCTTCCACGAAGCATTACAGAGGCAAGCTTCAGCAACCACAGCGACCAGCCTATGTTCAGAGAGTTTATTGCCGATAAACGCATTCCGACGACCTCAATGACCAGTGACCCAGTCACTGATAAGCCATTAAACTTACTAAAATTAAAAGAAGGCGATGGATGTCCGGAATGCGACAGCGGGATACTAACCTGTACCACTGCCGTCGAACTCGGCCACACTTTCCACCTTGGCACGCGGTATTCTGCACCGTTGAAGGCTGTAATAGGGACCGAGAGGGGAGAGTGGGTACCAATGGAGATGGGATGTCATGGTATTGGCCTCTCAAGGATGATCTCTGCTGTGGCGGACGGTTATCGTGATGATATTGGCCTCTGTTGGCCGAGGGTTGCAGCGCCGTTCGAGGTTGTGGTCGTATATAAGGATTCGAGCGTGAGAGAAACTGCAGAGGAGGTATATGATTTACTCGCTGAGGGCTCGGACATTCTGCTGGATGATCGAGAGAGAGACCTCGTCTGGCGAATGAAGGATGCGGAGCTGGTTGGATACCCTGTTTGTGTTGTATTGGGCCGAGGATGGAAAGGAGGTTTGGTAGAGGTACAGAGCAGGAGGACAAGGACAAAAGTTGAAGTAGGACTAGGGAAACTCAGGGAGACAGTTGAGGGTATTTTGAGCGACTTATAGCTTGTGCATGAGGAGGTAAACTACATGTAAAATACACTAAGATAAAAACGCATATCCCAGTCCATAGCCCACCCCCTTTCAAGATTTTACTATCTTCCCATCAAAATATTCTCGACACCCAAAACATCGTCCTCATTTGCAACCTCGATAACTTTCCCTACCTCCGCCGTATTTCTCATCAGCTCCTTCGCCCCTGCATATAACATCCGCAGCTCGTTGTTCGTTGTTGGTGGCATATAGTACAGCAATACATATGGTGCTGCTCTCCTACCTGATGCGAGAACTAGAGGATATGAGAGCAGCACAAAGCGGGGGGTGTTATCCGGGAGCTCTTCGGATATGGTTGTGAGTGTGGTATATACTTCTCCGTCGTCCTCCGGGAGAATCTCGAGGGATTTACGGTCGATTTTATCTATGGTGTTGTTAGCGGCGAGAATATAGGGGGATGGAGGGTGTAAAGAGAGAGAGGTACAAATTACACCCTGTGGGTCCTTGCTACGGGAGGTCTGGAGCCGGAATTTCCGGAGGGCATCGCGGGTCTCGGGGGAGAAGGAGTAGAGGCGAGCTTCAGAAGCCTGGAAAAGAATATTAGCTACCATATATAGATTATGTGGTATGTACATACCATGATTTCTTATTCTATCCTATTGTACTGTAGGTAGACGTGTAGAAGCATCTGCCAGATGAGGCCCGGGGCGACAAGATGAGCAGCGGGGTTACCCAGCTCTACGCCACCCGGTGCCTCAAAGCTTTGATCACACACCCCTTAAATATACCCCCTCTCCCTCCACCCCCGAGCTCTCCCAATATACCACAGAGCCATGACCAACGAGCCAACCAAGAATGACAACACTGCTACCACAACGGGTGACACTTCCGCCGTAAGAACCCCCTCCCCCCACCTGAATAAAGGCTAAGATCTCGTAGTTAAGCGAAGACGCCCCTGGTGAACTTACGGCGGTGGTTGATGAGCTCCTCGACAGCCTAAGTACAAAGTTCGCGAGTGTGTCAAGTGAGATTTTTGAAAAGATCGAGGCGATGTCGAAGCGGCTAGATGCGATGGAGGCATCTTTGCAGCAGTCGAATACGTCAACGCCGAAATAAAGCTATAGGGATATTCTGAAGAGGTCCTTGGGAGGGGAGGGGAGGGGGTTTCTGGTAGTTGTGCTGGAGCCTGGAGTACTCTCTTTTTTCACTGCTTTTTCTTTTTGCTGGTCGAGTGTTTATGATTATCGTACCTAACTTTGGTTTCTAAGTTTCATTGACAGCGCCAGTTTTACTATACTAATACTTGGATAATTTGAGAGAGTGGAGAAGTGGACTGGTATAATGTGCATTCTGCCCTGTAGATATATATCAAACTCCATAACAGGAATAAGAATACATGAATCCAACTTTACAGTGTTTCAATGTCCTTCACCTCCGAGAAAACCCAGTGAACTAAAATCAATGCACGGGTTCTCACTCGAGTACAGGTTGAGTATAATATAACACCTTATTATAGCACATAAATACCATTCTTTCACTGTCCCACAGAAGAGTCTAGCCCATAACCCATAGCCAAAGACTCCCTCTACTAGCTATGCAAAACTCGCCCCAACGTCCCACACATCCTCACGGACCTTTCGAATAGAATTCAATGCCCTATCAGACTTGATACGTGCAGTTAACTTCCGAACGCTACCCAGCGTCTTCGGACGACCAAACCCATTTTTAAACTCATGGTTAACCTCACGTCTCAGGCTCTTGGGGCTCATAAGATAAAATATCAACCTAAGATCTACACGCTACTCCCACCAGAGTTCATCATAGGGAAACCTAACATTATCGTACTTAGCCGCAACACAATACACCCACACTGTATAGAAGAGCCTTTTCGGGAGCTCACCACCAGCAGGGAAAGTAGGCGTATCTCACATCGTAATATATGGAAGAGGGGGCTGTTGGTTTCCTGAGGGGGTGGAAATAACATGATTGATCTTTCCAACCACGAGGAGTCTACAACAAGGGCAATGATGAAATGGTCACCACGGAGTCTGAAGACTAGCAAGGAGGTGGGGAATGTCGTCGATGAGAGACTACGTCTACAATTTTCAGGTTATGACAGCGGCAAGGTCTACCCAAGCACCCTCCCCAATGTTCTTAGCTATTTGAGTGACGATTGAGGTTGTATGTTTAATGAAGACTCTGTAATAGGTGACAGAGGCGCTGATGACAGTGTTGAGATTCCTGAAAGAGGTGAAGCAGGAAAATACTTCTAGTAGTAACTCTGTTGGGAGCGTCTCTAACAAGGAAAGATTAAACTTCCCTGACTTGAGCCCCAGAGGGGTGCCTAACATGGCCTAATCTTTGATATACATCTTAATTCCATTCTAGATGTAGTTCAAAAGTTTTAATATTAATTTTATACTTCTCATGGTTATGATAATTGCTTTGGTTGCTGTGTACTTCTGGGGTTCCGGATCGCTGTGATTGCCAACAATACACCGAAATTCTCGTAATATAAATACATGCCTTCTGAAATGGTCCCTGTGTAATAATTTTTCATTATCCGTAACCTATTAATAAAGTTTACAAAATAAAGGCCCAGAAAAATAAAGAGATTCTCGTCTAAACAGAATCTCCAAAAAAAGTTTTCTATATCTATGATGTCTAAACGCACTCATAGAGGTACTTAGTAGTATAAAAGGAAATAAATGGGTAATTACCTCTATAGACGCCTGCTTCTAATACTTATTTAATTTTGAACCCTAATATCCCACTGATAGCTCACTCATGACTCAGAGAACTACGCTCGGCTTCTCTGCATGCATCCACCTCCAAACATTCTTATGTTGCTCTAACGCAACAAATGTCAAGATAGTATGCGGACCCAATCTCATAAAACTCGGAACCCACCCTCTAAAAACCCATCGCAGCCCCTCTACCTTTGTTATCTCCGTTACAAATGCCCAGATCCCGCTAGTTCCTGTCCCTGCCATAACTCTTGTCTTCACGACATCAACAGGCGAGCATATTGTAGTCGCCACCAGTCCGCTCAGCAAGCTCGCCATGAAGTGGGTTGCCATTCCGTCATTAAACATCGGCAGAAGTAGCAGGTAGGACTTGAATTGGTCGTAGGTTGCTAGCTGTGCAGCAGTCATTAGTGCAGCGCGGAGTGTGTTCGGCCATATCCCTCGGGACAATGAGCGTGGGCCTTCGTCGCGGGCCATACTTAGGAGCCCGTCGATAGCGTGCTTGTAGTTTCGCCTAAGTTGTGGGGGGGAGGCGAGGTCGGATTGCATGCGGACGTTTATTACATCTGCTGGGTTTCCGGCAGCTCCACCGACCCTAGCGTGCGTTATTATAGGGGATTTGGGAGAAGACGGGCATAGGGGCCTTACCAGCCGGATATAGAGGCAATTAGGACGAGCTTGGGGAATGAGAGTTTTTCGCCGTTAGACATAAAGTGTGCTTTGAGCTTCTCATAGACGCCAAAACGGGTAGTTGAGTAGGTAGCTATATACCGAAGATCAATACAACAGGCTAAGGTTTTGAGCGCAGGAGTTATGACCGACCTTGCCGTAATACACTTGCTGAGAGCTGTCCAGTATGCACACAATGTCAGGATGAAATCTACCCTATATGCACCGAGGCCGAATCGTATCAGGACCTAAATACTAACCCCACTATACAGTGCGAGAATTCCTGTGTTATGTTAGCCGTTGATTATTCATTATAGACTAGGAGCCTCATACCTTCTTGCCGCGCAACATTCATAAATGTCCCCAACATTGTCGACTTTGCGCCGGGGGCTTTCGCTACTGTCTGTAACCGCACCTGTAACCCCCGGGAATGAATTAGCTTTGCAATTTTTAGTCCTTTTCTCTCAGGAGCTATGTACTTTCACTAAGTCTCTACGTGCGACAAAGTTAGTGTTTATTGTATTAACCTCTTTAGAATGTCACTGGGTGGTACATACAAAGGGTGGGTAACAAATGCAGCCATACAGCTAGAGCTGCCCCCAAGCCAAAAGGGGTAAACCAACATGTGACTTGGCGTCCTCCTCTCCATGTATTTCTTGCGTTGAATAGTAGTAACTATCTACGTAATCCGTGTAATCAGAGCGGTAGTGGTAGTGGTGGTGGTGGCCCAAGAACAACTTGAATCTCGGTGAGAAGGTCAGGAGCGCACGTGAGCATTAACCGTAGCAGTTACGGGGGAAAGCACTTCCGAAACCTGGGGTGCAGGCTAAAGTATAGGGCTTAGGGTTCTAAGTGAGACAACAAGAGAGGGAGTGCTTGTTCAGGACGAGTGAGTGGCTGTGATGGCCCTTGATGCAATAGATCCCTTCTATATGTACTTATAGGTACATATATCTTGGGTAAGTGTTTGATGGGGTGGTCACAAAGGTACATGTATCGAAGGTGGGAAAGAATCTCAATACGAAAACAAATCACAATGATCTACTAGCACACTCAATTATAAGTACATACATCTTATAACATTTACTGTTATAGTTCCCACCCCACCATTCTCCGTCTTCCCTTTCCCCTCCTTTGCGGGGCTTTATGTATTCGGGCTGCTGGGATAATGTCTTGGCGCTGTCATATCACGTGAAGATTAGTAGTTAGTACAGAAAAGAAACTTCAAAGAGGGAAAAAAATTTCCGTTCAAGCATGAGCATACAATTCTTACCCCACGAGCAAAAGTCCTCCCCCTTCCCTTCCACCTCTCCTCAATTGATGCTTCTAATTCATCCCATCTTTTCTATACGTATTATAAATCATTCACTCGTTATAAAACCCGGTCTCTCCCCTTCTCCTCCAATCTAATCTCTCCCCTCACCAACTAGTGGCAATACCATAGCCTTTCTCGCTCACATAGAACCATGCTTGCGTGGGCTACCACCAAAAGAGTCCCCCGAGACATTTTACATTACAATTTACAATCAAAATCATCAGGCTCATCGCTGCTACTACCCCGGCTATGTCATTTACAACCACGATATCTCCAAAGTCGTCAATCTTCAAATTCCAATTTTAATTCCTCCAAAAAAAAAAACGTTGGTCAATCCCAGGATATAAGACGCAATTACTCTACCGCGACCCCCCCATTTGCCGCTCCACTTGCGGAAGCGCATGCTTCCATTAGCTCTAAATGCCTTCAGTACCCCTTCAGCCACCCTCCAACTTTTCGCGGAATTACACCCGTTGACCCCACAAATGTAATCATCCTCGGCACTCCCGAGCTCCACGATCACATACCAAAAAACAAAGACGAAACCCTCGCCCTATTCTCCGTATGTCTAAACTCAGGGCACCTGGTCCGTGCAAACTCGATGCTCTTAACAATGAGCACAATATTAGATAAGGACTCACCAGCGCTTCTAAACGCAATTAACCTTTTTCTACAAGCCCTGATAGAAAGAGCCGAAAAACCTAATGATCTAAAGGTATTCTTCATGTGGTATGAAGATAATATGAAGGCTCAGCTTGGTATATCCGGGAATGCGATGACATTTGCGTTGTTGCTTAAGGCGAGCCTAAAGTGTGAGCCTAAGACCGGGCAAGTGTATCTCAATGAGTATGTAAATCAATGGAGGCGTACTGGGAGTGGAATTGGAGACGTCCTAGTTGACCCGGTACTGACGAACGAAGAAGTCGTCAAGATCGCAAAGGTATCAATATCCTAAAATAACCCTCCATAATACCCGTTACTTTCGTTAAACCTAACAAGCTCTCAGATCTGCCATCTCAAAGTCACCGAACTCCACGAAAGCCACCGCGCTCTTTTTTCAACATCACTCACAGATAGAAACCTCCCAGAAATTAAATCAGTCCCCTCCCGTGGCCACGGCCTTGCAGCAATTCAGCAATCGATCCGCTCCCTAGTTGACCCTGTATTCATGCCGGAAGCCTTCTCCATCTCCGGTCAGGACAACATCGCACTACAAATTGAACGCCAGCGCCTCTTGGAAGAAGACGCATGGGAGTCTGCCCAAGAACGCTGGAAAAAGGACCACGAGACCATGTGTGCACGTGGAGTCCTAGCTGTTAACCCGTCACTTAATTCACTACTCTGGGAATGGCATCAGAGTTTCGTCCCATTGATCAATGAGGAGTTGGCACGGGTTCGAGCCGCAGAGAAAGATGAGCCCGGCGCGAGTATAGGCTCGACGGAGAGGTGTTTATATGGACCATTTTTAAGGTTGCTTCCACCTGATAAGGTCGCAGCCATTGTAATGGTAGAACTACTAAAGGTGCATAACTCATCCGCCGGAGCACTCAAGACGAGTAGGGCGGTCATGCATGTAGGAAATATGCTGGAGGCCGAGTACCTAGCACAGGAGATCCAGGATAAAGATAATAAGGAACTTTTTGCCCACGTGAGGAATAAGGAAAACTTGGGGGAGATTTTTCAGAATGATAAGGTAATGTGGAGTAAATTGATTAAAGAAGCGAGGGAGAATGCTCCTGAGGTGATCAGAGCTGAAAGGAAGATACTTCCGGAATGGCCAGTCAAGATCAAAGCAAAGGTCTGTACTTACCAGATTTCTCATATGCTGAGACCTAAGGGATTTTCTGCTAATCATGTTTACGAACTATAGCTAGGCGCAGTCTTATTAACCATGCTCCTTCACTGTGCAAAGGCCCCAGTTGGAAAACAGAACGCAAATGGTGAAAAGATCGAACTTGCGCTTCCCGCATTCTGTCACACATACCGCTATGTCAAGGGTAAAAAGATTGGCCTCATTACCCTCGACTCGCACCTACTGAAACGTCTTGGCACCGAGGACCTTAGACAAGGGTTCCTTGGTCGACTCCTCCCCATGGTTGTCGTCCCTCGAGAATGGCGATCGTGGAATGAAGGGGGCTACTACTACACGCAGTCAAAAGCAGTCCGTACCAAGACTTCTCGTGAGCAATCGGAATACGTCAGAATCGCCTCCGAAAGAGGGGACTTGAAAGATCTTTTTGCGTCACTGGATGTGCTTGGGAAGACAGCTTGGAGGATCAACAAAAGAGTTTTTGATGTGGTTATTGAGGTCTGGAATTCTGAAGAGGAATTTGGCACGATCCCGCCAGCGGCAAAAGAGACGGTTTTACCGCCAGAGCCACCGCCAAACCAAAATCCAAAAGTGAGGTATGAATGGTTGCAGAGTATAAGAATAATGCAAACAAAGGCAATGAACGATCATTCGAAGAGGTGTAGTGTAAACTTTAAGGTCGAGATCGCGAGGGCTGTAAGATTCTCCCTACCTAAACTATCCCCTACATATACCACCCGGAAATAATTACTGATACCTTAAATAGTTCATGTTTGACAAGTTCTATTTCCCCCATAACGTTGATTTCCGAGGTCGCGCCTATCCAATCCCTCCAAATCTCAACCATATCGGAGACGATCTTTCGCGAGGCCTCTTACAGTTTGATATAGGGAAGGAGCTAGGTGAGAGTGGGTTGAGATGGGTGAAGATTCATCTTGCAAATCTTTGCGGTTTCGATAAAGCCAGCTTCGATGATCGAGCAAAATTTGCTGATGAGAACATGGCAAATATCATTGACTCTGCAAACAATCCTCTTACGGTAAACCCCCCCCCCTATACCCTCATAGCAATGAAACCTTCAACCTAACAAGTAATAGGGAGAGAAATGGTGGCTTAAAGCTGAGGACCCTTGGCAGACTCTCGCAACATGCTTTGTATTAAATGATGCACTTGCGATGGAGGATCCTACTAAGTACGTCTGCCATATCCCTGTCGCCCAGGATGGCACCTGCAACGGCCTACAACATTATGCCGCCTTAGGTGGAGACATGATGGGCGCGGCACAAGTTAACCTTTTACCCGCTGAGAAACCCTCGGATGTTTACACTGGTGTGGCTGAACTGGTCCGAGCATCGGTCGTACGTGATGCCGAAAATGGCAATGAAATGGCCCAGATCCTTCAAGACAAAATCACCAGGAAGGTGGTCAAACAGACAGTCATGACAAATGTGTATGGTGTTACATTTATTGGAGCGAGAGATCAGATAGAGCATCAGCTCATGGATATAGAAGCACTGGCCGAGTACCGGTTTGGACATCCGAAGTTCTCGGTGGCAATCATGGCTGTTTACCTCGCAAATAAGGTTTTTGATTCTATCTCTACAATGTTCTTTGGAGCAAGTCAGATTCAACATTGGTTAGGGGCTTGCGCGAAACGGATCTCGCTATCTGTTTCTCCACACCAAATGGATCAAAGTTTCCAGGATGATGTAGAAACCACAGTAGAAGCCGCGCCAGAAAAGAAGAAGAATGTTTCCAAGAAGAAGGCGGAGGCGGAGGGAGATTTTGAGGGAGACGTAAAGAGAGATATGGAGGCTATTGGAGTGGCTTCACCCCGGAAGAAGAAGGATATTCATTTCATGACGAGCGTGGTCTGGACAACCCCACTAAGGCTCCCAGTCGTACAGCCGTATCGACACGATAAAGTACAACTTGTCGTAACCAACCTCCAGAACGTGTACATTACCGACCCCTCCGTCATCGATGAGATCAATGCAAGGAAGCAGATGATGGCGTTTCCACCGAACTTCATTCACTCCCTTGATGCAACCCACATGCTCATGAGTGCAAAGAAGTGTTATGACGAGGGGTTAACATTTGCAAGTGTTCATGACTCTTTTTGGACGCACCCGTCAGATGTTGACACGCTGAACCGGATTCTACGAGAGGCTTTTATTGACCTCCACTCAGGCGAAGTTATGAAGCATCTTAAGAGCGAATTCGAGGTCCGATACGAAGGCTATAAGTACCTTGCATCGATGCACCCTGATAGCCCCATCTCGGCTGCTGTAAAAGAGCTCCGAGAAGAGTACTGTAAAAATATACTAAAGAAGAGGGGATCCGGGAAGAAAGCAACGCTTACAATGCTGGAGGATCTCCAATGGGAGAGACGCAGAGATCAACTTCTCAAAAGTAAAAATGAAGAGGAGAGGAATATTGGGAAGGCGATGATCACCCCTAGTGTTCTTGTTGAACGAATGGGTGGGCTCGAAGCACTTACTGAGGAACAACCTGAAGAGGTTAAACAAGAACACCCAGAGGGAAGTGACCATGATCTGGAGGCAGATATACTTAGCCCTACCTTGGGTGATGGTGAAATGTACATTCCCGATGCTCCTCAAGCGACAATTTTTGCGGCAGAGCACGAAGAAACAGCAAAAGAAAGCCCTAAAAAGAAGGCACCTGCACCAATTTATACTCGTGTTTGGATGCCATTGGTATTCCCAGAGCTACCACCTAAGGTGAGCTTCATAGCACCCTACCTATTGCTATTTAGTGGGCACTAAACTAATCTAAAATTCTTCATATAGGGTGATTTTAAAGTAGAGGATCTCAAGCAAAGTCAGTATTTCTTTTCGTAAGAGGAATCGGGTCTTGAGTGTTTCCCACCTTTTTCAATGTTGCCTTTGGGTCTCGGGACAACTTTCTTCTCATGTATATTCTACTTTTATTTCTACTTTATCTCGCAACTCAGCATCCATTGAGTCAGGACAGAGTATAAAACTCTTTGATTACATGGTATCTTTACCATTCTTATAGTGTATTTCTGGTGGCTATCTTTTCTGTTTTTTCCTGTATGATATGATACTTGGTGTATACTGGTAAAGGATGTCGAAATTTCTTGTTTATTATTTCTTTTGCAGGGGATCATGCTATATAAATGCCTATAGATGTAGATATATAGCAATTATTTCATAATATCTTATGCCCAAAAAAAACTAGCTAGATAGCGGCCTTTATTGTCTCGAAGCCGATACTTCGCATGCACAGTAGGTTTCAAGTTCACTACCTACGTACCATAGTTAATTATTATTCACGGGTATCGTACATAACCAACAATAAAATGAAGAGATTAGATGAGGACGTATATATAGCGATTAATCAGCAGTCAAGACTTCAGCCTATAAATTGATGTAATACAAGGCTTCACTCACTAAATGCAGCACAAGGAACCTGGTTATATCATAAGACATCACTCGAGTATACAAAGCCAAGCATTTCCAATACGACTAAGGCAGGGATTACTTTTGGATTCTTTCACGCGACTCCACATCTCACGTCACTTGCCACGCTCTCACTATGGCACCTTCGTCAAGATGCCACATCTCCATAAATAAGTCATTCGAGAAGACGATCTTGTCACACCCTTTTAATCATCGAGTTGACTTTGCCCTCCCGACAGATCTGTACCAGCGTATTTCGAGTAACTTAAGTTCCTGCCCTGCCTTAGAGAAGTCGCTGCGTTATTGGAGACTATGTATACCATTGTTGGTAATTATAGAAACAGGGTTCTTAACGAAATATATTAAGACTGGTTCGTGTCAATTTGAGCTTCTAGGTATTCGTTTGCGGGTTCTAGGTAAAATTAATATAGAGTGATAGGCAATGTGGTAATGCTCTCGCAAGGCCGAATAGATGTTGATAACATCTACTCTCTCAACGATGGGTTGCTCCGTCTCTCTCTTCACAAGGAGACATATGAGAAAGCAGGTTTAGTAGGCCAACATACTCGTTTTGGTAACGCTACTGGTAAAAATAAGCAGAACCGCTATTGTACGTACCCTTCCTCTATATAAAACTAAAATTATTAGCTAAGTATAGACATAAAACAGTGGTTGAAATAAACCTCCGAGATCCTGCCATTCTCCATGGGAAAAATAATTTTGAACGCATCACCTGGAGCTTCACTAACGTCTTGAAAGAACCTGTTAACTTCCTATTCTGTGACCTCAATCAAAACAAGATTTCCTCCCAGTCACCATGTCCGATCCTCGAAGCTTTCTCAACCTTGTCGCGTGAGATACAGACCCCACAGATTATCTCACAACAGATATTAGTTCCGAATTTCTTCCCACCTGTAGGCTCAAGAATTACTGGTGGCGGGAAATCCCAAGAGGCGGAGTACCAGCGTGAGGTGTGGCGCGAATGGGCGCTACATGTCCACGAATGGCTCGCATTGACTCTGCTAGGTCCTGCAGACCGGATCAAAGGGAATGATAGTGTTGACCCCTATTTATCAACTTATTCAGTTGATCAAGATGACCTCAGAGGGGGTGAGGAAGGTATAACAAGGTTGACGTTCCGAGGAATGATTCCGGCGCCGTGGATCAGTGAGATTTGGAAAGTTATTTGGTAAGTATTATCCCGTTTGTTTTCATTACCAATACTCACGGAAATTTGGTGAACAGCTGCACGCTATCTTCTTCTACTGGGATAGTAAAGGTATGGGCAGCGCTATCTGTACATGGGTTTGAGAATTCTCCGATCAGTTGGAGTAACTCGGCACATGGGTCGTTAACTGGTGGTGAGAATGGGTTTACAATTTTAAGATTACCTATGAGTGAGGAGGATGAGGGGGTTGGAGATGAGACATATATGATTTATAAGGTTCTGGGGAGTCAGGATGAATATTCATGAGGTGATTCTCCCGGTCCCAGCTAATAAATGACCAATCGATTTTGATCGACCATTCCCAGTCTACCACACACTTATGGGATGCCGCTTCACCGAGACCAGGCGAGCCATCCTACAAAGAGACCAAGACTCTCACCCTTGAGAACCCACTGTACCCGGAAGAGGAAGACAAGTAGATGTTAAGAGCGCTGTTATAGAATGAGTGTTTCAGGGAAAAGAAGAAAGCTGTAAAGGAGAGGGGAGGAGAAGACGAAGACGAAAATAAACTAGAAAATAACATGGGCTAGAAAGGCTTGTGGAAGGACATCAGGGAAGGAGAGCAGGAGTCGTTATATCTCATTTTTATTCTTATCCTTATTAAGTATATTTGTCTGGATACCTTTAGGACATGCAGACCTGAGGTGGTGTGAGATTGGTAGTGTTTGCGAGCATCTCGGATAGAGTATGGAGTGCGAGTACCATAGCCTCAGAGCTACATGTACTATTGAAGTAAAAGGTGCTGAATCGATTGTCTAAAAGAGATAGAGAGATATGACGATATATGCTCCAGCAAAAAGAAACCCTAAACCCTTATATGGGCTGCCTGCTCAAACGTAGCAAGTAGAGGTACACGTGGCTCATATATGAAACAGTACGTCGGCTATCAACAACTATGATAACAATTCTTCTGAGGATATTCCATGCTTTTGCCAATATTCTATGTATGTCTTCGGTCAAACACCTAAACACACCAAAATCAAGGTTTTTCACAATGTTACAGAGGATGTATTTATGCTTCAAATTTTGTAATTTTAATAGAATTGAAGGATATACTAGTGAAGATTCTATACCCAAAGAAATAACCATATGCATAGTATATGAGAGTATTAGTGTAGATTAGAAATAAAGTAGGTCATGAATTCAACCAAAAAATGCTAAGACCCTATACAAATCCTGGGTCTTGGCGCTTTTTTTTGAGATTCACCCCACAAGAACCCCTAGGAACTAGACTATAATGGGTAGACTTTTTATATAACTCTATAAAATGATTTTAAATATGATTAGGTTTTATCATACAGAATTATATGGGAATCCCTTAAGTGGTGTACTTGAAAAAGTAGTTACAATATGGCTATTTTTGGTGTGGTTTTGGGTTTGACCGAGGACATATGTCACGGCGCTGTAGATACCAGCAGAGCCTCAAATACCTAAACACTCCCTAAAGGAAAAAAAACCACCACAACTACAACCACAACCACTGTAAACAATACTTACCATGGTCTCCCTCCTCTGTAACCCTCTCGCCACAGCTGACCAGCTCGCCTCCTCCCCCAGTCGCGCTGATGGAATCTCCACTGACCTCGAGGCCACCCTCCGATGGGCCGGATGTACACTGATCCAATCCTCAGGCGTACTTCTCCAACTGTTGGTTTCCCATCTAAAGAAACCTAAAATACACTAACCACACAATCTTCAGGCCCCAAAAATCAATAGCAACCTCCATAATCCTCTTCCAACGCTTCTATCTCCTCTCCTCTCTCCGTGCTTACCCCCTCCTCCCTACCATCCACGGTGCGCTATACCTCTCCACAAAACTGACCGAGCACCCAACGAAGCCGCGGGACATAATTAATGTAACTACTTACCTCCTCCATGCTCCCTCCCCGTCCCCCATATCCCCGCACCAGCCTGCTAGACCAACGCCAGAAAACTACTACGTGAGTGAGACAATGTACTACAAACACCGAGAACAGCTGCTCGCGGCCGAAACCCACATTCTCCGCGCGACGGGCTTTCAAACGGCGGTTTCTCTACCGTATACGCTGGTTATCAATTACTTGCAGTCACTCGACGCTTTATCGCCGGTAGTAGTTAAACGCGCGTTCGGGTACTTAACTGACGCGTTGTTGTCGCCATCGCTGCTGTATTTAACGCATCAACCGAATGCATTGGCAGTGGCAGCGGCGTATTTAGCCGCGAGAGAGTGTGAGGTGAAGCTTCCAGCAGGGTGGTGGGAAGTATTTGATGTTGAGCGAGAGGAGCTAGGCTTTCTAGTTGTGGGGATGAAGGGGGTGACAGAATTTGTTGAGATGCAAGTAAAGCTGTGGAGGAGAGAAGGGGGACTGTGGGGGGTAGAGGGGGTAGAGATGGCGCTAGAGAGGAGGAGGGTACTAGATGAGGCTATGGAAATATAAGAAATGAGTATGTAGTTTGGGAGTCATATCCGCTGTATAGAGGTAAACTGGCGTTTTGTTTTGGTCACCTATTTGTACAATTACTATCACGCATTTCGGTGCTCTCACCACAACCCATAAGACACATCATATTAATTGAAGAACTTTAATTACTCCACAAAATTGAATTGTATATTTTTTTCCCAACCACTTGTGCCTATCATGATGTTATACTCACTTACAAAACCCATGGGATCATAGCACTCTTCTTCTTGTAAGCATCCCCAAACTCCTTCCTGTACCTCCTCTCCTTCTTTTGAGCCCATTTCAGCATAGTAATTCCACCTACGATGGTAAATAGCCCCGCAGACCAGTTCCCCCCGGACAAAATCCACACCGCAGTCCAGCTTAGAACCTCAAAGCTGTAGTTCGGACATGTAACAGCACTAAATCCATATCCCTTCGGAATAGCCCTTTTTGTAGATCCAGCAGGACGGAGTGACCGCAGTGTCATGTGGGTTGTAAAATTTGAAACTTGCGCAAATACCCACAACGCAACACCACCGTAGAGAACAGCAGGATTATTCTCAGGTAAGAATGCACTCGGCCACCAAGAGGCAGCGGTAGTTGCAGTGGGCATGTAAAGGAACAGTGACATGTAAAGACCACAAAGGACCCAGTAGTGCGCAGAGTTACGGAAGACATAACTAAATGGCATAGTATTTGCCGAGAAACGATGGACGAACAGAGTTTCAAGCTCGCGCTTGACAAAGTTCAGGGTGATGAGTGTGCACAGGATCGCCTGCATCTGTGTCGGCGGAGGGATAACATCTGCAGTGGGGAAATACGGTATATGCGAGAGTGGATTAAGAGGTGATTTAGAGTATATGTAGGGGCGGAGGAAGAAGTAGGCTAGAGGGTGCATGGCGAGAGGGCCAAGGTATTCGATTATGAAGACTGTACGCCAGCCGATTTGAGGACCTTGGACGGACATTAGTACATCATGCAATGAAGATGGGGGCCTAGAAGAGACATACCTAGATCCTTGACAAAGACCATACTACCCTCCCGTAGACCGAGTTCTTCTACCATTACATCTTTCCCGGAATCCTTCCTGACAGTGACAACAGAGCCATCGCTACCCTTTGTGAGTCTGAGACGGTCCCGGGAGAGACCGGTGGTTGCAGATAGACGTGTATAGAGTGTTTCAGTGGTGCAGGTTGCGAGATCAATATCGATTGTTGAGGGGAGCTTCTTGATGGGACGGCCTAGATATTAACGGGAGTATTAGTTAGGCTAGAGTTCTTGCAATTGGGAAGGTAAACGTACCCCGAGGTTGTAGCTGAAGTGAGATCATTAAAACCGATGATGAGTGACGGCTAATAAAGGATTGATTTTTTAAATCCTAATCTAGAGGGGATAGCTTCGCGGTCTTATATTACAAGAACAAAGCCCAGGAAAGGAAGATCCAGAGCGGTAGCTGCAGCCTTTTTCCCCCTTCCTTGGCGTAGATACCGTGTCTGTTGTTGTTGGGACCTCGGCTGACGTATATGGCATGGCATAGATCACTCAACAACTTTCACTCAGTGTAATGTGTAGAGACTGATAGTATAACCAGAACACTTAATCACTCCGACAGAACGATTCTATATATAACCGCGACCGACTACACGACCGGAAGTGTAAGATCCCTACATTGTATCATTCATGACTAGTCACTCGTAATAGCTACCCGCAAAAATTATAAACACCACCCAACTAATCAATACATGTAATCTTAAGAACTACAAATCCAAGTATTCTTCCAACCCACCTACAAAAGACCGACCTCGGTGTACTTGTCCATAAAAAAAGTTTGGCTTCAGGATATTCTTATTTTTTTATCAAGCGATTTTATTTTTTCTGGGTACAAAATCTGGTATTTGGTTCTAAACTACAGTATGAAAAAACAGGGTGAATCTACTGCCATAGCACTACGGAATTTAGCCGCAAATACCGAATTAAATCAGTAATTGAGGTATATTATTGTACAAATACCGTATTTCTCCCATATCGCTAGCGTATTGGCGGGAGCACCGTACTGATCCATAAATATGTATCATAGGGGGATAAAAATCCGTCTTGATAATATCTTTTTTTTTTCTTTTTTTTAAGTCAAATCATTATTGATTTCTGGGTACAAAATGTGGCATGCAGTTATAAACTATGGCCTGATAATATCTTCCTCCACAACAATATATAGATTAATTCTACTCAGGCGTTAATCAATAATTGAGAATTATCGCAACTTCGCAACACCAAAACCGCCTAGGACCTAAGGCCAAAGCTAAATAATATTTATCTAGGGTATCTGTTGAAATTCTATCATATACTTATTCCAGCGGCTTTGTTGCCTTCGTTGTTATCATTTTGTTGCCCACGATTTTCGATGGTTGCGGTCTCGTTCTCAATTATTAACACTTGGGTATAGTAGCACTTAACCTTCTAGACAAACATTCTCACTCATAATCTCCGCTTGCTTATCCAGACAGATTCTATTACTATATACTAGTTGTATATGTATGGAGTAATATGAAGTCTTGTCATGGTGTGATCTAGCGCGGGTGGTGTGTGACAGCAACCATTATAAGCCTACCTAGGTCTAGAGACTCGACATTAACTATTACCGCTTACCCAGAGAAGAAGCTAGGAATATTAGAGCATACTCAACCTAACTTTAGATTTATTTTGGATGTAGCTATTAGTGTGTGCACACGTAGATTTTTAACCGTGCCGTATATGACTAAGTGTTGCTGCGATTGGCTAGAGTAGAAGCTATACGCGCTTCACGTCCAATCACTCGATATGCAATCATTGGAATCTGTTGGGATATAGCTACCTAATTAGGTATAGCGTGGATATCTAAGTAGGTATTGCTGTGGTGACGTCTATATATTATGGAGGGCTTGGGATAGGGTTTCTTTAGGGCTTTTATGGTATCGTCGATTGATCTATAGATATATATATATATGGGGTATGAAAGTGCTTCTCTAGAGACTCTCCTAGTCTGCTAAGTTGCTGAGATACTCCAATCAACTCCATAACTTCTTCAGTATCGACTTCACGATAGGCCGCTCTGTTTGAGGCCTATAGGATTTCGTGGTAGTTATAGAATAGAAATATTGAAGCTCCATATACAAAGCCCTCAAGGATTCCGCTCAGAGCTCAGTAGGAGCACCTATTTTGCCTAAGTCTAACCTGAGCCCGGGGTGATCTCTTAGTGGCATGTATTATTTGAACATGTTGTTTTTATCTTGCAGATATTGCGCCGGGTTATACTCTTCTACGCACTTAATTTTAGGTGCTCTTTGAATCTTTGTTTGGCAATGGTTGTATATGTAGTTTACCCTTTGCTTAAGCCATAAGCACATAGGCCTTTTTTTAAATTAAGAGAATGTGGTTGGATTTCTTACCGGAAAAGACCTATGAAAAGAATTAAAAGGTCTGACTATCTCATACGCCGAGTTTGTATACTTATCACTACTCCCATGTGTTTTATATAGATAATTTTTTCTATGGAATTATTTTTCTTATGACGGTTATTTTATGGCACAAATCTTTAGGGTGGGCCTATAATTTCCCAAGAGCTCTCAAGAGTTCGGTCGCCATTTATTTCTTGGTAGTTCTATCTTTGGGATAGATTATACCCTGCATATCCGGCAGCGTACATGTTCCTAGTCACAAAAGACTGGCGGCTGTACCGTATTCGCGGAACGTGGAGGCTATTGTGCATGAATAAACATCAGTAGCCCGACAATTTTTATGTGTAGATCACTAGACGCGCCATCAGGTGATACGCATGTTGTGGCCTGGCCATTTGGAACAGCATCATGCACTCCGTAATGTCTTTAGATGGTATGCTTAGCCTGCGTAAACAATTTTTTATGTAATGGGGTTTCAATCTCTCAAGCTGACACGGTTTTGTTCGCCTTTACGAATAAAGTATATTATGTGGTCACAGGCTGGTTATGGGATCGTAATGCTAGCTGGGATTGGGTTGCCCGTGATGCGGTGTGGGGAAGGGCCGGAAAGATCCGATATCAGTCTTCTTGCAAGCAAGGGATTGCGTGTGGGACTATTCCCGAGTAAGTCAAACAAGAAGCCTAGGATAAGCTCGATGGATAGTAAGAGAAGTGCCAGTTCAGACTTGAGCTCGGGGTGCGTATGTGTGCACTGTCTGTACAAGGCACCAGGAGTATTTCCCCGCCAGTATTTTAGCATGCCAAGCGTTGTAAAAGCTCTCTCCCGTCTTCCGAGTTCAGTTAGTCAAGTTCGCTTGTTTATATTCGCCATGGAGGCCGATGATGAATGGGTTCGGTAATCCAGTAAGCACAGGAGGGGCTCCTCGCGCCGCCAAACTACTCAAACGCCACACTCCACTCCATTCTCATTCCTTCAACTACTTCTTGACAATCTCTTCAGCAGGCATCGCTTCGTCACTCTCTCGTACGGCGTGCTTTTCTCCTCTCAAAGGTATGTGAAAGAAATAAATAATTCATGCCACTGTGGTGTGCTTGTTCGTCCCGTGTTGCCAATCACGCAGCCATTCCCTCTCCACACCCCAAAACGTTCAGTCCCAACGGGAGTCCGTGCCTCCAACTCTCGTACACCACCCTTGCCAGCTTTGCCTTATCCATCCTTCAGTAAACCAGTCAATCGACCAATCCCCCCAGTCACCCCTTGTCCCGTCCCTCCTCTGCCCATTGATTGCCTACCAGAGGACTCACATAAACCCACCCGTTCAAATCTCAATCTGCAGCCCTCCTTTCCTTTTCTATTGTCCACTTGGACACATATATGCAGACAGCTCTGTCCTAGTCGAGTCTTTCTCTGACCGTATCTGATTAGCCCACCCCTCTCCTTAGCTCCGCGAACCCAGCCCTGCCCCTCCACCAATCGACATTGCGCTCAATTCAATTGGCATGAAATAAAAACCATAGACGTCCCCCGTCCATCCCACAAAAGAAAGAATACACACCCTCCCTACTAACGATCTCTTACGCTTCCTACCTTTCGTTGTGATCCTTCCTTTCCTTCCTGCCATCGACTCTCCCTTCATCGCCTCTCCCTAAATTATCATCATCCCCTCAGCAATAGCGCTCTAACGCAGTATAGACATCGCCAGGTCGTCCGCCCAACAAGACTTGAGCGGTGATCTCACAAAAAGCTAGCAAACAGAGCTAGCAGTTCATCTATCACTATAACCATTTAGTCCCTCCTTGATTGTATTTTGTTGGTTCAATCATCTTCAGAATACGGCGTGCTACGAGGCGAAAGAGGTACATACATAACTCAGAACGAAGGATCCAACCACCGCTTTACGAATCTATTTTTTCTTCAGTTTTTTTTTTTGGATAACACACCATCAGTCCTATACCGTTATTCCCTGGCTCTGTTTGATCCACCTTACCAAATAACGACCTTGAACGTATCACACGATTGAATTTGAATAGTACTTCTTTTTTGGTATGCAAGTTTTTTTTACTCGCACTTAATTATATTTGAAACTATTTCTGATAAAGAACTTGAGGCTTTGCTTGCCATATTTAGCTTTCATTAGATCTCGGTACCCCTTACCGGTTCTCTTGAGTTTGGTCATCTATTTCGTGTCGTCATATTTATAGTCATCTCTCTTTCCTCGAGGTAATCAATCCCCCTTTCTGCTCACCATACAGCCCCACCG
Source organism: Verpa conica (assembly GCA_033030425.1). Lineage (NCBI taxonomy): Eukaryota > Fungi > Ascomycota > Pezizomycetes > Pezizales > Morchellaceae > Verpa > Verpa conica. Next base: position 646,526 of record JAUFSD010000003.1, read on the forward strand.
CTCTAGCAAATGCAGGCCGGGATGAGTGAACTTTCGCCTAGGATCAATCGAATGCTTCCAAGATACCATTGTGTCCTTATCTGCCACTTGAAGGGCTTTTATCACCGGATTGCGCTTACTAACTTACCCATACTTATTAGTAACTGCCTAGCTATCTACCGTCGCTATGGAACAACAGCAGAACAATAACCTACAGCCTACGGGGCCGGGGGGTCGTAGGCTTCACATTGCACATAGAAGGTCTCCTTCAGAGTTGACCCCTTTGATGAGTATGTCAACTTTTCTTTAGAATCAAGGGCAAATTACTATACAAGCTGCCCATATTTCATTCCATTCCAAAGGAGTAGGGAGGAGAGTGGATCCATATATCAAGTAGTATGCTTACAGAGTTTAGTGGAGCAATTGGCCCTCCAGCAACAGATTGAAATGCTCCAAGCTCAGCAGCAACAAATGATTTCAGCCCACCAGCAGTATGCAAACATGGGGCTACTTCCGCCTGGACAGGCACACCTACAACCGGGGACGTTTAACCCGATCCAACACCAGCTTCCAAACATCTCACCGCAACAGCAACAGGGTGGTTTTCAATTTCCTCAGCATCAGCAAGGCTCTGCTCCCCAAGGTGCCCCCACTCAACCATCTGCACACAGGCGGAATCAGTCTGCTATGCCAGGCATGGGTGCTGGTGGCGGTGGACCTCCTCCTGCTCCTTCATCTGGGGCTGCTGGGGCTTTTGGCGAATTCTCCTTGAACCACTCTAACTCGACCGGTAGTGGTAGCGGTGCTGCACCCCAGCGTCGACCATCAGGTGGACCGGGGCAAGGGGGTGCCAACAGCGGACACCAGCGTAGACACTCACTCGCGCTTCCTGAAGCCATCCAAGCCGCCCAACTAGCGCAAGCTCAAAGGCAACAAAGTGGCTTTCAGTTCCCTGCCCCTGGAGCCGCGACCGGTGACGGCTCTAGTTCAACAACAGGAACAAGCTCTTTAAACAACGCTACATCTACTGGAGAGGCTTCTAGCCCTGCGGTCTCTAGCAACCAAGCCCCTGTAGCTACGGTGCCAGCTCCAGCAATCAATAAACCTACAAGTCTTGCTCCTCCTAGACCCGGAAGAGGTGGGCATGGAAGGACTCAAAGTCTTGTTGTTGGAATGAATGGTAGAAGTCCTGTTGGTGGTAACCGTATTGGTGGATTCCAGTTCCCTCCGCCCATGGCTACAAGTGATGCTGGCGCAGGTGTAGCTACTACAGGGCAGCAGGGAGGAAGCCAGCAGCAAGGTGGTAATGTAGAACGTCGTGGCAGCAACTCTGGCTTCCAAGGCCATAATCGTCAAGGGTCTAGAAACTATGAGGGCAACTGGCGTAACCAGAACCAGAACCAGCAACAAGGTCATCAACCTAATGCCTCGGTCGATCTTCAGAACCTTAGCCAAAACATGGGACAACTCAATCCTGGTTTTCAACCTGGCCATCGTTCTAGGACTTCTATTGGGGCGTTCCAGTTCCCTACCCAACCAGGTCTCATGATTCCTGGACCTGGAGGCCAGAGTATCTTCATTAACCCTGCTACAGGCCAACCTCTTCTCAATGCAGGCTTGCTGCAACAGCAAACACTTACCCAGCTTCAGATGCAGCAGGCGGCATTGAATGCTCAGACTATGGGCCTTGGGCAAATGGGCCAGGTCGGGAACCAGAATTTAACTAATCAGCAACAACAGAGGAAGACATTATTTACTCCTTATCTTCCTCAGGCCAATCTGCCGGCTCTTTTGAGTAATGGGCAATTAGTATCTGGTATTTTGAGGGTCAACAAAAAAAACAGAAGTGATGCGTATGTCTCTACTCAAGATGGACTCCTGGATGCCGATATCTTTATTTGTGGAAGTAAAGACAGGAACCGGGCTCTGGAGGGTGATCTTGTTGCTGTTGAGCTCCTTGATGTTGATGAGGTTTGGGGCCAGAAACGTGAGAAAGAAGAGAAAAAGAAGCGCAAGGATATTAGCGACACCAGAGGAGGTCCTGGATCAAACGCCTCTACCAGCGCTACAGCCGATTCTGGTACTAATGCAGATGGTGCTCAAGAGCAGACCGGGGGCATCAAAAGGCGAGGCAGTCTTCGTCAGCGGCCTACCCAGAAGAAGAACGATGATGTTGAGGTTGAGGGCCAAAGTCTGCTGTTGGTTGAAGAGGAGGAGGTCAGCGACGAACAGAAGCCCTTATTTGCTGGCCACATTGTTGCCGTTATTGAGCGAGTTGCTGGTCAAATGTTTTCTGGGTGTGTTTTTTTGCCTGATATGATAATACACATAGTTTTATTTTAGCTAACATAATTTTCTCTCTAGAACCCTTGGTTTGTTACGTCCAAGCAGTCAAGCAACTAAGGAGAAACAGGAGGCCGAGCGTGCAGCTCGTGAAGGCCACTCTGGAAGACCGTCCCAGCCTGAAAGATCGCAAGACAAACCTAAGATTGTCTGGTTTAAGCCAACGGACAAGAGGGTTCCTCTGATTGCCATCCCCACTGAGCAAGCTCCGCGTGACTTTGTCGAGAACCACCAAGCCTATGCCAACCGTATCTTTGTTGCTTGTATCAAGCGTTGGCCGATTACATCTCTTCATCCTTTTGGTACTCTTTTCGAACAACTAGGGGAGATGGGAGATATGAAGGTTGAAACCGATGCTCTCCTCCGTGACAACAACTTTGGGCCAGATGATTTTTCCGATGCTGTAGTTCGCAACGTTGGCTTCGAGAATTGGACAGTTGACGGAGAGGCCGAAGAAGTGATATCTGCTCGTAAAGACTTTAGGGACCTAAAAACCTTTAGTATCAACGCTAAAGGCACTGATGCTATCAGCCATGCGTTCCATATCAAGAATGTGTCGGAAGGAATTTGGGAAATTGGTGTTCATATTTCAGATGTTTCGTACTTTGTCAAGCCCAACTCCTTGGTAGACAGAGAAGCAAAAAAGCGAGGCACTGGGGTTGAACTGATCAACCGATCGGTTCCCTTGCTACCAGCAAAATTAGCTGACGAGCTTGCCTCGTTGAAGGAGGGCCAGGGCAGGTTTACCTATAGTGTTGTCTTTCAGGTTAATGTGGACGATGGGAGGGTCATTGAGGAGGAGACTTGGGTTGGAAAGGCTATCGTAAAAAATGACGCTAATTTCGGATATGGGGACGTTGATGATATTATTTCTGGCCCTGGTGGGGAAAGTGTGGCAGCAGACTACAAAGAAGAGATTACCCTTCTTCATGTAAGTATCAGCCAGGTCTGACTACTCTAAATTTGAACTGACGCTTTCTAGGAAATTACGAGAAAGCTCCGCCAACAACGTTACAACGCTGAAAACATAGAGATTCCCGCCATGCGTTTAGTATCTTTGCTTGATGACGAGAACATCCCGGTCGAAGATAATATCTTCCACTCTCGCCCCTCATATGAAGTCCTCGAGGAGCTTTTTGTCAAGACAAACGCGGTTGTTGCCCAAAAAATCGCTGCTGGACTTCCTGAAAAGGCTTTATTGCGTCGTCACTCTCGCCCAAATCAACGCCGCCTTGATAACTTTGGAGAGCGCATGAACCGTCTTGATCATAATATCGACATTACTAGTAGTGCAGCCCTTCAAACAAGCTTGTTCCGCCTCCAAGATCCTGTCGTACGAATGGTTTGTTTATCCCGCTCCGCATGTGTTGATTTCGTGATACTAATCTGTAATAGGGTATGGAGACTCTCCTCATCAAAGGAATGCAACGTGCCAAGTACTTTGTTGGTGGTAAATTGCCAGCTGAAGTGCATGGCCACTACCTTTACAATCTTCCACTATATACCCATTTCACTAGCCCAATTCGCCGCTATACCGATATCATCGTGCAACGTCAGTTGGAAGCTGTCCTGTCTGAGGGCGCCATTGAGTTTACTGAGGACACTGAGTCACTTGCCAAGACAGCAGAGCAGTGCAATGTTAAGAAAGATTCGGCGAAGAATGCACAGGAGCAAAGCATCCATATTGAGCTTTGCCGCTCTGTCGATAAACGTCGACAGGAACAGGGCGGCGAGCTAATTTGTGAGGCTATCGTTATCAACGTCTATGAGTCCGCTTTCGATGTCCTCATTCCCGAATATGGTTTCGAGAAACGTGTGCACTGTGATCAGCTTCCACTGAAGAAGGCGGAATTCGATAAGTCCAGCCGTGTTTTGGAGCTGTATTGGGAGAAGGGTGTTCAGTCAAACGTATATATTCCGGAGGATGAACGGCCAAAAGGTGGTGCTGCTCTTCGCGCAGCTAATGCTGCAGCTGCGGCGAAGGCGGAGGCTGCAGCGGTTAAAGCAGCCCAAGAACAAGAGGAGATACAGCGCAAGATGATGGAGATTTCTTCTTTATCAATCAATGACCAGGATGCATTGTTCGATGACGACGATGCTGAAGAAGAGGAGGAGGAGGAGGGGGAGGAGGAGGAAGACCCTGAACCTGTCCATGAGCAGTCAACTTTGGCGCCACCCCAGTCAAGCACTCGACCTACTCAAAGTATGCCTGGTTCGCCCACAAAACCTACTTCACAAACCCCTCACCGAACTCGCTCTGACCCTAAGATGTCCGTCACTCCTATTGGTGGTGACAAAGCGGACGATGCAGAAGCCTCCAACAAGGATAAATACTTACATATGTTCACCTTGCGTGAAGAGAAGAGTGATTATATTCAGGAAGTTCGAGAATTGACCAGGGTGCCCGTATTTTTAAAGACGGAATTGAGCAAGAGTCCTCCGTACGCTTCACCTCCAACATAATCAATCCAATATAGGAAAACTGCTAACAGTGTCTTTGCACAGATGCTTGACAATCCGGTCGTTGAACCCTTACGCTCTGTAAGACAGTTCAATTGGGGTAATATATTCAACATATCAGCATAATGAACTATATGCAGATATTGTGTGTGCGTATTGGGGGGGGTCTGGAATAGTTGTACCAATGGATGGCGGTATCGATAGTCCTTGATTTGAATCAATTGGTTGTCTCTTTTGCGTAGTATGTTACTCGGAAGACTGGGTCCTAATCTATCTCTATGGAGATTGGCCAGTTAATTACAAATTTCTTGACTTATTTTCAACAAGTCTGGGTGATATTTTCGTTTTATTTTTCATTTTTTTCAGTAATATTTTTATGCGAATGAAGTATGAAGGTATAAACGAGTAGGATTTTAGGGGAAATGCCTACGGGAGTAGGTTTCGTACCTCTAGCTCTCTTTCGTTCTTATCTAGGGAAGGGCTAAGATGAGAGATTATGCATTATTCAAGTTGGTGTTCAGGGTTTACTCGGTCTCCCTAGGCATTTAGGGTAGATATCTAGGGGTCGAATATTTTCCAAGGGATTGTAAGGTGCCTGAGGGTGGAGAAGGTACTATGTATTAAATTGAGAAGAGCCCTTTCTGTAGACTTGTTAAAGTATTTTAATGGTTCTTGCCTTGTTGAGCTCTTGATAACTACGGATTCCGCTATAGCGCTAGAGGATAAATGCGTGACTCTGAGATATTGTCCTCTTGATGAGTGCTTTGTAGTGACTACTCCTTTAGGTAGTTGCTAGTTTGCATAATAAAGTGAACTTTCTCGGGCATCTAGGAGTACATATTACTTAGTTAAGCGGGCCCCCAGGGGTCTTGGAGTTACTAAGAGTAATTATGTAGGCCAATAGGTTTATATTGGGCACTAGATCTGGCATCAGAAAAAAAGGGGATATTAACACTCTGGGGGAGATGGGAGCCAGAGGAGTGGGGTTTTTGGTCTCCCTGTCATTAGTGTAACAGGTTTGCGTTGAGTATCCTAGCAGTCACTTTTATGAATAGGGCCTTGTAAATGGTGTGTGCGTTGTGAAGAGTGAAGTTATTCAAGTAGTGTGTACCTTGAATCGTCTGGAGGAGAACGGGAGTAAGCTAGTAGGATAATAGGTTCCCATGGGAGTCATCCCCTCTTTTTCTCTAGTGTTAGTATATCTAGATTTAGATTTATCGGAACATTTAGTACCCAAGTTGCTGGGTTTTGCCATCCAATCACGGCACTTTGTATTACACCTTCTCGCTAGGGCGATGCGTGTATTTGGAATATGCTATGCTGATCAACAGAAAGCACGTGCCATGTAACACACGATACTAGGGCTCATTTTTTTCTTTCAGAGAAATAGCCTTGTTGTGATTCTATAGATGTATCATCTCACAAACTATAGATAACAATAACTGCATATCATTTAGAGAATAGTATAATTTTCATCCTGCATGTGTCCCTCGGCGACAAGTACAAGATTTTATTTCTGGAGGTATTGAGGGACATCCTGTAGATTGGGTCATGTATTAACAGCTCCTGCGGGCCTAAACAATGGCATACTATTGACTGAAATAGCCGCTCCCTAAGTGAGGGTATATCGAGAACTCCATTCAAGATATGTCTCTAATCTATCGGTGCTTAGAAGAATGTTGGGGGCGACACTTTTTATTTAAGCTCGCTGGGGAGTCGTCATTGCTGCTTACTATTTTGGGGGTTGTCGGTTAAAGACCTTGACGCCGGGGGTCCGCGCGCCTATCATGGCCTAAGAAGGCAACCAACAAGCTCAGGAACCAACCTTCTTACCCTTGTCCTGCAGCAGATCCGACGCCTACCCAGTTTCATTTTTGACGTCTACCCCGTGGCGTTCGTTGCCCGTCAACGTTATTGCAACCTAAGCTTCACTTGCAAGCAACCTCCTCATGTGTCCTCAAACACAGTTCAGACGTTTGCACCAACCATGTTGGACCTCAAAACCCTCTTCAGGAAAGTCCATCTTCACCCTCCTCGTTTCGTATCCCACTCTCACCAGCCTCATCGGTGCTCTGCCCTATGGCCGTAGTCTTTCTCCGCGCCCACAGTTCCCCTGCCTCCTTCACATCTCTTATCCCCCTCATTGGCACCCTCCCAACTAAGCAGCCCCTCGATCATCCCCTAGCCTGTTATGATACCGATGTCTGAAAGAAGGACGGGATGTATTGATGTTCACAGCGCTGCTGCTTATTTTTCACGTTGCCTCCTTTTTTTTCCGTACCCTCCGTAGTGTTTCGTTGTGCTCTCGAACCCCAATGCTTAGCAACCCCTAGGTGCTTTTCGCTGAGTACTAAAACATCGTGCAGACCGTGAATCATGTGTAGAAATTTATATATCTCTTCTCAGTCCCCACTTGTAGATTCTCCTTTGCTCTCCACCCTACAAGCCTGCAGCTCCGCCATCATCACCTCATCCTCCTTTCACTCTTTTACTTCTTTCTTCTTAGTACCACTCTTGCTCGAACAGATTCCCCGGCGGAACCTTTCTTTACTCTTTACCTTACGGGACCAACAGAGTATCTTTGATACCGTAATAATATTTAATCACTCTATTCAGCAATTTGCTTCTCAAAGCTCCGCGAGAAATCTTTTCTCTTGAAAATCCCCCAAGAAACCAAAAACAGACAAACATGACTGTCCTTCGAAAGATCTTGGCTTCTGCCGTTGTTGCTTTCACAGCATTCAGTAGCATCACCAGTGCTCACCCGGTTACTAAACGCCAGGCAACCCCTGCGCTAACGGATTTAGATATCCTCCAATTGTAGGCGTTAAACTCTTGAGTAGTTATTAATCTACTTTGAGGGGCTAACATCAGTAACAGCGCCTTGACTCTCGAACACCTAGAAGCCGCCTTTTATAAAGAGGGATTCGCCAAGTTTCCTGCTGCCGATTTCATTGCATTAGGCTTGACTCAGGCGGACGTTGATGGATTGGTACAGATTGGAGCTACCGAAGCAACCCATGTAACTGCTCTCATGGCAGCTATTGCGGGAGCTGGCGCCACTCCATTCGAGCCCTGTACCTACGACTTTAAACTCACAGATGCGGCATCGATGGTTGCTACCGCAAAGGTCCTCGAGGCTGTTGGGGTCAGCGCGTAAGATAATGTCTCTCTGTTGGTAAAAATTTAATGCCCTAAAAGTTACTTACTTTCCCAACATAGATATCTTGGTGCAGCACCTCTCATTAGTGATGGAAAAATCCTTTCTGCTGCAGCCTCCATCGTAACTATCGAATCTCGCCACCAAACCTTCATCCGTACTGCTCTCCGTGAGCCACCTATCCCGCAAGCATTCGATGCCGCTATCGGTGCGCGTCAGATCTTCACCCTGGCCGCTTCCTTTATTACCGCCTGCCCTGCCGGTTCTACACTTCCTCTTCAGGCTTTCCCGTCTCTCAATATTGTCAATGCTGCTTCTGTGACTGCTGGATCTGTCCTAACACTGACCGACGCTAATGCATTCGCTGACAAGACAACCTTCTGTTCTTTCACCTCTGGGGAAGCTGGAACGCTCTTCGCACCATTCTCAGCTGGTAGTTGTACAGTACCGCAGGGGTTGGGTGGTGAGGTTTACGTTACTATTACTTCTAGTGGAACTGCTTTGACGGATGATGCGATCCTTGCTGGGTATATCACCATCCTTTCTCTTAGATATTCAAGAGCGTGCCATTAACTAGAATGTTTTTTAGGCCTGCTGTTTTGTCACTATGACCCTATGTCTTGTCCCTTCCATTGCTTCTTTGTACTTGATCGTTTCTCCATATAAATCCTAATAATCGTGGCGATTGTAATATTAGAAATACCCCTATCTTCTATGTATTTTATGGCCAAAAGACTTTATTTTCTTGAACTCATTCAAGCTGGCGCGTGGAGCGCACGGGATAAATGACACCTCGTACAGGATGTACTTTGATTTTAATTTTATCTTGTCTGCCATTGCTTATCTTTTTTTGTTTTATCATGCATCTGGTTTCTGCCTCCCTAGATCCTTAACTTAGGGATCGTATTTTTATTTTTTATTTTTATTTTTACACGAGTGAGAAGGGAGGAGGACAATGGTTTTGCTCATGAACTGCAAGCAGTTCGGGACTTAAGCTAGAACTGATTCTAAAACACTGTTTCCAAATAAGCATATGGTTTGTGGCCGCAGCGATCCGAAACCCACAAGGTACATAATGCATGATTAGTAGCTACTAAGCCTTGGTAACAGTTCGGCCTAAATAGCGCTTGATAGGGCTTAAAATATAGAATATTCCTCTAATTCCATCATATACCAGGTTCAGAATTTCTAATAATTCTCAAGGTTGTTTCGGTATTGATTATTGTGGTTGCTCTAGTGTTTTTCCTCGTTGCCATGTACCTCGGGGGTTTCAGATCGCTGCGACCACCCTTGCGAGCAGGCATTTTACTATTCCAAATACTCGATACTTGGTACGCCCCGAATAAGCCTGGGTCTCGCCTACGAAAAGTGAAGGCCCTGTTACGGGTTTCATAATCCGTATAGTCTTGGTGTACTAAAAAGCACGTCTGGAATTGGGTATAGTCGTTCGTCTGTAAGGCTCGGCAGAAAGGATTCCGGTAAAATCTTCTACTCTCCTGGTAGTTACTACCGTGGTGTTTTTACAGGTTTGTGGGGTCAAAGGTCGATCTTTAATAGTTGTAGGATACGGGGAAGTGGAAAGACTGTTCTCAGAAAGGGGAGAGAGCCCACACCCGCCATAAGAGATTTAGAGATACAAGCACATATAAAATAAAATGTATCCTGGTAAAAGAAATATGAAGAATCAAAAAATATAGTAGCTAGAAAGCCTGAAGATCTTCGGGAACCCCGGTAGCAGTGAAGCTTTAAACTCTCTGCAGGCTGGACGTTATGAGATTCGTTTCTCTTTCATCCAACTGCGTTTCAGAAATTCATAGGTAACCCCTATACCATTCTCTTTTTTTGAAGCCTCGATCATACCGCACACATGCTCTCTTTTCCCCTCAAAAAAAATGAAAGACTGCTATACTTGCTTTTAAACGACAAACTTTGCCTTTGCCCTAGTGCTTCCAGCGTGGGCGCTTTCAGTGTGGCCAGAGAACTCTACAGCCTCCTTGTCACCTAGCCTAAGCACATCTTTGAACTTCCTTCCAATTTCCATCAGGGTCTCCCTAGCAGCCGGGTTTGAATTCTTGCCCCCACCAGAAGACTTTGTCCACAAACCAATCCTATAGAAGGCTTTGCGGACATTGACAACAACACCCATGATCTCCTTATCGTTCTCGGACTCGAGGGTCTCACCAATAGCGGCAAGCATGACATGAAGCCAGAGCTCGTCGATGGGAACAGCACGCTTCTCTTTAAATTGGTAGGACCATTTCCCACCGTTCTTGTTCTGGACATCTTCCCATTCGGGACGCACACCGGCCTTGAAAAGGTGGTAGTCGGATTTTAGGGCTAGATCAGAGGTTTTCGCAATGTTGTTCTAAGAAAAGGGGTATATAAGTGAGACGCTCGACGCAACTATGACAAAGAAACATACATAGATGCCCCAGAACTCTTCCACTGAATCAAAGGTGACAACTTCCTTCAGAAGATCATTCCAATTGTTCTCACCCTAAATTTGGCGCTAGCAGTTAGCAAGCCTCAAAACTCTTGCGAAAAATTTCCTTATATTTCTAAAGGTAAGGAGTGAGGTACAAACCTTGGGACTCGGGGGTTTTGTAAACCAGAGGGTCCAAGTATTCATCAAAGGATGTTTGACATTGAAGTTGTCGGCAGAATGGAAAACTGTTAGCTGCTCCTTACTGTTGGCATCAGGAACACCTAGACCAGTCTCATCATTGCCATCTTCAACCTCGCCGTTTGGGGGAGAAACAGGTATTTCAGTGAGGGGACGTTGCTCGTCGAGAATTTCAAGCTTCGCAGAAGCGTCTGTTGTTTCGGTAGACATGATGGCAGTTTGATTAGCTGAGTGGTAGGTAGATGTAATGACGGTTTCTTTTATTTGCTGTTTTGTTGGTGGCAGTAGTGGTTGCAGGGTAACTTGAAGCCGGAGGGTTAGATAAAGGCTTAGGCCGTAGTGGTCGGTCGGAATGAGGCCTGAAGGCGGGGCTCTTTGAAGCTCCTTCAAGCTACATATTTTAGGTGAAGCCTCGACTGCGTTAGTGCCGGTGTCAGCCGCGGAGTGGTTACACAACAATGCCATTGATAGGTTTTCAACGTCCTGTCAATTATCAATTATCGTGAGAAAGTGTTGTCCACCAGCCCACAATGTCTTTCCTTACGACCCTCCCTCGCATTACGAGGTCTATTCTCACTCTTCGGACTTCACCCCCCGAACTTATACTACCTGGCCTCTTTTTACCCCCACTACACCAACAGAGCCGTTCAGCCTCCATTGTCTCTGACCTGCGTAATGTCGCTGCTTCATACAACAAGCGTATCCGAAGGGGTCGTGGTGCTTCTTCAGGGAAGGGTAAGACCTCTGGGAGGGGGCATAAGGGTCAAAAGCAGCACGGGTCGGTTCCTGCGGGGTTCGAAGGTGGCCAAACACCAATAGCTATTGTGCACGGACCAAGAGGATGGATAAATCGGTATTTCTATCCTAAGCAGTCTCTAATTAGGGGGGGGGTTTATTTTTTATTCGAAAAATTAAAAATTAAAAATAGGGGAAATTAAGATAGCTGATAGAGTTGACTATAGTTTCTCGCCAGTTATGTCACCACTGAACCTTGATAGGCTACAGAGTTGGATTGACCAGGGTCGGATTGATCCTACAAAACCAATTACTTTGAAGGAGCTAGTTGAGTCTCGCTGTCTCCACGGAATCAAGGATGGTGTGAAAATTCTTGCGAGGGTACGTCCAGCCAGCTTTACGTATTAATATTCCGGGTCCTGACACTGTGGTAGGGGAAAGAAGCCTTAAAAACCCCTATTGATATTACTGTATCCCGCGCCTCTCAAGAGGCTATAAGAGCTATTGAAGCGGCTGGCGGAAAAGTCGTGACTCGTTACTTCACAAAAGACGGCATCAAATCCGTCCTCTACCCGTACCTATACAAGACACAGCCCCGACTGGCCAATCCCACCGCCCGTAAAGATATCGAGTATTATAGAGACCCGAAACATAGAGGTTACCTCGCTCATATGCTCAAGGAAGGCGATTCGCCTAGTTTGTTCTGGAAGATCCCAGGGCCTAATAGAGTCGGTGCTGGCCCGCGGACAGCTGGGGAAGGGTCAGCGAAGAAGAAAGCTAAGGAGGAGAACAAGTTGTTTTAGATACCTTAAATATATTGAAACTTTGTTTCCTTGGCGCTTTTGGGACTAGACTTAGTTATACATATGTAACTCGTAACTGCTGCTAATGCGCTAGATGAAAACTGTAAAAGAGTCCATAAATTTATTCTAGCCTTGGAGAAGCCCAGCCTTACTTCTATGGCCACACGGGGCATGAATATCTTTGATAATAACTCATGTGAATTTGCTAAGTGAGAGTGATACCGTAGTAATTGGAATAAGCGGTCGGTCACACAGACAGTCAAAATAGACTTTGGGCGTTCTAAATCAAAAAGCTTTAAAATCAAAGACATTGGCTGGCCACTTTCAGCCGCCAGGGAGTTAAAGGGGGGAAATACAGCTCAGTGATCAGCAAAAAAAAAGGGAAAATCTTTCTAAGTACCAACAGTCCCTGGTGGAGGCAGACTTTTACTTTTGGATTTTTAATTTTTTTTTTGCCATCAGTAGTGCAATATTGATACTCTTTGATATCTCATTTAGGACATTGAATACTACCTTTTCTTTTTTTACCCATGTCACATCCTATTTTCTACCCTGTTTCACCCCCCCATTAGGACCGCCAATACCGGCACAAAGCCCTCAGAACGCCCGAAGTCTATATAGACCGCGTGTGTGACCGACCGCTTATCACAATTACTACGGTACTCTAAGTTTATCCTTTTGACTCTAACAATAGCAAGGCTAGGTAGATATAAAGGACTTTTACCTATGGATGCCGCATAAACTCTTCCTAGGGTGTATAATAATAACTTAAAACCCGTAGGTTGAATTTATAGTACCAACGACACCCTTAATAGTGCTCTACCGTAATGTCACACAGATATGGTTCGGGCCCCGCCAAGCTGCCCCCGCACCATCATCCATATTGTATAAATACAGAATCCTTGCTAGCCATTTTAACCACTACATCAAACCAATTACTTCTCTAGAAAATTCATCAAATATAACTATGGGTGGTATGTTATGTTTCCCATTATAGTTATCCCTATTTACTTACTAATATTACGCTGAATTAGGTTGTAAGCTTATATACAGCTCTGTAAAAACTAAATATCAATCACTAATTGTTTCCTGAATGAATAGCTTCTCTTTGGCTCTGTCCTCCTGAGGGGACTCCTCTTGAAGCTGCTCTGATCAGGCTCATTTCTGAGACTATCCCTACCCATTTCTGTGGTGAAAAAGTCCCGTCCTTCTGCCCCCATGTAACAATCACCTCCGAGATTCCCTCTGGCCTTGACCCGCGCACTATTCTTGATTGCATCGATATCAGAGAGCTTCCCAAAGTTGTTTTTAGTTATATGAGAATTGGGTCAGTACCGTTGTTCTCCCTTCATCATCCCTTATTTTAGCGATCACTCATAAGAATTCCTGCGTAGCGAAACATATTTCACCCGTGGCACCCTTTACCTTGAAAAAAACAATTCTCTCGTGGATCTTGCGACCCAGTGTCGCGAGAAGTTTGCATTTGGGGGGCAGTCTAAGGAGGAGGCTGAGAAGTGGGCGAATGAGAAATTCACGCCGCATCTTTCGCTGGTCTACTCGACTCTTTGGCCGGTTCCGGAGGAGGTATCGAAAGCTATAGAGCATGATACTATTAAGGCTAATATCGGGATTCCGTGTAAGAGTAAGTGCTGTAATAATAGCACAGAGGCTACTATGAATGGCTGGGAAGGAGGGAAGATTATTTTGGTGAGTACCCTAGAACTAAAGCTCGGGGTACTTATTTGGAGGATAAAAATGGTAACGCTAACATTAAGAATGAGAAATAGGTTCCGACCGACAAGCCGATCGGTGAATGGGTTTCTATAGCCGAACGTACTCTTTAGGGGGGGGTTGATAGGAGTTCATGTTGTAATATCTTTCTTACCAGCCAATCTACTTTATTAAACGGTAGAAGTTTGGGTGAAACCCTTGTATTATATGAGGCTGCTTTAACAAACAACACAAACTAATTAAACGTGTAGAGATCAGTCATCTATGTAGTTAAGTATTGCCAGTAGTCTTGTCAAGGCTGTGTGTCGTGTGTGTGGCTTGGCCTTAGTAAGGACGCCTCCATGTACTCGCTGAAAGATAAAATCTGTCGTCTGGGTACAGTCGTTCACCCCAGTGTGGCGAATACCCCCGTGCGGCGAACAGGGGGTCTAAATAGGTAATGAACGACAGAAAAGTGAATTAGGGTTCGATATCTGGGCCATACAGACCCCCTGTTCGTCATATGGGGGTATTCGCCACATGGGGGTGAACGACTGTACATCACTTTCTGATATGAAATCCTGGGTACCTAGCGACTAGTCTCGTGCCCATCCCCTACGGCGCAGCTTGCTGCGTCACCGTAGGGTCTGGAGCAGTAAAGTCCCGAAATCTTTCGGAGCTACCCCCGAAAACCTCCGCGAAGCTCGGGGGCTTTCAGAGGCTCGGGGCCTTTTATAGCCTCCGAAGGTACTTAGGATTGTGTTGAGCCATACATTCCTAAGTACCAGGTAACACTCCGAGAACCTCCGAAAGACCCCGGCCTGTCGGGGTTTTTCAGCTAGTTTGGGGGCTCTTCTAGATGGCTCGAAGCTTTTATAGGTACAGTACACTTCCGTTATAAGAATACTCGTTATAAGAATAACCACTCTATAAGAATATGGTATGCCAGTCCCATTTTCGGTTTAGGTGGGTTATACGCATCCGCTATAAGAATAAGTAGTCTATAAGAATATGAAATTTCGGTCCCAAGCGTATTCTTATAACGGAAGTCTACTGTACTTAGGTTTACGTGCTGGCTACATACAAACCTAAGTACCAATTATAGCCCGAGAGCCCCCGAGCCAAAATATGTCCGAAATGCGAACTGGGCAAGCTCGGAGAGGTTAGCACACCAGACCCTACGGTAGCTGCGCAGCAAAAGCAACCATTGGGGCTGGGAACGAGACTACCTAGCGACGGACTTTATTTTTCGGTGGGTATACATATAGGGTTACGGAAAGTGATGCACTATTGACTTTGCAACGTGCGGTTAACACAACAAGATACTCCAAATAAACATAGCTTTCTGTGACAGGACTAACTTATTAGCTTTGGGGTTAATATTTTTTAGGTTAGGTTTGGAGAAGTTGCGTTATTTGACAAAAAGTGGTCTGAAGAAGTCAATTTCTGGCCTTGAAGCGCTAGGACTGGGTGATCGTAGGAAATTTTGATATTAGTATTTCAAATTGAAACTTACACTCTCTATATTACTTACATACAAGGCTCTATAAGCTATGTGTTGTTGAGGGATATGCTGTGGTATATCACTTTCCGTAACCCTGTGTTAGGGGTTGACCCCGGCGGTGCGAATATTGTGGCTGGTGACTATATTTCTCGCCAAAGTAGGCGCCACCACTGCCACATGAGGACAGACTTGCCCGAAGTAGGGTACATTGTGGTAGGGCAGTAATCACTTGGCTGCCAAGCTGTAAAAGACAGTCCCAACCACAACCACAACCACACAGTCTAGCAATCCTTACCAAAAGTTTCCTGGCCTTTGAATCACGATACTGACGACCAACGAAGAATCCTGCGACAACCGACCACGACAACTACGAATCCTCTCCCTGGTGAAAGGAAAAAATCAGATACGATGGTCAGTTCCCTTCGTCCTGTTTCTCCCCATAGCCGGAACTGGGCCCGAGTTTAGGAGTACCGGGCTAGCAGTGGGGAAATGATGGCGTGAGGGATGAAGAGGCTAACAAATATCATATTTTACGGTACTAGGTCCGCTACGCTGCTACACCGAATAATGAGGCTAAATCTGCGAAGTCTCGCGGCTCCTTCCTTCGTGTTTCCTTTAAGAATACCCGTGAGACTGCCCAGGCTATCACCCGCATGAAGCTCTCTCGCGCCATTGCTTTCCTTGAGAACGTTAGGCAGCATAAAGAGGCCGTTCCTATGAGGAGGTATGCCGGAAGCACTGGAAGATGTGCTCAAGGTGGGTCATGAGTGTTTTTTTCTGCTTTAGGATCAGAGCGTGTAGGAAGTTGGGTATAGGGTCTGGAGTAGGGAGACTAGGAAGGGCTTGGGGATTTCACGGGTTTGGGTATTGAGTGCAAGCATATATCTTGCACTATGGATTTCTTGCTTGGCCATAACCCTTTGTTATAGCCTCAGCCATTCATAGTTTCGGAACACAGACCCTGTCTACGACCTCCCGCCCCTCTTACTGTTTACCTCTAATTATCTCCGTAATGATAAAACTAACGATTAATTCTCCATAGGCAAGCAATTCGGCGTCTCTCGTGCTCGCTGGCCCGAGAAATCCGCAGAGTTTCTTCTCGGTCTCCTTCGCAACGCTGAGGCAAATGCCGATACTAAAGGTCTCGACACCTCTAATCTTCAAATTTCTCATATCCAGGTCAACCAGGCGCCGAAGCAGAGGAGAAGAACCTATCGTGCCCATGGCCGTGTATGTGGCCCTTTAAAGATTATCATAGATGCTCTACTAACAGCTTCTCCCTTGCCATTAGATTAACCCCTATATGTCAAACCCTTGCCACATTGAGGTGATCGTTTCCGAAGCCGAAGAGGCTGTCCAAAAAGCTGAGGATAAGACTGTACTTCACCTGAGCTCCAGGCAGAGGGGTCGCGCTCTTGGACAACAGAGGAGGATCACCGCTGCGTAATCTGGGGTATCGCTTCGTGGTATAGAAAAAAATGAAACAAATTCGAATTTTTCGTGAACTACTCCGAGCGACCCTTACGCAATGAAATTCCGCGTTAGCTCTAGGCGGACCAAGAAGATACGAAAGTGTACGAAGCATTTCTACTTCAAAAATATCAAGGGTTTTTTTCTTTCTATATTGGGTCATAGCGGATGAATCCTTTTCTTTTCAGGCTTTGGGCGTTCATAAATAGTAGTATTTGTGTGTTCAGGCTTTCTACTGGTAGAGCACTTTTCTCCAATAATGTGCAAGTTGGGTTTATGACTGATTGGTGGGTTCTTTGATATAGAAGGCAAGGCATTACACTCCTAGCCTTGCCTAAAAACGAGTAAAATCCCAACTAGAAATACCTTTCTAGCTTCCATCCGTAGAGTTTCTGTAAATGCAAGCTCTAGCCCCTAGTCCAACTAGTTGCAATAAATCATGTCTTTAATAGTGTTTCAGGGCTGGTATCATTTTTCGCAAGCCTAATAAATCAAGCAGTCTTTCCTATACTGGATGAGTTTACGTATTGTATAGTAAAAAATTTAACCGTACAGCGAGTAATGCGACACAAAAAACGTTGTGGTATTCAACTTTACCGCAAAGTACCAGTAGAGAAAAAACTTATTGTATTGTTGAATTGCTGTTGGTTTGTTTGGTTAGCGTACAATAGTATAAAAGATTTAATCATCTTCTATGATTCACTGCGGAATCCGTACTAGACCGATACTTAACTGGATAATAAGAAGGCTTTTTCTCATAAAACGTCACTGCTTGCCATATCTTTTTTCTATCAAACAAAGGGGTTAGACCTGTGCTCTTGTAAGACTCCAGCCTAAGGCAAAGGTCTCCACAGTACCAAAAGAACCTCAACCTCACCATGGTCGCGTTGCCGTGCAGAGCTTAAAAGTTATTAGTGGGAGCTATATGTAGCATGTTTGCTATCTATATAAAGAACTTACACCAGCTAGTCTTTCGTACTTAGCAAGAGGGGCTAGGGAAAATACTAGTGAGCTCGGGCTTGAGAGCAAGAATGGTTTTACAAAAGCTGAGTGAGAACGATGAGTATAGTAAGGCGAGCCTGGCGGAAAGGAAAGGCTGTTATTTTATGGTAACGGGAACGATTACAAGAAGCAGAGGGAAATCAAAAGTTTTTTAGGTACCCTAGTTGCTATTATGGACTAGTTGCTATTATGGGTAGAACGAAGAATTTGGCTGTGGCTACTAGTGTATAGCTAGACTAGATTATGTATTTAACGCTTCACCTCATATCACTCGGGTATCGCTCAAACCAGAGAGGGCTATAATGGAAAACTTTCACCTGCTTATTCAGGAAAATTGAAGGAAAACACCGGAAAATATAGTTTCCTTTGAACAGATCGAGTCTACAATTGAGAATTTGTAGGTGTTTGGCCTTATAATAGTACCGGCTGACCAACTACCCTATTACCCACAAAGTAGACAAACTCAAAGGTTCGTCCCAAGTATCAGTTCTTCTCTTCCTCAGATCCACCAGCACTTTCACCTGGTGAGTCTTCAGAAATTTCATCAGACCTGCTATTCCTAGCCTGATTAGATTTTTTCTGGAGATGAACTGCTCGGAGCCGTAGTCTCTTTGAAGTGTCTCGTAGTTTACTAATTTTCTCGTAGCAGGTAGTAATCTTATCATTTCCTCCTGAACCACCAATTTCTACAAGATCTAGTTCTTCCACTAGCCTTTGTATCATTGTATCTAATATATCGGCGCCTTTCTTCGCTTCCGAGACCCAGTGTGCTAAATCATGTTCTACAGTGTTAGGTGGGCCTAGGGGGTTTATTAGCCTACCCGTAGAGAGAGTAGTTTTCTGCGGGGAAGGTGTCATTTTGTTGTCGTTCAACAGCGAGGTCTCGGGGAGCCGGTCAAGTTTATATTTCTCCATGAGACGAGACCGCGAGCGATAGTGAAACTTAAACCAGGCGAATGGAGCATCCGCTGGATCTAAACTTCTCACACAAAAGCGTTGTACCGAGGAAGCTTCCATTTTTACGCCAAACCTTGCAACATGGCTTATGGGTCGACCCTTCAGGGTTTTGGTAGCTGCTGAAAGAGACCTAAACTCATCAGGTATCACTGCGCCAGCCCACACCGGGGATTTTTCGGACCGAAAGACCTTGCAGTCAATTGTACCGTACTGACTTTCTTCGGAAGACTCTGGCACCCTCTTTTTAGTTGTGCAGCGAGGCTTAAGATGTTCGAGTGGATTTATCAATGTGAAGAATATCTCCCTTCTCCACGCAACCTCGACTCCGTTGGCGTCAGTACACCTTCCATATTGTGATTTGATTGTCGATTCAATAGGACCAATGGTAGGTTGGTCAATATTCTTTTGCGAAAAAGGAAACTGGGCGTCAACTCGCTGGCCATCCACATAAAACTCTATACTTACAGCTTTACAAGGAAGAGGCTCGTGGATAATATAATGCAGCCAGAACTGTTGCCCAGACTGAGCGGGGATGTAGCAACTCTTACCACCACTGAATTCGTCATGGCCAAGCTCTGGGAGGGGTCCGTCGTGTGTCTCGATAAAGGCAGTGATGCCATTAATTGAAGGCATCAGCGGATTAAGTAAGAAACAGCCTATTGGGTGATTTATATAGTCTAAAGGCTCGATAATCTATCGAGGTTGTTAGAAGAACTAATAGTGGCTGGTTTTCAGCCGGACTGATTCGCTCATGACAGTTGGCTGGCCCCAGGAGATATTTAGAAGCGAAAAAAAAAGGTCTACGTACCCCTACTCCTGCCAGAGTATAAAGTGTTGGCGAAGGTTATCGTTAAAGTAGCAAATGGCTGCTTACTGAATGGTAGGTTTAAAGAGGTTATAGCTGGACGAGGGGGTCTAGTTATTTGTAATGAATGAATGAATGAATTAATCATAACTACATAGTTATTTGTAATTAACACCGAGTCATGTAAGCTCAGCGCCAACCCCAACATAATTAATAATAAAAGTATAATATACTTGCTAAAACATGAAATTTGACAGGTGGCTTTACCTAAATGGGTTGCACTCCTAATTATTAGTGTAACCTGCTTAATTCACGCATAGAGATACATAAAATAAAGGTAGAGTACTTACTGAGAAGATGAGTGGGATACTACTAGTGGTAGGTGGCTGCTACTCATTCAAATGAGATTGATAGTGCAAAAATCTCTGCAGGATACGGACCTATACAAAATAAAACTGTCATTAAGTCAGTTGGAAAATGCACAACCAAGCAAAACTATTTTTCGTACTACTAACCTCTCCATCATCTAAATAGCGTAACTACTCCATAAGTTTGGATCACAAGAGGTTAAGGTCCTAGCTCTAGCTAAAAGAAGAAAATAATATTAAGAGGTGCCTCCTAGACAGTACTTCTGCTATCTCATATACTTGAAGACGTCTTGTATTTCCTCTTCTCTATCTAACAGCTACCTCACCCAAGTGTCCTAGAGATAGTATAACCACTGAATTCTTCACTACTATTATTATATGCGCCTCCCCTTAAGTAAGAACTAGATAGCATATTGTTGGCGATCACAGCGATCTGGAACCACAAAGGTACCTATACGTAACGTGCTTGACAACCGTCAAACCTGAAGCAATTCTCAAAAGAAATACACTTAAGAGGTACCTGACATGGCCTAAACTATGATATACACCTTAATTCCATTCTAGATGAAGTTGAAAAATTTCAATATTAATTTTATACTTCTCATGGTTGTTATAATAATTGCTTTGGTTGCTATGTACTTCTGGGGTTCCGGATCGCTGTGATTGCTAACAATATCATAGCTGAAGGTGCTTATACTACCCCATAAGCTGGTAGAAAATGCTAACTCCCCTACCGGAGGGCCAAAGTGGTGGCTCAGTTCATAGCTAACTAGATAGCAGGTATGATCTATTGAACGCCGATAATGTAAGTCTCGATCTGTCCGTGAACAGTTATACCAAAGATATTTTTTTCTCTCTACGTTTAATATATTATACCTGCTCTATCCAGTTAGTAGTCTAAACATTACCAGTAAAAGACTCAGCCCTCACTTAGGGGGTCAGTTTTACCAATCTAGGGGATAGCGTATGGAGTGTTTGTGGATATAAATTTATAAAAGTATATTAATGCTCTTATTCAACGTATCTTAGGCACACTCCATATATAGTCCTGCACGTATTTTTTTTATCCAAAGAATCTACTCAATAATAGCGGTGAAGGATAACTTCCCCTCAAATCAATTTTTACAAACCTTTGATGTCTGTGATATAGAAACCCTAGCCCTAGCCTGTTAGTCTGTCAAACGATTCATCCCTTAACAGATGCCCTAGTTACGGCTAACTATATGAGAACCTAAATTTCTATTACTTTGTACCTTTTAAACTTTTAATCTAGTGATAGTTTTGGTGGTATAGGCCTCTGTGGCCGGATTAAGTAGCATAAGGGAATAATTATATATATATAATTGTAGAACGATTCTATCTCATCCCTATCCCATAATCCGGTGAAGCTGCCCCCCCAAATCTCCGGGTTTTTTCATTGGTCAGCCTGAAATTTGTTGCGTATAAAGCCACCGCCACTTTGGGGGAGTAGCATTTTTCACCGGGTTATGGGATAGATTGTAAGTGAGGCTGGTGCGATGCTCATTGCACACCCGAGCTCGTAACAAGCTGACATTTGTAGAGTGGACCGCTATTGCATACCATACAAATGCGCCAAGTCTATGGTTTTGTATGGTATGCAATAGCAGTCCATTCCAAAAACGTCAGCTTTTTACGAGTAATACATAATAGCATATTTATTTACCACCCTACCAGATCCCCGAATAGTGGGGGGAACCCGAGTAACGGGAATGGCGGAAGAACTTCGATTGAAGGAGCTGGGAACAAAATAGGACACATAAAGAAATAGAATAACGCTTAGAAGGCCGTATAATTTCAGAGCCCCGTAGCTATTTTTCATAGCCTCTACTGATGTTTGGGATAAGAGGAGTGTAGGAAACTCTTCTAGCCAATTAGGCTTGGCAGGGGTCTGCCCTGCTCTCGTGACAAGTACTGGTAAAAAAATTTAAAAAATACATAGAGTTAGCCCTAATTTCCTTATGGGTATCACTTACACTGGCACACTTTTTTC
Organism: Verpa conica; assembly: GCA_033030425.1. Classification (NCBI taxonomy): domain Eukaryota; kingdom Fungi; phylum Ascomycota; class Pezizomycetes; order Pezizales; family Morchellaceae; genus Verpa; species Verpa conica. Next base: position 668,456 of record JAUFSD010000003.1, read on the forward strand.
ACTGAAGAATCGGTGATTTGAGTATATCCGTGAAAATGGGGCTGGTCCCTGGTTGAGGTTGCAGCGACCCGCCCAAGGTGACCCCTCCAAAAAAAACTCCCCCACTATCTTTTTTACCCCTCCTCTTTTCTCTTTTCTCACATAAAGCATCACCAATACCCCACCTCATCAGCCCCTATCCCCCCAAAGAATATCCACTACCCGATTTACTTTTTTTGGTACTCGATCTTTGTATAATCATCCTTAAAAATGGGTTTCACTGATCTCGCTGCTGATGCTGGTTTAACTGGTACGTTCTCCCCTTGAGTTGGAGCTGTAGTTTCTAGATTTAGAGGCTGACTGTTGGACTTGCAGTACTTAACTCTTGGTTGGAGACCAGGAGCTATATCACAGGGTAAGTTTGAATCTCTTCTTTGGTCTACCACTTACACTATGTTATTCATGAATTTATGTTTTTGCTGCTGTAAAATTGCCACTTCCCTTGCCAATCGAACTATTCAACCCAGGCTTTCTTTACCTACCTTAGACCCAAATAGAAGTCTTTTCCTTCTACACTCACGAGGCGGATTGAGACTTGCTGTCTCGATAATTCAGTCTCTCGACTACCGTTGTCTTGTCCTTATATCATTTATAAGTTTATAAGTTTATACTAATAGCAATTCATTTTGTCTTAGGACTTTTCCTTCTCAGGCTGATGTTGCTGTCTTCAACGGTGTCTCCAAGTCTCCGGAATCCTCAAAGTATCCTCATGCTTCCCGTTGGTATAAGCACATTGCTTCCTTTGCGGATGAATTCACCAATCTTCCCGGTGATACTTCGGCCCCTGCCTCCACCTACGGTCCTGACATCGCTGCCGCCGCCGTGACTCCTGCCGCCGCTCCAGGTGCAACTGAGGAAGATGAAGACGTTGACTTGTTTGGTTCTGATGATGATGAGGAGGAAGATCCAGAGAAAGAGGCACTTACGCAGAAGAGGTTGGCAGAGTACGCTGCTAAGAAGGTAAGCATTCTACCATCTTAAAAATCCATCAGAGGATTGCTACTAATACGGAGGATAGGCTGGCAAAGTCAAGCCAGGTAAGGGATCATGATTTCCTCATAGTCATGTTATAGAGTGCTATCTAATCTGTTTTGTTAGCTGCCAAGTCGGTTGTTACTATGGATGTTAAACCTTGGGATGATGAGACTGATATGGTTTGTTCACCCCAAATTTAGTCTAAGATTATATAGAATAACTTTTACTAACTCATTGTAGAAAGAATTGGAGGAGAACGTTAGAGCTATCCAAAAGGGTGAGGGGCCCTTCTTAATCATGTTGACGTTTTTAGTACTAGGATCCAGTGCTTTGATCACGATATATAAAAAATTATTTTTGTCTAATTTTTAACTTTGTAGATGGTCTTGTCTGGGGTGCCTCTACCTTGGTTGCTGTTGGTTTCGGTATCAAGAAGCTTCAGATCAACTTGGTCATCGAGGACGACAAAGTTGGTCTCGACGACTTACAGCAGCAGATTGAGGAGGATGAGGACCATGTCCAGAGCACCGATGTAGGCTTCCATATATTCTTCTCCGGTTTACGTATCATACTAATGTTTTGGGGACTTTTAGATCGCCGCCATGCAGAAATTGTAGGCTGAATGGCCACCAAGAAAAAGAAAAAGCGGACACGCACCTAGGAAGGATTACTTTGGCCTAGAGGAAACTCTTGTAGGGTGGAGTAACCTCTATACTTTTATGAAAGCCTAGATAGATAAAAATTTACAATTTCTCCTTTTCTTCCCCTAAAACTCTATATACCAGTTCTATGCACTACTTAATTTCTATGATATTTATCTAAGTTTATTAAATTCCCCGCAGGTAAGATCACAAAGACGGGCCTTTCTTGCAACTAGTGGCTTCATCAGGTATTGGCACTTTCTATAATACTAGACAATTTCCCAACAGATTATAGTACCATAGTATTTGAAGAAATTCGTTCCGCTGAAGAAGTACTTTGCACCAAAACCTGTAGAATTGGCATCTAGGATACCAAAAAGGCTGCTTCTCTTTGGCTAAGACGGCTGTAATGTCTGCTGGAGCGGAATAAATTTTCTCAAGTACTACGGTATTATACACTACAGGGAAATGTAGTTCCTTCCTATACGTTTGCGACCTATTCGTTACCCTCCTTAACCCACTTTGTAAACTCTGCTCGCTTCGTCTATAGTACGTATTAACACAAACTGTCCTCCTGTCTAATAGCCATGGTAATACGAACCCGAATATCCAAAAACCCCAACCTTTCCTCAAGATACCCATATGGCCCACTCCCCCGTTCTCGCTCAAGTTGTCCACTCCAGACTGACCATGATATAGGCTTCAGTTCCTGGCTACTATTTAAGACTATTCCTACACAGAGAAGGAAAACTGAAACTAGCGTTTCGAGTGTCACATCGAGTGGAAGACTATTGTTGGCGCCTATCGATATCAGGGAATGTTCATAGGCAGAATAGCAACTACATGAAGGTCTTGTTAGTTGATGAGCGGCTAACTTTTTAGAAGGGGCATTACGAGTGGATAAGGAGAAGTGCGGAGACACTAATTAATGATGCTGATTTCGCAGAGGTAAACATGGCAAGATGTTCGGTTACGTGCCTAGGGGGAGTTGAGGTTGGTAGGAGCTACGGTCGGCAGATAGGAATTTGGGTTTGGCTGGAGAGGCTCTGTGGAGGTGTAGAACGTGTCGTCAATTTTACGACCTTTAAAACCTTGATGGGTATTCCTTGGCGCCAAGTGTTGGGACGGGGTCTAGTGGCAATCCTGCTACTAAAATCCTCATAGAACGAACAAAAAGTCTGAACCCGGAACCCCCACGTTTCTTGATATTCTCCGCCACACACTATACCCGCTAAAGAATAAAGTCTGTCAATTTAGGTACGAGGCACGACGTAGCCCTTACAACAAAGTAAAGTACAATTGTGAGAGACAGAGAACTGTAGGGTGCTTGGGAGGTGAGGCTGAGGTATAGAGTAGTAGGAATAAGATTACAACAACTAGGATATATTAAGTGGGTTGTTGAGGATATTGATGAGTACTTCATTTTTTAGTATAGAGGCTCCATTGTGACTCGTACCCAAAGTGACTGACTTTATTTTTCAGCGGGTACTCATAATCGGGTGACGTTTGGAAAACCTACCAGACTCGCATACCAGCAAAATACATAAATCTCAGTACAATTAGTATGGTATGTAGGTCGAGTCAGTCACCCGATTACGAGTGAATATTTATCGACAAGGCTCTCAGGCCACCCCCTTTTGGTAACGTGGCGTTGATCTGACAACGCGAGCATACTCTATTAGGCTATCATGCCAGTTGCGTGTAGGGAGGATTACCTATTATCTTGGCAACAGCTAACCAGTGTAACCACAAAGGTGAGCCTCACAACAAGAAAAACACGACACAGAAGCAAGTCACTTCCCGTCACTCGTTTCTTGTCCCCACCAAATAAGATGCACATTGAAGACCATTATCGCCCCTTATCTGCTCACCCTTCCTCATAGCCTCCTACCCACGTAATGACCACCCTATCCATCTTGTCGGGCATCTCCCGTGCCCTCATCTCTCCTCTCCTCTTTGTACTACGAATAATATCAACTATCTTCTTACCAGTCACTGTTATTTCCCGCCATGTTTCCCGTATTTTAACTTTTTTCATCTGGTTGCCTTTTACCTTACTCTTCCATCTTGAGGTCAGTCGCTGATAAAAATACATTCTAATTCACTATACACCAATACCCAATTACTTACATGTGACAGGCCGTTTATATATTCCTCGGAACGGCAGTCATCATTGGTAATCAATCTTCTATATTACCTATTTACTTATATTGTAGAACTAATGGCTTGTTTTCAGGTGTACTAACAGGTGCTGTACTCGGACTTACAACATACGTTTTTACCGGTATCTTCTACCTACGTGATGAGCTCAAGACCAACACAGCCACCTATGCGCGCTCACCTATCTCCCCAAAACTATTCCATGACTCTTCAAAGAGGTCGGCCACCTTTTCAGATCCTAAAGATTCTGTCTTAGACCAAAAACCATCGCACATACCCATATATCGCATGCTATTTCCTCCATCGATCCCAACGATCCTCGAGGAGGAGGATGAAGATTCACCATTTCAGCCAGTGAGCCAAGTGCGGAGACGAAGGGGTAAGATGGGAAATGTAGAATCAATCTGGGCTCATGAGTCAGGTGACTCATCGGATTTGTAATAAATACCTTATTTTTCAAGTTGGTCTCCTATGATATCCTTATGCCTGATGGCCCGGATGTGAGCATCTCTCGAGCGGGCACATATCATGCGAGGTGCTTTATCGATTTTGATTTACTTCCTGATTTACTAGAGTAAATTACCGAAAATTGAGGACTAATAGTTCCACCAGCTACTCTTGTAAAATAAATGGAAAGTGTTATTAGGGTAATCACGTGTATCCGTGGCCTCCTCACAAGCTTATATGGTAGGATTCTATGGAAGAAAGCGATTTTCTATAGCTATCAACTACTGTTTGCAGCTGATGATGGAGGGTTTTCAACTTAAAACCTACCCTCTCGTACTCTAAACCTTTTCCTCGCTTCTCGGGTCTCCAAATTCAATGCAAGTCTCTACCCCACATATTTTAACATGCAGCAATTATCCTTGCACCCTGCCATCGCGTTATCTAAAAATTAAGCTAGGAGTATCCCTGCACACAGGTTCAGAGTATGGAGGAAACTATTTAGCTACTTGTATTGTAGGTTCTGACTTTTGGCGGGAAATAGAGTACAAGCACCAGCCATACTTCACCAGACTTGCCCCCAACACCCGTAGTACTCTAGTTTTATATACATACATGTAGCTCTTGACTTAGACCCATAGATTCCTAAGATACTTCCAAGGCGATGATAAATACGACATCCCTTCCTTTTTGTGTAGGGCCGCTGAGGAAGAAGTTTTGCTTACGTTTGAGGTAACCCAAACTCATTTTGCTGGCTACGATGGGTAAGCATTCCCCGCCGAACAAAGCAGGGTATTTGCGAGACATACTTCCTGTTTTCTATATTGCCTATTTAACGTATTTGGCGGCTATGTATACCCGTACTTAGTAGTTCTACTTTTCTGAATTTGAAGAAATAGCTGCTTTCAGGTTAGGTATCTAGCTAGACAAGGTTGGACATCAGGAAACGGCAGAGAGAGTCAGAGGGAGGCAACGCGAAATTTAGGATTAACAGTTCCAAACACAAAATATTTATTGTGTCCATTTACTCCAATGGAAGGCTAATATCCTCAACGACTTCGAAACGGTAACAACAACACCAACAACAGCACGAGAAACACAAGTCCAATTCCAGGGTTGAGTCGCTGCCGGTCCCCTCAACTTCCTCTCCCTCTCCGGCTCTTTAAAATTTATTTTTGTGCCTTTCTTTTTTTCCTTCCTTCCTTCAATGGAGCTTATTCACTACACCTCATACACTTCATGTCTCCCCTCTAGTTTCTACCCGCTAGGCCTTAAAATCACGTTGTAACTGTTGTCTACCCCTCACGCTTCAGTCTCCCAACACGTCTCCCGAACCCCCGCAATGTCAGACACAGGCTGCGGCCGTCTGATATCTGTCCTTGCGTTCTATGTCTTCTCATGTTCGTGCTTTCATGGCTCTCAACCTCGCAAGCCAAGTCGCGAGATCCGAAACGAATCGCAGCTAGTTTGGCGGGAAGAAATCGAATCCGGCCCGACACCGTCTTTTCTCAAAAACAGCTGTAGACAAGCTTCTAGAGGCTCTTCCCGTATTAATAGCAAAAGTTCTCGGGCTAGTACCCCATCTTCCGCTAAAGCCAAAAGCCAGTTTTCCCTCTCAATAAAGCCTGATGCAGAACTTCAACCCCTCGAAGATTTTGTGTCATATACAGAAGAACAGGAATGCCAGCGGATTACGACTGTGACTGTTTCTGAGCTACCTAAGATTCATCCACCTATTAATGATAGGCATCCGCCGGTTGTTTCTGCACTACCAGAATCAAAAAAGGCTACGGCTTGGATGACCCTCCCACCACCACCAGCACGCGTCATGAGGGCTTTAAACCGAGCCACACATACCCGGAAGACTAGTCAGAAAGATGGTACCGACAATCTGTATTTGGTTAAACAGTTGAGGGACTTGGAGGACTGTCCAATAAGACTAAAAAATTCAATGGAAATACCGGTTGTAACTCTGGTGGAAAACATTGAGCATAGTGTGTGGGAAAGGCGCGGCGAATATCAAAGTACGGATTCAGTGGCCTCTCATATTAGTGTCTTCAAAGATATGGCGCATGGACAGGTGCATAATATTCCCTCTTCGGCTCTCAGTAATGGCTCTGGCCATGGATATGAATACCGATGTCTCGGTCATAACAGTAGTGCAACAAAGGTTTACAAACTACCATACGATGAAGAATTTCTGGACCAAACGCCTCCTTCTTCTTCTACGAAAACACCTCTAGAAGTAATACGGAGGCCACCACCAGTATTTCGGGGCCCTCTTCCGCCCCCGAAAAACCTTGATGGATTTGAGGATATTTACGGTTGAAGCGCAAGTAATGGGTCATGAGGAGTGCGTAAACCATCAAACTACCTGACTCACTTTCCATCGTTCACGGCATCTAATACATTCAGGGGGGGGGGGGAGAGCACTGTAAGACTGGACAGTAGTAAATTTTCCAGCGGATCTTTTTCGTATTTCATTTACTCCTTCGCTCCTTTTACATACCTTCCATCTTTTCCGGCGTTTCTTCGGCGTTTCTCTGCCCCTTCCCCCCTCCAGGTACAAACTTAGCCTGGGAAGCGAGGGCCTCTAAGATTTGTTAGATAATTTCCCAGAAGTCTCTTCTTATCTTTTTTTGCACCTTTTAGCCTTGACTTCCCTAGTGGATCTACTCCTAAAAGCTGTGTACGGGGTAGCATAGCAAGAACCAACTATTTATATTTTCTCCTAAAACATCAAAGAAAAGTAGGAGTTCCAGTGAGGGAAGCAACCTAATATCTCTTGGAAAAAGTTATTGGGGCTATCTTGTTTAATACACGCCTAAGATTGATGTAAGTGATGGAAGCTCAGTAATGGACGACGATCGTGAAGACATGATGTGGGATATTTAGTCCTTTTTTGTTAGTAATAGCATCGACATCCCTAAATTAAAACAAAGGTTGAATATTTCACCTTAGTCTAGTATGATGGAGGGACTTTAGAATCTACTGAACATATATCATCCTATCCTAATCTAGTACAAAGAAGAGAGGAACGCACATGGGTTTTACGCCGCTGTACTTTAGGATTATTATATAGCTTACGATTAACGCATTATTTAAGGGGATAGGTGCTTCTGAGATGCTACTCGTACCTATATATATGTATATTATTGTTTTTTTTGAGCGACAATGGATTGTACCTAGTAAAGCAAAAATCTTATAGAGTATCATTTAGTTTTATGATGCAAGAATCATGTGTTATTCTACACGCCTATAAATACTAGGAAAAACGGTCAAGAACCCTACGAACTACATGTAAATAGTCAAGACCCATTATCTGATAATGGAGGCCTCTCACCCTTCAACAAAACTGAGATGTTCGACTGGGAAACAGATGTAGCCTAGCCCCATAGCCCAGTCTATACCTAATTATTATAGGTGCCCTTATTGTTTGTGGCTGGAGAGCCTACACATAGAAATACTACCAGAATAACTAGTCCCAACGATATTGTTACTACATATACATGTAGTGTAGGGATACCTAAATGGCTTAGAAGGCTATACGCAGCAGGTAATCCGCCTACTAAACAAGTGCACCTTATTGCGTACACGTTGGAGTAAATAGCTGCTTTCTCCTTTAGGCCTGTGTAGTTCAATAAATTTTAACTTACGTACGCGTTCTCAAGACATTAATTAAGCTGGCGTGAACTCCGATATGCTTTTAGCCTCATTGAGGCACCAGCCAAGATTGTGACAGCGACCTTAGCTGTTGCTGGTTGGGGAGCCTGGTAACTACTGTGACGGAGCGTTGGGCAGACCTCGAGTCTGGCAATTTGACAACGCATGCGAGGTGGTCTACCTGCAGACATGCAGGCCATGACAGCTGGGAAGTAGGAGGCCCAAGTCAGCGAGCAGGCATAAACAGAACAGCACAACTAGGTGGGCACTGTAGCCCACGTCCCGATCGTCGCCTGCTATGAATACGGTTATGGCCATGTCATGCACGGGAAAAAAAAGAAGAGCCTGGAAAAGAAGAAGGCCACACAAGGAGGTCAAAAAGAGGCATCGCCCATTATTCTCCCACTCGCCTTACTTCCATACCTGCTACCAGTCTCCCGCAGACCCGTCGAATCGGCACCTATTGTCTAGTCTCGCGCATAGGACGTTAGTTACCGCAGTTTGTCTTTGCGCCTCAATCCGACATCAGGCTGGGCTACATCATACGACGCACCGCTGCAGCTCATCTAATTGACGCGAAGATCTTAAGCATCTAGTTCTTACACGTGGAACGGCGTTTCGATCCAAATGGCCGCACGGGCATGAAAAGAGAGACGCCCTAGTGTGATTGTATTCAAGTTGGTAATTTTCTGATTGTCGCGGTTTCGCACGTTTCAGAACAACTCTCGATAGCATATAGTACTAGTAAGTTATTTACCTATTAGCCACAGAGCCTTTATCCCGTCCTGTCTGGTTGTATACTTCCCTCCCCAAAGCCTGCTTTGAGTCTCTGGGGCTATTAGAATAGCCACTGCGGCCTCAGAGGCCATCTACTACACCATTTCAACATTTAGGGCAGCAATTGCTTGATCAATTGGTAGTACGCCTGCAAATTCATCTCAGGTCGTGCTAGCCCAAGGGCTCAGAGCTTGTGCTTACACTATGTGACGAGATTTAGTTTGTGCGCCAAATCATATATTTCCAGCACTCGCCCTTGAGACGTAACAGCAGTCATGGTCGGCCACGAGGTAGACCAGAAGTACCTAGGGAAGTACGCGAAGACTACTGCTGAAGGTAGTATCCCTCTTTCCGCAGGCTTGTATAAGCTCCTAGGTCTTTCAACCCTTCTATCCCGCAAACTCCTCCGCGCACGAAAGCAGCGAAAGTTAGATCCAACCCGAACAACTAAGTCCCTCGACCTCTATCGCCATATAATTTGGATGGCCCGAGAGGGCCTCGGGATTCTACACAACGAAATTCAGCCAGAGATTGCAAACTACCCTGCGATGAACGAACTTCGAGTCCTAATAGCGAAACTCAATGCCTCGTATCTTCATATTTTCGTCTTGTTTGACCATACCTATGAAACTAAATCTGCTATGGTTCCTAGCTTTTCATCGAAGTCGGTAAACGGTGCAATACCACGGGTGAATGGCTCATTAGGCCCTAACAGCGTTGGCGGACTGAATTCCTTGAATTCTCAATACGCTTATATAAAGCCAACCATCGATGCTTTTCTCAAAGCGGAGAAAAGTGCAAGGGATCTATTACCTGGATCACATCCACTTCGGCTGTCGGTAAAACTGGAATACAGTGCTTTCCTGTACGATTGTTCAAGGGATTATGAAAATGCTCGGAGTGTCGCAAAAAAGGCTGTCGACGAAGCATTTGCGTCTATGGATGCGATGGACGATGACGCCTTTGAGGACGCTATGGAATGTAAGCCTCAATTTATTAAATAAGATATCTTGGTTGTAGCCGAAGCTAATATCTAGATACATATATTAGTGGTGGGAAGCTTGGGAGTATTAGCTAAGAGGAGCGAGCCATCCCCTAAGCCATCCCCTAGACTGAATGGTCAAGAAAACAGGCAAAATCGACATGTGTCACAAACAACTGGAAAAAACGTAATTTGATAACAGAATACAGTATTATATAGGAGGTTTCAGCAATGAGGTCATATTAAGTGAAAGATTTCTAGTTCGTTGCCCGGTGTTTTTGAGTTTTGGTATTATGGTTGATACTTATTTACAGTCGATATTTATTTTGGGACAGCTTATTGAGTATTGGGTGGATCCTCCTAGTCTCGGTTTCATCGCTGGTAGATTTATTGTTTCATGGGACTCGTTGTAAAATTTATTTCTTTTCTGTTATTAACTGTTTTCAAATTGTAGCCTTTCTACTTTATGATATTTACAATACTAACTTGATTTTTGGGTGTTCATGATTGGAGGGTTGTTGTCTCTGTGGTCTATTATCGTTGATATTGAGCTCCTCTTGACCTAAAGGGTTGGTACACTTGTAGAATGAAGAGAGTAGGGTATGAGTGGCTGAATGACTGGGATCATTTTACACAGTATTTGGGAGACCTTAATTGCCTACAAACCCAAGTAGAATTAAAATATATCGGGGATTACTTTCTGTTGGTAAGGCTAGTATAACGCCAAGAAACCCGTCAACTCAGGGGTGAATATGCTGTCTTACAGACGAATCATTGGAGGTCGTTCGCTCTACCTGAAACACGCCTAGTCACCAGAGCTGTTGACAGGAAACCATGCTTCTCTTCCCTCTTATTTCTTCATACTCATCCTCATCCTCCTTATAGCTCTAGCGCTGTTCGTCTAAATATCACTATTCACTACAGCGTTCACTATCGATATTAATTTCACCGCGCCCCGTCTAAACTTGACATGCCCTCCATCGCATCTCTTGTGAAGGGTGCTCTTTTTGCGCTGCCCACGCTTGTGTCTGCGGCTGGACAGCTTGGTTTCTCGCTTGGTGTCAAACACAACCCTGTTAGTTTAGTCGCTTTGCTGCTAGAGACATGTATCGCTGAATTTTGTTGTCTTAGGATGGGAACTGCAAGTATACAGACGACTTCAAGAAGGACCTTGATGTTGTTGGTACAGTGAGTAAGATCGTTCGGATTTATGCCGTTAGCGATTGCAACTCAATGGAGAACCTGGTGCCCGCCGTGATTGACAAAGGGTTTAAGATTGTACTTGGTGTTTGGTAAGTTTCTATTGTTTTGTTTTGTTGACTTTAAGCTCATGTATCCCGCTAGGCCAACTGATGATGCCCACTTTGAACTTGAGAAAGCCGCTCTCAATAAGTAAACACCAACAGGCTGGCTATTTGGCCTATATTTGTTGCTTTTAGGTCAACCTTACTAATTTTATTTACTATAGATATATTCCTATGTATGGAACTGGTAGTATCTATGCTATCACTGTCGGTTCAGAGCATCTATACAGAAAAGATCTCACTGGTGCGCAACTAGCGGTAAAAATCAGGGAGGTGAAGAGCCTCCTCACAGCTCTCGGAGCCGATTCTATCCCTGTCGGGTTTGCGGACTCGTGGAATATGCTCATTGATAGCAATGCAAACCCTGCTATCGAGGCTAGCGATATCATCCTCGCCAACGCTTTTAGCTACTGGCAAGGGCAGAAGCAGGATAATGCTACTCATTCATTCTTCGACGATATCATGCGTATGAACCCCAACTACTGAGGACCGCGAATATGATGCTAAGATTAAGTAGAAGCCCTTGGTCATGTTCAAAGTATTAAGCAGAATAATACCTACGACTTCTGGGTTGGCGAAACCAACTGGCCTACTGGTGGACAGAAGTATGGGGATGCCATTCCGAGTACCGAAAATGCCGCAAATTACTGGAAGGACAGCATCTGTGCTATGATTGCCTGGGGTATTAATGTTTTTGTCTTTGAGGCTTTTGATGAAGTCTATAAACCTGTAGAAAAAGGCAATGATGTGGAGCAACATTGGGGCGTTTGGGATAAGGACTCTAAACCTAAGTTCGACTTGAGCTGTTAATATTGGACTAGGCGTAATAACTTTTATAATATCAGAGTATTATCCGCTTTACAAAGTGATCTCAACTGGCCTTTTACACGAACTAGAGATAATATTTATGTAGAAAATAGGAAGCACGATTGTATTACCGCCCTAGGGGCGTACTCCTACTCCTATATATCCTCCCATATCGGGCCGTGGTCCGCCCGCTGTGGAGGTCTCGCCGAAATGACAAGGTGAAGATCCGGGCCATTTAGGAAGATCTACAACAATTTATGGAAACATGTAGCCCTACTTACATAGCTAGCTGCCTTACATAATAAGTACGGTTATCATCAGTGAGTTTACTGTCGGACGACACGAGTATTCGACTGGGGCGAGTACCAGGTACTGTGGCACTAGACTAGTGGCACCAGACTAGTGGTTAGGTTTATTAGCTAGATATAGGTCACTGTTGCTGGACCTAGTCCTTGACCAATAACATCATCATTGTGTTCGTTGATAGATCATCTTGATTTGTCCACGAATAGTCAGAGGAACACATCGAGCCTCCACAAGTGGTGACCCTTACGTGATGACTTGAAAAAAAGATTAGTGCAAGAGAAGAAAAGATCGAAGCCATCAAAGTGACGTCAACAAGGGAGATAAAAGAAGAGAGCAGTGGAAGTGCAGAGAAGTCGGTTAGAAATCTGAGAGGTTTCTATCACAACGTTTGGGTTCAATCTGGATCCAGGGTGATGACCGAACGGAGGATCTCGAAGAAGAACAAAACAACATCAGTCGATCAAATTCAGGACTTAGTCGACACCCTCAACCTTAGTGAAGAGAACGGATACGTCGAAGAAATTAAAGATAAAACCATCGATAAAACACCGGATCAAACTGACAGAGAAACACAAGAAGACACTCGATATCAGCTCACAATGGAGGCAGTCCCGGTCAGAAGCTTTCATGGCAAATCAAATGAGAACGTAGAGGATTTTATCTCCTCGGTGAAAATTAGTTTCACTCCAAAGGAAACCTGCTACAATACAGCGAGCGAGAAGGAAGAAGCACGTGTGGCCTTCCTCAAAGGTAAGTTGAAAGGTAAAGCTTATGACTGGCTCTCGAGACAGCCAGCGAGTGTGACAGCAGCATGGAACACCTTAACGGAAGCTCTTAGAACAAAATACGACAATTCATCTAAGAGAGACGAAAAGAGAAGGGATGCTGAACAGAAACTCCTCCGGATGAAACAAAAGAACCTCTCCCTGAAGAAGTACATCAAGATGGCAGAGAATATAAACGATGACTTGGCAGCGGACTGGGATGACAGTGCTGCCAAGATGTTCATTGCAGGAATCAAAGAAGAGAATACTAGAGTCCTTGTGCTGGCCTTGGGACAATTAGGAGAGAAGTATACCTTTAATAAAGCAATTGAAGCAGCGAAAACGATGGAAAGATCAACTAAAGCTGGAAAGAAGGTGACAAGGAAGGGTAAGAATGACAGCTCCTCGTCGTCGTCTGAAAGTGAGGATTCGAGTGAGGAATCGAGTAGCAGCAGCAGTGAGAGCAGCGAAGGGGACTCGGATGATGAGAAGGCGAAGAAGAAGAGGAAGAAGGAGAAGGCAAGGAAGAAGGCCAAAGCAAAGTCGAAGGAGAAATTCAAGAAAGGGGTATATGTTGATGAGGCAAGTTTCAAGAAAATGTTGGAGAAGGTGATGAAAGATAATGCTGCAAAGAATCCACAGAATCCTGCCCCGGAATTTGGAAACCTGTTTGGCAACCAACAACCTGTTGAAACGGAAGTTTTCGCAGTTGGGAGACCGGGTAGAGGTCAACAGCAGAGACAATACTTCGAATCCTAGTACAGAAATCAGTTCCAGCAACCTCCAATGCAGAGACCTCAGCCTCAGGTGATGTATCAATACCCGAATGACAACCGAATGGGAACTGGCCCAGGTGGATACAATGCCAGGAGAAACAGTATCTTTCAGGAATCGTCAACTTGTTACAGGTGTGGTACTGAAGGACACCTAAGCTATGAGTGCTCTAACCCAGCCCTCCCAAGAGAGGAACAATTTAGGGTAAAAGAAAGGGTAGAACAAGAGAAAGCCCAACGGATTCTAGAAAAATATGGAAGCAAACCACCGGGAGTTCCAGATGTACCGTATAATCCTCGTCAGGAACCTGGAGCGCAAGCACCAAGGTCTGGAGATGTACGAGTAGGAGCGGGCCCAAATGTAGCAGAAGCATCGATGGTTGAACTCCTGTTGAGAAGAGGGAGCATGAACAGTGAAGATGACATGATGGTCCCTGAGGCAAGTTTGGTTGAGTGGTTTGATGCGGAAGCAGTTGAGAAAAGGTCAAGGGCGGAAGCTTTAGGCGATGACAGTCAATCGGGAGAGCCGGTGAAAGGAAAACAGAAAATATCGGGGCAACCAACGATGTTAAAACCGGGTGAAAGAGTGTTTGCAAAACCAGGAATCCCGAGAATGCAGAAAAGCAAAGAGCCGGAGGTCATATATAAGTACAAGTCGTCCAGTGATGAAAAATCTGACAAAGCAACAAAGACCTACAAACCTCCAGGGCCGGCGAAGCTCAAGAAATCGGGAACGAAACAACCTTCCGAACCCAAAATCAGACAACCAATTAGAATGATGAGAGGTCGTCAAATTGATGATGTGGTGGCTAGGTTGAGAGACACTCAAGTGGTAGGTCTCACGTGGGGAGATCTATTTGAGCTTGCTCCGTTGACTAGGAGGGATGTGGCGAAGGGATTGGTTCAGGAAAGGATCCCCAAAAGAACTCCGTGTGATAAGAAACCTGCTGAAAAAAAGAAAGCTTCCGAAAAGAAGATGTCTGAAAAGAAGGCAATTGTTGAAACGTATGCGGTTGAGACTTCGAGAAGAGCACTCCCAGATGTTGGTAGTGTGGTAAACTTCTATACATTTGGCAAGGTTAAGACTGAAGGAGGACAATATCACCTGAAAAGAATTCTGGTAGATGGCGGGTCGGTAATCAATTTGATGCCTGAGCATATTGCGGTATTAATGAATTTGGAGAGGAAACCAAGCCCTGATTTGCTTGTCAAGACTGCTGATGGAGGCACATCGACTATCCATTCAATGGTTGAGGTTGACTTAGAGGTGGCTGGAGTGACTGCGACAATTACGTGTTACCTAATGCCAGGACCGAGAAAACCTACGTATGCGATTCTCCTCAGTCGACGATGGCTTAGACAGTGCCAAGCTCGTGGAGATTATAAAACAGACACATACATCATCAAGGATCGATCTGGTGAAGAGTTCATGGTCCCGACAACAGAAGGGAAGTCAAATGATGCGGTTCCTCAAGTTGCCTTGATCCCAGGAGTGGCGGCCATTGACCTAGATGAAGAAATTGTTGAAGAACTTGAAGCCGGAGGTGACCTATTGTCGATGATAGTTGATCAGATTATAAGGGA
The DNA here is from genome assembly GCA_033030425.1 of Verpa conica. Classification (NCBI taxonomy): domain Eukaryota; kingdom Fungi; phylum Ascomycota; class Pezizomycetes; order Pezizales; family Morchellaceae; genus Verpa; species Verpa conica. Next base: position 683,675 of record JAUFSD010000003.1, read on the forward strand.
GACAAATCATGATGATGAGTATGATGCCGCATCCGAATCCCCGTCTGATGACGAAGAAAATGAAGAAGAAAGCAAGGCGGGAAAAGGATACCGCTGCTAGGTCCTCGGGAGACTGGCAGCGGAATAGAGTATGATCCCGGAGGAAAGAAGAGAGGCTCTCAGGTTGAATGTCATGTGGTTGAGACAAGTGAGTATAGTAGACCTGAGAGAAATGAAGGTGAGACCTCGACCTTTGAGATTGGGGTGGTAGAGAGGTTGGCGAAGAAAAGACAAGGGGATATAAAGTGGACCGAGGACTTTGTTGAGCTAAGTAACAAAACCCCGGACCCAGGAGATGGTATTGGAAGCAATGCCATCCCTGGAAATGGACGTCGCCCCACATCACATTTGGTTAAAAGAAAGACTGACATGTGGAACATTAAGAAGGAGAAAAATATAAGTCGAACAAAGAAAAAAAATTGCCGAGATCCACAAGATGACAGCTGCGAGGAAGGGTGTGAAGGGGAGTGTGAAACGAATGGTGTGGATGAATGGAAAAAAGAAATTGATCACACCGAAAGTCTCCCTGGAACTTGTACCCTAATTGACAGACTGGCTAATACAGTATGGATGGAAAGATGCAAAACCTTCTATGTTGATGAAGAAGGAGTGGCTCGACAACCAAATCTGTGCAATCTGATAGGGTGTGAGAAATGTGTGCTGAGAAGGCAAGCTGAACCTATGGAAGTGGAGGAACCATGGGTTCAGTTTGATGAGAGGGCGGAGTGGGTGAGGGAGGCGATGGCAGGGATAGAGCTGGGGATAAGAGAGGATGGAAATGAAGAAGTAGAAGTGATGAAGGCAGATGGAGGGGAGCAAGATCAGATGAAAATTGTGGACCCAAGAAGTGGGGAGATATTTGACATGATCAATGAGGATGATCGACTATATGGGATTAACACCATTGGCTACCCAACGATGGAAAGACCTCAAGAGTACCTCCGAGACATAGATGAAACAGCCTCAGATGAAGTCATTTCAATATGGTTTGCCCAATCGGGAATAACCATTGGACCGGCGGCAAATAATGAATCAACACTCAGAGCGGCGAAACGGTTGCTATATACCTGGAGAGATATTTTCAGCGATGACCTCAGCAAAGTCCCAATTTGCAAACTCACGAAGCACTGGATTCCAACGTACCCCGGAGCGATCCCTCAAAAGACCTCGAATGTTCTGTACACCATGGAGGAGAAGGCTTGGATGGTAGAGAACTTCCCTAAATTGCTTGATGCAGGGATCATAACGTTCTCGAACTCGAGGTGGAACAGTAGGCCAAAGTTCGTCAGAAAAAAGGATGGGAAAAAGATCAGGATGGTCAATGTCTTCTGCAAGCTGAATAAGAAAACGATCCCACAGAACACTCCAATGAAACGAATCGAACCAATCATCCAGAATCTCATGCAGTGGAGGTACGATTGCTATTGGCAGGCTGACGCAACAATGGGATATTGGGGTATCCTATTGGCTGAGGAACACGCCTACAAGACAGCATTCAATACTCCTTTTGGCCAGTTCTGTTATTTGAGGATGGGCATGGGCTTTCAGGGGGCACCTCATACGTATTCCCGAATGAAGGACATCTTTGCGGGTCCAATACCATCCCCACGGCCGGAAAAAAGTATCGCCGGAGTAACCTCAGAATGGGCATATGACTTCTTCCAAGATGACGATTATGGAGCCAATAAAGGGCCAGAGAGTCAGATAGAATTCCTTCATAAGAAATACTTCCCAAGGATTGTATGGGCGGGGTTAATGATAAACCCGTCAAAAAGCATGTTTTTCATGACGAGTTTGAACATTCTGGGGTTTGCAGGGAGTGGAAAAGGGGGTCTTCGCCCGTCAATAGACAAGTTGGCAGCCATCCGAGAGTATCCAGTTCCACAATCGGTAGAGGAGGTAGAGAGGTTCCTACATATGTCGACATACTTGAGACAATGGATCCCGGGACGATCTGAGCACTCCAAGATTTTGAAGACCTCAATCACATGTGCCTATAATATCAAAGGGGCAAGGAGAGAGTTGATCTTCAATTGGCGGCCGGAACATGACATATCATTCAAGCACATCAAGAGAAGTATTGAGGAGAACATGATCTGGGGAGGAGATCCTGATGCCCAATATCATCTATCTACAGATGCGTCAAATCAAGGGATTGGTGGAGTCCTCTTTCAGTTGGTTGATTGCCCTCCTGGCACTATTGCCTCTCAAAAATACAGAGAATCGGAAAGGATCATCATGTTTTTGTCGAAACCGTTAGCCCCTGCAGAGACTCGATATCATACCACAGAGAGGGAGGCATTGGCTGTTGTTAGATGCATGAGTGAAGTAGGCTGGATGATAGTGGGGTCCCCGTATCCAGTCAAAATATACACGGACCACCAAGCCCTTGTGTCGATTCTGAGAGGGGATGATGCCAAAGGTCGGATGGTCAGATGGCAGATACAGCTAGCCCAATATGACATGGAGATACATCATGTACCTGGCAACCAGAATGTAATTGCGGATGGCATGTCAAGGATGAGGACGAGGGAAGAACCTGTATCCGATAGTGAAAATGGGGATGTCATGGCGGTGGAAGTAGTGGAGAAGGAGATGAGAAAAGAGAGAGAGTTGTGGGCAGAGTGGAGGGATGATGAGTGGTATGGCCTGTTAGTAGAGTATAAACTCACGGGGGAGATTCCGATGAAGCGAATTGAAGCAAAACGGGGGGTTGTGGGACTCACAGCACCAGAGGTCAAGAAGTGGAAGAGACGCTTACGGCAACAATCAGCAAAATTTGTACTGATAGGAGACTCTGAGAGATCTGCGGTGGAGGTGATTGGAACAGAAAATCAAGAACCAAAATCGCCAAGGAGCCTGCTGTACAAGGAGAGGAATGGGGAGTTGGCCGTATGCGTCAAGAAAGCAGAGGTAAAGACAGTGTTGGTATGGGCGCACGACTCTCATGGTCATTTTGCGGAAGCTATCACCTTAAAGAAGCTAGTAGGACGATACTACTGGCCTATGAGGAATAGGGATACCGCATATTATTGCAGATCATGCGATTCCTGTCAAAGGGTGGGCCCATTAAGACCATCTCAGGAACTTCTTCCTATCTTGCAGCTGCAGCCTTGGGACCTATTGGGGATAGACTTTATCGGGCCAATATCACCACTATCGAGCACAAATGCAAGATACATTCTCCTGGTAGTAGATTACTTCACGAGGTATCTATTTACAAAGGCAGTTCAAAAGAATGACAGCGAAGTCGTAGTCACGTTCCTACAAGAAATCGGATCCCTCCTTGGTTGGCCTAGAGCAATATATTGTGACAATGGATCTCACTTTGTCAGTCAAAGAGTGCAAGATTTGCTAAGGCTGAAAGGGGTTAAGCAATACCCTGCCCCCAAATCACACCCGTCGTCGGTTGGTTTGGCTGAGAGATACGTTCAGTTGGTAGTTTTAGGGCTGAGAACCTTGCTGTCGACGTTCCCCGAGAAACAACTGTTGTGGAGTACAGTATTACCCCAGATTACCCATGCAATAAACACAAGGATCATCAGAACACATGGATACACCCCAAGCCAGTTGTTGTTTTGTTTCAATATCAGGCAAAATCACCTGGATGCATCACCGCGTGATCGAATTGTTTCAGCTGTGATAGCGGCAACTGGAGACGATATAAGGACCTTGGAAGAAGTAGAGAGGTCAAAAAATGCTGCAGACCCAGTAGGAACCTTTGATGCGGGGGCGTCAACGGAAATTTGGGCATATCATCAAAAGATGGCCAAGGTAGAGGAGGCTAGAGAGTGTGATAGAGAGAGGATGATCTCTAAGGGTGTTCCAACGAGAAGTGGTAGAGTATGGGAAGCTCCAGTTGAGGGTGATCTAGTCTTGCTTCGGAGATTTGAGATTGACAAACAGCATGGTCGCAAACTAGACCCAAAATGGGAGGGCCCGTATGAATTGAGGGATATATCGTGGCATGGAAAATCTGGCAGACTCTATGATCTCAAAACAGGAGAGATCGCCAGAGTCCGCAAGTCTGGATTGAGAGAAAAGGTCCATTTAGACGATGTGAAGATATTCATCCCGAGGGAGGAGAAGTGGTTAGGGTTTGATGGGGATCTGATGGAATTAGGGCATCTCAAGTTTGTGGGGATGTGCGAGAAATTGGATTCAGAGGGGTGCGGAGGAGAAACGACGAGGTGGGGACGAAAAGTGAAGTTGTGAGATTGGGAGAAATGTGTGCTGGAAAATGTGTGATGAGCTTTCTGTTTGTTTGCGGTGCTATGAGTGATGGGAGGAATGGAACGAGTGGTGGTAGTTTAGTGGTTGTCGCTGAACGATGATTTGGTGTGTTGTATAGTGTTATCAAATGGGGGGGTTTTTTGTTTTTTTCTCGTTGTGAGGTTGCTATTGCTCTTGCTGTTGATAGTGTTTTTGTTTTTTGTTTCTTTTTTTTCATTGTTTAAGGGGATGATTACGAACAGAAAGAAAAAAGGGAAGATCTGTGGCACTAGACTAGTGGCACCAGACTAGTGGTTAGGTTTATTAGCTAGATATAGGTCACTGTTGCTGGACCTAGTCCTTGACCAATAACATCATCATTGTGTTCGTTGATAGATCATCTTGATTTGTCCACGAATAGTCAGAGGAACACATCGAGCCTCCACAGTACTTATTGTTACATGCAATTACTAATACTTTCTATCCCGTCACACGTAGAAGAATTTGGATCATAGCAACCGATATGTTTTAATTTTCCTAAAAAACCAGAACACTTCAATAAACATTGAAAAATGGATATATATAAAACTTGAGTCCCATAAGAAGCATCTATTGACTTGGGGATGTGTTTATTATATCAGTGGAGTATTAATCTGTGCACTAACCAAAAAATGTCATAATTTTTCTACTGTTCAGTAATTGATAAAACTCCTTATAGGAATCTCTTAATGTATCTGAGATTAATATGGTTTAGTAACAGGATTGTGACACAATAACACTGTAGTTTGGTGCAAGCACTGCTTGGCACCACACTAGAAGGATAATTGCAGTAGGAGTGAGGTTTTAGGCTAAGCCTAGTAGCTATCTCAAAGAGATTGACTAACTAAATTTATTAAGGTAGAAAACTAAAGAACTTTAATAATGTTGCAGGCTCTGCCTGTAACAGACCTACTAGGCCACTAGGCCACTACATGCTTAAAGAGTTGTACCAGTACCAGTGAAGTGGTAGAATTGTGTCAAGAACACTTATTTCCTAGTCTGCCTTGTTGTAAAAACCGATCACCTATTGGGGAACAGCAGGCGATAATCACAAGGCAAGTGTAACACAATCACACACTAGTTAGCTTCAAGCTCTGCTCGGCACCTTACTAGTAGGGTAATTGTGATAGGGGGAGGTTTCAGGCTAAGCCTAGTAGCTATCTCAAAGAGATTGACTAACTAGACTAGACTCGGTAGGCTAATATACTGATGTGAACTAAAGGTAGCCGGTCAATTGCATATATTGATAACTAACTTAGGTAGCTGAATCCTGCCGACCCAAAACTAGCTAGACACGGCAGGTTTTATACTAAAACAAAAACATACATAAACTAGCCGGGGCATTCTATTCTCCGGTCCAAAAACAGGTAAACAATAAACAAAAATAACTCAGCACAACCATTCCTCCATTTCTGTCATGTTCCTCCGATCCTGGTACCCTAATCTCCGATCCATGCCAGGATCAAAATACTAAAGAAATACTAATCATCCCGATCCGGTACTATCTCGGTACGATAATTGCTCCGCTTCCGGCGGGGTTCCCAAACATAGTAAATTAGATTCAAAAAAAACAATAAAGAAATCCCAAGGTGGTTAGTGCCATAACCGCATCCAAAACAAGTAAAACAAAGAGCAAAGTAACACAGCAGGGGCGGTTACAGCAAGGCTACATCAGCAAACTTGAAGGTTTCTCTCTGACGCATCTGATGCATTTGAGGCTTGGGATGCAGTTGGTGGAATTTGACAATCAGGAGACGGGATCTGTCTCAGAGACGCTCGGCTTGCTGTCAGAGCTCTCAGGAGAGCCCCAAAGGCTCCCATAGTCACCTCTGGAGGCGTCAGGAGACGTCTGAAGACTCTATAGTAGTCTCTGGGGGGGGCTTGCTGTAACACAATCACACACTTGTTTGGTGCAAGCACTGCTCGGCACTAATCTAGTGGATGAATTGCAGTAGGGGGAGGTTTCAGGCTAAGCCTAGTAGCTATCTCAAAGAGATTGACTAATTAGGCTAGACTCGGTAGGCTAATATACTGATATGAACTAAAGTGTTGTAGGCACCTGATAAGAGGAGTATTTCTGGGAACCATGAAGACCACTTGTTTGACTATCTAGGTAACTTAATCTCTTGTTCGTTTCTTGAAAAACGTGACAGGGGTTTGGAGAGAAGCACGTGTGGATATTATTGCTGGTGGCTATCTCCTGCAGGGCGCCCCACTATGCCACCCACCGGGTGCTGGGGGGGCCCCTCAGAGTTGCTGTAAACGCATAGTAAAAACACAAGCTTTAGACCCCAAAAATAACCCCTGGAACGTCAGGAAAATTCGTCTGTCCGAGCCAAATCCGGAGGGTATATGAGAGGGCATGATTTGGAGCTGACTGGTGAAAGAATCGAGGAAATTGGATAAGAACTGACGGAGTTGTGCCCTCCGCCAGTTGGGGCATATTTCTTGACAACTAACGGTATGGAGGAAGGCCCGGCTTCCCAGTACTGCTTGCTGATTAGTACCAAAGGGCTTTGGTGACTCTCTGCCACGAGGGAACATGCAAGGACGGAACAGATACGGTGGTTAGTACACTTATCAGCCCGTTTGCAGAGTACAGATTGGTTCACTAACAGCTTTACGTGATTGCATTACTCTAGTACACCTTTGGGCTTGACTAGAATAGACAATAGGGCCGGGATAAAGTGCTTGGACTGGTCGGGTTTTGTATAAGTATGGGGAGAATGTATTTATATTGGTTTTGTTACTGTGTTGTAAGATTTGTATTGTATGGCGTGATTGCTTGGCAGGTTTTCAGGGTCTTTGGGGGTTCCCAGGCATTTGTATTAGGATTTAGAATAAATCTGCGAGCCCAAACCGCGGTATATAAAATAGTCGGCAGATTTGTCTCTTTACCAGAACATCAACGGGAAGAACGAGTCTTATCAATATATTTGAATCTATCGAACTACCTTTACTTTATAACTCTGTTACAAACAACTTGCTTGTGACTTTCGAAGCTTCAACTGAACAACTTTCCGCTTTATCTAACCAACCCTAGTGAGTCTTGACAATATCGTAGTTTGTAACTCCCTTGTGCGATTTAAAGGAACAACTACTACCGTTGACTGAGGAAACCTTGATAGTTGGTATCTTATACCTTCGGACCGAACTCTAAGCTTGACGGGACGTAGCCTGGACAATTGTATAGGCCAGTTTTACATAAAGGTAGCCGGTCAATTGCATATATTGATAACTAACTTAGGTAGCTGAATCCTACCTTCCCAAAACTAGCTAGACACGGCAGGTTTTATACTAAAACAAAAACATACATAAACTAGCCAGGGCATTCCATGCTCCGGTCCAAAAACAAGTAAACAGTAATCAAAAATAACACAGCAGGGGCGGTTACACTTGCTAGTCACGCTGGCAGTCACGCTGGGAGTCACGGTTCAGAGTTTTTAAAAATTTATTTATTTTACTATGTACATTTTCTAGTCTATATACAAAATACTGCTGCTTTGCCCCCTCTGCCTGCCCCCCCTGCTTGCCTGCTGCCTGCTGCCTGCTGTCGCGCTGGGAGTTGTCTGACGGTCACGTTGAGGAGTAGGATATAGGGGGGTTCGTACCGCCACGGGTAGGTTGTTCACTTGGTAGCCCGGAGGCTGCTGGGGGTCCTGGAAGGGTCCTAGGGAAAGTGTTGCTGCTGCTGTCGCGCTGGGGGGGGGTCCTGGGGGTCCTGCTGCTGCTGCTGCGCTGGACGTCCTGTGGGAGTCACGTCAACACGTTGGACATGGAGTGTTTGTACCTGGACCGGTAGGTTGTTTGCTTGGTGGCCCGGAGGCTGCTGGAGCCTTGCTGGAGGTCCTGGGGGGGTCTGCTGCCTGCTGCTGCGCTGGGTGTCAGCTCGAGGTCCAGCCGACACGTCCGACACAGGAAGTTCGTACCTACTTGGGTAAGATGTTCTCTCTATAGGAGAGAACCTGCCCCCCGTCTGCCTGCCTGCCTGCCTGCTTGCTTGCTTGCTGCATGCTGTCGCGCTGGGCGTCAGTTCGAGATCCAGTCGACACGTCGGACATGGAAGGTTTGTATCTCGATGGGTAGGTTGTTCTCTTGGTGGCCCGGAGACTGCTGGAGCCTTGCTGGAGGTCCTGGTGGGGTCCTAGGGGGTCTGCTGCCTGCTGCTGCGCTGGGTGTCAGCTCGAGGTCCAGTCGATGTGTCGGACAAAGGGTGTTCGTACCTGGACGGGTAGGTTATTCTCTTGGTGGCCCGAAGACTGCTGAAGACTGCTGGAGCCTTGCTGGGGGTCCTGAGGGGGTCCTGCTGCTGCTATTGCGCTGGGGGTTCTCTGGAGGTCACGTCAACGTGTCGGACATGGAAAGTTTGTACCACGATGGGTAGGTTGTTCTCTTGGTGGCCTGGAGACTGCTGAAGGCTGCTGGAGCCTTGCTGGAGGCCGTGGAGAGGTCTTGCTGCAGTTGTCGCGCTGGGGATTCTCTGGGGGTTGTTATTTTTCGAGATTCTCAGTCTGTCTTTCCTTATTTGTATAACATTTTATCTCCATTTGCTACATTTCATTACGATGACAGTTCTGATTGTTTTCTTGATACATTTTTACATTTATTACATTTTTACATAACTACTAATGTTTATCGAAAGGTCGCATACCTTATTACTCACATGTATTGCGCCATTTGTTATGAGTCATATTTTGTTGCGCTCATTTATGTTTACTCAACACACCATTTCGCTTACAGGCATTATATTACTCATTTCTTTTGGTTACCTTTACTTTGTTACGGTTTTCAGGGTCAAACGGCGTTCCCACCTCGGTTTTCATAAAGTTATCTCGGTTGGAGGATAAAGGACTTTTCTGTATAAATAGCGGGCCGTTCTCCCTCTTTCTGGGACAGTAATTCTCTAGACATAGACAACAATCTACTACGCTATCTTGTTTGGTATTACATGCTCAGAATTCTCGCTTGCCTGTTCTTTATAGTAATAGTCTACTCTGTTGCTACCACCCATTCACTGGCCCTACGCTTCTTTCTGTGCATCGTACCTGTAGAGTTATACCATTAGGACTTGCGTCCTAAGCTGTTACTCCGCTATTTTCCACAGGGGTCACATTGATGCGCCGGACACGAAGTGTTTGTACCAGTACATTGTTTGCTTGGTGGCCCAGAGCTACTACCAGAGGCAGGCAGGCTTTGCTAGAGGAGGTTCTCGTGATTCTGAATAGGTTGTTAGCTCTATAATAGACTGCTTCTAGGTGGGGGGAGATAGGAGGTACAGAGTTACTGCAGGTAGAGGTTGCTGCAGGTACGCGAGACTGTGGGGACTTAGAAGATTTTGGCGAGGGATATAGGGGTTGTGATGGGTGTAGGCCGGGTAACCATCTAAGGACTTAGCAATTTTTAGCGAGGTGTAGGTGTTTTTTGGAAGAAATAACCCCCAAAGCTCCGATAGTTACTTTCAGTGCTTTAGACACTGCCGTCAGGGCTTTTAGGGCTCCGTCAGACAAAGCTGCAGTAAAAAGTATTTTAGAGTTTTGGTGCTCCAGGAGACTCCACTGGATACTTCAGGAGACTCCACTGGATACTTCAGGAGACTCCACTGGATACTTCAGGAGACTCCACTGGATACTTCAGGAGACTCCACTGGATACTTCAGGAGACTCCACCAAAGTCTCTGAAGCCTCCCAGGAGACGTCAGGAGACATCATGACACTGGAGCTCCTAAAAGTTCTATCAGTACAGTGTAGATGCATCTGATGTACAATTTTCTAAGCCTGTATCCTGACACAGTGCTTGTCCCTCCTGATACAAATTTTAGTTTGCTGATGTAGTATCAAGAGACTAGGGACTCAAGGACAAGGTAGGTAAGGTAAACAATATAAGTAGTAGTAGTAGTAGTAGTAGTATTTATTTCCTACCTAGGCCCGAGACCGATTAAGTAAGTCTCCGAAGAGACCGCCAACTCTGCCAAAGCTAATTAAACGGCACTGGGTACCGGCCAGAGAATGTACATGTATCTACGAACTAAGCGTGCAGAGGAACACACCAAAGAGAGAACACATGGAACTAACTAAGCGACACCAAAGAAAGAACATGTAACCAAAATAATAAACAACCTTGCTCTTCCAAAAGCATCTTCCAATCTGACGTTTCAAGTCGATTGTAACCGCCCCTGCTGTGTTACTTTGTTCTTTGTTCTACTTGTTTTGGATACGGTTATGGCACTAACCACCTTGGGATTTTTTTATTGTTTCTTTGGATCTACTTTACTATGTTTGGGAACCCCGCCGGAAGCGGAGCAATTATTGTACCGGGATGGTACCGGATCGGGATGATTAGTATTTCTTTAGTGTTTTGATCCTGGCATGGATCGGAGATTAGGGTACCGGGATCGGAGGAACATGACAGGAATGGAGGGATGGTTGTTGTTGTAGGCACCTGATAAGAGGAGTATTTCTGGGAACCATGAAGACCACTTGTTTGACTATCTAGGTAACTAAAATCCCTTGTTTGTTTCTTGAGAAACGCGATAGGGGTTTGGGGAGAAGCACGTGTGAATATCATTGCTGGCGGCTATCTCCTGCAGGGCGCCCCACTATGCCACCCACCGGATGCTAGGGGGGGCCCCTCAGAGTTGCTGTGAACGCATAGTAAAAACACAAGCTTTGGACCCCAAAAATAACCCCTGGAGCGTCAGGAAAATTCGTCCGTCCAAACCAAATCCGGAGGGTATATGAGAAGGCATGATTTGGAGCTGACTGGTGAAAGAATCGAGGAAATCGGATAAGAACTGACGGAGTTGTGCCCTCTGCCAGTCGGGGCATGTTTCTTGACAAACTAACGGTATGGAGGAAGGCCCCGCTTCCCAGTACTGCTTGCTGATTAGTACCAAAGGGCTTTGGTGACTCTCTGCCTCGAGGGAACATGCAAGGACGGAACAGATACGGTGGTTAGTACACTTATCGGCCCGTCCGCAGAGTACAGATTGGTTCACTAACAGCTTTACATGATTGCATTACTCTAGTACACCATTGGGCTTGACTAGAATAGACAATAGGGCCGGGACAAAGTGCTTGGACTGGTTGGGATTTGTATAAGTATGGGGGGAATGTATTTGTATTGGCGTTTTGAATGCGTTGTAAGATTTGTATTGTATGGCATGATTGCTTGGCAGGTTTTCAGGGTCTTCGGGGATTCCCAGGCGTTTGTATTAGAATTTAGAATAAATCCGCGAGCCCAAACCGCGGTATATAAAATAGTCGGCAGATTTGTCTCTTTACTGGAACACCAACGGGAAGAACGAGTCTTATCAATATACTTGAATCTATCGAACTACCTTTACCTTATAACTCTGTTACAAATATTTCGCTTGTAACTTTCGAAGCTTCAACTGAACAACTTTCCGCTTTACCCAACTAACTCTAGTGAGTCTTGACGATATCGTAGTTCGTAACTCTCTTGTGCGATTTAAGGGAGCAACTACTACCGTTGACTGAGGAGACCTTGGTAGTTGGTGTTATTTTTTTCGAGATTCTCAGTCTGTCTCTCTTTGTTTGTATAACATTTTATCTCCATTTGCTACATTTCATTACGACGACATTTTTGATTGCTTTCTCGATACATTTTTACATTTATTACATTTTTACATAACCACTAATGTTTAACGAAAGACGCATACCTTATTACTCACATGTATCGCGCCATTTGTTATGAGTCATATTTTGTTGCGCTCATTTATGTTTACTCAACACACCATTTCGCTTACAAGCATTGTATTACTCATTTCTTTTGGTTACCTTTACTTTGTTACGGTTCTCAGGGTCAAACGGCGTTCCCACCTCGTTTTTCACATAGTTATCTCGGTTGGAGGATAAAGGACTTTTCTGTATAAATAGCGGGCCGTTCTCCCTCTTTCTGGGACAGTAATTCTCTAGACATAGACACCAATCTACTACGCTATCTTGTTTGGTATTACATGCTCAGAATCCTCGCTTGCCTGTTCTTTATAGTAATAGTTTATTCTGTTGCTACCACCAATTCACTGGCCTTACGCTTCTTTCTGTGCATCGTACCTGTAGAGTTATACCATTAGGACTTGCGTCCTAAGCTGTTACTCCGCTATTCTTCACAAAGAGAGTGATGCCGTTGGGAGAGAATGGAGTTGAAGTTCAGTTCTGACATCATAACGGAGAAACAATGGATTGTTTTGGAGAAGCCAATTGCGGCAAAGCTCAAGCTGGTGAGTATCATGTCCTCTGTCAAACAAATTTCTAGAGCTCTCTAGAATCGCTCCAATACAGCCACTAAAAAGTGCAATAGCACGGGGATTTTTAGACAAGCTCATTTTGCCTGCAATATACTATTAGTGAGGTTTACAGAAGGATAGTAAGTAAAAGAATTACCTGTTACTGTTCTGTAGGTTGAATATGGGTTTATATGCTCTGAATGACTGACGGTTCTACCTAAGTTCGTTTGTAGAGAAATTGGACTAAGAAGGACACGAGACCGTTGAGCCAATACTAATAAGACTTCAGGCCATGGACCAGCTGATAGAGGTTCTTTAGGCTTAGTTTTGCAATGAACACAAACAGCAATCTGAATGCTATCACCTTTTAACCTCTCCGTAGTAGGAACACCAAAGACTTCAGTCAATGAGTACAATTGACTGGCGTTCTTAGTGATCCAGTGTATATAATGTGGAAGCAGTAGGATTGAACAGAAAGAGCATGGTGTACTAGGAAAAGCTTTATCGTATGTTGATCTAAAAAGTTGAAGAACTTTTTTAAAAGCCGGCTAGGAGAATATACAGCATTCTGAGAAGCTGATTGAGGTGGAATAGAAGACGGTAAAGAGAGATTGTTATTTTTCGAGATTCTCAGTCTGTCTTTCCTTGATTGTATAACATTTTATCTCCACTTGTTACATTTCATTACGACAGCAGTACTGATTGTATTTTGATACATTTTTACATTTATTATATTTTTACATAACTACTAATGTTTATCGAAGGTCGCATACCTTATTACTCACATGTATTACGCCATTTGTTATGAGTCATATTTTGTTGCGCTCATCTATGTTTACTCAACACACCATTTCGCTTACAAGCATTGTATTACTCATTTCTTTTGGTTACCTTTACTTTGTTACGGTTTTCAGGGTTAAACGGCGTTCCCACCTCGGTTTTTACATAGTTATCTCAGTTGGAGGATAAAGGACTTCTTTGTATAAATAGCGGGCCGTTCTCCCTCTTTCTGGGACTGTAATTCTCTAGACATAGACAACAATCTACTACGCTATCTTGTTTGGTATTACATGCTCAGAATTCTTGCTTGCCTGTTCTTTATAGTAATAGTCTATTCTGTTGCTACCACCCATTCACTGGCTTTACGCTTCTTTCTGTGCATCGTACCTGTAGAGTTATACCATTAGGACTTGCGTCCTAAGCTGTTACTCCGCTATTCTTCACAGAGATGATATACTTCTGCTGGAACTAACTGTGATGGGTTTGGTTGGACTATTCCTCAGGAGCTTTGATTGTTATGCTGAATAAAGGAATAGGGAATAGGTGGTGAATAAAGCTCTGGTGTCTTCAGTTTCAATATTAGAGTCAACTGGAATAAGGTGATGGTTTTGTATGTTGCCGTTTGCACTGGATCTGTTTCTGTTTATATGATTTGCATCTGACTGTGGAATATAGGAACGGAATCGATAAGACATTATTAACCCTGAATACCACAAAACATTTCCCTGATTAGCTATCAACGAATACCAATAATTTCCACCGGAAAGTAAAAAGAAACCCCAAAATATAAAACTAAATACAATGTCTGTCCCTATCTTCAAGCCTTGCCCTTTCCTTTTGCCTTCTTTGTATTATGAAACTTTTTTTTTGAAGCAGAGCCTGCTAATCCCAACTCATCCTCATCATCCTCGGAAGTCTCCAACATATCAATCTCCTCAAATCCATGATCGTTGCTACCAGAAGTCTCTGTAGCTGGTATAATGAGGCTGTTGGCAGGAGTAGATGGTGTTTCTATACCACCACTATCTCCGTCAGAATTGGAAACTGGTTGTTTCTTCTCTATAGATTGTATGTATACGTTAATTATTGCTTTAAATATTTCAGAAAGTTGGATAACCTTACAGAAGCTGCTGAACAAATTTCTGCTAGGCTTTATACTGTTTGGAGAAGAAAAGGGTGAGGTCATACTACTATCAGGATCTGGCTTGATAGTTTTGATTGGGCTGGTAGATGCTGTAAGTGGACCCAGCAGTACTTTGCGTTTTGATTTGGGAGTTTGAAATATAGAAGCCTTGTCTTCCTTAGGAACCAAATCCCGTGAGAAGCTGATGGCCAAAGAAAAAGCATAAGCTGTATAAAGTATTAGTACTGACGGGTATCAATTTAGAGAGTTTACATACCACGATCAATATCAGTTTCATAGATATACTTGAAAGCTATATCTAATATTTTTCCCGACTGCAGATAGGTGACTAACTTGGCAAATAATGGAACGTTGGTATCTATAAGAAAGGTAACCGTACACTATACTAGTTAGTTTTTCCTTTATTTTAGTTCATTCTGGCATATACTTACAACAACGTCTTCTCTAGCCTCACTATTATACTGATACATCTGACCTTGAAAGTGGGAGAGACTTGTATCGGGCATTTTAACCAAATCAGAAAGCATAGTAACAGTGGAGGTGCAGTAGGCATCGTTGGCAATAGATTTATTAATAGAAGTATTATGAAAGAGCTCAGTATTACGGATGAGTGAATACTAAATAGGTATTAACTTCAAAAGCAATTTAGAGAGAAATGGAAAGCTAGATTTGTATGTACTTACTACGGGAGCCTTTCCAGCAGTGAAAATGACTGTTCCATTGAACAAATACACACGATCAGGATACAGAGCATTCTCAGAGCTCTGAAAGTACTTGATTGCCACCTCATGAATAATACTCTCACCATCCTCGTGGGATACTTTAGCAGCTTTGAATCCACCAACACTAGTAACAGAGAGAACTCTTCCAATAAAAGTGAAATAAATAGGCATAGTGGAAATATACGTACCAATATTGGATAGATATACTGAAAAAAGGGAGAATAGAGGTTTCGTTGAGAGGATTAGAAGAATTGAAGTTGATATGAGATATTAAAGAGATCAGGAGCAGACGGGAGATCAGGGAAGTTTAATAGTGGAGAAAAACCTTAAAGCATATACTTAAAATAGATAAAACTGTGTCAAATCGTGTCTGCTGTATACGATCCCTAAGTGTATGTATCTACGTCATTACAATCAGTATTTGGTATAGTTTCAACGCCACCAACAATTCATTACAACGTATGATCTCATAGCTACTATAAAAAGAACTCCATGTTATACTGGCGTTCATGAAAAACAGGTTTTAGACTATTCATTTGAAATGTATGCATGTAATTACTTTATATACGTCATTCATTGTTGTTAGAGGCTCTGACAGGGTTAGGGTTATTATCAACTTTTATGCAATTGTATTGGGAGTCTCATTTTGACGGTATGGAATAGGGAGTAGAGCTGATAGATGTAGTTTTAGAATGAATGTAAAGTCTACTGTGGATAAAGAGTATTAGAAGATTGTAAGTTAGGCTTCTATTCTAATTGTATTGTTTGCTCTTAGTATATATATTGAATCAACTGTATAAAAGTAATTGTACCAATATATATAGCAATGCAATAGGTATACCTACTATATAATAGTACGTAACATAGACACAACACACTAAAATTGATTGTGAACCTAAAGAGGAAATAACCTACAAATGGAGCATAGTCTGTGTTTCACAGTACCCACTCATCCACCCAGACAATTTTTATTAGGTTTAACAACCAGTTTCCAGTTCTGACGGAGATAGTGGTGGTATAGAAACACCATCTACTCCTGCCAACAGCCTCATTATACCATCTACAGAGGCTTCTGGTAGCAACAATCATGGGTTTGAAGAGATTGATATGTTGGAGACTTCCGAGGATGATGAAAATGAGTTGGGATTAGCAGACTCTACTTCAAAAAAAAAGTATCATAATACGAAGAAGGCAAAAGGAAAGGGCAAGGCTTGAAGATAGGTGTGAAGAATAGCGGAGTAACAGCTTAGGACGCAAGTCCTAATAGTATAACTCTACAGGTACGATGCACAGAAAGAAGCGTAAAGCCAGTGAATTGGTAGTAGCAACAGAATAAACTATTACTATAAAGAATAGGCAAGGGAGAAGTCTGAGCATGTAATACCAAACAAGATAGCGTAGTAGATTGGTGTCTATGTCTAGAGAATTACAGTCCCAGAAAGAGGGAGAACGGCCCGCTATTTATACAGAAAATTCCTTTATCCTCCAACCGAGATAACTATGTAAAAACCAAGGTGGGAACGCCGCTTGACCCTGAAAACTGTAACAAAGTAAATGTAACCAAAAGAAATGAGTAATACAATGCTTGTAAGCGAAATGGTGTGTTGAGTAAACATAAATGAGCGCAACAAAATATGACTCATAACAAATGGCGCAATACTTGTGAGTAATAAGGTATGCGACCTTTCGATAAACATTAGTAGTTATAAAAATGTAATAAATATAAAAATGTATTAAGAGAAAATAATCAGAACTGTTGTCGTAATGAAATGTAGCAAATGGAGATAAAATGTTATACAGACAAGGAAAGACAGACTGAGAATCTCGAAAAAAATAATACTCTACAGTCTCAGGCGGTGGTCCTTCACAGCTCTTGGGTTTCGACGATGGAAATCGCGTACTAGCTCTTGGACCGGTTCGTCCATAGCGTCTAAGACTTGATACGAGCAGTCGCCCATTGGATATCCCAGCCATTTCACCAAGTATTTCACTTCTCCGGCGTTGTTGCGGCGGGATGCAATGATTTTTTCCACGTCGTAAACCGCCTCCCCATACTCATTTACTTCATCAGGAGTTGGTGGTCTCTGCTGGCGTCCGGGGATCTTGCTCAGGCGGTAGGGCTCGAGGAGCTCTACGTGGAAGACGTTATGTATCTTGATCTGAGGAGGCAAGTCCAACTGGCATGTGCGAGTTCCCACTAGCTTAGCGATTCTGAAAGGTCCCAATTTTTTATGGTCCAGTTTTTTGGTGCTTCGGCGACTTTTAATGTTGGCAGCGTTGACCATGACGCGGTCTCCTTCTTTAAAACTTGGAGGGTCCATTCGTTTCTGGTCAAAGTATTTTCCCATGTGTTCTCTGGTTTCCTTCAGACAGTTGCTAGCCTTGTCGTGAATACCTCGGACATAGTGAGCGTACAGTTCACTAGCCGGATTTTTGACTTCCACTTGAGTTGGCCAGTTGGTTCGCGGGTGGTAACCAGAGTTTGTGTAGAAAGGGGTTTGCTTTGTAGTTGTTGTAGCTGAGTTATTATATGCGTACTCAGCTAGGGGAAGCAATTCAACCCAATCGTTCTGTTCGTAATTACAGAATGCACGAATGTAGTGTTCTAGTACTTGGTTGACCCGTTCTGTTTGTCCGTCTGTTTGAGGGTGGAACGCTGTGCTCATCCGAGTTTTCACATCGAGGAGAGACATCAGCAATCCCCAGAAGCTAGAGGTGAACTTAGCGTCTCTGTCGGAGAAAATGCTGAGAGGTAAGCCATGATAGCGCCAAATTTGGCTCAGGAAGGTTTTGGCTAGTTCCTGAGCCGTAGCTAATTCTTTCAGAGGAATAAAGTGCGACATCTTTGTGAAACTGTCCACGACGACCCATATCTGTGTCATTCCTTCAGACAAAGGTAACTGCGTAATGAAATCCATAGATATGGATTCCCACGGACAGTGTAGTGTTTCGAGAGGTAACAATTTACCGTACTTTCTGTGTCGGCTTGGCTTGTTGCGTTGGCAGTGGTCGCAGGAACGGACGTAATCGTCTACCCAGTGATCTAGGTTAGGCCAATAGAAGTTTCGTGAGATTAATTCTAGTGTCTTGTCTTGGCCAAAATGTCCCGCGACTTTAGAGTCGTGTTCTGCCTCTGCAATCTCGATTTTGATGGCGTCGTTTGCTGGTATATAAAGTCTGTTTTGGAAATATACCAGATTGTCGTTGTTGTAGGCACCTGATAAGAGGAGTATTTCTGGGAACCATGAAGACCACTTGTTTGACTATCTAGGTAACTAAATCCCTTGTTCGTTTCTTGAGAAACGCGATAGGGGTTTGGGGAGAAGCGCGTGTGAATATTATTGCTGGCGGCTATCTCCTGCAGGGCGCCCCACTGTGCCACCCACCGGGTGCTGGGGGGGCCCCTCAGAGTTGCTGTAAACGCATAGTAAAAACACAAGCTTTGGACCCCAAAAATAACCCCTGGAGCGTCAGGAAAATTCGTCCGTCCGAACCAAATCCGGAGGGTATATGAGAGGGCATGATTTGGAGCTGACTGGTGAAAGAATCGAGGAAATCGGATAAGAACTGACGGAGTTGTGCCCTCCGCCAGTCGGGGCATGTTTCTTGACAAACTAACGGTATGAAGGAAGGCCCCGCTTCCCAGTACTGCTTGTTGATTAGTACCAAAAGGCTTTGGTGACTCTCTGCCACAAGGGAACAGCAAGGACAGAACAGATACGGTGGTTAGTACACTTATCGGCCTGTCCGCAGAGTACAGATTGGTTCACTAACAGCTTTACGTGATTGCATTACTCTAGTACACCTTTGGGCTTGACTAGAATAGACAATAGGGCCGAGACAAAGTGCTTAGACTGGTCGGGATTTGTATAAGTATGGGGGGAATGTATTTGTATTGGCATAGAAACTGTGTTGTAAGATTTGTATTGTATGGCGTGATTGCTTGGCAGGTTTTCAGGGTCTTCAAGGGTTCCCAGGCGTTTGTATCAGGATTCAGAATAAATCCGCGAGCCCAAACCGCGGTATATAAATAGTCGGCAGATTTGTCTCTTTACCAGAACATTAACGGGAAGAACGAGTCTTATCAATATATTTGAATCTATCGAACTACCTTTACCTTATAACTTTATTACAAACAATTTGCTTGTGACTTTCGAAGCTTCAACTGAACAACTTTCCGCTTAATCTAACCAACTCTAGTGAGTCTTGACGATATCGTAATTCGTAACTCTCTTGTGCGATTTAAGGGAACAACTACTACCGTTGACTGAGGAGACCTTGGTAGTTGGTATCTTATACCTTCGGACTGAACTCTAAGCTTGACGGGACGTAGCCTGGACAATTGTATAGGCCAGTTTTACAGTGTCAGACTGTAACGGGGGTACTCCCAGGGGAGTACTGCCGTACCAACAAAAACCAACAACCTTCCTGTCAAGAACGACAAATCATCAGTTCTCACTCGGTCACAAATTGTCACTCGACCACCAGTCAGCCTTGCCCGTTTCATATCAGTTTCATGTCTAGTCTCATTTATGTTTCATGTATGGGATGACGTGGCCTGCCACGTCATCAGGATCTCCTTAGTTTCATATCACGTATCATGTTCTTGTTTCATGTAGTCTGACACGCTACGCGTGTCAGCCCCTTCCCTTTCATGTTTCGGCCATACTATAAGTATTGAGCCATTTCCCCAGTTCTTAGTTTTAGTTCTCTATCCTTCAACTTGTATTTACTACCAAGTACCTACTCTAGTTCCAGGCTTCCCAGTCTTCTAGTCCATGTGCCCTTAGTGTCCCAGTTCTTTAGACATCACCTGCTGTCCCCACTAGAGCAAGGGCTTGTGTACTTTTACACTTCCTTTCTGACGAGAAGCTTCAACAGCGAGGCTTAGAACCGCTCGTCAACACGGAAGATCAACAGTCCCTAGGCAAAACAGGAATAAGGATTTAATGGGTCGATAACTAAAGACTTTAAAAGGCTCTGCTTCCCAGGGGAAGACAAACGTCTTTAGCGAAGAGTATGAGGGTCTCTGAACAACGGTTGTTCGTTGACCAGCAAGAATGGTTGTCCTGGGGGAAGGACGGGTTTAAGCTATGAATTTGATTGCGAGCAGGCTGCCAAGAAGCGGGGAACAATTCCTCCGTGCTTGGAAATCAACTGAGTCTAGAGCGCCCCTAAGAACTAGCGGGGTCGATAGACTGGCGACTAAAAAGCGTTGGTTACTAAAAGCTCTGTAACTTTTGCTATAATGGTCTGATTTCAAATCCGATTGCACCTATGGATTCGCAGCACTGTCCCCCATATACCCTCCAAGTTTGGTTTGGTTGGACGAATTTTCCTGACGGTTTTGGAGTTATTTTTGGGGTCCAAAACTTGTGTTTTTGTTAGGGAATCTGCAACTCAGGGGGGCCCCCTCTGCAAACAGCGGGTGGCACAGTGGGGCGCCTCACGGGTGTTAGAAAACACAGAGTCCCCTAGGTAGGGTAACCCACTGGTGATTCCTGCCGTTGCTTAGATTCCCTTCCCACATTCCTAGTCCAACCTGGGGACGTGGCGGAGAGGTAATCTTGATCCATAAGGACCTTAGGGCGAAGCACAAAGTGTAGCCCCGTATGGTTCGATTCGTGATGCCGCCAGGTTAATTATTATTTTTTGCTGGCGGCCCTAACTACTAAGCGTAGCTTTGCTCTCGTCTCACGGCTCTCGGCCTCCCATAAGGTTGGCCATCAGCAAAGCCGTTGTTATTCCTCCTGGAGGAACAGGAGCTTAACTCTGTTCATGGAGGCAACTGCTTCAGTCTCATTGCACTAGTATCTCCCGTAGCTATAAGCTACAGACGCATTACTCTGGTCTCTGTCGCATACCAACGACGGTGAGCTTTGCTCCGTCCTAGGAGCTCGCCAGCTCGCTTAGAGATCGGGCTATCATTAGTAATGACTTTCCTTAGTATCTATTGACCGGAATAGGATAGCTAGTCCTATCCCTCAAGGGAGATCCTTAGGTGTCTCTATATGGAGAGGTACTTAAAACTAGTCATGACAATGGTTAAATCGTCATACAGACTACATGAAAACAAGAACATCATACGTGATATGAAACTAGGAGATCCTGATAATGTGGCAAGCCACGTCCTCCCACACATTAAACAGAAATGAGACTAGATATGAAACTGATATGAAACGGGCAAGGCTGACTGGTGGTCGAGTGACAATTTGTAACCGAGTGGGAACTGATAATTTGTCATTCTTGACACTGGGACCCCTAGGACAAACAACCTTTTGCTGATGAAGGATCTACGTACCTACTCGAAAAATTTGCTATTTTCTGTCTCAGTTGTGTTAAATCCGGACCAGAGAGAGTAAGGCTTGGTTTGAGGATTAGGGTTAAGTTGGGTCCCAAGAACAAATAATATTGAAGGCTTGACTTAAGCGGGTACTATGCACAAAACACCATTCACAGGGGATTCACAAACCCAATCCCACTCCTAAGCCTCCGCCAAGCCTTCTTCTCTCTAATCCGGATATAATATATCTGAGACCGGAGATAGCGAATTTTTCGGGTAGATACGGTATCATAGTAGATGTATGTAATTAATTGTAGAGTACGTACATAAACTATATGTGGTATCTAGCCCAATATTTGAGCATACTCGTGGTAGTACATATGTATATGCCTACTTTGCCTACACAGCTCCAAAATCAGACAAATGATACTCACGGAAAACTAGGTTAGAGATGGGTTTGAGCCTTATTAGCCACAGGTGTAAGACGTGCCTTTATATTCCCCAGCACCTTTGACGGGTGGCTGAATCATCAGTGGATGGGTCAGGTCTCAGTATCTCGTAGGGCGTGACCATAGATCGGTTTGAAATTGTGCGCGGTGTCCTCATTTCCTAAGTCTTACAGGGGTCATTAAGATTGATAGTGTAATCGTCACGCTTTAAATAACTACATATGTTCAAAATAATCCTAGCACGGTCTAAAGTTTCTCCAAGCCCTTTTCAGTAGCTCCAAATCCATCTTTCCCCAGTCTATAGTCAAATCCCAACTCCTCTTGTGTTCGCACAATTATACCCTTCTTCTTCATTTCAATATATGCCCTCTTAATCCTCGGGAATCTAGGTCTTGCCCACCTCTCCTCAGCTCCCCACACCGGCGGTTTTATTCCAATGCCTGAATCTCCCTCCCTCGTAGCTTCCCCACACATGGATCCCAAAATTTCAATATAATCAACATCTCTAGGAAAATTCATGTAATGAAATTCCTTTCCATTTCCATTTTCCGTAATCTGACAGTTCTCCCACCTCCTCATTTCTGCCGGTGGGGGCAATGAAACTCGGGTCGCCCAAACCCTTGCAACCAAAGCTGCTGCTGCCTGAGCAGTTGGGAATGGTATCACCTTTACTGGGAGTCCAATTATACTTAATGTTGGGTCTGGAATGTAAAATATGTGCTGGTATACATGATTTACTCGCATGCCATCAGTTATTGGCGCATTTTGACCTGAGTTTAGGCTTGACAGGAAGGGGATAGAGTAAAGATATCCACTTGCAAAAGAAGAACGAATCAGTTTGGATTATTGAGCAAGGGAGCGAATAACTGACGTGCAAAATATTATACAGTCTATACCTGTTTCACATCTCCCATCAGAGAAGTGGACAGACCTGCTAGGAACTGAGAAAGCTGTAACCTCGGAGACCTCACAAATCTCAGATGGACTACTCCCTATCGAGAGAAGTGACCTACTCCGGCTAGACTGGATCAGAGGGCGCCGGCTGAATTTGCACACCTGAGCAGCGATATCAATACCGCTGGCAGCGTTTCCAATCACCACTACTTTCTATTTAATTTGTTAACCCTCATCTGAATAACTTCTTCCCATCTCCTAGGGTGGCACTCTTAGGGAGTATATTACCTTCCCAGAGTATAAATCAGGCTTCCGGAAGTTCTTTGAGTGTGAGACTGATCCCTGGTATGTTTTTACCCACTCATCGAGGCCTGGTAGTGATGGTATGTAAGGGATATTGTGATGGCCGGTAGCCACGATTACAGCGTCGTAGATCCGCTTTTCTTTTAATATCCCAGTGCGTGTATCTCTAACTATAACCTCCCACTCCTTCCCCTCTTTCCGGCAATCCACAACTTTAGCGTTAAAGGTGATGAGATCCTGAACATCTTTGCTGTATTCTTGAAGGTACTTTCTTATGGCAGAATGCGGAGGAAATAGTGGCAGGTTGTCAGGAAATGGAAATCCATCAAAACTCATAAGCTTCTTAGGAACATTTGTTTCTATTCGAACCACAGCACCCAGTTACTACAGCTAAAAAAAATTCAAATTCCTCTTGACAGAAGATATGAAGCTTTGGCAACAGGGATATACCTAGCTCATCGTACATAGCTGAGACAAAGACTGGATTCCCCTCATTAATAACTGGCTCCTCAGTAATGCCCGGGTTTGCTGAAGGTATCGGTATAGTATCTGTCTCTGTGGTATAATTCCACACCCCACCCGTCTCGGACCGCTGCTCGAGAATCTCGATAGTTTTAAAACACTTTTCAGCGAGCAGAGACTTTGCTGAAGCAATCCCCGACGCTCCTGCACCAATAATCCCAATACGTTGAATCGGTGGACGTTGAGATGCCATAAGTACTGTGATGATGCTGGACGCCTGCACATAGAGGGGTCGAGATAGTTACATCGCCTCCTATCGACAAGAGATTTTAAAGTGTGTGGGTTTAATAACTTTCTCGGGGGCCTATCATAGGGCTTTAAACATTCAGGTATTGGTAAGGTTTTAAGAAGAGTATCAACTCGAATTTCTTAGAGGTACAGGCTCGGCATCCCGCTGGGTTAGGGTTGCGACAGTATATGATGCACCGTTTCAGAACTTACACTCACCATAGGCTGTACCATAGGCTGTACCTAAATCACCATAGGATGTACCTAAATCACCATAGGCTATACCTAAATTCAATTGACCCAGCGGTATTGGCCAAAGTCATGATAGGCCGCCCTTCAACATGCTCTCGAGTAATCGGTACTCGGATATTATTCAATCACCCTACAGTTTTTCAGTCTCTACTTCCACTGGAAGCCCGGCAACTGGACTTCCCCCGAACAACCATTTTATGCCGGGCTCTCTCACTGTCAGCACCGCCCGAGAAAAGCTCATGGTCAGATATCTTACCGCCCAGAGAGGCGCCCGGTTCTATAGCCACTTTGGAAGAGAGAATTCAAAAAGGATTGCTGGACGCAAGATCCCCGCCCTCTGAAACAGAAATACTTTTAGCACTTCAAGCATGTCGGAGCTACGCTACTTTCCGACTACAAGCATCATCAAACTCCTCTACGGGTACAAGTCCTACATCTGCTTTGCTTTCCCTTGATGAATGTCAGATGAGGCAGGCGGTGAAAAATTCTTCCGTCATCCCATCATCTTCATCACCTTACGAGAAGATACCAAACATTGGACAACTAGCCAATACGATTGGAATGGTCCCCGCCTCCTCAAACGCAAATCCCCCTGGGGATTTTGAATCACTCACAGACCTAGCCTACAAGGTCATTTCACATCCAGATGTTTTCATTACCGCCCCTGTCCTTGCATCATACGTCTCTCTCCAGTCCCTAATCCGCGATCCATCACCAATTCCAGCAGTGTTTTATCTCTATGCAAATAAACCATATACTCCCCCAGGCTCGTCTAAACCACGATACCCAAACCCAAAGCAAGTAAAATATGCGATCCCAAACAATATCGCATCTGCCGCCCTCGACGCAGCCATTGAAGCGAGAGACATGTCAATTTGCATAGATATTATTGATACTTCATATGGTGCTCCGGCTTTTCAGCGTGCAAAGCTTGTTAGGAAAGCTACTCCAGCGGCCATAGCAGGCTGTTTAACCCCTACAGCAATATATGTGCTTGCAGATATCATGGCTGGGTATCAGGACGAGATTGAACACTCACTCGCTATGAAGTATGCATTTGTTGGAATGTTAGCCTATGTGTGTTTTACGGGGAGTATTGGAATGGTGGCACTAATGACCGCAAATGACCAAATGGTGAGAGTGACATGGATCGTCGGGACGCCTTTGAGGCATAGATGGTTAAGGGAAGAGGAGAGGGCAGCGCTTGATAGGGTTGCTCAGGCATGGGGTTTTGCGGAGCCAAATAAGCGTGGGTTTGAAGAGGGCGACGAGTGGGAATTGCTGAGGAAAGTAGTGAATCGGAAGGGGATGTATTTAGATAACCCAACACTAATGGAAGGCATGGAGTAATTGTTATATCTGGATTATATTTAGTCTCATAGATGGGGGGTATATCTCGTTTGAAATACTACTTTGCGCAATGTCAATTATCTACAGTGCCGTGACATTTATCAGCGTCCGAATACAACGCAACCGCGATCACCCAGAATCTTACCCACGCAACCACAGCCCCACCCATACCTCCTCCAAGCAAGGCTATAAAACTTACAAAACCTATCTTCATGTAATACAATGCTATAATTCATACATCAGACCATACAAAGAATTTGTTGGTGGTTAATGGGATGGGGTTGTTGGAGGACTGGCCTGCCTATTCTCCAGACCCTAACCCTATTGAGTATGTTTAAGTACACCTTAAGAAGTTCTACCACCTACACTATTCTAAGTTTGTTGATTGTTCTAAGAGTCTAGAGCTTTTAAAACCACTAATGGAAGAACCTCTTATTCACTGCTGGAAATTGATACCTGACACTCTTTTTGAGAGACTAGTTGAAAATATTCCTAGGAGGATTGAGCCTGTTATAAAGGCAAAGAGCTGGTATACAAAGTATCAAATAGTATGGATTTATTCATTAAAAAGTATATATTACTCCTGTAGAAAACTGCTTGTCCATAGCAATAATTGGTGGAGTACTGTGGGGTGCTGTTGTGCAGGGAAGCCTGAAGGAGCCATTGACACGTGTGTGGACAATGATATAAGTCACGGCACTGTAGCTACACTAGCAAAAAAAAAAGAATTTTCCACAGTCTCCTGGAAATC
Organism: Verpa conica; assembly: GCA_033030425.1. Classification (NCBI taxonomy): domain Eukaryota; kingdom Fungi; phylum Ascomycota; class Pezizomycetes; order Pezizales; family Morchellaceae; genus Verpa; species Verpa conica. The sequence continues at coordinate 709,888 of JAUFSD010000003.1, forward strand.
TCCAAAAGCCACTAGAAGACAGCTTTCCTGAAAATCTGTCTTGTGGAGATTAAATTTCAAAAAAACATATTCTGGAAATAGAAATTCAGTATGTTGTCTTTAGGAGAGCTGGGAGAAATTTTTTTTTTGCTGATGCCTAGTGTATGATTATCCAGTTATCTTTTGTAGGCACCTGATAAAAGGAGTTATTTTGGAAACCTAAGAAAACTATTTGTTTGACTATTGTAAGTGTTATAGGCACTTGATAAGCAAAGTAATTCTGAGTGTGACTGTTAAAAGACCGTCGTGACTACACTCAAAATAGATTCTTAAGAGACAATTGACTATTTCCTTTGAAGAACAGAGATAGTGTTGTAGGCACCAGATAAGAGGAGTAGTTCTGGGAACCATGAAGACCACTTGTGTAAAAACCGATCACCTATTGGGGAACAGCAGGCGATAATCACAAGGCAAGGCTAGTATCGAGAGACTAGGAACTCAGGGACAAGGTAGGTATGGTAACAATATAAGTAGTAGTAGTAGTAGTAGTAGTTTTTATTTCCCCTCTAGGCCCTCGGCCCATTAGGTAAGCCATAGGGATGGCGCGCACTGGAGATAAGTTACAAAATGTAAAGCGACAAGGAAAACTGCCTGACCAGATCAAAACGTGTAAGGAAAAACTACGAGAGAAAAATAACCTTATAACCGAGAAAAAGATTACAGACTAACTGTGGTCGAAAGGAAGAGCGAAAAGAACAAAAAGAAGAGAAGAAGAACCCTTAGTCCGTCATGACTACCTCGACTTCCTTACCTTTTCTAATAGAGAGTTTGGCTCGCGTAGGGCAAGCTGGGTCATTGGCCTTATGTCCTGGGTTCTGTGGACAATTGATGCACTTGATGGGTAGATGGGTGCACTTAACGCCTCCCTTACAGGAGTGGCACTTGTGTTCGGAGGAGTGATGGGGGCCTGCACACACTGCGCAGCAAGCTTCACTTTTACAGCGTAGGTGATGGTGGCCGTAGCGTTGACAGTTTTGACACTGTGTTGATGGGGTGATGGGGATGAAAGGCTCGAGGCGGCACATCTTGTTCAAGATGACTAGGTACCTGCACCCGAGGTTTTCGATAGTGACTCTTCCTGGGAAGGCGAGGATCATGGAGGAGTGATTCTTGTTGGTCCGGTCTCTGCTGAGCCATCTGGGAATTTGCGCTAACTGCACATTTGGGAGGTTAAGTTCGACGTGGGCGGCTATCTCTTCGCCTGCTTTAACTCCATCTCCAACGGATGTGGGAACTCCGTGGAGAATAAACTTTGACCAACGGCTGTTGGCTTTGGCTGAGGTGGGGGAGAGACCGAGAGCGGATAGTGCCGCGCAGATGTTCTCTGAGTACGGTGCTGCACTCTCTCCTGGTTGGTTGGCGGCGCCGAAGAAGACCAGGTTTGACTTGCTGGTGAATCGGACCATGAGGAAGGAAACTCCCGTTCCCTTAAGGGTGGCGTTGACTTTGGCCAGAATGGTGTCCTCAGAGACTCCTTCTGGCGCAGGTTCAGAGAGTTCTGTCACAAACTCTCTGTTGATCTTGGTGTACTGTGGTTTGAAGAGGGGTTCGACCTTCTTCTTTCTGGCTGGAGGGGAGGGGGCCTTGGGCGCTGGCTGAGCTGGCTTCTTTGCTGCCTCAGCATAGCTGGCCTTGGTCTGTTTCTGGGGTTTGGGAGCCGCAGGTTTCGGAGCCTTTGGCTGTTGTGGTTGTGGTTGTGGTGCTGGTGGAGGAGGTTGTTGTGGACGGGTGCTGGTCTGTAAGCGAGCCACAGTCGCTTTAAGTTGAATAACCTCGTCATTCAAGACGTGAATAGAGTTAAGGAGGGGGGAGATAGCGTTATGGATCAGCCAAGTGGTGTAGTTGACTGTCCCGCTCTTGGACTCGACGGAGGAGGGGAGATAGGAGACCTTAGGGTCGTAGGGAGCCAGAAAGTCTGGCTGGTCCAGAGACATTTCGGTGTCCTGGGTTTGGGGAGTGGGGTCTTTGAGGGGGGTGTCCACCTCAAAACTCTCTGCCAAAGCGGAGAAACGGCTACCGCTAGCGGTAGAGTCGACTCTAGGTCGTTTTGAAGGGGATGCGGATCTGGAGGAGGAGGAGGCCGCTGTGCCGAAGGGAAGAAAAGTTTGGGTGAGCGGGGTCAGGGCGGGGGTGGATCCAGGAGTGGCGGCCATCACTTTCGCTGTGTGTCTCCGCTGGATTTCTGTCTCAATGTCCGCCGTTTTCTGCTGAAAGTGGGCCCAGTCCTTGAAGCCCGATTTCGCATAGTCTTGGGAAGTCATCTTCTTTCTTCCTTTGAGCAATGTTTTCAGAGTAGAGTCGTCGTAGTCGCTTAGGGGTCTGTCGGCGTAGGGGTCGACATAGTCGACGTAGGAACCGGAGAAGGACATTTCTGAAGGTACGCAAGGCTTCAGAAGGGAATAGATAATAGATAGAAGGAAACTCTAGTCAAGAGGAGCTTGCCCGAAGGTTTGCGCCCGTGAAAGAGGAGAAAGTGTTGTTGTAGACACGCTCCGAGATGCAAGTTGTTGCGTGAAGAACTAACTAACTGACAGAGATGCGTCCCTTTTATACCCTTTCTGGAGGGACGCTGAGATCAACAATGAGACAATATGAAACTGAAGGAAGGCGGACCTCGCTTCTACGGCAGAAACTATAGACGTCTCGTCCTGCGAGGCGTACTTCTTACATGACCAATGATAACAGGAATCCTACGAGATATGAAACGATACATGAAACAAGGAGATAGACAAGGCAGACTAGGAAATGAGTGTTCTTGACAACTTGTTTGACTATCTAGGTATTTTGACCACTTGTTTGCTTCTCGACGCGAACAGGGTTGTGATAGTGCAGCAGTATGTGGTTGCGCCATGCCTACTGGAAGTCACGTGTTTGATTCCTGTGGAAAGTATTATTGCTTAGTACCTGAATCGACACTGTACTCCTGTAACACAATCACACACTAGTTTAGTGCAAGCTCTGCTTGGCACCTTACTAGTGAGGTAATTGTGGTATGGGGAGGTTTCAGGCTAAGCCTAGTAGCTATCTCAAAGAGATTGACTAACTAGACTAGACTCGGTAGGCTAATTTACTGATGTGGACTAAAGGTAGCCGGTCAATTGCATATATTGATAACTAACTTAGGTAGCTGAATCCTGCCAACCCAAAACTAGCTAGACACGGCAGGTTTTATACTAAAACAAAAACATACATAAACTAGCCGGGGCATTCCATGCTCCGGTTCAAAAACAAATAAACAGTAATCAAAAATAACCCGGCACAACCATCCTTCCATTCCTGTCATGTTCCTCCGATCCCGGTACCCTAATCTCCGATCCATGCCAGGATCAAAACACTAAAGAAATACTAATCATCCCGATCCGGTACAATAATTGCTCCGCTTCCGGCGGGGTTCCCAAACATAGTAAAATAGATCCAAAGAAACAATAAAGAAATCCCAAGGTGGTTAGTGCCATAACCGCATCCGAAAACAAGTAAAACAAAGAACAAAGTAACACAGCAGGGGCGGATACAACCCCAGTAGTATAGTTGCTAGCACACATTGCTGTCTTTGGCGTTAGTTAGACAAAGCGCGTTCAAACCACGACTGGGTTACCGTTTTTAGTCCTAACGCCTGAATCACAAAAATAACCCCTGGAGCGTCAGGAAAATTCGTCCGTCCAAACCAAATCCGGAGGGTATATGAGAGGGCATGATTTGGAGCTGACTGGTGAAAGAATCGAGGAAATTGGATAAGAACTGACAAAGTTGTGCCCTCCGCCAGTTGAGGCATGTTTCTTGACAACTAATAGTATGGAGCAAGGCCCCGCTTCCCAGTACTGCTTGCTGATTAGTACCAAAGGGCTCTGTGTAAAACTGGCCTATACAATTGTCCAGGCTACGTCCCGTCAAGCTTAGAGTTCAGTCCGAAGGTATAAGATACCAACTACCAAGGTCTTCTCAGTCAACGGTAGTAGTTGTTCCCTTAAATCGCACAAGAGAGTTACGAACTACAATATCGTCAAGACTCACTAGAGTTAGTTAGATAAAGCGGAAAGCTGTTCAGTTGAAGCTTCGAAAGTCACAAGCAAAATGTTTGTAATAAAGTTATAGGGTAGTTCGATAGATTCGAATATATTGATAAGACTCGTTCTTCCCGTTGATGTTCTGGTAAAGAGACCAATCTGCCGACTATTTTATATACCGTGGTTTGGGCTTGCGGATTTATTCTAAATCCTAATACAAAACGCCTGGGAACCCCCGAAGACCCTGAAAACCTGCCAAGCAATCACGCCATATAATATAAATCTTATAACACATTCAAAACGCCAATACAAATACATTCCCCCCATACTTATACAAATCCCAACCAGTCCAAGCACTTTGTCCCGGCCCTATTTTCTATTCTAGTCAAGCCCAAAGGTGTACTAGAGTAATGCAATCATGTAAAGCTGTTTAGTGAACCAATCTGTACTCTACGGACGGGCCGATAAGTGTACTAACCACCGTATCTGTTCTGTCCTTGCATGTTCCCTCGTGGCAGAGAGTCACCAAAGCCCTTTGGTACTAATCGGCAAGCAGTACTGGGAAGCGGGGCCTTCCTTCATACCGTTAGTTTGTCAAGAAACATGCCCCGACTGGCGGAGGGCACAACTCCGTCAGTTCTTATCCGATTTCCTCGATTCTAGATAGTCAAACAAGTGGTCTTCATGGTTCCCAGAATACTCCTCTTATCAGGTGCCTACAACACTGCCCCCCTCTCAGGGTGTTTGCGGCCCGAAAACACTTCTTCTGACAGACTGTGGCTCCAGTAAACCTCCGACATATCATCATAGTGTCTGTCGTAGGAAGGACTTGGCTCGGAGGAGTACCTCTACAGTCTCAGGCGGTAGTCCTTCACAGCTTTTGGATTTCGACGATGGAAGTCGCGTACTAGCTCTTGGACTGGTTCGTCCATGGCGTCTAGGACTTGATACGAGCAGTCGCCCATCGGATATCCCAGCCATTTCACCAAATATTCCACTTCTCCGGCGTTGTTGCGGCGGGATGCAATGATTTTTTCCACGTCGTAAACCGCCTCCCCATACTCATCTACTTCGTCAGGAGTTGGTGGTCTCTGCTGGTGTCCAGGGATCTTGCTCAGGCGGTAGGGCTCGAGGAGCTCTACGTGGAAGACGTTATGTATCTTGATCTGAGGAGGCAAGTCCAACTGGCACGCGCGAGTTCCCACCAGCTTAGCAATTCTGAAAGGTCCTAGTTATTTATGGGCTAGTTTCTGTTATTTTTTCGAGATTCTCAGTCTGTCTTTCCTTGATTGTATAACATTTCATCTCCATTTGCTACATTTCATTACGACGGCAGAGCTGATTGTTTTCTCGATACATTTTATATTTATTTATTACATTTTTACATAACTACTAATGTTTATCGAAAGGTCGCATACCTTATTATTCACATGTATTGCGCCATTTGTTATGAGTCATATTTTGTTGCGCTTATTTATGTTTACTCAACACACCATTTCGCTTACAGGCATTGTATTACTCATTTCTTTTGGTTACCTTTACTTTGTTACGGTTTTCAGGGTCAAACGGCGTTCCCATTTCGGTTTTCACATAGTTATCTCGGTTGGAGGATAAAGGACTTTTCTGTATAAATAGCGGGCCGTTCTCCCTCTTTCTGGGACAGTAATTCTCTAGACATAGACACCAATTTACTACGCTATCGTGTTTGGTATTACATTTTCAGAATCCTCGCCTGCCTATTTTTTATAGTAATAGTTTATTCTGTTGCTACGACCCACTCTTTGGCTTTACGCTTCTTTCTGTGCATCGTACCTGTAGAGTTATACCATTAGGACTTGCATCCTAAGCTGTTACTCCACTATTTTTCACAGTTTCTTGGTGCTTCGGCGACTTTTGATGTTGGCAGCGTTAACCATGACGCGGTTTCCTACTTTAAAGCATGGAGGGTCCATGCGTTTCTGGTCAAAGTATTTCCCCATGCGTTTTCTGGTTTCTCTCAGACGGTTGCTAGTCTTGTCGTGGATACCTCGGACATAGTGAGCGTACAGTTCACTAGCCGGATTTTTGACTTCCACTTGAGTTGGCCAGTTGGTTCGCAGGTGGTAACCATAGTTTGTGTAGAAAGGGGTTTGCTTCGTAGTTGTTGTAGCTGAGTTATTATATGCGTACTCAGCTAGGGGAAGCAATTCGACCCAATCGTTCTGTTCGTAGTTACAGAATGCACGAATGTAGTGTTCTAGTACTTGGTTGACCCGTTCTGTTTGTCCATCTGTTTGAGCGTGGAACGCTGTGCTCATCCGAGTTTTCACGTCGAGGAGAGACATCAGCGATCCCCAGAAGCTGGAGGTAAACTTAGCGTCTCTGTCGGAGACGACGCTGAGAGGTAAGCCATGATAGCGCCAAATTTGACTCAGGAAGGTTTTGGCTAGTTCCTGAGCCATAGCTGATTCTTTCAGGGGAATAAAGTGCGACATTTTTGTGAACCTGTCCACGACGACCCATATCTGTGACATCCCTTCAGACAGAGGTAGCTGCGTAATGAAATCCATTCATATGGATTCCCACGGACAGTGTGGTGTTTCGAGAAGTAACAATCTACCGTACTTTCTGTGTCGGCTTGGCTTGTTGCGTTGGCAGTGGTCGCAGGAACGGACGTAATCGTCTACCCAATGATCTAGGTTAGGCCAGTAGAAGTTTCGTGAGATTAGTTCTAGTGTTTTGTCTTGGCCGAAATGTCCTGCGACTTTAGAGTCGTGTTCTGCCTCTGCAATCTCGATTTTAATGGTGTCGCTTGCTGGTATATAAAGTCTGTTTTGGAAGTATACCAGATTGTCGTGCACTGAGAATTCCTTTGCTGCTCCTGACTCCTTTCTGAGAACCTTCTCCTTGATTCCTACCCATTTCGGGTCTCCCAACCCCGCCTGCTGTACTTTTCCCAAAAACTCCTTGTCCCAGTTGACAATTTCCATGGCAGCAAGCGAGGCTGACGATACCAATTCCACTTCTCTGGGTTCTAACTTGAGTTGTCCAGATTTGAAGAACATTTCCACGGGTTGCTTATCAGTGGTGCCCCCTCCCTTCCAGGCGGTACTCCGAACGCCTTGAGAGTGCATCAGACTTTCCGTTTTTTGTTCCGGGTCAATAAATGATTTTAAAATCGAACTCGGCAAGGTTCTCCGCCCATCAAGCCTATCGCCTCGTGAGTTGCTTAGTGGTAGAGAAGTACTCTAGATTACGGTGATCGGTGTAAACGACTACTATGTACCTAGCGTCTTCGAGGTATTGCCTCTACTGCTTCAATGCTACCACTATAGCTAACATTTTCTTGTCCCAAACGTCGTAGTTGACTTCCGCCGGGACTAGCTTTCGGGAATAGAAAGCGACAGGGTGTAACTTAGTGTCGATTTCCTGGGATAGAATGGCTGTGATCGCAAAGTCGCTGGCGTCCGTTTCCACGTACATCTGGCAATCAGGGTCAAAGTGAGCTAGAATAGGGGCTGAGGTAAAGAGGTTTTTGAGCTTATCGAATGCCTCTTGTGCCTCGTGTGACCACGTGAAGTTCTTAGCGTTATCTTGTCTGTGTGGCGGGGCGGTTGGGATGGTACGGTGGAGCCTAGGCAACGGAACGGTGACAGCGACTAAGACGGCGACAATGAACGGTGTTACGGTAAAAGATATTACAAGTGAGAAACTCTGTAATATTTCTTTACTTAGACAATATAAACAAGACGTTGCGTGCCTAAGAAAATCCTCGGGGCGAGGCCCCTCCTTATATGCTTCCCCTATTTTTCCCTCCTTCTCTGCTTCCAAAATAACCCTAACGCCAAAGAAAACTTTTTCACTCTAAACTAAATTTCCCCCCACTGTTTCTGTTGGATATGTCATATCCAACAGAAAGGTATCTTTTCCATACAAACCGCATACAAAGTGTACAAAGAGCTCCTGGGGTCATACGATAACGTTACGTAAATTCCGAGACTACCACGAGGGGCCGTCGGCCCGGGGAACCTTATTGCCAGGGACACAAACCCCCCTCAACCTCGCGTGCGTGGATACGAGCTTTCCCGCGCCCTTTATTCCCTTTCCGTTAAATCGCTCACAATGCGCGCATTCAATCGACTCGATCGCCTAGTGGGGGCGAGGTCGAAGGTGACTCTCTTGCTGGGGTGTGGTCCGGCTTTGATCTTGTTTCGTGCGACGGTGGCGTTGGTATCCTCGGAGCTGCCCGCGACAGTCTGGTACAATTGGTTATAGGTTTACAAACCCCTGAGAAGTTATGGATGAATCTTCTATAAAAGTTGGCAAACCCCATAAAGGCCTGCACATCTTTCACGCTCTGTGGAGCTCGCCATTCCAGAATTCATGTGATTTTGTCGTTTGCCATGGAGACACCTTTGGGACCTAGCATATAGCCGAGGAACTCGATTTTTTGCTGGTTGAAAAAGGATTTTTTTGGATTGGCGACCAGGTTGTTTTCCCATAACTTCTGGAGAACAATTTTGACTAATCGAATGTGTTCCTCTGCTGTTTTGCTATAGATTAGGATATCGTCAAGATAGACTACTATATCTTGGTCCAGGTATTTTCTGAGGATGTCATTCATCATGTTCTGAAATGTTGCTGGTGCGTTAACCATGCCAAACGGCATTACTAAGTACTCGTAATGTCCGTAGCGGGTCCTGAAATCCGTTTTTTCCTAGTCCCCTTGTTTGATCCTGACGAGGTTGTACCTCTCCTTCAAGTCTATCTTCGAAAAAATGGTAGAGCCGGATACTCGATCTCTGAGCTCATCCATGAGGGGCAAAGGATACTTATTTTTGATAGTTATCCTGTTAAGCCCTCGGTAGTCGACGCAAAGTCGCAAGCTACCGTCCTTTTTCTTGACAAATAATATGGGCGCGCCGTAAGGCGACTTGCTGGGGCAGATCTTACCTAGCCGGATCATTTTTTCCAAGTATTCCTTCAACACACCCAATTCCAATGCTGATAGATTGTACACTGGACCCCATGTAGGCTTTGCGGTTGGGTCCAGGTCTATGGCATGGTCATATGGGCGGTGAGGGGGCAACTCGTCGGCCTTTGACGGATAAAACATGTCAAGTAATTCGTGGTATTCCTTAGGTATTAGGCCTTCCAGCTGTTCCCTTTCGGTTAACTCACGTGTAAAACTGGCCTATACAATTGTCCAGGCTACGTCCCGTCAAGCTTAGAGTTCAGTTCGAAGGTATAAGATACCAGCTACCAAGGTCTCCTCAGTTGACGGTAGTAGTTGTTCCCTTAAATCGCACAAGAGAGTTACGAACTACGATATCGTCAAGACTCACTAGAGTTAGTTAGGTAAAGCGGAAAGTTGTTCAGTTGAAGTTTCGAAAGTCACAAGTGAAAGGTTTGTAATAGAGTTTATAAGGTAGTTCGATAGATTCAAATATATTGATAAGACTCGTTCTTCCCGTTGATGTTCTGGTAAAGAGACAAATCTGCCGACTATTTTATATACCGCGGTTTGGGCTTGCGGATTTATTCTAAATCCTAATACAAAACGCCTGGGAACCCCCGAAGACCCTGAAAACCTGCCAAGCAATCACGCCATACAATACAAATCTTACAACACAGTCAAAACACCAATACAAATACATTTCCCTCATAGTTATACAAATCCCAACCAGTCCAAGCACTTTGTCCCGGCCCTATTGTCCATTCTAGTCAAGCCCAAAGGTGTACTAGAGTAATGCAATCACGTAAAGCTGTTAGTGAACCAATCTGTACTCTGCGGATGGGTCGATAAGTGTACTAACTACCGTATCTGTTCCGTCCTTGCATGTTCCCTCGTGGCAGAGAGTCATCAAAGCCCTTTGGTACTAATCAGCAAGCAGTACTGGAAAGCGGGGCCTTCCTCCACACTGTTAGTTTGTCAAGAAACATGCCCCGACTGGCGGAGGGCACAACTCCGTCAGTTCTTATCCGATTTCCTCGATTCTTTCACCAGTCAGCTTCAAATCATGCTCTCTCATATACCTGTAACGGGGGTACTCCCAGGGGAGTACTGCCGTACCAAAAAAAACCAACAACCTTCCTTTCTGACGAGAAGCTTCAACAGCGAGGCTTAGAACCGCTCGTCAACACGGAAGATTGACAGTCCCTAGGCAAAACAGGAATAAGGATTTAATGGGTCGATAACTAAAGACTTTAAAAGGCTCTGCTTCCCAGGGGAAGACAAACGTCTTTAGCGAAGAGTATGAGGGTCTCTGAACAACGGTTGTTCGTTGACTAGCAAGAATGGTTGTCCTGGGGGAAGGACGGGTTTAAGCTATGAATTTGATTGCGAGCAGGCTGCCAAGAAGCGGGGAACAATTCCTCTGTGCTTGGAAATCAACTGAGTCTAGAGCGCCCCTAAGAACTAGCGGGGTCGATAGACTGGCGACTAAAAAGCGTTGGTTACTAAAAGCTCTGTAACTTTTGCTATAATGGTCTGATTTCAAATCCGATTGCACCTATGGATTCGCAGCACTGTCCCCCATATACCCTCCGAGTTTGGTTTGGTTGGACGAATTTTCCTGACGGTTTTGGGGTTATTTTTGGGGTCCAAAACTTGTCTTTGTGTTAGGGAATCTGCAACTCAGGGGGGCCCCCTCTGCAAACGGCGGGTGGCACAGTGGGGCGCCTCGCGGGTGTTAGAAAACACAGAGTCCCCTAGGTAGGGTAACCCACTGGTGATTCCTGCCGTTGCTTAGATTCCCTTCCCACGTTCCTAGTCCAACCTGGGGACGTGGCGGAGAGGTAATCTTGATCCATAAGGACCTTAGGGCGAAGCATAAGGCGTAGCCCCGTATGGTTCGATTCGTGATGCCGCCAGGTTAATTATTATTTTTTGCTGGCGGCCCTAACTACTAAGCGTAGCTTTGCTCTTGTCTCACGGCTCTCGGCCTCCCATAAGGTTGGCCATCAGCGAAGCCGTTGTTATTCCTCCTAGAGGAACAGGAGCTTAACTCTGTTCATGGAGGCAACTGCTTCAGTCTCATTGCATTAGTATCTCCCGTAGCTATAAGCTACAGACGCATTACTCTGGTCTCTGTCGCATACCGACGATGGTGAGCTTCGCTCCGTCCTAGGAGCTCGCCAGCTCGCTTAGGGATCGGGCTATCATTAGTAATGACTTTCCTTAGTATCTATTGACCGGAATAGGATAGCTAGTCCTATCCCTCAAGGGAGATCCTTAGGTGTCTCTATATGGAGAGGTACTTAAGACTAGTCATGACGATGGTTAAATCGTCACAATACCCTCCGGATTTGGTTCGGACGGACGAATTTTCCTGACGCTCCAGAGGTTATTTTTGGGGTCCAAAGCTTGTGTTTTTACTATGCGTTTACAGCAACTCTGGGGGGCGCCCCGCAGGAGATAGCCGCCAGCAATCATATTCACACGTGCTTCTCCCCGAACCCCTTTCCCTTCGAGAATCGAACAAGGGATCAAATTACCTAGATAGTCAAACAAGTGGTCTTCATGGTTCCCAGAAATACTCCTCTTATCAGATGCCTACAACAATTGTGTAGGCCAGTTTTACACGTCACTACGACTCACCCTATTCCCTACCATGTTTATCCGTGAAAAAGATACAGTATTGAGTTGGATTGTACATAAAACCTTGATGAAAAAGGATTTATTTTGGGGATTGGGAAAATGCAAAAAAGGGTTTGCCAGCAAGGCCGGCGGGATCCACAATTTAAAGAGCATGGGAACCGTGAATCATGTACAGTTGTAGCTGTGATTTCCGCTACAGGAGGTTCTGTTACTCCTTTAATAATATTTAATGGAGTAAATTATTTAGCGGGATAATATAAGAGGAAGAAAGAGGAGGAATATTGGTATGGTGTACAGGAGAATGGATATACCAATTCTCGTATTTCATTACAATACCTACAAAAGATTTTTGGTCCCGAAACTGCAATTATTGCAAATAGAAGATGGCGGTTACTTATTTTTGACGGATTTGATTGTCACCTTGATTATCGAGTTATTGAATACTGTTGGCAGCACCGTATTGTTCCATTCTGTCTTCCAGCACACACAAGTCATGTCCTTCAACCTCTTGATGTTGGTGTCTTTTTATCTCTTGCAAATGCATATAGAAATGCAGTCAACCACATCCGGGCAGCAGTCAATAAAGATTTATTCCTGAACATATTTGCATCTGCACGGCAACAAGCATTTACATATCATAATATTACCACCGGCTTTCGCAAAACTGGAATATTCCCATTTGATCCTTCTGTTCGGTTAAATCAGCTGCGTTGTCCAGATCTTCTACCACCATCTACTCCGCAATCAACTCCACCATATTCTCCTCTATTACAAGTTAATACTCCTAAACACACTACTCTTTCTTGCCGAGCCGATTTATTTTACTCACCATCCACTCCTACAACTCCTCGTGCTCTCGCCAGACTTTTTTCTGAAGCACAAACAAATAATACCTCCCACTCGCCTAAATCACAACACATACGCATGTATTTGGAGAAACTGCAGTCTAGTGCTGCAAAGTGCATGGCTGCATTAGTAATGGCTCAAGCTGGTGAACGGCACTTGCGGGAGGAAATTTGTCAAAAGGAAATGAAAGGAAAAGCTGACACTCGGCAACTGAAAGCAGGCTCTGGCCAAGGGTTTGTAGTAGAACGAGGCTCTGTTCTAGAAAAGAAAAGAAAAGAACGAGATAGTGAAAAAACCCGTGTGAAAAGAGTAAAAACCTCTCAGAAATGTAGCGAGCAGATATTACTTCCTGCTATAGAAGACTTGTAAATAGGTATTACACTCGGTTATCTTATCAGATCGTCATCAGACCGTGAACGTTTTTACAACGTATGGGAAAAAGGTCGGGAAATCAAGGTCTGCTCATTTTGGTGGTTGAAACCCCATTCCAAGTTGTTAATTAACGCCATCCTATAGATGCGCCACCTACGGTGGCACCATTCTAACGCCACACCCTTTCCGCCCCTTTCCCTACAGACGACGAGATACTGGTGCTCTACATATTTCTCCCCGCGAACCACAGCTCCCTTCCTCCGTTGCTGTTATCATATCCCTTTCTTGTCCAGGCGGTCTTTTTCAGGTATCTTCTTCTCACCTGTACATCATTTTCTCCTTCCAAATCCCATTGCTTTATTGCCATCTCTCCTATTTGTTCGTGCAAAGAATTGACCTTTGATCAATCCCCATAAGCTTCACGACTAAGCTATCTCGTCTCTACCACCGTCCCTCAATGTCCCAGTTTTTCGGCTCTCTCGGGTGTGCACCCCTACCTCTGTTCCCCCCTTATATCCTTTACCCACTTTGCCTTTGTTCTTCGTATCAATCTCTTACCATTTCTGACATACTACCACCGATTTTTTTAGTCGCGGTTTCCGTAACCCTCGTAAACCTAAGCCTGCCCCGCTAAACCAAGAGCCGGGAAATGGAGGAAACGGAGGCGGCGCCGGAGGTGGTTCTGGCGGCAGCAACTTTGGCGGCTCCTCGCCTGCTGGGCTAATGCCGGGCTCCCCATCTGCCCCAAGAGTAACTCAGAAGCCTTTATTTTTATGCAAGCCATTTGTCACCAGTCAGCTTGTTAAAGGGAGCTTTTCAACAATTGTCGTTTTGCCGAGATATGTGGATCAAGGAGAGTGGCTAGCACTGAATAGTTCGTTTCTCCGGCCATCATGCTTTAATTTTAGTAGCGAGTCCTTACACGTCTAAACCAAAACCCGAACCGCTGGGTTTTGCGGGGTGCTGACCTGCTTTTTTACATATGAATAGTTTTTGAATTCTTCGACATGTTGAACAAGTTCTATGGTGTTGTTCAAGAATTTTGTACCCCTCAAGCCTGTCCTTCTATGTCTGCAGGTATTGGGTATGATATAATTTACTTTTACCTACATTTTACTCCTCCCAACCTACCAAATTAACTACGTAGCTATGTTTATGGATTTCAGTCGGCAATACTGGTCCTAACAACACACTAGCTTGACGCAAAGGACATAAGCTCATATCTGGAATTATACGAGTACAGACTAGATTATTCATGGCTCGATGCCAATAAAAAACCGCTTCGCCTACCAGCTCCAACTTACATTGAGTACGTTCTACAGTGGATTTCGAACCGCATCAATGATGAATCCATATTCCCTTCGAAATCTAATCCTACTACCACTGCCACAATCAATACTCCATCAGCTATCCTTCCTGGGGGGTCTGCGGCTAGCTCGCCAGCTGGTACTCCAGGGGCAGGTGGGCAGTCAGGCACTTGGACAGGCAAGGAAGGAGGATTTCCCCCAAACTTTTACACGACTTGTAAGGCGATATACAAGCAAATGTTTCGCGTGTTTGCGCACATCTATCACACTCATTTCGCAAAAATTGTACACATGAGTCTCGAGGCCCATTTTAACAGCTTCTTTGCGCACTTTATCCACTTCGCCAGGGTATGTGCCGCCGCTATCCCTAAGTTCTACATAAGTAACTAACTTATATAGGCTTTTGATTTACTAGAGCGCCGCGATATCGAACCGCTTCGCCCTTTGATCGATACCTTCGAGGAACAAGGCCTCTTTAAGGATAACGAGAGATCTAGAGAGCAATAATCACAATGGAATATCTACGTTGAGTTATGATGCAAGCTCAAATCTTTAGGAAACTTTTTATCTCACCTACTTTCCCTACGATTTTATAGTTTAGGTAGATTACCGGTACTAAACGAAGTTGATGAAATTCTTGAAAGAGCTCTGTACTCTGGTCAGCTATGTTTCTATTTTTCTCTTTTGTAAAGGGAATTTCTTAGAATGTCAGCAGGAATATCTTCTTTAGTACCATCGTTCTTACTCACCTCAACCAATACTGATTAATGAAATAAGTGAGGTGGATGACATGGAAAAATAGCCTCCTATGGCCCGTTGTATTTTGTCCTTGCTACCTTAACTTTTGCTGAACTTCCACTACTTCTAGTTGGATATCATGAGCCGCTTTTGTCATTCGACCTAGATTCCACTAGAAAAACTTTCGAATACAACTCCAGATACAAGTAAACTCCTTAACTTTATAGAAAGAAACAGGCTATCAAATATTAAGCCCAGAATTCGGAATCCCCACTCACCAATTATATAATGCCTCATAACTTACTCATAGAAAATTTCTTGGTGCCTTAATGGGGGAGAAATCTCAAATTACTTTCATTAGTTAGGTAATTGCCAAAAATCAACTGCCGGTGATGAAGCAGACCCTGTCTTAAAAGCTACTTAGAGATATGTACCCACGCGTTAAGTCATTTGTTTAGACTAAACTACGGACAAATTTTTTTGAACTACAACTCCTATAACAAAAACCCTAAATCTCTTAGATCACCTAAAAATAGAAACCTCAACGAGCAAAATCATTATTAGAGTATAGTCGTACCTTGCTATACCGGATCGTCAAAATCTAGGGGTTTTTTCACAGGATAGCAAACTTTATGAGACAGCAAATAGTTCCTGCTGGGGCGCCAACAAGTAGGTTGGGTTAGGGTTCTAACTGTTAAAATCTCTCTATACCTTAATTGGTACTAGTAAAGCCCTAATAGGTACTACTAAGGACAGACAAGCTGAGGAAATCCGCGACAGCAAATATACCCACATGGGGGCAGGGATCTGGTGGTTTAAGTTTTCATATAGTACGAGATAAATGGTAGTAAACTAATTTTAATGGGGGGTCTGTCATAGCAAGGTGCGACTATATACGCCTGATCTACGTATCGGCTCTTTTCCCCCCCTAGTCGCCAAGCCCCGTTGAGCCTCACACCCTCTATTCAAACTACCAAGATTAAAAACCCTAAAACATTTTCACATCCATCCAGTCCAATGATGTTTTCACGGCTACGATCTAGCCTACCGCCCGGTATCTTACACTTATCTATCTCATACCCGAAAAACTTCTCTCACGCATCTTTTTTCTGGAAAGATAAACCGATGCCACCTAGGCCCTCTGTCATTGAAGATGAGATTGTAGAAGTGTTTCTAAAGGGAAGGTAGTTACCATATAACCTAACATAACATTCACCTACAATATAACCCACGAATTACCTAAAAATTCTAATACAAACTCAAAAACCTATAGTGGTCCCGGTGGCCAAAAGAGTAAGTTTTTACTATTAGGTATTGCCTATTCATATCCTTAAAAAGCTTACTAATGTACATATACATCTAGTTGTAAGGTGTCCACTTAGGCATTCATAGGAAAGGCTTTGACCAAACTAATTCTCCGCCCATAACCCCCAGAACAAAACCGCTTCTGCCGTTCAGTTAAAACACCTACCAACGGGACTTGTTGTTAAATCTCAAGCAACGAGATCTCGTGAGCAAAATCGCAAAATTGCCAGAAATATTCTTGCAATGAAACTAGAGGAGCGATTCAAGGGGGATGATAGCAGAGCTGCAAAACTACGAGAGAAAGCTTCAAAGAAAAAAGCAAGTAAAACGAAGAAGACTAAGAGAAAGTATAATATGCTCCGATGATCTACCTGAAACAGGGGAGTAATCTCTTCACATGCTTACTGGCCGCTCTTTGTAGATATGCCAAACTTCAAGCAAGGAGGGCTACGACTAGTAATGAACCAATGGAGGATAATCTTGACGATGAGAATATCTATACTGGATCAAAGCCTAGCTTGGAGATTCTAGATGAAACCAATGAAGATATAAGTAATAAAAAGGTAGATGTTCAATAGTTATAACGAACGAACTGCTATCATCAACAGATGATGACTATAGGTTGATACTTTATGTGTATGTTCTAATCACGTGTCATGTGTATTAGTATCATTTCTAACATAATGGAGCTTGCCCACTACACTTTTTACTTACATGTAGTTAGAGATATACTATTACACTTTTGATAAGGTAGTCCTTTATGTATTTATAGATAATTATCAGAAGATAATTCTCCATAGGGTAGGTAACCGAGTGAGTCCTTGTGAAGTAGATCGTCTCCCAATCTATAAGTTTTACTTCCGCCAACTTATTTACACTTGGAGCCGTACATGCACGGTAAGAAACTAGGGGGGTTGGATCCGGGAGCATTCTACAGGTTCGTGGGCCTTTAAGCTATCATTTAGTAGACTACTGCGATCTAGGTGGTCCGTTCCATCTTGCTTCGCTCTTTCAATTCAACCATACTCTTCCTATTTATATGCCTACTCACCCCCCGGTTTATGGTTAATAATCCCACACGTACAGCTCGAGTAGAGAAACACAAAGCGCCACCTGTCCAAAGAAAAGAAAAGAAAAAAACTGCAAATAAACGTATGGCACACAGACATGAACACGCGTAAGAAACCCCTTTCTACCCGTTATTCATTTCACAAAATTTTTTATAGTCCATTTACGGTTTGTGTGAACTGATGATACAAACCTTCCCCCACTTCCAAGAGGTGCCCAATAATCACATCGTCCCTTCCACGATCACTCTTGAAAAATAGCCTCCATGGATAGATCCTCTTACCAAGAAGAATCATAACCTACCGCCTACGAAGCACTAATAAACCTTCTTCTTTTCATCGACACTAAATTGACCAGGGCCCATGTTGACAAGGAGGACAAGACCACCGCTATACGAAAACGACTTGTTAGTAATGACCTGGGCCCTCTAAAATATGAAATATTTTCTGTGAGAGGTAAACTTACACAATAGACAAGATCTGGAAAAAGTCGTACTTGGCAAAATCCCTGTGAGGGTGATGGGGGTGAAGCTACAGCACCCTAATCAGTAAAAAAATTCTTCACAAATTTAGGCGAGAATCGGATTTAATGATATGAAAAACGGTGAGGCTTACAGTCCAGAAGTTGTTGATCACCAAATTGAAAATGCTTAAGATAACCACCAACAAGACAGCGCTCAATTTTGCCTTAAATCCAACAACAACCATAACGCATGCGACGAACCCAAGCATACTAACTACCACTCTAGTGATACTCCACTCACCCGAGAACACAAACCCGATAAACAAGAAGATAAGCAGGACCCTTCCAGCAAGCTGAAAATACATCTTGCGATCTTTCTCATCAAGTTGGGGAAGACCAGCGAATGCAAAACGCTTACGATTCCATGAATCTGAAAGTACCATGAGGAGACCCCCCATAACAGAAAGATTACGGAGGAAAAAGTTCAAGTCAAAGATGAGGCCGTATCCGAGCGCTTGGGTGACAACAACGGCGAGGAGACCGCCAACGGCATATTCCGAATGACGCCGAAAGATAACTAGGGTAGAGCAAGCTAACATGGCAATTACATTGAGAGCAAGAAATGTATGGGTGAGACCCCAGGGTACTATGATTTATGTCACGTGTCAACTTGACATCCAGAGAACAGGTGGCCTTTCACTTAAAACTTAGAGAAAGGGTATACGAACTGCGTCTGTAATCATGGAGATATTGAAGCTGATCACCCCATTGAGTCATGATCCTAATTGCATCCTCGAGGAAAGTAACAACAATAAGAAATCGACCAATTGCAGGCAGATGTCTATAGTAACCTCCATTAGCACTCCCGGTATTTATCCCTAGATACTCCTCCATCGCGTAATAAGGAAACTCACGGTTTGATGGGCTCTGCATAAGTATCTAGCCAGTCTTCGATCTTACTCGTCTGTTGGCGGATTGTATCGAGGGGTGAAGGGTCAGATGTAGCCGCCGAGTGCGAAGGGCCTCCAAAGGGTCTATGGTCCGGTCCCAAGTGATAGCCTGCTGTACCCCGAATCTGCGCCATAGTTCCTAGTAGCTCACTTGGTGGTTTTGAAAAATATCCTTTTTCCCCCTCAGATAGAATAGAGGAAGACCGAGAAGAAGGGATAGCAGCGGTGGGTTCCAGCCGGACAAAAACGCAGAGCTTAGTGAAAATAAGAGATCGGCACTAAAGCTTGAACGAACGATTCCCGAGAGCAGCTCGAGCAAGCGAAATATAACGGTAAAAGTGTGGTTGGGTAGGAAGCGGGAGAAGTGAATGGCTTTATCAAGAGAAGGAGATGGAAGGGAAGGGAAGGGGAGGGGAGCAGGACTGTTTGAATGAGGGAAGGAGGCTTTCTTAGATAGAGATGTCCGCTAGGGCTCAGTGACGGAGAGGCAAGGTGGTCAGAACACGACTCATCCCTTTGTAGCAGGTTTACCGGTCAACACCGCTAGCTGTGTACCACTCCAAATCGAATGGTTTACTACTATGCATGTATTGTATTTACAGAGCGCACATTTATTTTATTTCTTTTTAATAGCGGGCTTATGCCTGGGTACACATACTGGAGCGCCCTTAAACGTAGATTGATGGCGCCCCAATAAGCGCCACAACACCAGTCTCTTGAAGGGTACTCAGCCTCATCCTGAGTTACGTAGAATAGAGGAATATGTTCGCGATGACCGCCGGTCAGTCATGGGAGCTATTTTGAGAGCTTGTATGTAGTTCAGCCTCCTGTAATTGGAGTATCTTAGAGGCGCAGGGGAAGCATGCCCACACTCAGTCAGCAATAGGTAACGCACCGTACATATTGTATCTGAACGTCGGGCATCATATAGAACATGCAAAAAATACTCTAAACCCTTGGTCCCAAGGTTCCAAGCTTGGTAGCCGAGTTTAGGGCTAGGGTTTAGCTAGTTTTTATGATTATAATTGTATTTGTGTAGTCCTAATGAAAACTCTATCTATTACCAGTCACCCAATCACGTCCAATAATATTATATATCATTGGGTGAGTCCCTGCAGTTGTCCCTGCAGTTCCTCCTATAGACAACCACCAATTATAATGGATTGTCCGTATCCCTTGATTATTCCTAGAAAGCACTAACTAGAAGTACACAGCTTTTAAACACCTACATGTAGATAGTTACGTGGATACATGTATATGTAGTATTAGCTTCATGTACTTCTGAACTCGATCCAACCTCCGTGTATGGTTTGATTAGTGAGAGTATCTCAAGATACTATATGTAGATTTATGTTCGCCCCTAGTCTAAAGTTGAACTCAGATAAATATGCACTTACCTTTCTTAAAAGAATAACCCATAGTTCATAAGGATAAAGATGAACAAGTCTCATCTATAATATATCTTTTCAGTATACGGCTGGAGATTTAACTCAAATCTTTATAGCCGTGTCTAACAAGTTCCCGGAGCTCCCCAACACAAAAAATCATATTAACTAATCTATCTATCTATTCTTTGGCATCTATAGATCTTGGATCTTGCTTTTATAATAATCCAACGCTTTGTTGTTGATTTTTAGGTAATTTAGGTGTGTTGAGAGGCTCCAGGGATTTATTAAACACGGCTGTACGAACATATTCCTAGGCCTATTCAAATTTACATAGCTAGGCTGCACCACTAAGTAGTTTTTCCTGAATAAACTTCCGTAAAGAGTTAAATCCAAAGAAAAGGAGGAAATGTAAAAGAGAAGAAATTCTGGGAAACAACAGACTGGGTAAAATCCAAGAATAAATCCAAACAATGGAAACGAAGTAGCAGCACTACCTAACAAGTAACAAGCAAAGAACAAATATCTATAGGCACCTTTTTGCCCTGAGTATACTAGCTGATACACCGGTCCATAACAAAAACCACATTTCCCCAAATTTTTCCTGTCCTAAGTTTTAGAGAATAAAAGGGCCCAGAACAGCCAGTGGCTGCGGTAAATAAAAATAGGCAAGAATCGAGCTAGGTGGTAAGAAGGCATAAACGGAGTCTACCCTGCTCAAAGTTTCTAGACCGAAAAGGAAACAATTATTAAATAACAATAAAAAGCACTACCGATTTACTCCTCAGGATGAACCGCCCAGTTGTCGGAATCATCAATCTCAGCCCAATCGGAGCTCGAATTCTTTGTGTCGCTTGTGGTACTTCCACTATCTAACAACTGGAAACCGTTTCCACTCATTGAAGTATCTTTCTTCTGGACAATAGGCCTTACAACCTTACTAGGCACCTTGGCTATGGTTTTGCTAGGAAGCTTGCTTTGAAGGTTTTCCTGGCCGCTCCTAGCGTCTGTCGACTCATCTCCAGTCTGTACATCGACTGCAGCCTTTTTCTGCTTGCGGCTCTTCTTCTGAACCTCGTTCCAACCTCCAATGAGATGTTCAGGGATTTCCTCCCAGTAAGAATTATCAAGGTGGGTGCTCCTCATCTGTTGCTTCTCTTCGTCGCTATCGATAGGAGAATCCTGGGTGGTAGTGGGCTTAGCTATAGTTGAGGGGGAAGAAAATGTATCGAGAAGTCCGTCTGTCATAGTTTTCGGGGCAGTGGGAGCAGCAGGGGAGGCCTGTCCATTGCCAGTAGTCCAGATCGAAGGTGGAGGCGGGGCAGTAGGTTGGGGTTTGCTTTTCTGCTTGGCAGCTTCTGTGGCCCTCATGGTCGCACGGTGCAACTCAAATCTCGCTTTTTGCTCTGCCTTCTCTGCTTCCTTTGCAGCTTTCTGCTTTTCCTTCTTTTTTGCATTCTTACTTGAATGTACACCAACCTGACTAGTCGTGCTAGTGGTCTTTTGCTTTTGGGCTCGTGGGGGTTGGGCTGATGAAGTGATTTTCAGTACGCCAGACCCGCTGGTAGAAGCCTCAAGCATATCACTTGGGTCAGAAGAGAGGGATTGCTTGGGCAAAGAATGGTACTCAGATTCTGGAAGATGAATAGCCTCCTCCTCATCAATATCAGCATCTGCTCCCGCTGAGGAAGTCTGCGAAGCGGTGGCGAAGGGGGAGGTAGGGGCTGGGAGAGCTTGTTTCTTGGGGGTGAGGCGTGTGGAAGAGCCGGTAGAGGCAGATTTCTTATTCCCAGAACTACTGCCCTCTTTCAAGGTTTGAAGTCTCCGAAGCAGCTCGGCCTGGTCTACTTCTTGAGCGATATCATCGTCATCTGTGGACTCGGCGGCTTTGGCGATATTGCCAGTTGAGATGACCTCTTTCGAAGCAGTGTTACTAAGAGCAGCCTTCTTTTTCTTTTTCTTTTTCTCACTAGCCATGGCACTTTCTGTTCCGCTGGTGCTGAGGAAGATGCTGCCGGCCCCTTTATCCTCTGCAACTACCTTTGGACGAAGCTTGGCAGCGGATTTAGGAGAAAAGTACACCCAGTAGATACCACCAATAAGAGCCAGGAAAATGCTCCATGAAAGAACGACTGAACTCATGATTGGAGATCTAAGCAGTCAAACTCTCTCCAATAGCAAAACCCTTTAATATTGAAACTTATTTAAGTCTGGTGAGGTAATACAGGAACTGCTGGAATGAATGGTGACCTCCGGCGGTGATAGAAGGGTGAGATTTAGAAGGATGGATCAGGAGTTATAGCAAGAAAGAATTCCTGAGGTGTATGTATGTATGTGATCGAACAAATAATAAAGAACAGTTTTATGGGAAGAGAAACGGGAGATTGAGAAAAGAGTGGTGGATGGTCGGAGAGGTGGTGTTGCGACAGAACGAGGGAAATAGCCGGTTGAAAGGTGGATATTGCCGTATGGTCTAAAAGGCCGTAAAGGCGAGAGTGAAGGGTGAGCAGTCACTGGGAAGGCCAGTCTAGTCTACCCGAGAGAAATATGAGGAGATGGGAGCCGTACAAACGAAGGCCGGGAAGCTAAAGTGGTACTGGACTAAGAAAGTGGGAGAGACCGCCGTTCGAGCTAGCAGAAGAGAATGACGAGCAGGAGGAGTTGCTGGATTGATTGCCCGCCGTTGCTCGGGGAATGAGAGGAAGAAAGAGGGGGAGGGTGAATGAAGGCCGCTCCTAAGAGAACGAAGGGGAGAAAGTGAGAGCTGTCCGTAACTCTTGAATCTCTACCCAATTCGTGTTTCTAGGCAGTGAGCACTTGCATATTCCGGGTCTGGTCCGCGTATGTAAGGTCAAATAATACCACACTAGACCTGTAAGAGGAAAGATTAAGGCATCTCCAACCCCCATTGGCGTGCCAAGACCAAATTTGACACCTTTACTTTTCGAAAACTTGAAGCCTTGTAAGGGAGAGACCACCGTAAACCCATCTTAAAACGCCGTACGGTGGGGACTACTACACCTAATCAGATCGCTTCGATCCTCACAATCCACCATACCGAAGGCCTGCTATAAATTGGTCAATTTCGCCTTATCCGCCCTAAATTCAAAGTATCTGGATTCTAGTAAGCACTGCAAATTTGTGGAGATCGTTCCAGTTGTCAATCCTGCGCCACAATATCTGCCCTTCCCGACCCTTGTGCCTACTGTTATGAAATAATGCTAGTGGCGATCTTACAAACCTTCAAGAACCAGCAAAGCTCGGGTGCCCACATATCAAAGCTGAGTCTTGCCAGTTTATCGTAGGTAAAGGACAGGTGTTCTTTCCCGTCAGGCCTTCTCCACCCTAGTTCACAAGACGGGAAAATGGAGGATCTGCATCATGCAGCGAATTGCTGTATCTAGTGCAAAATTCATACTTAATTACAACTACATATGGACTGTTCATTAGTTAGAGAAATTCCTAGGTTTTTCCAATTATCTATTAAAGTGTAACAAGTTGTCGTCCCTATAACACTACCACAGCATATATTCAACAAGCCAACCTTGGTGCGGTTGATTAATTAAGGATAACATCGCTGCTAATGCCTTCAGGTATAAAGACTACAATTAAGTAGATGCTATATTTATAGCCCTGAGTATCCATATTATGCTCACAGGACATCATAACCATAGTTATCTTTATTAAATGATAGTAGGTTTTTTAAGGTTATTTACAACTATCACTAGATATTTTTGAGCCGAAGAAAATTACCAGCACTGTACAGTACAATAATAAATCTACCGTATTAACTAGCCTCGATTATCAGTTATATAAAATAATGAAACTTCTATCTTGAGATGCCAGGGTTTATGTCAGCTTTCTTCCCTGTCAACTAGAAAAGGTTATAACTTGGACGTGTATGCTGGATTATCGTCTACGAAGGCTAGCCAATACGAATAGCAGAAATGAAAACTTCAGTATCCTATCTTAGGCTAGTATTTCTTAAGAATAATGGCTAGGTTTTTGAATTCGATCTCCTGGGCAGTATGTACTTGCCTCATGTCTTTACCGAATGTCTTTGATTCTAAGACACTGGTACTTTATGTCGTGATGATAGAAACCTTAGGATATTGAGCTACTGATCTAATAACTAATAATTCAGACGCACCGATATGCAGTTATACCGGACCCGGAAAAAAAATAAAAGAGACAAAAACTCCGAAATAAGCACGTTGCTACACGAATCTATTTTGGATATGGATATACATTCCAACTTTAGAGCCTCAGCTTTCCCCGCAGTTACCACCACCACCACCTGCATAGTGATAAAGATGGCAATAGCCGTAATTTTGAATTTGGAAGGTTGTTGTCAGATCCTATGGAGATGACTGGGTTAATTTTCATGGCTGCTCTACCCCTCGGAACTGAGCCCATACTCGTAATCGGGCGACCGACCAGACCTGCATACCATACTAATTGTACTGAGACTTATGTATTTTGCTGGTATGCGAGTCTGGTCGGTTTTCCAAACGTCACCCGATTACGAGTAGTCATTCCTTGGCAAGTCTACGGAACCTTGACTGACTAGAATCTCGGTAGTCTATACATACCATTGGGCGGAGGAAACGGCACTTATAGAAAAGTAAACGTTTGCGGTATGGGCATAAAGCACGCCCCGCGCTGCCAAAAGTATACGCCTACACGATAAACTACTCCTTTTGTATGAAGGGGATTCTATATTAACAAGATATGAGGCTTAGATATTTAAAGAGGACCTTCTTTGCTAAACTACGTGCCCATTTGCGTGGCATATTTACCCCATACAAGCGTCTATCTCTCTTCTCTATAGCTCCCCGTAATGAAAGACCCCGGCAAACACCTTGAGCCATGTTGTCCTTTTAATTAGTGCCCTCTCATTTGGCTAGCCTAAAGCCTTTAGTACCTATGTTCTCTCGCATGATAGACCCTGGTGGGCCCTATGATGTCTCATTATTGGACCTAGTCATAAAGGCCTTACCTACGCCCCAGGCTTAGTATATCTCTATTCTACCACTCTATAATTCGACTTTAGCGTTTATCACGCAAATTCATACCCAAAGCAGCGAAACGCTTACCCCACACTGATCAAAGTATGGGAGAGATATACGGTAGTTTAACTCTTGATAGTAATAGATAAGAAGGCCACCCGTAGGGTAGATTTATTCGATGTTGCGATAACCAATATATAGAAAGAGTTGTAGGTAAATTTGGGAATGGGGTAAATTATTTTACCTCCGGGGTTGAGTTGGAGGAATCCTTGGAATCTCAAAGATATATTTGTATCTTCTTCATTCTTACTGTATATCTGGCCTGAGGAAACTGATTACTTGTTATTTAATAGTTGTAGGTCTCGCTGTTTCTTTCCTTGGAATCGGGGAGGTCGAAAAACCTATCGTTTTACTCAGGTTCGATGCTAGCACGATTCACATGACGCAAATAGTACTGAATACGTCTGACAACGTCACTATCTTTTCAAACGGTCCTATCTTTTGATCTGCTTCTAGTAGTGATATTACAGCATTAGTAGTAAGAAAAGTTTGATTATTAATATCTGCTAAATTAAGATATTTAGAATAGTCTTAGATGGAAGCATCGCCATCGAGTTCGAGGGAGGTGAAAGTGTCAAGGTCGGTTTGGTTTGTCACAAACCTAAGGCCGAAGTAAATGGACCAGAGATATTGGGGATCTGAGAGTCGAGATTACTGGGATATAATTGTAAAAATTACGTATGTCATTCCAGGAAACAAGCATTTGCGGCATGTTTGCGGCAGGAGACACAGCTACGCTTGCCAAGAGATTCGTGTCTGTTTCTTTGGCAAGCGGGGTTGCAGTAGCAGGAACGGTAATGCAGTCGAATCAAGACAAGGTTAGAAGATGCGTAAATCAGAATCATATATGATCACTCGCGAGCGTTTTTTATAGTACTAAAGCAGTGTTTCTGATATACAGCGATGGGCAGAGACCATTAGCAACAACAGACCTAAGGAGGGTAATTGAGTGTGTGAGCGGGTGACGCAAGAAACAACATGGAATTCCAGGGGGGGCTCGAGTATAACATACCAAGATATTGATAGAGCACGAGAATAAACATGACTATGTATAACAGGACTGATTCCGGTTTAATACTGGTCGCATGCATGTGATTATAATTTATTTCGGCTGTCTGCCGATTTGTGCCTAGGATTTATTTGGAGAACCTTGTCTAATAATAGGTGGTTGTAGGGATCCTATTGGGGCAATTAGGGGGAATAGGCGCTTAGAGGCGTACGTTTGCTGGTATTTTTGCTGTAAACTAGAGAAACGCTAATGGGAAAAGCGGAAAGGCTGTCTGTCATGCAGCGAATAAGAGCCAAAATTACCAGCAGGCGAACACCAAGCTTTGTAGAGATGAGACGGGTCGAATCAGACTTGAGTTGACAAGGGGGGTGACGAGTGATTTGCGTGCATGAGTAGGGATCTAGGTCTTGGCTACAGGGTCGAGAGCAGTTTCCAAAGACATTGGCATGCAGGTACCCTCGCTAGACCGATCAAGCGAGCGCACAGTCCAGTGCGCAACCCGTCCTCGTGGGCAAAACGAGTGTTGGTGTGGGCCCAAAAGAGTTCAAGAAGACTGCATCGGAGTAACCACGCCTGTCCTATGTATGCCTGTTCGAGAGAGACGCCTGTCTTATTCCTGTCAGGTTGGCGTCCAATGCCTTTTGCCGTGGCTCTGCTTCTACCGAGTGTCTGAGACTCAACAACAGTCGATGAGTTTGGGTATGCGCCGCACTCTCGCACGCAAGTATATATGTCGCTGAGTGTCTCCACTTGGTGATCAGTTTCACCATCCATCAATTTGTCGAGTCCGCAGGATACAGCAGGAGATCTTCCCACGTTTTCCTCTTCCTCAGCCTTCATCTTGGATTTTCGACTTCTTAGCATTGTCTCGGTTTTGCTCAGTCTGGTTTTTGTATTTTTTTTCCGTTTCCTTTTTCCAGGGACTTTAACCCGTAAATATTTTTTCTTTTTCTTTTTCGTTTCTATTTCCATGATGCACTTCCTTCAATTCGCCGTAGTTGTTGGGCTCACCAACGTCGCCGTGAATGCCCTTCCATTAGCCGGTCGTCAAATCTCAGAACTCGCGTATCTCTTGACAGGATATGATGGTCAGAAAATAACCAGCTGCGATCTCTCTAATGCAATAATGCCCCAATCAAATGGCTAGTATTCCTTTGTTTTATTTTATTGAGGGAGGTGAAAGATCAATAATTTGGCGCCACATCCTATGATATTCTCCGAGTCCTCGCTAAAAATTGCTATAGGTGATAATCTTGCACCACCAGACGCAGGTCTTGCTCTTGTCCGTGTTGTTCTCGGTCGTGGGACCCAAAACTATACCTGTACCGACTCCACCGACCAATCAATCCCTGTTGCAAATGGAGCTGTTGCAACTCTCTACGATGCATCCTGCCTCGCGCAGAAGAACCCAGAACTTCTCCACAGCCTTCCAGATGCCATTGTCAGCATTCCTCGTGATGTCATTCAAAAGGCCCTAGGCATAGTTAGCAAGATGGCTCGTCAGGATATTCTTATTGGACATCATTACTTTGCGCCGAACAATACCGTTCCTGTCTTTGATTTCCGTGAAAAGAAACAGAAATATCTCCTTGCGGGAAAGAGAGACCAGGGTGTACCGGCGGTTACAACTGCTTCCAAGGGCGGAATGGGCCAGGGATACGGTGCGGTAGACTGGTTGAGAATCAAGGCCATCCCATCGATGTCTGTGGACTATAAACTGGGATATAGAATCCAGACAGCTGGTGGAAAGCCTCCGAACACATGCAAAGGGCTTAGTAAAGAGTTCGCAATTGAGTACGCTACCGAGTATTGTAAGTATTGATGAAGACTTTTCCCCTCTGAGCGAGAGCTAATATTTTACCTTATTAGGGGTCTATGCTTAAACCGAGATATTCCCCCAATCAGACTTTAATTGAAAAATTTGGCTGTTCCATCAAGCAATACCCACACTGAATCAAATTATATTAAGGATTTCTAAGGAACTCCTTCTTTTCTTCATATTCATTCTTTTAATCATTAATGAAACGTCCTTTTTTCCACTGGTTGTAAATACTTATGGACTGTTTGTTGAAATATCATTAATGAACTTGCTAACCTACGTTCTTATTTTTTTTTACTTCAAATTTACCATTTTGTGTTTATCTTTCTCTTCATCATAGGCAAAAAGGCGTTCTATACCTTCATTTGTGCCCCCCCCCCTGTTAGCAGTAAATCATGGAGCCCTTTGTATATAAAGCCGGGCTCGCGATCAAGTGAGTGCTTGTAAATAATTTTTTTAGTAGTCTATTCGATGAGAACAGGCTGTCTATTCTAAGAACTTGCCCTAGGGGGTAGTTTCTCACGTTCGGTACCGCTTTTTAGTGCAAGTTGATATGTCCCTTCTAGATAGAGGATCTAATAAAACTAGTATTTCAGTAAATGAAGTAAGCATAGTTTTGGAAGACTCGAGAATTTTGTTCACGGTGAATAACAATGATTGAGGTTGAAGGTTTTGAGACCAGCAGTACGTATAGCGCGGTCGCCCTATAAGAATACGAAAACAGAGTGAACTTGTATTCTTATAGGAGAATACTAGTACCCATAAAATAGCCCATGATCGGTCCTGAACACTTATTCTTATAAGGCGAATATACTTATAGCCCGAATTCTTAGGGCGACTGTGCTGTACTTGATGCCAACATTGATTTATACGGCTTACAGTAAAGTGGCGGGAAATACTTAATTTACCCTAAGTACTTAAAGGTTACTACAGGCCCTATAATAAATATTTAATGAGTCCTGCTGTCTCATCTTCACATCCTCGACCCGACCGACTACAGTCAGTCACCTGGTGGCGACGAACAGGGATTATATCAAGCAAAGAAAAAAGTCAAGTTAAGACACTTTACTACCTATTGGCTTAAAACCCCCTTATTCGTCGCCAGACGGTACTCGTGAACGACTGTACCGGTTAGTTTAGGTATGTGTGCCATAAGTGTATGTATTTATACTCTACCAATGATGTCTCGTATAATACTAGTTACCCTGACTTAGAGGTTTAGCCTACTTTGAGTTCTCGAAGCTTCTCCCCGCCACGACTACAGACATAAGAAGATTCCTTTCCACCATCACCAAAAATCCCTACACCGTTTTCCGACTCCCCCAAAACGTGAAAAGAAGAGAAGTTTGAAGTCTTAAATATAAGAAAAGCACAATGACTCAAAAGTGTACCCACAAAGGTTGTGAGAAGATCTTCACCAATCCTGAAGAAGACTGTAACTACCATCCTGGCGCTCCTATATTCCATGAAGGACAAAAAGGTTCCCTGAAAGAGCTCCCCTATTTACTCTAAATTTTTTGATGTACTGCTAACAAGTTTTGAGTGTAATATAGGCTGGCAATGTTGTAAACCTAGAGTACCGCCTCCTTAATATATTATGCATGTAAAAAATAAGCTAACTGGCTGCGTAAACTACCTAGGTTCTCACTTTCGATGAGTTCCTCACCATCCCACCTTGCACTATAGGCAAGCACTCGACTACTGCCCCGACCCTTGCACCTGCCCAGACCTCGGGGCCTGGTTCGCAGAAGCAGAAGCATCCTGAAGTCGCACCTCCTTTAGAAATGAACCCAGATGGTAGTGAGATTTATGGCTCGCAAAATAAACCTTCTCCACAGCCTATCGCCCCAGCGACACCCCCTCCTGAAAGAAAAGAAAAGTCACTAGAGCAGGATGACCCGAGCGTTCCTGTATCTAAAGGGGCTAGATGTAAACGTTCGGGATGTGATTCTATTTATACTGAGGGTGGTAGAGAAGGCGAAGATGGGGAATGTATTTTTCATCCAGGGGTGCCTATATTCCATGAAGGTACATTTACATTCTGCCGTAGCTGGCACCTCGAAGGAGATGGAAACGGAGTGACTAACAAATAAAATACGCTTGGAAACAGGATCAAAGGGATATTCCTGCTGCAGGCGTCGCGTCCTAGAGTTCGACCAATTCCTCAAGCTGCCTGGCTGCACGAGGAACAGGCATCTTTTTATTGGCGCACCTAAATCCGAAGAGGAAGAGGAGCTGGTCACCTGCCGGTAAGCATCTCTTACAGCACCGCATCTTCTTCTTCAGTTCCTCATTTCCTGCTCTGGTATGCAGTAACGATTTCTATCAAACATATACCCATGTGATTGTCTCTATCTTCGCCAAGAAGGTCGATAAATCTCGTGCGAAGGTAGAATTCCTAGAAAGGCAACTAGGCATAGATCTCCCAATGCCCGATAATAAAAGGTATAAAGTCAGTTTTCCTCTCTACGGCGCAATTGATCCTGCCGGGTGTGATTATCAGATTATGGGGACGAAAATAGAGTTAAAGCTTAAGAAAGGTAATCTTTTGCTCCTATATTTGTCTGCTAAATTTATGCTCATGATTTTCAGCGGACGGAACCTCATGGCCAACTCTGAGGAGCGACGAGGCTACTGGAGAGATTATCCAGATTGGAAAGCCAGCTACTGCATAATCTCGAGAATACCTTTGGTGATAATGAATAAACCGGAGTTACAATAAAATAAATAATACTTACAGAAGTCTACGATCTCCTTAATTCTTATGGTATCTGTAATTTGGGTTAAGTATCAGTACAATAGTTAAAGAATGTTTTTCTTGTCAAAGAGGTATAGGAGTAGGCGTCGACCTAGTTATGAACAAGGGCAAGTGTATTCATGGGTAACCTATTTATTATCTATTGAGATTTACTAGGTTGGGTAGGCTCGCTCCAGGTTACGAGGTTCGTTTTCTGGCCAGGGGTGGTCGTATATTAATAGCAGTGGCCGCTGTACCTTTAAGATGAAATAACTAGTATTTATTTTAACAAAATATATTATTAGTATAAGTTTCTGAAGTAAAATTAGCCCTGCTAGGGCCTTACTTCTAGGAAGTGCATACACAAGAATTTACTAGGAGCAGAAAAGCTCCAAGTGCCTCAAATCACTAGCCTGACAGCCTTCTTTCACTGGCACTTCTACCATTGGTTTCGCTAGCTGCTCTCTGTCTAACCCTTACCCTAGTTCTACCACCTCTATAACCAGACTCAACCTCTCTGTCGAGTGGTTTACTCCTGACGAGCTGGTAAAGCTTGTCAAGAGTGAACTCGATTTCGCACCTGGCCCTAATAAGTTCTCCAGCAGGCCAAATACTCCGCTCCCCCTTGTTGATCCAATAATCAACCGTTTCTGCTGTTGGATTTTCTAATAGTTGTTCAAAGTCTTTCAATTTGAGGTGCGGGACTACTGTAATACTGGCACCGGGTATAGTCTCATCGACGAGAAACCTTCTCAAGCCGAATGGAAGTAAGCCAAGGAGGTCGAGTTGACTTAGTCTGTGCCGAAGTTCTAGTCCCAATAAACGGAGTAGCTTCAACGTAATACCGTGGCGGCCGTGGCGGTGGAGATCCGAAGTCAAAAATGGAGCAAGATAGGGGCGCGCCTGGGAGACGATAAAGTGATTAACATTAAAGAGCTCGGCAATCCGCGTGTGAGGTGAATCACGGTCGGTATATGAGGCCTGTGTCCAGGGTTGCCAGATTATTTCTTGCGCAGCCCAGGGAACGATCACACCGTTTTCGTCTTTACACATTAGCTCGACACGGTCGTAGAGTGTCGAGGTCGCATTTGAGGCGCAAGCAGCGGACCAAATCAGCACATTTGGAGCGGTAAGGTAGTTAAGCAACTTCGGGACTTCATTCCTCTCTGCCGTTGAAACAGTGATGTTCAAGATCCGCTTGGTCTTTGTATAAGCTTCCTCAAAGGTTAAATCACCAACATTTGCCCTCACACACTCTTCCAGCACTTTGATGTCCAAAAAATATCCATATCTCCAAAATCTCCTTAGTTTTCTCTTCCAGCTCCCTTCCTTTTTCTTTACATCGAAGGCACTAAGATCAATTCCGTCTCCAGTCAAGAACATTGGGAGTTCTGCTTCCGTGTGTATTCCTACTAGCGCTGCTATTAACGCCCCCACCCCTGTCCCAGTTATTATTCTGGGCAACAGCCCACGGAGGTGGAGGGCTTTAACAATGCCCAGATGGTATAGCCCAAATATTGCACCCCCCTGAAGAACAAGTGTTGAGCGCCCAAAAGATTGACGGGTGTCATGAAAGAGGTCTAATTTGGCTTGCGATGTGAACTGGGGTGTTGATTCGAGGTTGGCGATATACTCCAGGCAACTGACTACCTCAGAGATATAGTCCTCGATGAGGAGCTTACTACCAGCATAGGAGCGATTGAAGAGGTTTATGTGAGATATATTCCCAAGGTTCCGAAGGAGACCTACAACATAACATAAGCATAGCTGTTTAAGGGCTAAATAAAATGGATTAGTTACCAGAGCGGAGAAGGTTTACCAGCCTTATAGTATCACCTTCCTCTTTAGCTTCCATTAGGCATTGTAGGCACTCGTGAATAAGTCTATAGTCATAGTCTTTACTAGTGGGATTTTGTCGCCTGGGGAATATATTGGATTAGTGAGCCATATAACTCCCTTTGCGCTTGTTAACGACTATGGATAGAATATTGCAAACCATAAATCAATCCCGAGCACCTTATCTAGATTGATTGCAATTATTTGCCACTCCTCGGAGGTATTTGCCTTTGCCAGTTGCTCAATCAGCTGCTCCCTCGGTTTTTTCTGTATATACCAAGCCCATAATTTCTACATTTCCCCGGGTGTACCATGTCAGCCCTCATGAACTATAATTATTAAGAGTTCTAGAACTATCACTAGAACACAAACATTTCTCCAAAAAAGAACGACTTCAATAAATACGTGGTATATTGACGGTACTAAGGTGATGATACTGGGCTATCTCGGTGTTATCAGCTAGGAGACGCTTGGGAGGCCGCAACAACATCACTCACAGGCATGATACTCTTGGATAGTCGTCTAGTGCGTAATAGATTGAAGCTGAGTAAAAGAGAAGGAGATTCCCATGAGTTTTCTTATGAGAGTTGTTTTCTGTAGGGGTTGGTTGTTTCGGGATGTTGTTATGGGGTTGAGGCTCTGTGGGTCTCACATGCCATTTCATGTGATTGATCAATCGATAGGGCCAAGATCAACTCTGCACCCAGGACCTACAGATAAACAAAGATTCAAAGGGGCTCGGGAATTTTTATTCTAACAGTAATACTCTAATAATGCCTTGTATATCTAAGGACCCTAAACGCCGAGAACTAGGTTCGGCTCCCCCGAAAAAATTGAAATAAGCGGGAAAGACGAAGTTATGAGGTACATGTTATTCATAGATAAATCCCTTCTTCCTCTTCCTCAACTCCTGCCCCTCCCTCTCCCTCTCCTCTCCTCTCCCCTCTTACGCTGGTATTATTAGTAGTGGGTTCTCCTACTGATATTCCGTTACTGGAGGTACTAGTAGCTCCTGTCTCAGCCTCCTGTTCGCCCGTACCACCCATCACTACCTCTGGCCCCAAGCTTTCCTCCGGTTCAGCACCGGCGTTTCCATTAACAAGCACCTCTACTCCCACAGCCCCGTGTTCTATTGAGAATCCCCTTCTTTCTACTTCCAATCTAATCAGGTCGACTCTGTCCACCTGGTTTTTGATGACAACTTCATTATCCTCGATGGCAGCCCTACATACAGGGTCATCCCGAAATTCCTCCAGTTGTATTTGAGAGCGCCTTAGGTGATATAATGAGAGCTGAAGGCGCGCCGCTTCCGCGTGAAGTTGTTCTAATTCAAGGTCACGGATTGCTTGGAGAAAGAACCCCTATATGAGATGTGTTGTGTTAGTTAGTAGGACAAAAATGTACTAAATTAGAGAGGAAAATAAATACCTGGGTTATTGATTGTGGGCTTGCGCTCATGTTGTCAACTTTGAGGTTCCGTTCTGTGGGATGCTGAAAGTAAGGTGCCCAGTCGTCTCCGCGTGGGTGGTTAATGTGGGGCAGGATGAGGTTCCTTTATTTGCATAAATATGTTTCTTGGCAATGGCTACTGTGGAGGAAGGTAATACACAATTTGGCTTATGACCCCCATGCAAAGTCCTAATTTTATTATAATATAACACCCAAAATAAGTATAAATTTCAATATTAGACATAGAACACTGGCCTTCACAATTAAATATTTAATGTTTTCTTTGGAGAATCACTTGTATTAAATAAAAAGTTGTTGGTGTGTTGATTCTTGTTCACAAAGAAGTAGAATGTGGACCAACCATAAGAAAATTTCAACCTTTTTTGTCAAAACCAAAATTTATTTACTCAAATCTCTCAATTGACAGCTTACTAGACCCTATACATGTAGTATTGCGAAATTGGTTTGTGTGCATTACTTTCCTCCACCCTATTGTAGGTTAAGTTTACAATACGTATTGAGATATTTTGCCAGTGGGCTCAAGGAGAGGGTATTTTGGGATTATGAGGTAAAAATGATTCTTAATATGCTAAAATATTTAGTCTATAACATAATTCACTCTTTAGGAATAGGGGGGGGGGGGTTATTTCTACCAATCTATTTGGTATTCTCATGACCTGGAAACCCTATATAAAGGGAATAAAGTTCTAGTGGCAATATCCCCCAAATCTATTTAGCATATACTAAGGTCACCTAAGGCTAGTATAACAAGAGGAGATAGAAGTTTCACCCCCTCCTATAGCTATTCACCATGAGATCCAACTGGAACTTTTACGAGTAAGTTGTCGTTTCCTCTTGAACTCTTGATCAACCCAGTAAGCATAACCTACACCCCATAACATGCCCGATAGATGTGCCACGTGGTCAACCACCGTCCACCCCTTGAAAATCCCGAGGATTTCGATCAGCGCCATACCGCTGACGAACTTGTACGCCTTAAAACTCAAGAACGGCAAGAGAACGAAATAAAGTTCACGCCTATAAAGTAAATAATCATAGATTAGGGAAAGAAAGGTATAGAAATTTAGGACAAATAAGATGTGTACGCACTCTGGGTTGAAGTAAGTATATGCGCCAATAACACCACTAATAGCACCCGATGCTCCGAGTGCATAGATATGAAATCTAGCCCGGATAACATTGTACGCTAGGGAAGTAAATGAAGATACAGCTCCTGCCGAAAAGTAGAGTGCTAGAAAATTTCCTCGACCTATCTGATCACAGACTAGGATTTGATCACTGTTAGTAGGCTGGATTCCCTTTCATACTGTCTAAGGGACAACCTACGAGAAGATCCGAAGATATACAGTACCTGTCACAAGCTCCAACCTAGATATGAGCATTCATTTTATTCAATAGAAGTTAAAAGAGTTCGGTAAATATTACAAACATGTTCATTGCTAGATGAGGTACTGTCTGATGCGAGAAAACATTTCCGATAATACTAAAGCTATATGGCAATGCCGGTACTGAGATGAAATATCTATTCAGCAGCCGCCATGATATTGGGAGCGGAACCTTCCATGCGAGGAATATTGTGCAATTAGCTATGATGATTGTTGCAACAGTTGTAAATGATTGTGGAAGTGTTGGGAAGAGCCGAGATTCTAGTGGCGCTGGTTTCCAGTTCTGAGCAAAGTAATAGGAAGCACCGCAGATAGATAATGTGAAAAGTAGAGGAGAAAAGAGGCGCTGGAACTGTTTTACTTCTGATTAGCTTGACTTGATATCTAGTACAAATATACATTGTATTGAGGGTAGGTACATAAGACAAGCTCGGGGGTGCTTGAAGGTTAGAGATGGCACCGGCGGCTTTCAGGCGGTCAAGAAGTCGAGGTTGGCTATCTACCCCTGGCAAATTTTCCTGTAGAGGTGTAGATGTAAGATCTGATTTCCCGGATTTACGAATAGGCTTGTTAGGATTTCTTGCTTTGGTAGCGTATTGCTTGAAGGCACTTGAGCGAAAAGATTGGGGATGAACTCGCGGGCGTTGGAGTAGACTAGAGCTCAACATCGCTGAGGGCGATAAAGCTGAATAGATATTATTTTTAGTGCATATTGACCTCTTTGCACTGATTTTAAGGGCATATTTTGAGAAACGCTGTAGCATGGTGATATTGTTCGAGTTACGGAGTTGGAATTGGTGTGGTGCGCTGGAGTACCAGGCAATTCTGCATAGCTGTATGTACATACTTTACCTATAACGAATTTTCGTCATGCAAGCCGGGTAACTACCGGTCAGACATGCTATCAGCCGCAGTAGACCCAGCTCGCTAGATGTATTATGTAGTTATTCTGTTTCCTGTTCGATCGGTAAAGAGGGAATATACTTGCAATTATTATTAAACTCTAGTAAGCAAGAGTTAGAAGTTAGGTGATACAGGAAGTATTAGTTATGAATTCCTTCGACAAAAATCCTATGAATTTCCTAATATACAAAGTACTCAATAGGTCAAGGAAGAAAACTTTAACGATAAAATTCAAACTTATCCGCTTCATTTCCACCCTTAACTTGGCTACTATAGGCATCTTCCAAATCAGCCTGAATGATATTGTACCTATTCTTCCTTACAGCTCTCAGACCTGCTTCTTGCATAATCGCAGCAATAATGGCTCCTGATAGCGGATCGTTCCGGATGATGAGGGAGTCTAGGTCAACTTCAGGAGAAAGGGACATCTTAGAAGCAATCGTAGAAAAGATAAGACGACGCTCGCGGCGGTCACGAAGAGAGGGAAATTCGATTTTACGATCAAGACGGCCAGGACGAAGGAGAGCAGGGTCAAGGGTGTCTGCACGGTTTGTAGCCATAATGACCTTTATATCGTTAGGGTAGGGAAACTAAAAGGCCTAGCCTTGAAAATATGAACTTACCTTTACATTCGAAGTTTGGTCGAATCCATCCATCTGATTCAGAAGCTCTAGCAGAATGCGTTGTACCTCACGGTCCGCACCTGTCTGGGCATCAAAACGTTTGGTTGCGATGGCATCGATTTCGTCTATGAAGATAATGGCAGGTGAATTTTCCCTAGCCATACGGAAGACATCACGAACCATTCGAGGCCCTTCACCAAGGTACTTCTGGACGAACTCGGAACCAACAACACGGATAAAGGATGCAGTAGTACTATTGGCTACAGCCTTCACCAACATAGTTTTCCCGGTTCCTGGGGGGCCGTACAACAGAACCCCGCGTGGGGGGTCAATACCTTCATAAAGTTAGTCAAAGAGGCTTCGATTTATTGTAGGTCGAAGACAACAAACCGATTTGTTTATAAAGGTCGAAATGAGTGAGGGGGAGCTCTACAGCTTCACGGATCTCTTGTTTTTGCATATCCAATCCGCCTACATCGGCATAAGTGACATCCGGCTTTTCATGGGCTTGTAGCATAGCAATCGAAGAATCGGCTTCGGGAGGGAGAATATCAACAAGAGCATTAGAATGCCTGTGAAGTGCTACTGATGATGAAGGCTTGAGTAGTTCTCGGTCAAGGGTAGACAGAATGCGAACCACGTAGTTAGATCCAGTGGAGCTTTGTACTATACCAGTGCTAAAAAAAACATGAGCTATCAGTACGAAGGTGTAGCATAGTAACTGAAGAGCCAGAGAAAAATG
The DNA here is from genome assembly GCA_033030425.1 of Verpa conica. Lineage (NCBI taxonomy): Eukaryota > Fungi > Ascomycota > Pezizomycetes > Pezizales > Morchellaceae > Verpa > Verpa conica. The sequence continues at coordinate 747,536 of JAUFSD010000003.1, forward strand.
CCAAACATACTTTTGGTCAATAGCCTCCATGAACTGTCCAATCACCAAAGGAACACTCTGGATACGTTTGATCTCCTCCTGTGCTCGCACAAGCTCTCTTTTCAGGCTCCTATTGTAGTGTCAGATTCGGTCCACAGCTAAAGGTCTATAAATGTCGGATAAGGAGCTATCGAGCTGACCTTTGCTCATCTTTAATATATTCCTCTTGTAGACTTATATACCTATTTTACCGTAACTATTAGTTATCGATAATTCTTCTAATCCATCAAAAATCTACGATGAAGCATCTGTTTATCATTCCCAACCGTTGTTCTGGAGCAAGTGGCTTACTCAAGATGCCGCTGAAGCCTTTTAAGCTTTGCATAATCATTATTGTCACTGACTAGGCTATTATCGAGGGTGGAAGCGTAGGAGGGGTCAGTGAATGGTGAAGGTGTGGGGCGTTTTTGAACGGCTACGTCTCCCATAATGACTGATAGATATTTAGAGAGACGCTAAGTTAATTCTTGTGCTGTATTGAAAGGGGCGTTGATGATGGGAAGCGATGAATGTGGAACAATCGAAGATGGTGTTGATCCGTCTAAAGAGAGCCTAAAGCTATGGTTGAGTAATTGGAGTACCAGTAGGCGCAACTGTGAGAATATGCATCATGACAAGCGACCAATCAAGGCTACCCATCCCAAGCCACATACTCATCCTCCCATCTCGCATCACCTCCTTCCTCCGTTCCTTCCTCCGTTCCTTCATAAATACATATCACGAGCCTTACCCTCCTGTTTACTTAGTATTATATAGGCACTCCCCCCCTGCTACTCTCGCCTCTCGCCTCTCAGAACGCGTCTTGACGGAAATCGCCAAGATGGGTCAAGACACCCTGTTTCGCTCATCAGAAATGTCGCTCGTACAGCTGTACGTAGCGACAGAAATTGGAAGGGAGACTGTTAGTGAGTTAGGAGAAGTAGGCCTGCTTCAGTTCCGTGATGTGAGTATCCTTAGCGCTTGTATTCTTGATTATGAGGACAAAGGTTAGGGAGGGTAAAGCAGTAAAGAGTACTCCTAGTGAATAACAGAATACTGATTTTTATGGTATTATAGCTCAATGCCGAGACTTCCGCCTTCCAACGGACTTTCACTAAGGAGATTAGGCGATTGGATAATGTGGAACGTCAACTTCGTACGCCTTCTGACTACCTCGCGGTGTACGGTAGTATATTGACAGTCTCATAGGTTATTTCGCTACTCAAATGGAAAAGAACGCTGTTCCAGTCCGTCCCGTTCAGGACAATAGAACCCTTACTTCCGCCCCAAGTTCTTCAGAGATCGACTTTCTTGCTGAACGTGCAGAGGCCTTGGAGGCCCGAGTTAGTCAACTAAACGGTTCTTACGAAACGCTTCAGAAGAGATGGGTTGAGCTCATAGAGTATAGATGGGTATTACGGGAGGCTGGTGGTTTCTTTGATCGTGCTCATGGTCAAGCAGATGAAATCCGTCGTGGCTCCACTGATGAGCCCACTGCTCCCCTTCTTGAAGATATTGAGCAGTCCACACCAGCCCAGTACGGTAACCAAGGGGAGATGAGTTTTCAGACAATGAATATTGGGTTTGTCGCTGGTGTAATTCGTCGGGACAGAATCTCAGCATTTGAGAGGATTCTCTGGAGAACATTAAGGGGCAATCTCTACATGAATCAGTCGGAGATTGATGAGCCGATTACAGATCCTACAACAAACGAAAATGTTGACAAGAACGTTTTTGTCATTTTTGCTCACGGTAAAGAAATATTATCTAAAATTCGCAAGATCTCAGAGTCCCTTGGTGCCGATCTTTACGCAGTTGATGAAGACACCAATCTTCGTCGCGATCAGCTCCATGAGGTTAATAATCGTATTAACGATCTTGATTCCGTTTTACAAAACACCAAAAACACCTTGAATGCAGAGTTGAGAACCATTGCACAGAGTTTAGCAAGTTGGATGGTGGTTATCAAAAAGGAGAAGGCCATTTACCAGACATTAAATCTATTTATCTACGATTCTGCAAGGAAGTGCTTGATCGCTGAGGGTTGGCTACCAACAAATGTTCTACCCAAGATTCAAGAGCGCCTTAGAGAAGTTACGGTCCGTGCTGGACTCCAGGTTCCAAGCATCCTTAACGAGCTCAGAACAACAAAGACACCACCAACCTTCCACAAAACAAACAAATTCACTTTGGCGTTCCAGACTATCGTTGACGCTTACGGTGTTGCAAAATATCGCGAAGTCAATCCAGGTTTGGCGACAATAGTCACTTTCCCGTTCTTATTTGCTGTCATGTTTGGTGACATTGGACATGGTATCATCTTGACTCTCGCTGCATGTACTATGGTATGGAAGGAGAAATCTCTGCAAAACAAGAAGATCTTTGAACTCTTCGACATGGCTTTCTTTGGAAGATATATTATGCTACTTATGGGTATCTTTTCGATCTACACCGGTCTAATTTACAACGACATTTTCTCCAAACCTATCACACTGTTTGAAAGCGCTTGGCAGTACCCTGAACACTTTGAGCCCGGTTCGAGTATCGAGGCAACGAAGAAACTAGGTTATGCATATCCTTTCGGTCTCGATTGGCAATGGCATGGAGCAGAAAATAGTTTGCTGTTTACAAACAGTCTTAAGATGAAGCTCAGCATTATTTTGGGTTGGGCTCATGTGAGTTTAGCCTTTCGGTTTCGCAGACTTAGGCTTTTGTTAACGGTGTTTGTTCCTATTCATAGATGACCTATTCTCTTTGCCTGTCTCAATATAATCATCGGTATTTTAAGTCGAGAATCGACACGTGGGGGAATTTTATCCCAGGGATGATCTTCTTTCAATCAATTTTCGGCTACCTGGTTATGTGTATTATCTATAAATGGACCATTGATTGGCCCGCTCGAGAACAACAGCCACCGAGTTTGTTAAACATGCTTATCTACATGTTCCTCTCTCCAGGAAATGTTCCGGAGCAGCTTTACCCTGGGCAGGCCGCGGTTCAGACCGTATTGCTATTAGTAGCATTTATCTGTGTTCCATGGATGTTGATGCTCAAACCTTTGTACTTGAGATGGGAGCACAACAAGCATCGTGCGGCTGGGTATCAGGGGCTGGGACAGGTCTCAAGGGTCAGCGCCCTAGATGATGAAGACGATGATAATGAAAGACAAAGGGACAGTGTGGATAGCGACGGTTCTGGTCATGTGCTTATCGCTGAGGAAATGAAGGAAGAGGAAGAATTTGAGTTCAGCGAGGTGGTTATCCATCAAGTTATCCATACAATTGGTAAGTCTTTCCCCACCAAATACTACCCTACCTCTCTGGTACAAAATTAACCATACAAATCTAGAATTTTGTCTCAATTGTATTTCCCACACCGCCTCTTATCTTCGTTTATGGGCACTTTCGCTTGCTCATGCTCAGCTATCCATCGTTCTTTGGTCAATGACGTTATCTATTGCTTTCGGATTCACTGGTACTATCGGTGTTATCATGATAGTAATTTTATTCGGGTTCTGGTTCATTTGTACAATTGTGGTATTGGTGATTATGGAGGGAACTAGTGCCATGTTGCATAGTCTGAGATTGCATTGGGTTGAGGCTATGGTACGTTCTCCTCTTCTAAAAGTACATTGCGCCGGATGAAGGTACTGATGAATGTTGTTAGAGTAAATTCTTTATTGGGGATGGAATTGCGTTCGAGCCATTCAGCTTCAAATTATTGTTAGAGGATTCTGAGGCGTAATTACCCAATAGTTCTTGATGTTAGCGATAGCGGGAAAACTAGGGTAGTTTGTGGCGCGATATGGGGTTGAGTTGATGTGGTCTAAATGGGGTTGTGTTGCAATTCATTTTTATATCATAAAACTAGTGTATGCATCGCAGTATGTAGTAGAGATAAACATGCTCGTATCTTACTCAAAATTCCCGATTAACTTTTTATTGCTCTACGTAAGGTATAATGTACGGCAAAGGTCTAAAATGACCCATCCGGGCCGGTTCATGTTGCAGAATGACCCATATTCTAAAATAACACACCCACGGTTACCCCACCACTGTGATCACTGACTACTCAACATCCTACTATCCATCAACATCCCACCATGGTATCAACTTCACTACCTCTAGTGGTACTGAGATATGGTGCTTTTAGGGCCTAGTACAAGTAGAAGTACCCTGCAAAGACAACTATTTGGATTGATGTAGGAGTTTAGAGATGCAGTTCACAGTTTTTTTCTTACTATTACCATAGATGTGTCATTTTAAAATATGGGTCATTCTGCAGCATGAACCGACCCGGGTGAGTCATTTAGACCTTTACCGTATAATGTATTATATACATGTACAAGCGAAAAAATAAATTATGACTCGTGGGTTTACCTAGGTAGGAACGAGAATTACAACAAAACCCTACTACTTGTGGGTGTCTCTTCGGGCTCTGCTGTTACTTAGGTAAACCCACGAGTCATATTTTATTTTTTGGCTAGTATATATACTTATTGGAAGAGTTACAGCTTCGAAATCCATGCCCTTTCCCTCTATTGTACTATTTTTTGAAATTCAACACCAAAATTCTATGTGGCAACCTCACTGTCGCCCAACAACCTTTTCTCATGGACACAGCTCACTAAATATCTAGGATACATAGATGATATGAGATTTATTTGTTTACAGTTTCTGTATTTTGGTCTTCATGCCCTTATTAATAGTTGTGGAGTAGCACTCATTGAGCTCTTCCTCTACTAGTAAATATTGGTTGCTATGTGAATCCGAGGCCCCTACAATACTATGTGGTTCTAAAAAACTAATGCTTAATATAGCCATCTATAGCTATAGCAATTATCTCTCTCATACAGTAGGCGGTTCGTTTCTTCCCTATATTTCATTTCTCTTGAATAGCGATAAACTCTGCGACGGCTTTGATGGTCTTTAGAATCCGTATACAAAGCGGTTGATTACCCTTATGATCAGTAAGGCCCCCAATTTTCGCTACCGGCACACCATGAAGCCGCGCAGCCATCCCCTCTAGTTCTCGAACAATGTCTAAAACTTTCATCGCTTCTTTTCTTATCGCAGTCCTAGCCATGGTTTTCCACTGTTCGGCATCTAATTGCATTGCTTGCCCATCACCCATAACAACGTACTGCGGGTCGGTAGTAGCTTCTATAGATGCCAAAACCCTATGGTAGAACTGACAAAGGAGTGGTGATTGGATACCTAGCAACATATTTGTAATGTAGCTAGCCTGGATATTCACATGGCATGATTCGCAGGCGAAAGTGTCTTGAACAGCTTGTAGTGCTGTACTAGAGGTTTGGAGGGTATAGGGGAGCGAGATAGAATGAGCTGGGGGCGGGACTCGAAGAGCCGAAATTGACGTGAAAAAGGAAGCTAGGCAAGAACACGATGTTGGTAACGGTTTATCCTCCAGCCCCGGGAAATAAGCCGCTATGGTATTGTTGGATGGGTGTTTCTACTGGCGTGTCTCTTAGCGAAAATGGGGAGGGCCCGCCTGTACTCGTCCCCCAGGAAAAGAACCTGAAAACAGGGGTGGTACGCACAGGCGTGACCGGGGGGGTGTTTAAGTGGCGGAAGCACGCATTTTGACACGATTTGAGCGAACGTTTAATATACCATGAAAGACAGGGGTCCAAGTTTCCTTTACCATGTCGTGCCATGTCTAACTACCAAAACCTGAACATAAATGCATACAAACAGTGCATACTAACTAGCTTGCACAGTCTACTGCCACATTCACTCTCAATACTGTTATTATAATCACCATGATCTCAAGTACTGAACCTGACTAAACTCCTCTCTCTAATAGGCTGCGCCCTAGGGGCTTTATAGAGGCAATTGACTTCCTGAGCGCACATGTTGGCGAATAGTCTATTGCTGCGACGCGTACTTTGGGGGGGGGGAGGGCTATAGCGTGGTATCTATGGGTCTTTGCAGCTTCAGAAGAGGGAATACGCACAGTTCCTATGCACTTATGTTCGGGTTTTGGTAGAGAGACATGGTATGACATGGTAAAAGGAACTTAGGCCCCTGTCGGTCATGGTATAACAAACGTTCGCTCGTTTTCTGGGTCTTTTCCTGGGGGACGAGTACGAAGGGTTAAGGTAGGGGTTCGGCGCTGCTGGCGATTTTGTTCAGGGCCTCCTGATATCCCAAGAACCGAGCGTGAAGAAGGGGCTTCCAAATCAAATAGACCGAACGGGTCAATAGACTCACTAAAGGAAAGAATAAGGAATTCGTCAATATCGCATAAATTTACAGCAGCAGTATATCTAGGGGCACTCACTAGTTTAACCACTCAAAATGACCAATAAAGTGTCCCGTCACAGAATTATTTTGATCGGCATGGGGAACCATTTGATTCATGCTATGTGATACCTCTACTACCGAGAGCTCCGCAGGTGTGTTGGACGGATATTGAACCTCCTCATCTTCTACCTCCTCATTACCCCTACGCCGTTTCCGGGGTCGTCCCATAGGTTTCTGGGTGGAATACACGCATGTTGCTTTATCTCTGTGGCAGCGTTCGCAACCTGATGGATTTCCAGAGCATTTGAGCTTTCGCGCACCTGTATGATTATCAGCAAGTTGTCAATCAAGTCTTTGAATACTACCCCTAGTGATAGAGGGGTAGAAGGGATAGAGGGGGTAAACATACGACATTCGTCGCAGGCAGAATGCTTCTTTAGCTGCTGCACCATTACCGACCAAAATTATATAGTAATAGCTCTCATAGAAGTTGGATGTGCTTCTACAGTCGTTCACCCCGTGACAAAGGCTTAGTAAGCGAGGTTTTAGGCCAGTATCTCACTATTTTCATTTACTCAGGCCATAGAACCCCTCCTAGGACAGGGGCCATATCAAGGGCTATTCTTGACAATCTTAGGGGCTTGCTGATAATACTCGCAACAGGTATAAAGTACCCGGAAATGCAAGTCTTGGACAGGAAAAATCTATTGGATATTGAGGGTTTTCTGTAAAAATTATACCTGTCGATTGGTGAAAATACTCGCCTGCATTTCCGGGTTGCGAGTATAACATAATGCATCTTCGGCTACCAAATCCTTTCTTGACAGAGCTATGCTTTGTACTAGGGTGTGTGCAAAAATGATGAGAACTCGGCCCCGATAGGTTCAAAAATTGCGTGCGCCACATTATAGTTGCCAATAGTAGGCCTAAGAATTTGGGGCTTTGTATGGGGGAAAAAAGTGATGAGAACTTTTCTAACATTTCTATTTAAAAAACTAAAGAAAATAATAAAAATTACAAATAAATTACCATAGTACTACATCCTTTCTGTGCTTCATCTACATATTATTTTGGTATTTTTAGAAGGTCTCTTGCTTGAGCTCCTAGAACAAAGTAGTAGAAGTGAAGGTCTATGAAGGTGGGAAATTTTCTTGGGGCACATGGTTGATATAAACCCAAAAGCAGGCCAGCGTGGCACCCCCAGGCCAACCACAGCCCTTGACCAGCGGTCTGCCCAACCGGAGGCAGTTCTGATCACTTACCCTTAACACCTAGTACTTCGGGGGTGGGGGAAAGTCTGTCCCCATGTGGTAGTGGTAACGCCTATTTCGGGTAGGAAATATTCTCACTAGCCACAGTATTTGAACTGCCTGGGGACAGACTTACCCCTACACCCGAAGTACAGCTAGCTCCCGGGGGGTCATCCGTCAGGGAAAGTGCTACCGGAGTTAGCAGTGTCAGTAAAATATGCTCATCCTAGCAGCAATATCGAGGGAGATCGAAGCCGGCGAAACATCCTATAAGGCTGTTTTTTAACGATCATACATTATCACAAATCCAGCTTGCTAATTATTCAGTTTGTTAATATTTTTCTGATAGAATACTATAATAACTCTTTGCTTAATGGCCGTATAATTGGGGTGCTTTCTATACTTAGGTATAGTTAAACTGATGACGGCGGTGCAGAAGACGTGGCTTGCGCTTCACTAAAAATTGACACCTGTCATTATGTAGCTTTACCCACACCCGAGTACTAATTTCTCAAGTATCCCTATGAAATATCTGACTGTCAATATTGAACAAATGAAACCTATAGCACTTTTCCCCTGTGCCCTGCGTCGTCCTCTACCCGAACAGACTGTCCCGTGACTATTCTATAACCCGGCCAGTGAAACTGCCTCCGGCTTCTACTCTATTTCATAGGCCACTATACGTTGAGCTACCGCCACTTTTGGGGTATTTTCTATAGGATACCGGCCACCAGATGACAGTAACGCGCGCCCTATATTAAATAACACCCCCGCGTCAACCCTTGCAAAACCTCAAGCTCGGAAGATATACAGTTGCACCTCGCTATAAGAAACGCCAAGTATTCAACGGATTTCGTTTCTTATAGCAAGTTTTCCAAAGATATCCCTTATAGCAAGGGTAAATTTAGTAGAAAAATCCGGATTGACCTGGAAAAGGTTTCTTACAGCAATGTTTTTCTTATAACGAGGTTTCTTATAGCGAGGTGTGACTTTAGATATGATTGACTATTTCTAGCTATGTAGCTCCGTGGTACAGGCCTTAGGAACCATGTAACAGTGTGAGGTTTCGGGGAATGGTAAAATCTTCCGGTTCTCAAAGTTATTTAAACAAAATACCTAGTGTATTGTAGCTTAAGAGTTGTCAAAGGCGTAAGGTCTCCAGTAGCGGCTGTTATGTTAGTGAGTGATAAATACATGTATGGCGTAGCCTATATTTCTTGCATATATGGTTATATATAAAGTAGGTGCCCCACGTTCGTTGCTGACAGTCGCAACTTGCTGTGCATGCCGGATCTCAGTACAGTAGAAGCTCTCTATAAGAATACGTTCGGGACCGAGAATTTATGAGAATATTCTTATAGAGAAAGTATCCTAACCCAATAGGGTTATTTTAGGCGGAATACTTGCCAAATGTCGCCTAGTGCGGCTCTTCTTGGAGTTTTCTAATAAGAATATTCTTATAGAGAGTATTCTTATAGAGGGCTTCTACTGTATGCCAGATCCTGTCACGTACGAAATCCCCTGGCTAAAAAAAAATTCTACTGTAAAATAGATTCGCTACCCTAGATTTGTTGTACCCCGTAGGAGACCCTCTGAATTCTTGGCACCCGGTATAGCGAAGCATGACTGTAGTATCGATCTAGACCTTCGTGGAGAAGAATTTGGACGATATACAGCGACCGGTAAAAAATATTAAGAAACGTGAGTCATGGGATTTGATGTTTTTATACGCTCTTTAAGTTTTTGGCGAAGATTTTAGTAGGGTTGGCCATAATACCCTTGTAGCAGACCATGATTTCTCGATCTTTTTTGCTGTACGCTGTAATTAAGTTCACCTACTCTAACTAGTAAACATTTAGTTTCCTTATCACGTGATACATATACCAGCCGGGTAACCAAATGACCATAGTTTACGTAGTATTAACGAATTCGAAGGTTTCCAGAAAACCCTAGAAATTTCTATGGGGCCCAGTATTATAAAATATATTTATACGAACACTTGCCCTCCGAGGCGTCGATTTTAATAAAACCAATTCTCCCTTCTAAAGTATTTGTACAAAGGTCGTACAAAAATGCTTTCGCAATCACGTGCTGTAACCGCTGCTCTTCGCCCAGTTCTTAGTTCAGTATTTCGGAGAAGCTCACAGTCTGGATTACGACCTCCTTCAAGGGTTACTATAATTCCTCAAGTAAGAGTTTTACCAGCAATTATTTTTAGATGTTATACAAGTGGGGGTGGTGAAGGGCCCCGAGGTCCATTTCCGCCAGGTGGAACATATAGGATGGACCTTGGTGGTGGTGGCGGTAAGTAATACCACTACTAAAATCTTTAGAATATTTGTTATCCTGACTTAAAATTATAGACGGAGAGTCCTCTCTAGAGCAGTTTGGAACAGACATAACAGCTCGCGCTAAAGACGGGAAACTGGATCCTATTATTGGCCGCGACGCGGAGATTCAACGGACAATCCAAGTTCTCTCTAGACGAACCAAGAACAATCCTGTTCTTATAGGGTCTGCTGGTACCGGAAAGACTGCAATAATCGAGGGTCTTGCACAAAGGATAGTACGTGGAGATGTGCCTGAGAGCATGAAAAACAAGAGAGTGATTAGCTTAGACCTGGGGCAGTTAATTGCCGGGGCGAAATTTAGGGGTGATTTCGAGGAGAGATTAAAGGTATGGGCCCCCATTATCCTAGTTGACGCTATAGACTGTGTTTGATCTAATGGTAATAAGGGTGTTTTGAAAGAGGTTACCGAATCTCACGGAAAGGTTATCCTTTTCATTGACGAGCTTCACACCCTTCTAGGACTGGGAAAAGTCGAAGGATCTGTTGATGCTTCAAATCTCCTCAAGCCTCAGCTCAGTCGTGGCGAGCTCCAATGTTGTGGCGCAACAACATTAAACGAATACCGCCTGATTGAGAAGGATGTGGCCCTGGCGCGGAGGTTTCAGCCAATTTTGGTTAATGAACCAACAGTTCAGGATACAATAACTATTCTCCGAGGGTAATTCATGAATGCTCTTGAACTGGAGATAATTATACTAATATCAGAGTTTATGAACAGTATCAAGGATCGTTATGAGGTTCACCATGGTGTTAGGATCACAGACAACGCTTTAGTAGCTGCAGCAACCTTGTCTAATAGATATATAACTGATCGTTTTCTCCCGGACAAAGCTATTGACCTCGTTGATGAGGCTGCATCTGCGCTTAGACTTCAGCAAGAATCACGTCCCGACGATATTCAGGAACTTGATCGCACGATCCTTACCATTCAAATCGAACTTGAGTCACTCCGGAAGGAGGATGACGTTGTATCAAAGGAAAGAAAAGAAAGGCTTGAAGTTACATTGAAGGAGAAGCAAGCCAAGGTCCAAGAGCTTATCAAACTGTGGGAAAGAGCTAGAGCTGAACTTGAAGAAATTAAGAATACTAAAGAGAAGCTCGAGAGAGCGAGGTTAGAGCTTGAGAGGTCTCGGAGGGAGGGAAATTTTGGCAAGGCTAGTGAACTGCAGTATGCAACAATCCCACACTTGGAAGGAAAACTGCCGAAGGATGGGGATCCACCATTGGATGGCTCACTCCTTCATGACTCGGTTGATTCGGAAGATATTTCTCGGGTTGTTTCAAAAGTTACCGGAATTCCTACGACTAAACTGGTATCTGGAGACGTCGGAAAGTTGATCCATATGGAAGACGCTCTAGGAAAAACTGTCAAGGGTCAAGATGAGGCCCTCAAAGCTGTAGCGGACGCTGTACGGCTCCAACGTGCTGGGTTAGCGAGTGAAAATCGTCCAACTGCTAGCTTTATGTTCCTAGGTCCCACAGGTGTGGGTAAGACCGAGTTATGCAAGAGGATAGCCGAGTTCCTATTTTCTACCGAGAGTGCTGTTATAAGATTCGACATGAGTGAATTTCAGGAGAAACATACAGTTAGCAGACTCATTGGGAGTCCAGCTGGATATGTCGGATATGAAGATGCTGGTCAGCTGACGGAGGCAGTAAGAAGGAAACCGTACGCAGTCGTACTATTCGACGAATTTGAAAAGGTAAGTCCTGTTTCTGCGTCAGAGGCTATGGGAATTCACTAATTATTTCCAAAGGCTCATAAAGACATCTCGTCGCTTCTCCTTCAAGTTCTCGACGAAGGTTTCCTGACCGATGCTCAAGGCCGTAAAGTCGACTTTCGCTCAACAATAATAGTATTGACGTCTAATCTTGGTCAAGACATCCTAATTAGTAATGAAGCATCAGAAGGCCCTATCACCCCTGAGACAAAATCAAAAGTCATGGATATAGTTCAATATGCGTATGCCCCAGAGTTCCTAAATAGAATCGATGAGTTCATCATTTTTCAAAGGCTCTCTCGGGAAGCTATTCGAGATATTGTCAATATTCGACTCAAAGAATTACAAGATAGACTAGACGACCGGCGAATCAAATTGGACGTGGACTTAGCATCAAGGGAATGGCTAAGCATGAATGGTTACGATTATAGATACGGCGCTAGGCCCTTAAATAGGCTTATTACCAAAAGGCTTCTAAACCCTCTTGCGGTCAGACTGATTCGGGGAGAGATTAGAGCCAACGAAGTGGCTAAAGTTAGGGTCAAAACAAATGGCGAGGGGTTAGAAGTTATTGCAAATAGGGATACTGGAGGGGTATTGGGTAATAGGGGTCATGTTTCAGAGAAGCACAAATAAGATTTTTATTATTATTGATATATATGAAGCATAAATGTATTCTCTGGCTTGCTCTAGGTAGCAAATTTGTAAAGCAGGTGACCTGTGTTGAAAGTAGGTTGACTAAGTGGGTTTTAATTTTGGTATACGGTGTGGTTATTATTCTTAGAGTCGGCCTTTAATTTTACTTTAAAAGATTTTAAGTTAACTAAAATCGCTACGTACTTATAGAAACATTTGACACACTAATGTTACTTTCTATAGGAGATATTTTGATTTGGCAATAAATCCTACCCAAAAAAGCACTCAAGCTTGGCATGAGAAGCCCTTCGGCGGGACCTGGACTGTGTAACTTGTTATATAAATCTCGGTGTACTCCACTGCTCCACCTCACTCTCCCAATCGCGCCGTCCATACGCCAGCACGCGCCAACGGGTACTGCTTATGGTTGTCTGTTATTAGTTTTCTTTTCGCGCCATTTACCGCTAGGAGGGGCATAGTCACGGCGCTATTGAACGTAGTAGGGGTGCGGTAGGATGTGTAAGGCATAACGGAACCCAAGCGAGTGTGCTTAGAAGTTTATTGCTGATGAATTTCAACCACCAAGGATACTAGTTAAGATGAAGATATATCCTAGGGTCTGTTAATATGAATTATATCTAGTACGTATAGCATGAGCATGGGTAGCCCGAACTTAGCTAAGGCTTGCCCGCTAGATTTTAAAAGACTTTTGACTACTATATTAAATGCTTTAAATACAGCTCGTTTATTGGAGTATAAAACTAAAGAAGAGATGCTTAAAAGAGACTGTTTAGAATCTTTGATGCGTACGGATGTAGTGGCAAGCCGCGCCACGATATATCATGTCAGATTAACAGAAAATAACTCATACCAGCAGTTTGAAACCTGTCAATTATATCAGAGCTATCCACAACTACATATAGGTCTAGACAACTGAAATGTTTTTGGAGTTCTAAGTCTAGTAATTCTATATATAATTAAAAGAATACAAGTAGTCCTTTCTATAAGGGGACATTGTTTTTTAAAAATTTCCTTTAACATGTATATACGTACATGCATATATTTATTCATTCTTTCTCCATATACTTAGACTCTAAAAATTCCATGTATTATGATTAATCAATCATCAATTCTAACGTTTTGGTAATCATGGATCATCACTCGTTCGATTGTTGGCTAGCTAACTGGACTGCTCATGAGAGAGCAACTGTTAAGACTACAGAATTGTCTTAAATCCTGTCTAATATTTAATCTATATTATTAGCTAGGTTACCTAGGTAGTTTGATTTAAACTCAAGCTGTATAGATCTCTAGTAGCTTACCGGTTGCAGTGTATACGCAGTCAAACTTATACCTTAACATATACTACATAGCTAGCGACAAGATCGATGCCGCTTCTTACTCTTCAGAAATCTTTTTCCCATAAGACAGATTCCCAAGAATATATATAACCGTACAGCGGGTGACTAGTTTACCTGATCGACTGTGTAGAATTCTAGTAGCGGAGTGCTAACTAGGCAATATTCTTGGGTATATATTGGAAGAGGTTCGAATGAGTATATATATCTATATATACCCACTAGATCTAGATCTAGGGCTCAGTACCTAATAAGTTATTGTTATCTGGGCAGGGTCCTAAAAAACTTCACAATCATAGTGTAATTCAGAAAACACCATTACGAGTCAGGCCATAAAGCTATGTAGCTAGGAGAGCCACACACACACACATATATATACCAGTGCTTTTGTAGCTTAATAGCCGTTAAATTAAACTGAAAAGCGTGTAGTTAGACCGAGGCGAAAATAGGCTTTGTATTTAAGTAGATGGATTTTGTACATCACCAAAAGCTCTAAGGAGCGTGCTGCACCAAACCCTAACTTGTATCTAGCAAAGTTTGTCATATATTTACGCGTTAGTATTCTGATTTTGTAACTGTGCTGTTTGAATCTATCTTTACTATTGTAGCAGTCTAAATACTGCCCTCGATAAGGGTAACAAACCAACCCCCAACTACTAACTCGAGTCCCTAGCCCTGATTTTGTCTCAAAATCATGGTGGTGGGGCTTTTGGAAGTAGCACTAGTCTAAGTTTAGATGCGGGGAGCTTTCTTGGCAGCACCCGCGATGTATCTAGAGCACTAGCACAACATCACCTCCCTTCACTTCCCCATCAACCCCTCCTTCCGCAAAGCCCTGCATAATTCACCGAAAGCTCAAATCCCACTTTATTTATATAAAAAAAAGTGAGTAAATATCTCGAAACCTAAGATGTCGGCTCCAGAACCCAGAAACTTTGAACCCAAGGAACCAGTCGCCCTTGCAACGCCTAAGGAAGACCCTATCTCTGTCGAGCACTTGGCGAAGTGTAATGGTAAGTGCATAATAGTTCTAAATACAAGTCATATCTAGGAGGAAATTTCTGATATTATGGCGTTTTATTATGTCTTGTTCCACTTATTAACGATTTAGACAGGAACCAGTTCGGAATATCCCACTTATGTCGCCATTAAGGTTTATCATATCATATTCTGCTACTCATAGACAAGAACTCACAGGAAAATAGGGGACTGTTTTTGATGTAACCGGAAATAACAGCTACGCCCCCGGAGGTGCCTATCATGGTTTGCCATCCCAGAAGATCTCGATGCTGTATCAGAACTAACTATTTGTCACTTCCTATAGTCTTCGCTGGTAGAGACGCCTCTCGTGCGCTGGCCAAATCTTCCGTTAAGGTGGAGGATGCCCTCCCTCAATGGTCTGACTTGTCGGATAAGGAAAAGGGTGTTCTAAACGATTGGTACGAGAAACTTGAAGCTCTGACCTAAGTTTACAGCTTTTGTGATACACACACACACTGACATCTTCTGAAAAAATTTAGGTATACTTTCTTCAGTAAACGCTACAACATTGTTGGTAAGGTTGCTGGCGCCTCTAACCTCTAAATTTTACTATCCCAAAGACTCTAAGAGTATTTTGAGAGAGCGTACCAACTTCATTGCGGATAGTAGAGACATAATTACTTCAAAGAATTTTTCTCGTTAAGCCAGCGAGACATGTTCCCAGTTTACTTGGTCTGTGCCTACATTAAAGTCGCATCGAAAACTCACTGAGTAAACTGGCATAAAAGAGAGTAGTGTGTGGTGAATACTCTAGCTATCTAGAATGATTGGTGGCCGCCTGCATCGAAAGGTTACAGTTTTCCCTGTTCCGCCAGTTCTCCCGTAAGGCGAAGAACTTCGAGTTTTGGCCTTCTACGAGCTCCCTTTGGGGACCTTCCCACATATCGAGTTTTTAATGTCTTAGATAGGGGGGCAGCCAACAAATAGGTCGCCCAAGAGGTTGGTTCATTGGCCAGACTCAGCAGGAGGACTGTAAGCTGAAACCCATAGAGTATGTTCTACCACTAATAACGATTAAAAGCTCCTCATATCAAATCATCCTATACCCACACCGCTTTTAAGGCAACCCGCCTCCAAGACCCAAGAAATCCTGATTGCTTATGAGACTGCCTGCATCCAACATCCGTTATATGAAAATTTACATTTCTTTCGGCTAGGAGCAAACCCGGATCTGCCTCATAGTGCCCGGCAGATCTACAGTTCCTGAGCATATGCACTCTCAGTCCATAGGTTTTCTCTAAATCACAAAATTACATTTTCCGTTTCCCGGGGTCCGGCATTCTTATTACTATATATACGCTGGTGATCTCCCTTAATTAGATAACTAGAAATACTTGAATAACATTATTCTCGTTGCTCACGGCCGCTGTGACGAAAATGGTAATGAACCTAGAACTACGAAGTGATGCGCAAATATCAATCGAGGGGGGTTTGGAACACAATATTGACAGCTCCCCAGAACTATTACTATTTTCACTACGGCGGCTCCAAGTCAGTCGCGTGAGTGATTTCTGGTGGAAGTTGCAGATATGGTTGATTGGACCTGCTGAATTACCATAAGCGGTCAATTTTTTATGGTGCCCGTATACTAGTATGCGTATGCGTAGTAACGAAAGCTCGCCAGCGAGAGTATAATAGGGCTACCCAATAGCACACTTTCTCATGTTATGTGCAATATTTCTCTGCTCCTATTTGCTAAGTTTTTCTTTGGATACTACCGTGACCTTCTTCGTCAGATCTTGCCGCAGTGCATTGCCGTTGCCGATGCAATTTCCCCTGCTTCTTCGTTATACCAAACATGCAAATAGCTCCAACAAACAAAGTAAGAAATCCGAAATTAACCCAGAACCAATACGGGATCACTTTTGCATAGAAGTGTTCCACATAAAAGAGAAAAACAGCTTAGCCTAGAGAACTAAAAAGGAAACAAATTGAGATAGAACATAACACCGCAAATCCCCAACCAAATCCCCAAGTCCCCTTCGCAATACCATATAGCCTTCACGATCTTCTAACTCTTGCAGTCGGGGCATTTCTCTCCCTCGATTTTTCTCTCGCGTTTAACGGCCGGAACTCCCCAACATTGATGGAATGGATCGTTCCGGGCAAAGTGGCAGTAGGAAATGAGACGGAGTTTGCTGTGGCTACACTCCTCGTAAACAATCTTTTCGTAATTGCACATCTTCTACTCTATGTTCTGAAGGGTTTTTAAGAGGTAGTATTCTTATGAAAAATTTATTCGATAAGTGGAGAAATTATTTTGATATTGGGACGTTGAGAGGAAGTTTTGTATGATTTGAGTGAAAAAGAAGGGATGTAATTAAGGACAAGCGGGGTGGGTTTAATATAAATTCTATGGACTTTGCTGGAGTAGAAGACTGGTGGATTGCAAAGTAGAGCAAAAAAGGGATACATACAGACCAAGGGTCCTAAAAAGTTTTATAAAAGATATATAGTATATGAGGAAAAGAATCAAGTGTGGAGCCGGGAGTAAGAAGGTGAACAATCTTAGTCCTGGTGCTTTGTTTCATCATTTCTTCTGTGCATTGGGACTATTGTAAAACTTGAACTTAGATGGATTTAAAAACTTCTACAAGAATTACTACTCGCTACTACTAGGTAAAATCATCAGCTCTGAATAATTTGCACATTTCAGAAATAGCAGCGTACAAACCATTAGCGCTCGGACAGTTTTCTATGGTTTTAAATATCGGAGATATATTTTATTACCAGCCAATATAAAGCTAGTCTACACTAATATTCACGGCATATTTCGGTATAGCGGAGCATAGAGAGGCCAAATAGAATAAAGTCAGTGATGAAAACAAATTTAACCAAATTATCAACATAGAGTTTAAAATCTAGACAAGCGCAAGAGCTGATGCAGTCTATGAAAAATTCACGGTAAGCCATACGGTAAATATCTCAACCCATTTATAGCTTACAGCTCGTATGTTTCCCAGGGAATACCAGCGATTGAAAATAGAGATTATTTTCTACACCCATAGCCTCAGCCTAATATATGTTGTGTGGAACTTAGGAAGTTGTCGCCTTTGGTTAGGCAGACCGTATTGCATGGCTCTAAGTGTGGCTATAGCCATGGATCTAACAAAAAAATGACGCCGACTTAGCAAACATACATTGGGACATAGTCAATAAGTGTAATATGCGGGCTGGGGCACCTTATCTATCATCATTTGGTGCTATTGGTGCTGTGTTATAGTGGGATAATATAATCGTGTCCTACGGCGATCGCGACCCCCCAAATCCAACCCACGTGTTGGGTTTTATGTATTCCAGAGCCTTTCGGTATTGTTTTAAGCTCGCAGCCACCACGTCTCATATCTATATCACATCTCTAACCGCCCAAACCTCTACTCTCTTACAAATTCAACGCTTACAAAAGGCCAGCTTTTCTTTCAATGGCTCATGCATGCACATGTTCAAAATAGCAGACTCCAAGAGAGATGAGAGCTTTTAGAGGATCGCAAGTACGTACGTACCGGCGATGATGCTAATTTTCGTAGTATCTCAGGTAATATCCAGTGGGATATGGGACTGGAGGAAAGAGTAAGCTACGTACAACTAGCGCACACGACCCTAATAATTCTAAAACACAACCTTGTTTTCCAAAGTCTTGGGGAGTATTTAATCATACAATACCTGTAATGGTCACATCCTATCACTCCATAGCTGGAATAGAGTACTAGCTAACCAGCTAGTTTCTCCAGTCACAAAGTGTTGATTGAGCTAATTAATTTCGATAAAACTCGATAGCCAGAGCCAATATCGACATCACAATATAGTAAACCACAAACTGCATACAGACCCTCTTCAACTATAGTCCCAGTCTCGAATTAAATCATCTAGCACATGGTCACTCTATATGGTGCTATCTCTTAGCAAGTGAAGAGCTGAGAACAATAAGGGCACAATGTATATTAATCCTCACGCAACCTAAAAGGTTGAAGACATAGCATGGGCTCAATTTTTTACATCAGTATGATACATAACGGCTTGTCTCTAAGTAGATCTTAGCCTAGTGCTTAGGTCTTTTTAGAGGAAAGAAGTGTGAGAAAGACCTATATTTGATCGAGTATAATAATGCAACTAGCTAAGAGGGTAGCTAAAATCATGTCACAAGAATTACACCATGCTCATAGTTGCTAGAGAACTACACCTCATATGTCTTAAATAACTCTTATGACGAGCTAAAAGGAGTGCGGGGTTAATTAAGCGTAGTGAATCAAACGAACAAAAAATTACAACCTAGAAACATGAAATCTCACTCATAATCTTCATCTACAGCCCCCCCCCCCCATTTTGAATCTACGGGTAAATAGACACATATGGCCCCGATAAATTATAAGCTATGAGAGAAGAGTTTGATTAAAACCGTAGCATCAATCGGTTGGACCTCTAGCTTAAATCCGCTTAGATTATGGATTATATTAAAGCCGTCTAAATAGTTAAGAGTATGCACCTAGCTGGTATTAAAATTTGACCACTGGTAACAGGAAACTGCCTGCTTTTGTGCGGGTCTTAGATATAGAAGCAACACTAATAAATCGCTAATAAGATTATTTAACAAAACCTATAATACATTGTACTTAAGGAAAAGAGAGGGGGATAAGGCTGAAGAAGAAAGAAAAGAAACAAGTGTTGAAATAAGAACAGGGTAGTAAAGTTAGGGTGTACGTTAGATATTTCTTTTAGGAAAAAAAACACATGCACATTACCAGTAGCTAATATATAGAGATAGGGCTTAGAAATATCTAGTCTGATAAAACCTTTCATAGTATATTACTAAACCCCTTCTTTCTATTCTGTTCTACTCTCTCTCTTTTTGTTATTTAGGTATATCTGTAAAAAGCAACATTCCCAAAGTCTGCAGTGGCAATATGCCCTGGAGGGTTATACTCTTGGGGGCTATCTGCAACCGTGCTCAGGTCCGGCCATTCGTATGAAAACTGATGTCCCGAGGTTTCCTCCGCCGATTCCCTGGGCACAGACGATTCTAGAGGAACAACTGGATGATCTAGCTTTTGTTGAAGCCGTTTGGACATGTAACTGGATTCCTCTCGAAACCTATCCCTTAGGGTTTCGACTTCCTGCCACCGGACAATCATGGAAGTAAGAACGAATATGATGGCCCTTATTGCGTCGATAGCAGACTCTATATTGGATTCGTCTATGATAGCATGTTCATTATGCCACAAAGCGTGAAGAAAATTGTTCCCTATGAAGTATGTGCGGAGAGCATCATGATATGTATAAACAAAGCGAGTGCTGGAATCTTGAAGTATGCTTCGAAACCTTAGGGCGTAATTAACACAATTGTTGAATATCTGAACCATCGCTTCATCGCAGGGGCGCGGAACTTTCGGACAAGGTGCAGCAACATATACGTTGAGGTAATACCATTCAAGGTAAAGCCAATCTTTGGTTAATTGATTGATTGACTCAGGCATTGTGTCTCTCCACTCCCTCAGCATTTCAGTTCGTTGGCGCAAATAAGGCATAGGGTCTTCAATAGGAACGTTCCCAGAGAGATGCAAGTGTTGGTACCATTCAGATTGGAGCTTTCGTAATTCAAAGAGTTTAGTAGCAGCAATCATCGGTGTCAAGGTTCCTCTGACAAATATTCGTTTAGCTACATCTGGATTTGCTACTTTAGGTAATTCAACCATGACGGAGTCATCCGAGAAGGTAACTGGCCGTTGGAGAACCATGCTTATAGACCTATATAAAAATTAGATTTAAGTTTAGGTAGAGCTAACCGCTAAGTAGAATCATCTAACTCACCTATCTAAGGTATAAACACAATAGAATATTCTTCTTCGTAGGTCAATATCAGATTTTTTTCTCGAACTCTTTGAAGGTTCTTGGTGAAGTCCAATATCAACCATTATTCGTGACGCGATACCTATCAGATACCAGCTGTTGAAGTGCGCTGGTTCCAGCATTGAGTACTGAACTAAAAGTAAAGTTGCCTGAACGCCAGTAATACCACTTGGTGATATGACAGAATCCGCGTGTTCCAAGGCGGATTTGATAAAACAAGCAGCATTGTACGCTGCTGGCGAATCCCTACTTTTCGATAAAGACATTGTTCCTATTGCAAGAACCATGTATACTGTATAAATATCGAAGGGGCTACAAACTTCTTCATCGCGATAGACCGAGTCCACGGCCCCAAAGAAGCTCGATTCATTGAGGCAGGGAAGTGTTGTAAAGATCTTGTCAAAATAATGCTGTATTAGCTGTGTTGCTGTATGGCGTGGAGGCAGCCGAGCCTTAGGCTTGGACTCGATTGCTTTGGACGCGGCTGAAGCTCTCAGCATGAGCTTTGCAAAAGTCATGTTCTTGGTAAAACCATAGAAATCTCTGGTTGTAGCATTGATTGCCCTAGGATAATAGATTTGATGGTTAGCTATTTCTTACGAATATAGTGCAGGGAATCGCATACATGTATCCCAGGTCCGCTACCAACTCCTCAATCTCATTCTCTTCGTCTCGCTTCTTAAGCTTGTTTACTGGTGAAACACATTTTATGGCCCGAGCTTCATGAGGGTTCAGTCAAATTTTTTCAGTAGGAATAGGATTAAACTCATAAAATACCTTCGGTGTGGCCGTTTGGAGTGTGGGGTCCAATCGGGTTCTCC
Organism: Verpa conica; assembly: GCA_033030425.1. NCBI lineage: Eukaryota > Fungi > Ascomycota > Pezizomycetes > Pezizales > Morchellaceae > Verpa > Verpa conica. The sequence goes on from JAUFSD010000003.1 coordinate 768,842, forward strand.
AACATTGGAATCGAAGCTCTCCGACTATCTAATGCCGCAAGTTTCTTTTCGAGCTTCTCTACCCTTGATTCTAGGGAAGCCATATAGCTACACCATTCGTCAGGAGACTTATGTCCCAACTTCGAGAGTAGACATGATGATTACCTCCGTTCCTTTCCCCTCGCAAATTGGTCCCCTCCACCAGTGCACTCATGAACTTTTCCAGACTTTTCACAAGCAGTGCAAGCTGGTAATTTCCCATCACACTAATCCTTTAGGTTAGCAGTGTTCCAGGCCGAGTTGGGATCTACTAGTTGGCATTCGAACCTTTACTTTTGCACTCCTACACCGTGAACACGCGCTTACCGGTCTGCTGACTCGCAACAGTGGCGAACTTAATGAATCCATTCGATAGATAGTGAATAAATATTTGAAGTTTGAGCTCGAGTTCCGGGAGAGAGTTCCTCGCACTTTGGTCAAGAGTGTCGGATTAAGAATAAGCTCAGCAGACTCAGCAAGGTTACTGTGTGGGCACAGGTAAATGCGGTGTGCTAGAGATAGTCTAGGTTGCTGCCCGGATGTACTCCGGAACTGTGGCTTGATAACTTGTTTGCCTCTTTTTTTTCCCGGTCACTGATATCAGGCCGTGTATTCAGCTTAGCATGCGGCGCTGCCGTATCCGGTAGTTCTGTGAAGCATCTTCTGAGCGAGCCCCCGGAACTGGTTCTTCGCTCTCACGAAGCAAGTGCGAGTCAACTCTGGGACAGTCACGTGCTTACGCGCTGCTCTAGGACATGCCTTTATCCGGCCCAATAGCCCGTTCTCGCTCTTGAGCTGGACTACCCAAAAACTACGGCTTCCCAAGGGTACATTTTACGTTTGAGATCGAGGTGCGTTTACTTTAATCCTGTCTCCTGCCTCTAATTTGTATTAAGCCCTTTACGCAAAGACCCCAACTCTACCTCTGAATTAGTTGGGGTAATGTGCACCAATCAAATTGCTAGAATTTGGAGTTGGATCTGTTTACTTAAAAACTTATTTATCAAAAATTTCTCTTTATATGTCTCTAATAAGGTATTGTGTAGTGACAATGCCTAGTCACTACAGTATGAAAAAACGGGGTGAATTTACTGCCATAGCACTACGGAATTTAGTCGCAAATACCGAATTAAATCGGTAATTGAGGTATATTACTGTACCAATACCGTATTTCTCCCATATTGCTAGCGTATTGGCGGGAGCACCATACTGATCCCACCCCTCTTTTTGGTACTGTACATGGATACTCGTCAAACAATGGTGAACTGTAATATGTAGTACTACATGTATGGACCAGCAACAGTTAGTAGCTTGGTCAATCTTCACTAGAGTTTTATATAAATATTTACCCTAGCTACCCTTTCTACGACTACTATTTTAATTATAGTAATTTTTTTCCCTAGGGGCTGGGCTTAAGTCACTAGTTGTCTCTTAGACCCTTTTGTCTAGATCACATCACATATTCTTTACACCCATGGCGGTCGCTAGCAAATTTATTCAAGCCTTAAAAATAAAATAGGGATACTAGAGTACCCTCGAATATTATTTCTAGCTAGGATTCACTTTGGTGTTCGATTCTTTCATCCTCCCCTATACTCGAGACGACGCTCGCCAACGCCAGGGGGACCTTTAAAAATTAGGGCGTCGCGTGCCCTTCACGAAACAGCTAATAAAGGTCCGCCAGGCCTTGTACCCCATAACCCTTTCACTTCACTCAGGGTATTCAGGGCGTTGTAGGAGCAAAAGAATACTACCATCGAAAATACAAATATAAATAAATTCAAAATGAGATAAAAGAGACAACATTTTATTTGTATTTTCTCTCAGCTACCGTGTATCTTTTCGGGTAGGCCATCTCTTCTAAGTTTGAGCTATTTCTGAATGGACTCGTGTACCTACTCACCAGCTTACTTAATGACATCACAATCATTCTAATATAACCTTTCCTTTAAGCTGTCATGATTGCGTGCCAAGAAGAAGAAGCCACTTTGTATGTCAGAACAAAATGCTGTACCTAACTTTGTAGTAAGGTCTTTACTAAGGGACAGTGGAGTGCCACGAGTGCCAGCGCCTGTATACCTCCTAGAAAGAAGTGATGTCTAACGCTAGCAGCCCATCCTTGGCATAAAAGCGCCGCAAGGATCATCAACTGTCTCTGCTGCAGCAAGAGCAGAGATGGAAGTGGGTACTAGTTAAATCGGCCGAGGAGTTAAAGCGGCGGAGGGCAAGGCCCAGAAACAGCTTCTGCACATCCACAATTGGTACCTTTCCTCAAGCCGCAACTTTTACTATTGGCGGCTTACATCTGCAGTCGTCAACCTACTCGTACAGGAATAAGGAGGACCGAAGAGAGATTCTCGAAATGTGAAAGTGTCCTAGATAAGGGTATCAATAGATTGGAGCTATAGGAGGTACATAAAATATACTGACTGCATATAGATACAAGTTTACATTTATCATGTGTAAAGGGTTTTGCTTTTCTATGAGATAAAGTATGGACACGGGGCTTCGGCTAAAGGAACTCGGCGGTCACGGGCTGTATTCCGGCGATAAACACCGTAGAATGTGCCTACAAAACTTACCGATACAAAGCAAAGAGCCGTTCGAGTAAGGGAATACGGGAATAAAAACGATACAATGCCATCTGACAGGAACGTTCCACGACGATGAGTCCTTCCGACAGCTGTAGCACAATAAACATCTGCAACCCCTGCGTATCCCCCCACCTATTCGATTCTGGGTGTTGGTATTGGGTGGACAAATCTGCGCGACCTGCGATTCGAGCCCAGAATAAAATAGGAAAAAGATACCCAGTAGCTGCGCGGCAGTCGATGAAGGGAGGGAAAAAATGATTGAGTATGCAGGCCCTTGTAACCGTCTCACAAAAAGAGTTTATCGAGAAGTTATCGAGAAAGGAAGGCTGTTCGTTCTCTCTGGAGGTGTATACTATTACCATTACAGTATCCACGACGAGGTATTTCTAGAGTATCACTGAATTATCCGGAACATCCATCTCCCCTCGCTAGACCAAAGCCCTCACTTAGCTGTTGCGGCCGGCCGTGTCACACCCCAACACTATCCTCTTACGGGGAATATAAGCACGAGAAGGCTGACGGCCAAAATAGCAGAAAGCCTGCAGGATATTGACAGTTTCGAAGAAGATATTGCAGGGTAGCTACTCCGGTGGTTTCTTTTTTCCCGGCGCATGTTCACTAGCCACTGCAAATCATCGGCTGTTGGACTCCGCCGCTCTCAACGCTCACACGAGGTAGACCGCCTCCGTCGCAACGATCACTATCACGAAATTCGATATCCATGAGTCCTCGATGGAAGCGAAGGAAACCAACAGGACACGAAAATCCCCTGGGGCGCGTGGGAATGAACATCGAAAGAGTTCTGCTGAAGTCCGGCAGGGGATTGATGAAGACGGAACTATCGATAATGGGAGTCGAGGAGAGGACTCTGAACCTCCGAAATTGTACCATACTCTGACAGCATGTACACGGTGTAGAAGTGTAAGAAACCCATGGTTGATCTTGGAGCTCAAGTTCTTACTAGTAGTTATTGACAGCGTAAAACCCGCTGCGATGCCGGATTACCGAAGTGTGGGCCTTGCGAGCGAAGTGGGGCGCATTGTGAATTCTTCGATTCCACAAAGCAAAAGACTGTACCTAGGAGCTATGTCGTCCATCTACAAGCCAAGGTTCGGGCTTTAGAGGAGGAAATAAGAATGCGAGAAGCCTTGACACTCGAAGTTGAAACACCTAATAGTGAAGAGCTGGTAAGGGGAGTTGCTTTGGTGAACTTCGCGGACTACGAGCATTACAAAGAGCCACGATATGTTGGTACTTCAAATGGGTTTACTGTGACTCGATTAGTTCTCGAGTCAGCAAAAAGAACTTTAGGGGCTCAAACGTTCAAGGATTTGACTACGCAGCACCGAAATACATTCAGACATGCGTTACGATCCAGTCCAGATCCTGAGAACCACTATCCTGCGCTCAGTTCTGCGCCAGCAACAAAGCTCCCAATCCGTGACATTACTGACAAGCTTGTCGATCGGTTCTGTCAAAAAGGTCTGTCCTAGACTATTTTTCCTAGTTATCCATAATACTAATTAATAGGTGTAATATAGCACTTTATCAGCTCCCTGTTCTACATGAGCCAACTTTTGTCCAAGATGTGGCTGATGTGTACGCTGGTTCAACGGATCCTTATAAGAATTTCCAATTAAAAATGGTTTTAGCAATTAGCATGCAAAGACTCTCAAGGCAATATGCCAGTCTTGCCGATAGCTATTTTCTAGCGGGATTAGAGCATCTCGAACAAGTTCTAGAATCGATGGACCATAAGACGCTTCAGTGCCTGCTTGTTATGGCGCAATACGCTCTCGTAACACCTACTCGTATAGCGGTAAGCATGTGAAATCTATTGGGTGGTGACAGAAATTCAGTGTCTGATTTGCGGAAACAGGTATACCATATAGTTGGTATCGCTGTTCGTCTTTGTATGCAGCTTGGGTATCACCAAGAGAGGACAATAATGTTGAGTGAGACTCCTCTCGATTATATAACCAAAGATATGCGAAGGAGATTTTTTTGGTCATTGGCATCTATGGAGTATGTAACCAACCATCGCCCTAGTGAAGGTGGTTTACTTCGGCGACGCGAGAATATTTTTCGGTCTAGATTACTGATATTAGTCTAGATACGGCCTTTCACACGTTCTAGGTCGACCATCATCTTTTGCAACGGCAGATTCGTTCGTCGACGTTGGGTTTTACGAAAAGGTTGATGATACCTATATAACTGCAGAGCGGATATTGCCTGGACCAGTCTCTCCAAAGAAACTGATATCCATGCATTTCTTTAGAATGAGAAGGTTGCAGGCAGAGATTCGACAGACTCTATACCAGAATCCAAGAGAGCGTCCGAAGAGTGACGAAGATCCTTGGTTTCATGAGATGAGTGCGAAGCTTGATAATTGGAGGGCAACATGTCCCCAAAATGACCAAGGGAGTGGTATGAGTTACGATTGGTGAGTCTAGATCGGAGGGAGGCAAATCTTCCGGACTTAGGCTGACAAAACTGCTCAGGTTTGACCATAGGTAAAAAGGCTCACGTCGATATCCCTACATCCCACTGACTGAAAATGCTCCAGATACCACCTAATGCGCATTTTCCTTTTCCATCCAACTCCGCAGGTACCACAACCGTCTCTTGAGGCCACTATCCTATGCTATGATTCTTCGGTGAAAGGAATCCATCTTCAAAAAAAAATGTACGATGAAAAAACCATAGAATTTACCTGGGTTTATTTGCACCAGATATATACTGCAACCTTGACTCTGATCTGGGCACTGTATAACGAGGGGATTCGCGAACGACATTGGAAAGAGGAGGTGGAATCCAACTTTGAGACAAGTCTATCATTGTTGACTGTCTTGGCGGAACGATGGCCTGGAACAGAAGCTGCAGCAGACCTATTTGCGAGGCTAGCAAGGGCAGCGTTGCAGAATTATAATACAGACCGCGAGAAATCTCCAATATCGACGCATTCATCAATAACATCACATTCCACTGCCACCTCGCCGAGCCCTCAAAAGGAATCATCGCCATTCCACCGACATTCATCGCCATACCGTAGCTCTCCAGGAGCTCAATCTGTGGAAGGAGCCCAATCTGTGGAAGAAACCCCGAGCCCTGGTACATCCGGGACGGCAGCCTCCTGGACCACAAGCTATCATGGAGGTTCACATTTCTTCGAGACTGGCTCTAGTGAAAACCCGTTAGGGGCGGAGGTTCCACAAGCTCTGCAGGACTTGATGTTCAATCCAAATGCCATCTACGGAATGCTTGGGAGTGGTACTGGTACTGGGGCACACCACGGTGTTCCAGCATTCATAGCAGCTTGGGACCCTGCGAATACTTTTGCTCAGCATATAATGGCTGCCCCAGAAATTAACATATTGGTGACAGCCCCGGTTCCACAACCGATGGGAAGTCCTCATGATCCAAGTATTCTTAACCAGCAACAGCAACAGAGTGAACTGATGAGTATCCTGGAAACTGAAGCGATGGAGACCTTTGAAGATTCTCGGTCCTGGGTACCTGATTATGATGATCATCTCCATTTCTATTGATCCTGGATTCGAGTGTCTTGGGACGTATTTGTTATATGGCGCACTGTCCTCATTTCTTTTCTGGTCATAGTTCCATTCCTTCTTAGTTTAATTATTCTTATTTTTGCTTTGGCTGTAGAAAAGGTCGACAGAGTGGTGATGATGCATGATAGGTGGAAAATAGGTATTTTTGTGTATTTCTGTTTATCAAATGTTGGCTTTTCTATAGCTTTAGTATATCCGTGATAAGTCAAGTAGACTGCAAATAACAAGCGTAGACACCTATTCTCACCTTCACTATACCACAACTTTGGTTTGGAGTCTCAAGTGAGGAAGACCTTAGAGGTGAAAAATAAACTACCATGAGCTTCCTCCTGGAAAAGCCCAACTCTTATAGGCTCCCTAGTGATGCAAGCAGCTCATAAGCTTCATATAAGCCTAGAAATGACCCGCTCCACCTAGCATAATTGGGCCCAGGGTTGGTTCCACAATCTAGCCCTGGATGAGCCGCAACCGCGGATCTGCTGCTGGGATTGAGGAAACCCGCGACATACCAACCTCCACTTTGTAGGTAGGTAGGGAAATGGAGTAGGAGGCCTCTCTTCACTAGTGTTTAAGTGAGCTGTTTTCCCGCGCGGGGTCTATACACACAGTAAAACCAAATGTCCGGGTACAGATTCCCCGGTAATAATAGAAATTTAGGTAGGCATATTAGTATCGGCGATGCCGAAACCTTCGGCGTCGCCGAAGCGGGGACTCGTCATTCACTCCTCTTGTAGATATTGGCTTGCAAACTTTTATGTGCATTTTTAGATTTACTTGCGAGTTTATATCTTGCAGGGTAAAGAGTATAATTATTTACAGTAGCTGCAATGTCTAATCGTATACGTGATTCCGTATAAAGGTAGTAGATAGCCCAGGCCCTTGGAGCCTCCTGTTGCAACTTCAAACCTTAGCGCAGATGTCCAAAACATATAAAGATATGTTCATCAGGGCGTACGGAGGTAGCCAGCAACGAAGAACCCGCACGATTGGGGGGGGGGAGCCAGATCCAACGAGGAACCTCGATTTTGGGCCCCACACTTGTGGGGTCACACGTTCGAGATACTTGACAGGTTTCACATCTTATCTCTTTCTACACCGTATCCCATCGTCAAGCAGAGAGCTCAGATTATGTAACTCTAATGCCGTACGCGTCACAGCTCCTAACATGCTACATACCGCTCCACGAGCCTGCATATGGGTACCGCTATTCTTATGGGCTAAATCGTTTCATAGCCTAGGTTCTCCCAACCTCTTTAGGTGGAGGTAAACCGATTCGCACCCTCGCTATTATCAGATACTTTTCCAGGAATTCCCTACTCAATAGCTCCCTTAATACATTTTTTTTTTCTTGCTTGATTCGGCAACAGGAATATGGGGTTACCCGTAGGCTAAGACGAGTATACAGTATCACCTGATGAATACTAGGTTGTAAGTCCACATTCTTGGAACTGATATAGATTGTTTCGCCTATATCCCTACCTTGATATGGTGACAAAAGAGATATCTTGGATAATTGAAATTTCTTTTTTAAACCTGTTTGGAACTCTTCGGGGGAGTTTAACCTACAGTGCCACAGCCGATAGAAATAGAAAAGTGAGTTCTTAACTCTAACCTAACTTCCTAACTGGTATATTGATATGAATTTAGCGCTTCGAATCGATTTTTAGATTACCTAGCCTTGCTAGTTTTCAACCATTTTCTGAAAGTGTCTCATTTTAATGGAGCCTAGAATAGTACCTCTGCATTAACCTTGTAATGTCAATCCATGCTGGTAGATATTGGGCCCCCATTAGTAACGGAGATATGAGGTCTAACCCCAGCCCAACATTTGGCCGCAACACTGACCCATGCCGATGTCAATATCCCGCCCACGAACTGGAAATCGAGACAAGAATCAACCCATACCTTCCTAGGTTGCGTCGTAAGCCAATGATAAACATACAATCAACAGAGAGCAGTCACCGGGTAATATTTTAATAGATATAAACCGATAAGATGGGATGGACCCCAAAAAATAAAAATAAAAGGCAGGCAAGGTAGGGTACACCAATCTATAATCCCAGATGCCCGTCTATTATACATTAAAAAATGGCAACTAATCGTGACCAGCATCAAAATAATGTCTCCTCCCCTGAACCCAATAACTCAATGCTGTATTCATATATGTCCTCGCCTAATTATCATCCGAGTTATCCGACCCAATAGAAAACGTTCTACTTTTCCAAGGCAGGAACTTTAAGAAATGAAGAAAAGCACGCGAGCTGTCAGCAAGGGACCCTAGGCCCGAAGAGGGGTGGGCTAAGAAATTTAAACGGGATATGCCATATAAAGTTAAGCATCGAATAAAATAGGCAACTTACTAGTAAACCCATACTTAAAAGTCTTCCCTTCGGGATCTTGTTTGTTTACCTCAACTCTAATGGCTACATTCAACGCACCTGGAATTGTTTCCACGACCTTCTCGGCGGTCGCCGCTGGATGGGTTGCGCCTGCTCCTTGCTCACCAGCACCGATAGTATTCGTTGCTTTCCTTTTAGGTTTGTCGCCGACAGCGGTTTTGGGATGTGCATCACCGTTTGAAGCGCCATTGACGATACCATTATGTGCATCAGTTGTTTGGTTAATGGGTGATTCTGTGATTATGGAATAGTTTCTTGATGGCATGGTGTTCATGTTTTTCTTGCGGGGCTTTCCATGAACATCTTTATCAAAAAAGTCGAGGAGCTGCTCATCAGTTGAGTTATCAAGGTGGTGTATCTTGTTTCTTCTTGCTAGCAAGTTACTGACTGCCTCCGGCGGTGGCTTATTCGTGATAGCACTCGAAATGACATTCACCATATACCGATGGTCCCTTTCGGTTGGTATGCCTAGATCCGGCTTCGAATAGAATCTTCCAATCGCCGCCAAATGCACATCCCCGCTCAGCATCGTTATTCTCACCTGTTTTTCTAGGGAAAACTGTTGCAGTCGGAGCAAGAATTCATTGCGTTCATGCTTATGGGGTCTTGCACAGTAATGATCATCCAAATCATCAAGGATATCAACCTCACCATCGAACTTGTTGAACATCGCCCCAGCTGCACCAAAACGCTTGTTGAGGAAACGTATAAAGCCAAGGAGTGGGGATTGGAGGATATTCTCGAGCCAGACAAGGCGTGGATAGGCAATTGGTACACCGAGGAGGATAATCATGTGTCGGATGTCACCTTCTGCTTCTGAGATCTCACGGCTCATGCGGTCGAAGAGGAGATTATAAGTTTCGGGTATGTTGATCATGTGCCTGGTTCTCTCGCTCCTTGCGTCGACTCCCAGGAAGGCAACCCTTTTTCCTAGTCGAGCGTAGACAGATCTCGATTGCTCTCCAATATATCTCCCAGGTGTTTGTCCAATGACCCAACACGAGTCCTCATTTACCTCTCCCGCAGGGGGGGTATGGTGTTGGAAAAGCATATAATACTTCCTCGCAGTCTTCCCGACGCCTCTAAACACTGGACAGCTCATGAAGCGATCTGTATAGCTTCCGTATCCATCAATTATATCATGGTCGTCCCATATATTTACAGCTGGTATCTGCGAGTTAGCGTATGAGAATGGAGCAGTATTGTACCAGTCGACGTAGTTGTTGTAGTACCATTCATCTGTGTCAGCGTCGAGTTCCGCAGTCCATTCGTAGAGTCTTTTTTTTGAGGGACTTGCGAGGCCAGCCCAAGGCTTAAGAGGACCAGTAACCCGGATACCATCGTTGTATATTTGGTCCCCACCACCAATGGCGACATGGAATGGGTCCTGGGAGTGGACGCGGAGGACATCGTTCCAGAGGGCTGGGCCAGAGAAGTCTGACTCATTGCTCCCGACCGAGAAACCTATAAACCAGTTAATTTGATGCGTTACCGTTTGAATATAGTTACTCACCATTGCAAGAATGGAACTATACCATCAACAACGCGTATTAGTCACCACCAAAAATTCCATATCCAAATGATTAGCTTCACACTCCTTTACTCACCATAATCCTCATACTATCATCCTTTCCAGGCACCCAAAAGGCTCTCTTCACCTCCCCAGCAGTACCAAAATTAATTGTATAATTGACCTTCTGCTCCTCGCTCAACAACCCAATCTCAATTCCAAATCTCCAAAACGTCCTTCCTCGTTCTTCCAACAACTTTAGCCCATGAGCCTTTTCAGGCGCCCTGCCATTCTGCTGCTCTACCGCATTTCCCACCCACGAACTCAGCCTTGGGAGACAGTCGGGTTCCGTTACAACAAGCACACTACCTCGCCATAGAGGGTATATAGGGTTGCCAGTGTAGTTGGTGCCATGGTAGCGGATGAGGGGACCACATTTTAGGGTGGGCCTGAGAGAAACTGGGGTTTCCGGGGCTAAAGAAGAGTTGAAGAACGTATTACTAAAATGCTTTGGAGGGACTATTGATGGGCCTTCGGGCGTGCTGGGCTCGGCCGCCATTCTCACTGTTAATATTTAGTGAGGTTGAGATTCTAGTAAAGGGATGGCAATAAATATAGAGCTAGAAAATTGAACCTCGATAAAGTAAGCTGGAGTTCTTAAAAGTAGCTCTCGATACAGTTTTCACGGAATGTAAAGAATGGAGAAGGCTGGCTATATACCATCTAAGGCAGCTCCCTCCGTATGCTGCACTAAAAAAAACTAAAAGCTCTTGGGAGTCGCTCGAGCGGCTGATTGAACGAGTAACCGAAATTACTTAACCAGGAGGTCTATGTGCGGCAAACATGCATGCATTATGAATCTTGATGTATGGGTAACTTCCGATCGGCCAACCCTGAATATCGCAAGAACGTGCTCCTTGACGTCATTATCTCTTGCTTTCAGAGAAAGCCGTTGTCTTTGCCTTACCCAGCCTATACACCTTGTTATTGGGCCGCCAAGTTCGAGATGATGCATGCTGTTTCACGACGTCACCCACACCAGCCACCATCACCGATCACATCTCCACCATGAAATCCCACCTCAAAGGCCTTCGGAAAGCTGCGACATCTAATACGAGTACCCGGATCTTGCCTATCCGAACTATAACACCTCCAATACTCCCTATATTCCAAACCTCTTACTTTCGCCCCTCCCTGCCATGCCTCTTCCCGCAATCCCACTTTTCATACATGCCTAGCATCTCCACGTGGTTCAAGCCTCACAAGTCCCTACAAAATTCTACATTGGTCAACATAGATTTCTTCCGTGATCTCCTTGGCGAATACATAACACGGCTAGTACCCCTCGAATCAACCTCAACCGACAAGCAAAGCTTCACACATATCTTACTACCGTTCGATGCGTTCCTACATTACCTCAATGATGATGAAAGCTCACCAGAACTACCATCATTGTATCTTGCACAAGAGCCACTACTACAATCTTTCCCTGAGCTAGCAAAGTTCCTACCAACACCAGAGTATGTTACAAAAGCTGGTAATGGTGATATCTATGCAGTAAACCTATGGCTGGGTCGTGCAGGGGAGACAAACACTCCTCTTCATAAAGACCCAAACCCTAATTTGTTTATACAGATAGCAGGAAGGAAACGAGTGCGTCTTTTCCCTCCTGAGCTAGGACGGAAGTTGATGGAAACGTATACTGGGAGCGGAGACAGGGAATTCCGGACAGGAGAAGAAATGATGGTAGGAAAGCATAAGGATATGCTGGATACAGCGGTTTGGGGTGATGAGGTAGTGGACATGGGGGGTGGGGGGTTTGAAGCTGAAGTAGAGGCTGGCGATGGGTTGTTTATTCCGAAAGGATGGTGGCATGCTGTTAGGGGAGTTGGTAAATGTGGAGTTGGCGCCTCGGTGAGTCTTTCCAAGCTTTGTATGATTAATAGAATATAGAACTTATAAATTTATAGGTAAATTGGTGGTTCAGATAATACCCGTGTAGACAGAAAAAACTATATCTTTAGACAGGAAAGGGCGGGGGGGTCACTGAAGGTTACTTATGTCTGATGTAATTGTCTACAATAAGACATTGATTGTATATACAGCTATGTCTAATAGTCCCAGAGCCCTCCCAACACCCTAGTTATAGTGCCGTAATAGCAAAAAAATCATATTAATTAATACATCTATTCTTTGGTATCTATAAATCCTTTAAGCTTGCTTTTGTAATCAACGCTTTGTTGTTGACTTTTAGGCAATTTAGGTGCGTCGAGGGGCTCTGGGAATCCATTAGACACGGCTGTATATAGATCACGCGGTACTCGGCACTGATTATCACTCAGAATACTTACTACAGATTAACTAAGAGTTCATAGCTACATGTACCGGCTATCCCTACATATCTACTATATTTAGTTATTAGATTTTAATTCATTCATTCGTCTGATATAAAAACCCCTCTCTGATAGTGCCCTGAACCTTCATCCCTGGGTTTATTTAGAAAGTATCGACTCCGAACTTCGTGAGAGTATGATCTATTTCACAGCTCTGATCAGCAATGATACCCACTGTAGTACAGATCAATAAGAAAGGCGTGAAATCATTCATCCTATCTTACCCATAACATTGTGCAACATAGTTGGAAAATTAAGTCTATTTCCTTTCACCATACCTTTATATGAGATCGACGAGCAGTAGATGACGATGGTTTCAGCAAGATCTATCTTGAACCACTTGTTCCTGCTTGTTAGCCACTGAGCAGTGTCTCTTCAAGTCTCCCCGAGGCACCTACCAAGTCTAGCAGATACTCCAATTGAAAGATATAATGATGTATTCCAGAGATACTGAAGTTATCTTCTAGGATACATCACGGATATTAATGGCTGCTACGGCCCCTTGAAGGAGAAAGAATCTCATATATTTAAAATTCTGTAGTTTAGCAATGAGTTAAATTCGATCTAGTAGAGAGTAGGGGAAGAGTGGTAGGTAATCTCTACAGAGATACTGCACTCGGTGTAGTAAATATTTGTATAATAGCTAATCAAGGGATTTCAGTAGCTAGCCAGCGCCTATACCCTTAATTTACAATTCAAGATAGCTAATCCTCTCTAAGCTAAATTTTTCGTGGCACCTTCCTTAGTTATAAAAACGTGCGTATATACACAACCAATATTAACTCTCAAAACCCCAATTCAATCTAGAGTACGATCTCCTTATCTTTGCCTAGTGAAAATGCGGATTATGCGGGGATAGAATATCCGTCATAGATATTTAGGGGACTTGTATGGCTACTTACCAAACATGAAGAAAATTTTCTTTTACTACATACATACTACTATTTTTTACATCTTGAGAATTCTACTACCGTAATCACTCGGCGATACCGAACACGACTGTGTGATCAAAGAAATTCTGAGATTAGTTGAATGCACATTGAGGCTCAGTTATGGCCAGTAAAGCTAGACGCCAAGCTCAGCTCAAACAGGTTTTGGCCACTAGTAATATTCTGCGCTCTCACACAGCTCTGTTCGTTATGGCCGAGTTAATACGGTAGTTAAAGCTTTCTTTAGTAATATGTTAGTAATCAGAAACAATTTGAAAGGTTGGATTCCTAATCCTAGTCCGGCAATGGAGACAATTATTTAGAGGGTCATCATATAGTAAATAGTATTAGTAAAATCGCTATATATAACTCTTATATGTACATTTAATTTATTATAGCCTAGGAGCCACTAGGCTCAATGTATCATATCGGATATTTACGGAAGGAGTGCTTCTTAGCGCTTTTCTCCCTTGTTAGCGATGACACTCAACTTATCCGTGAGACCCAGGACTACACGAATCTCGAGATAGATGGAGCTTCTCCATTTTGGGGAGTGTTCAAATACCCCATTACAATTATGAAATTAATAACTACGACCATAGTTTGCACAGGAACCAAGGCTTTCTCTGATCAATAATTTCTTTTCCTCGCTTCAGGGTCGGCCGTCAAACATGTCTTCCCTGGACCGGAGCCTCGGGCCCACATGGGGAAGTGATATGACTAGGCGCTCAAGATATACAAAAGTAGTATACAGTTACACCTCGCTATAAGAAACGCCAAGAAATCAGCCGATTTCGTTTCTTATAGCAAGTTTTAAAGATATCCCTTATAGCAAGGGTAAATTTGGTGTGGAAAAATCAGAATTGACCTGGAAAAAGTTTCTTACAGCAAGGTTTTTCTTATAACGAGGTTTCTTATAGCGAGGTGTGACTGTATTTGTATCTACGGCAGTCACAATTACGGTAGGGCATACCCAGATCTATGATCTAAACAATACTGCTCTATTGTGCCTATCACGGTTCTGGGAAGGCCGCACGTTTCCCCCCCATCAAGTCCGGGTAACATAAACCCGGATTAACAGCTGAAACGCCCCTCGCCCCCGGTCGACTTGTCGTGCGAGCGAATTTAAGCATCCAGTCAGATCCTAACCCAACACACGCGACCTCTGACAAGTGAGAATAGGCCAATCATAGCACGATCCTGAGCACGCCCTCCCTAGACATGGGTACAGGTCCAAAAGGGAGACTCGATTGTAGCCTATCAGTTTCCCCACGGGCACGCGACACTTGCCTCCCCCTTTCGATCTATGTAGGATATTTGGAATTTTCTCGCAATGCGTGGCGTGTACCGGCTTCAGGACAAAGGCTGATATTGGTCACTAAGTCTGTGCCGGAGATCAAACGGTCTACCTAATTTGAGTTTATAGACTTTCCTTGGACAAGGAATCTAATTAGAAGTTAGCCCTATCCTCTGTATCAAACTTATGCGTGTACCCTAGTGGTGCTATTGAGTACCCGGGTTAATATATCGCCTGGATTTCCCCCGCGATTTGGGTGCGCGGGATTTCGGCCAGTGGTGGTATTTGGTGCGTGCCTCTTGTGCCTATTTAGTGCCAAAAAGCTTGTACATGTGGGGGGGGATGATATTAATAAACCCCTCCTATCTCCCTAAGATGATCTCTTTCCTTCCTCTTTCTGTTGCTCATTTTGTCATTCAATCCTAACATACGTGTTTCGTCGCACCCCCAACCAACTACAGCCAGTACTGCTACTACTAAAGGGTACTACTACCACTACTACCACTACTACCACTACTACCACTACTACCACTTCCATTTCCATTTCCACTTCTACCCTCATTTATACACTCATCCAATATGCCTCGTCCGATCCTCCCCCCGACCCCCCAGTCCTCTGTGGACCTCCCTCCAAAGCTTGCTCCAAGTCTCTCATCTCTCGAACTTGCATTCACTCTACCGCCTCCTGCTCTGGGATCAATAGCCTCGTCACAAAACTCTGCATCTACAACATCCAAGCAGTCAAAAGATGCTTCCCAGATATCACCGCCACCACCCTCCTCATCACTAGCTTGTACCCCGGCATCACCCGCATCACCCGTAGGGGAAGGGGGAAAGACCCCCAATCCAACCCCGCAGCAGTCAAAAAAGCGTCGTCGTGCTCAAACACTGGAGGGGCCTAAGCCTCAACCCTCACCGAAACAGAAGCCTACTGCAACAGAGACAATCACACTCCCACCCCCACCAACAAGGAACAGAAAAATAATACAGATGAAGCCACGTCAGCCTCCAATATCACCCGCATCCTCCAGTACCCAACAATCATCTACTCCTGAACCAAAGTCGAAGGCAAAAAAGGGAGGAGTGGGGTCTAAAGCAGATAAACCTTCAGATGATGGAAAACCTACGACTGCCGTGGGAAGGAAAATCGCGAGAAAGACAGCACACAGTTTGATTGAGCGTAGAAGAAGATTTAAGATGAACGAGGAATTTGGAGTATTGAAGGGGATGATCCCAGCCTGTGCAGGTGTTGAAATGCATAAACTTGCTATCCTTCAGGTATTTATTCATCACACTCCATTTCTTTAATAAAATTTCTTGAACAAAATTAATTTTTTTAGGCTAGCATTGAATACCTAAGGTACCTTGAGCAGTGTGTTATAGATTTAAAGGCCTCGAATTCCACGGCAACACACAAGAATCAGGTACCCACACTACCGCCAGGAGGCTATGACGATGAGGATGAGGATGAGGATGAGGATGAGGATGAGGGAAATGACGAGGAAATGATTGATCCTGAGCCAGCACATGAGCAACGTCACGAAGAGCAACCTATTGACGAATCAGCCAGCGAAGGAACCTCAAATCTCGTGCAGACCGAAGTACAGGCAACAGCTCATTCCACCTACTATCCTAGCTCTGGGCTCGCATCGCCATATCTTGATTCTACGAAATCCCAATATTCCCCGGCACAATACTCTCCATCTTCTACACCGCAGGCAGCGTCTACAAATACATCACCAAACCTGTATCCTCAACCTTTACTAACAGCAACATTACCAAATCTATACCCAGAGAAATACCCCTCTGTTGAACATAGCCATGATCAAGTAGATACGGAGGCAACACACGCACTACTGCTTTTGGCCGATGGAAGTAGGAGGAGTAGTGAGGTGGCTCGGGGTATAAGTCTGGAAAAGAAAGGGCGAGGAATGAGTGTTAAGGATTTACTTAGTTCATGATTTTTGTTTGTGCTTGAAGGCGTTTTTGAGATCATTTTTTACTTCCGGTTGGCTGGCCTGTTACTTTGGTTGAATATGGCTGGAGTTTTCCACAAAAGTTACTTCCTGATGCTCGTTGATTCTTTTATTGTTACTTTTACCCTTTCCTCTGGGTTATTATATTTGATTGGTGAAGGTTGGGTATATTTTATAATTTGTGCCACGAGTCAATTCTATTCAAGACTGGAAGCGTTGCTACTCTGATTCGAATCATCAATAAGAAATAGAACTGACTGATTTTGAACCCCATGAAACGCTTGGTGGAAGTACTCTTGAGATCGACATTCCAAAAAGCGTGAGTTCTCGCTGGCAGGGATAATCTTTCCCATATTTCTATACATGCACTTTGCTAGTTTTCCGTTTTAGGCATATACTTGTCCCTCCAAAGTCATACATCGTTTCCCCCCTTTTAGAACCTTAGAGGGGACATCAAAAGACGAAGGTACTCACCTGGCTATGTGGCGTATTGGGTTTCGTCCCGGCTACAGTGCTGAGGAAGGCACCTACTTCTGAAATATCCTACGTTGGAATTACACGTTGACTACCCGAACCACGCTGATATTTCTGGAGGAAGCGGATGATTGGTCGGTACATACTAAGGCTAACGAAACCCTTACCTCTACTCATTCCCCACTTCTAATAAGTACTCACTCCACAATACAGTGCCCGTTCCAGTCTCTTAGGGCCATCGGGGTGCCTACTTGTCTAAGTTACTCATCATCGTATGTAATCATTCGTCGACAAGACATTTCCTACTAATAATCTTATTTTAGCTTAGTCCCATACAGTGCAATTTTTTTCTCGTCAAAGCTTTTATGCGCAGTCCCATGTTTCTGCGTTCTGTGCTAGGTGTGAGCATGTGAGTTGTCTAAATTATTTTTTTCTCCTTGTACCCGTAACTCACCGGCTATTTTACCAATCCCAATGACTAGCTAAAATTCAAAAACAACTCAATTTTTAGGAAGCTAAAAGCAGCATATTGTGTGATCATATGCAAGACCCATGGGGGGTGGCAGACGTGGACATGTACGTACTTGTGCTTGCAGTTTTACAGATACTTTCCCATATATATTTTTTGTGCTGGCTGCAAGAGATTATTACGTGCAGGATGATGACCGCAGAGCATGTAGGATACCTACATATCATAAAATGCGCCAGGTACCGCTTTTGGTACCAGAAGTACTTGTCTATATGTACTTGTATGTACATCAACACCAACCCCACTCCAGTCGAACCGCCCACAACCCCAAAGCTAAAGAACTCCCAAACATTGATGGTTGTACAATAGCAGACGCCCTAACCTTTAGATGTTTTCGCCTCTTGAATTCCGTCCCCCTTTTTCCTTAGTAGTCTAAGCCCACGGTAGCAGAAAAATCTTCGCCGATTCCCGTACCTGGCCTTTGCATTCCACCACCCTATATTATTGGTGGTTTTGCAGTACGTGGGGTCTCTTACACAATCGCTTGAAGCCTTCTCATCGTTCGTCTAGTGCGCACAGCGCACCCACAGATGAATTCCAAACCAAACCAACGATCTCCTATACAATAAGGTGTTTCCTTTCCTCTTACACTCCCCGAGAGAGGGCAGAGCTTGGTGAGCCCTGTCTTTGGTAGGAAGGGTCTAATATGATACCTACTCCTGATCTCCATGATCTCCTCTCTTTATTCGCTCCCATCCCACCTCCCCTTTCCATCCCCGTCACCCGTCCCGTCCCACTTACTCTTGTACCATCTGAAATCCCCCACATTGTTTCGTCTGTTTAAGAAAGATAAAGGGGGGGGGATAAATTTTTATCGGGTCGTCGCCGTACGCAATCGATCACTCGCTGGTGGGGAAACTAGGGAGAACCCAAGACATAGCCATAGTAATGACAACTCGTGGGACGAATCGTGTGCCGAACCGGCTTCACCATAGCAGCAGCAGAGACAGCAGGAGAGCTTGGGATGGAGTGCCACCACAACCGTCTGCCCTACTTTCCGGGGGTCTCGAGATAGCGCTATCTGGGATCAAGATCGGACTCACTAATCCGGGCCCTGGCATTGGAGATGATCTGCGGTTGAGATATAGGCCAGAGTAAGCTACCTTCGTCTATCAGTAAGCTGCTTCAAGTTTTTCCCCTTCTTCTTTCAAGCGTTACTAGATTCTATATAAGACTACATATAGCATTTATATATCACATTCCACTTCTCTATCTGATTTTTATTATTTGATACTATTGCAGTGTGGTTAACTCTATTGCTCTTTCCCCCATTTTTTTCGTCGTCGCTTTCTTTGAGCAGGGCAGAATGCATTTCTTTCGAAGGGCCAAACTCTCGCGGCATGCTCGTCCCGCTGGAGGAGATGCTGCTTAAGGATAATATGGACGGCACCATATCCATCTTTTTTCGGAGACAGTTCAGACGGAAAGTATGCATCATACCATATCAAATGAAAAAATAAATGATAGTGCCTTGAACTATACTTTTTTTTATTACTATTATTATTATTAGTACTCTTTTACTAAAAGAGCTCAAACTACTTTTTTACTTGTAGTATTATACCCTAGAAGGCAGTTCGGCGCGATCGTGCGATCACATCCAGGCCTTCAAAAATGAGCTCAATTTAGAACTACATATGCTCTGCTTTGTCACGGGTTACGAGCCGCTAACCAGCGCTGCGAATTTCGTCCGAAAAGTAGGTCCCGGGTCCATCTTACCTCCTTTACAGCAGTTAAGCAAACTGATCAACTATATAGGTTAAACAAGGCCGTCAAAGCATCCCACTTCCTCAGCGGAACCCTGAATTTCCTGCTTATACGAGCTATAGTCACCCTCAACCACAAACCAGCATCCCCATCGACCCCCGTGACTTCAATACTCCTGATGGCCATCTCGACGAGTTTCAACAGCGGCGCCGACGCAACAGCTACTACCAGGAACCGGAAATGATAGAGAGACGCCAAAGCGGGTCAGGAAACAGCAGCGGTACGGAAGGTGGCCCTCGAGTGCGTTTTCGTGATCATCCTCCCCCACCTGTACCCCAACCCCCAATGAACTCACGTGTGCCCCTACGCGGTGGCGCCGGACCCCCGCCTGGACAATTCCGGGAGTATGGATATGAGGAACAATTCGCGCGAGACCCGCAGGATGGGAGGAGCATGCGGAATGGAAATATAGATAGGCGTGATGAGAAACACAATCGAGACTCCCGGCATCCACGGGGTTCGTGGACCCCTATAGAAGACAGAAACGGGTTTGGACCACCTCGAAACTCAACACCCGCCCCGAGGGATCATGATCCCCGGTACTCACGAGGTCAATCTATGGCTAATGGGGACTGGATTGGAACCTTTGAACAGCCTCTACCACCGCGCAACCCAACGCCTTCTCCCAGAGATCGGGATCAGCGGTATCCGCGAAGTCATCCTACGGCCAACGGAGACCGGGCTGGAGCCTTTGAACTGCCCATAACGCCTCACGCGCCTGTATCACAGAAACGTATGTTCGCGCTCGTATTTAGAAAGTCACCTGTGGACCAGAGTTTCGAGATCCGGCCAGCTAGTATCGACTCGTCTCATGAAGCCTTAGTAAGGCAGGCAAGCAATCATTGGAATCTGAGAGATTTGAGGTTATATGGACATGTTGATGGGTTGAAGATGAATTTGAATTCGCAGGTTGATTTAGAGGCGTATCTAAAGTTATGTGATGGTATGCAGAGATTGATGGTTGATGTTGAATAAGGTATAGGATGGTATATATTTTGGAGGGACATTTCTACTCAGGTTTCCGAGTTTCGTTATGATATCCATTTATTATTGTTGGAGTAATATTACTATAGTGTTAGTGGCTGTAATAAAAAAAATGATCGCAATTTCTATACAAAGTTAGTTGTAAATGAAAAGGGGGGTGTAGGGATCAAGCTTTAAGGTTAAACTTGTTACACATTTGATGTCACAGGCCTGTATCCATAATAGTGATAGTTTGTGTCACCTAGAACCTCGTAGAAGTAGAAATTAATTCCATTAAATAGTAAAATACTATAATTAGCATCCCAAATCAACCACCTCGCTCCCGTAATTTTGCCAAAGCATCCATAATACTTGTGCCGACTTCAGCACTAAGGCCTCCTCCTCCTCCTCCTCCTCCTCCTCCTCCACCTTCTTGCCTACCATCTCTAGTTTCATGTTGTGATCTATCCACCTCTTTCCCCTTACTTTTTCTCCTCCGTTCCTCTGCCTCCATCTCCTCGACCGCAATCAAAGCATCTTCATCGTCTGCAATAACCCAGTCGTCCCGATTTTCTACTCTTAGCTTATCCGGGATTGGCAGGGTTAGCGGCCCAATCCCTAGCTTCGCTGCCACATTTGCACTGGTAGCATTTTTTCTTCGTGCCGCTGCAGCTTTAGCAGTAGAAGATTTCATAGCTTTATTGACACGGAACCCCTCGTTGACTGCCTTTTCGAATCGCTCCACCTTTCGTTGACCCCAGCCAGAAATCATGAGAATTTCGTCAGGACTAGCGTTGATGGCAGCCCTGACTGAGCCAAAATTCGATACCAGGGAAACTGCATCAACCTTATTTACTGATCTGATCTGTGTCAATACTTCCACTAGTCGTGATGCATAGTCGTTTGATTGTTTCTCCTGAATCAAGGTTGGTGAAACATGCTCGAAGGACTTGTAAGCTTCGAGATATCTGCCTGCTTCAGGGGCAGTCCAGGCAAGGATGAGAGTCAAGTCATTGATTAATGATGTTTTTGAGAGCTCACGGAGAGTGTCAGAGTGATTTTCAATATCAACCATTACCAGCAGGACTCGAAGGTTATATTGGCGACCAAGGGTCTTGATACGATTATAAATGTATTCTGGATGGAGGCCTGTGTAAGGTTAGGCTCTGAATAGACATATGTGTGTGGTGGGGGGGGGGGGGTGACGTAGGTGACGTAGGCGACATACGGTGATACTTGAGACTGAGAAATAAGGCGCAAGTTGTTTGGCCGACGACATAGTCGGGCACGATGTCCCCGTACTCCCATGGGACATTCTTAATATAGGTTAAGATAGGATTCCCTTTCTATACCACTCGGGGAAAGCCCAGGTTCAGCCACGGGATCCCGATTCAAGTCACCCGCAGGGCAGCACAGAAGAGATGATTGTACACACACCTGTCGCGTGTTGACGATTATGGAGGAGGAGCCCCCTCGCCCTACCCTCTGTGGCACAGGTTGTTGAACGGCCAGCTTGGATGACGAGATTCCGCCTACTAGCCTGGTTGCAGGAGCAGCGGCGGTAGTAGAATGGGTAGAGGCACTAGAAGGAGCAGCTACTCGCGAGAGTGATGATGATGGAGCCTTGCTAGTCGCGTGAGCACGTTCTGCAGCTTCTAGAGCAGCAAGAGCCGCATCGTTCGACATTTGGCCATCTCCGTAATCATCGTCATCCATAGCGGGAGGGAATGTTTCGATACTTGACTGTGAGGTAGGTAGTATGACTATAAGCAAAGGTCGTTACTGTTGCGTTGCCGTTGCTGCCGTTGCTGCCGTTGCCTCGTTGCTGCCTGCCGCTGTGAGAGTCTATTCGAAAGGAATTGGTCCCCGCAGAAGTAGAGAAGTGATACGGAGAGATGCCATGGTACCTGAAGTATACAACCTGCCTAAGACTTGGGAATTGCACCTCAGGGTTCTACAGCTATGATATATGCAGCAGAGAGTTAATGTATTGACTACTCTGCGTGGGTACATATGGGGTGGGATGCATGTACCCTCCCACAATTACCACTGCCTCCGCCCACGCCCCCCCTCCTCGTCCTATCCCAGTTAAAGTCTGAAGAGCTTTCCCTTTCCGCTCTCATCCCGACCCACGCGGGCGGAAGTTGCTTGCGACAGATCTGAATCGGACGTGTCACTTTGAAAGGGCAGACCTAAATAGAGTATAGCGGGGGTGAGGCGACAAGAGTAACGGCCCAACGACAGCACAGAGATGGAGGTCCACCAAGGACTCTTGACGCTTTCGCCTTTTCGATTTCAAGGAAAATGCATACAGACCCTTCTTTCCCTTTGCTCCACGGTGCATACATGTAGTTTCCTTTTGTTTCTGTCCAGGGCCCTGTCCCAAAGTCCAGACCCTCTTCACTTTTGTTCTCCGCGCTACCAACTACCGGTACACACCGTAGAGTATATTGCTGTCCCCCGTTGCCCCGTCCCCGCCCCCGTCCCCCTCGTATGATCTGTATCAAAGCTTGCTTGCTTGCCTACCTGCTCGCTCTTGTAAGCATGGAAAAAAAGGTTGTTCATCAGGCGTGCACTCTCACTCGCTGCTCTTTCGCTTCACCTTAGAGGATCATACTAGGGGGGGTCTCTGACGGTTGGAATTTCTTTATGCTATAACCTACCGAGACATATACATACATGTAACTTAAACATGTCAGAGCTGGTCACCACGTAGAAATTATTTTTCTGCTTTTTTTTCCTCCCTCCCTTCTCTTGCGGTGGGAGAAAAGAAAAAGAAAAAGAAAAAACTTTGCTCCTTGCGTGGCTGAGTGAATGGTGACCACTCTACACTCTTGTAATCGATGGGCCTGGCTAGGCTTGTATTGTCTGTTCGGGGTTGCCCATCATCGTCATTACCATCATCGTCTGTGTGCCTCTTCCGCTTGTTTCATCGAATCTTGAAAAAATTGAAGACTTTCCCCCGTGCATTCCCTGAGCCACCTCCCACCAGCGCCGGCAACCACTACCCATACCACCATCACTACCGCTACCGCCACCCCTAGCACCTACTTATTAATGGGAAACGGGGAGCTGTAAGCCATAACCGACACTCCTTACCATAACTCTCCCCAGACACGCCAGCTAGAGAGTGCACGACACCGCACACAGAAAGTACGTTCATCCCCCCCTCCACCCCAACCCGGAGGTGTTGCTTAGCCATACACCCATACACCCATACACCCTTCTCTGACCCTTGCCCAACCCACGTTACCTGCGTCGGACCTACTGCTCTACATACTACCACTCACTCTCTCACTCTCACTTACACACCTCACTCCCTCACCCCCCATCGTCTCCCTCTACCCCCCCATCACCCCTTCACCTTCAGTCACTGCTGTTCTTCCCGGTGAATCTATTCACCTGCTAACGCCACTACACGCGATACAGTACGCTCGCTTACCAGCCCGTTGTTACCCTGCTGCTATTACATCCCATCGGCTGTCTGGCTTTTTTTGGCTCTAACTTTGCCTACAGCCGCCACGGTCATCGCCGCCGCCTAAACCCATCCATCATCCAGCAACTGGACTACCCCGACCATCTTCCCCTCTGTGAACCATTCAACACGCAGCACATTTTACGACTAGAAAAGAAAAGAAAAAAGAAATTCAAGTTACGGAGATAGTGAGAGGAGGAGAAGATAAAGGAATTCGGGATTGTGGGAAGTCAGAAAGGGAGGAGAGATAAAGAGGGAAGGGTCCTGTAAAGGAGCAGCAGTAGCAGGAGGAGGATAGGACGGGCTACTTTTTCCCTTCTTTCAAAGATAAAAGACGGAATCTGAGGAATACCGGAGCACCAAGAATCCCATAATAGGGTCTGCTGCGAAAGTGGGGACGGTCGGACGATCGGAGAAGAGCCTCAGGCAGTGATCCTCTCTCCATATTTCCTAACTTTTGGACCATTAGGAAATCAGAGGGGAGAACGGATCGTAGTGTGGTTCTTTTTTTCTTTTTTTCTGAACAAGGCGCCGTCTGTCCCTCGTTTCGAATAAGCTGCTAAAGGAAAGGGGAAAAAAGTAACTTTTTTTCGCTTGTTTTTCTTGGTTACCTGGGTTTCGAAACGGTCGGAATCAAAGGGTTCGACATCATCGCTGCCATCGACGCGAACATCACCTAGCAACGATCCACGATCGGCAAAAGCGCTTCAACCAACTTTTTACATCATAAACTACCGACTGGGCTATTTTTCGCTAGATAGATTTTAAAACATCTTCTAACCAGGGAATACCTTTATCTTTGTCGTTGATTGACGTTGGAAGTTTCGGACTTTCCAGCGTCTCCAAAAGCCGCCAAAATCAGTTCAACACCTTCATCACAGACTCCCCCCCCGACCCCGTCGTCGCGTATGACAACTCTCTATTCTCACGGCCATCATCCTCACCCACCTCCCCTGGATCAGCCTACTCCCCAATCCCCCCCTTTCTACATGTCCGCCAACCATGCTGCTTCCAGCAACAACACAACAACGAAGTTTCACTCATCGGTAGCCGCGGGCGTCTCACCGCCACACTCCTCTCCACTGACTACCTCATTCTCCAACAATAACTCGCGGCAACAACCGATAGCCACCACAACCAACAATACTCTCCTCACTCCAACCAGTTCAGCAGCAGGTACAGTCCCACCAACTACATCGCACGAAGATACAGACGGTGATACGAACATGGAGGATGACGATGATAAGTCCCACAAGAGGCGACGGATGAGCAGCCCGTACGACCGAAACGCCCCAACAACCGCTCCATCTCTACGGCACCGAAATACTGTATCTGGACCCCAAGGATACATGCCCGATGCATCCCCCCCGATACCCAGCGAGCATGAGGTTCTCTCCCAGCCAGATGTGTCAACATACTATCTGGTCTGCCCGAAACGTTGGTTACCCTCTTTTTCTCCCCTTTGCTCCCCCGTGTGCTACGTGGTAAGTAGGTAAAGGCAGAAAAAGAAGAACGAGGGTTAACACGCAACAGCACATGAACCTTCGTATCCAGATCTTACGAGCAACCTTCTCACTCTCTACAACCTAAAGCCGATCACAGATTCAGTAGCTCGATTCAATCCAGAGACTGGTGTGAAGAACAAGTTGCGAAAAAGCTACAAGGGATTTATCAACGATTTGCCAGGCAAGAATATAGTTGTAACAAAAGCATCACAAACAGAACCCAATTCAGGTGATGGGGCAGGAGATGGTAATAAGATGGATCTCTTGGGTAGTTTGTTGATGTGGCCGGAGGAGGAATGGGATAATCAACACGTACATGGGAAAGAGTTGAGTAAAGGGCTAGATATGAGCAAACTGCGCAAAGGTCTCAACATGACAAAAGGCGATATACCTGGGGTGTGTATCCATTTCATTTATAAATCTTGAAATGTGCACTTTGAGGTCGTTGGTAGGGTGACTGTAGCAATGACTAACTTCTACTCGTCCAATCAGTTTGATGCCTCGATTCTCGGTCTTGAGGAAGAGCTCCGCCGGAAAACTCCGCATGCCGCTACAACCCCTGCAGTAGCTGTCGGGACGCCACATGTGAATGGTTCGACTCCTGGGGGTGCGTCTTCAGCTGGGGGAGACGATGCGAGGCCAAAACGGAAGAGGCGAAGAAGGTATGATGATACGAGCTACGAAGGATATGGAGGAGAGTTCGAAGGAGAGGAGGATGCCCCAGTAAATAATGGAAGTGGTGGTAATGGTCCAGGCGGAGGTATGGTGGGTAGTGGGAGCTGGAATGAGGAGAAAAAGAAGAAGAAGCGAAAGAAGGTAAAGAGCTCTTGCTTGATATTCCTCTTCTTTTTTTTGGGGGGGAGCGGGTTGGTGCATTGCTCCAGGCCGGCCTCTACAAAGATGAAAGAAAAAAATTAGCGGGACCAAGGTTCTTGTTTTTTTTTGACTTTTTTAGTTTTAGGGCTTGGCGATCGTATAGTTTAAGCGAGCACAAACTGACATGAATCGTATAGAACCCCGATATGAATTCACCCAGTGCAGGTGGAGTAGGCGTCGGCAGTGGCATGAATATGTCACATCATGCACACCATGGTGGCGGAATAACAGTGCACAGCGGCTCGTACGGACGGTGATTTCCTTAGATAATTCGCAAATGGAAGGAAGAAAGCCAATTACTAGCCCAGTGGAGCATTAGCCTTGGTCTTCCCCCCCAGTCTAGTTCGACGATAAAAACACTTACTCAATCGGTAAAAAATCGAAGGGCAAAAGCATTTCTTTGCTGGAAGCCGGGGAGAGCACTCTCCATCAGTTCCAACGTTTCTTTTCTTTTGGCTTTTTGTACTGGGTTTTTTTTTCTCATCATCTTCCTAACTGTTTATGGGTATCCTATTCAATTCTCTGTTCCTTCTTTAGTTCTTTTTTCTTCGTGGATTGTGTGCTCGTTTTTCGTATTGTTTTTTTCTTGTGTGTTGGGTGGTCTTTCACACGGATTATTATAGAGAAAATGTGGACATTGGGGGTTGAATGTTAGGATGGGATGATCTACAAAGCATCGGGTTGGAAGGCTCAGCTAGGTGGAAATAGGATCGGATAGGGGAATGGGATCACCGGTTTAACAGTTTAGCCTGCATAACTGTCTGCCTTGCAGCTTTACGTTAGTAGGGATTCTAATCCCGGTATTAAGATCTATCGGTTTGGTCTATATCTGCAACTACTTTATACGAATAGTGGACTCTTGGGTTTTCATGGTTTTTTTCCTTTTTTTTTTTTCCCTCATTGCGTTCTGTTCTTGGGCTTTTTGGAGTTTTCTTGTCCCTGGTTCTTTTACGATTGTTGTTCTCCTTCCGGATGGATGATTGCTTTCTTCTACATATAAAACCTTCTGTATTCTATGTACTCAGACTAAGTGGTTCTTTTCATGTTTTTTTGGAACTACTATGTCATTTCATTGCTCTTATTTTCTTTCTTGATGCCTTTTTCTCTCTGCCTCCCACAATACCCATTTATCCTTTCACGCCTACACACATCACTATACCTTCACTTTATTACCCCAGAGTCAGTATTACCCTAATACCTTGTGCACAAAAAAGACATCCAAGCTAAAGAGAGTAAGTACATAAATAAACCAAGTTTATATAAACTAGGGATAGTTTGATAGCTAGAAACTTTCACTTTGAGTCATTTTTACCTTTTCAATGTTGGCTACTGAGGGATACGCATGTATATACCTAACCAGAATCGCGAGGATAGGGTGAATGAAACTTTATATTTTTTTTATATCTATTTGACTCCTTTGAGTAGAACTGGTGGTGGTGTCTGCCTTGTTGTGTTTCGGGTGTGTAACCCTTTACAGTGGGTGGTACAAAATATTGGGGCTCGGCCAAGGTACCGGTAACACTGATTTCCCCAGGTGGTATCTTTTTATTTGGATGAGTGTTTCTGACGTGGCCTGAGGAGGAAACGATAAGGTTGTGAAATGAGGGGGAATATTCTTTCTATTTCCTTTTTGCGGGGAGAGAATTTTTTTTTCTTCTCCTTCCCCTTCGCTTCTATAGGGCTGGCTGCTGGTTCCGAGGCTCTATTGTACTGTTTGTGTTTGTTTTTTCCCCCTCCTTCTTTGTCCCTGACCTTCTAGTTGTGGGGGGATTTGCTGCTTTAGCAGGTATTTACAACTACTGGTTATAGCGCTACCAATTGTTGATCCCCGATATAGCCTCGCATGGGTTTCGTGAATCGGATGAGTTGACGTTATGTCGCTACAGGTTCTGGATGTGTCTTGCGCTTGGTTTCATCACGTGATAGCGTGACGTGTTGAGTGATGACCTAATTTCGCAGCCTTCTGGGGGAATTCTAATTTTCGCGTCGTTTCACGTCTCGTTTAATGAAACCTTAGTGAAAAAGGGCATTTATTCCCCTAGGTTGAAACATGCCATAACTTATCAGATTTTCTGCATGCATTATAAGATATAGTTCATGGTTGTGACCCGTTTCCTTATTGGAATGATTGCATTATCAAATATCACTCGAGTTGTTGGTCACCTGATATGATTGGAACATATGAGTTTACACGAAAAGAGTGTCCCTTAATAAAACAAATTTACTCATGCAGTCGATAGGTTATCAAAAAAAATGAATGAATTAGGTCAGAAATATATTAATCAATCCCACGCCCTCTAGGCTCTGAGCCGCACATAAGGAAAGGCCCTGACAAAGCCTATATGGAGTATTTGTATAGGGTACTTTGCCTTTAATAGCTGACTTTTATATTGTCCAAAGTGTACGTATATTCCTTAATTACCTGGGGAGTTATTAAACGCCTAGATTTCGATCTTATTCACTACGGTCCGTTAGCGAAAAATAGTAGGGGTGTACTATAGGAATTAGAGGGGGTTCTTATATTTAAAGTGACACTGTAGTCATTATCTGCCTGAATTACCCCTTTCACCTTCAGGCATACAAGTCGGTTCTTGGTCGATGTAAGTGATGTTGGGGTTTAGGAGTAATTAAGTTTTTCTTGAGTGTAGTGGTGTTTGGTGTTTCTTGGTGTTTGATGGGGGGACTGGTGAGAATGAGGATATGTTTTTGAGAGGTGAAAGGTCCTATTTATGAAGGAAAAGGAACTATACTGGTGAAGAGAGTTGACTGTTGCCTTCTGAGTACGTATCTAGAAGAGGAATCACAAGTTCTATGTACACCTTACAGATATATATTATTTCTAGTACCCCTTGAAAGTCCTACTAATCTTGAAACTCCTGTCTGCGTGAGCGGTTGTACTTTATTTAGCCTTACGATAGAGATCATCTGTTAATTTTGAATTTTAAGAAATGGTTTTTTTAAATATTAGTATCCTAAAGTCTGGGTTTAGATGCATTTCTGGTTCTGATACTCCATTCATATTATTAGAAAGGTCCGGGAGATATTAATTCGGCAACCCATATGCGTAGCTATCTATGTACATATAATAGCCCGCAATGTTATCACTATTATAGTCGCTAAGATATTTTTAGTTGAATAGTTAAAACATGTATATGTTCTGGCCCGTTGGGGGGACCTGCCTATCGGGGGGACGTCCCCTGAACGGGCCAGCCTGGGAGCGGACAGGTAGGCATCCCCTGAATGGGTTACCTGTTGGAGGGATACCAGTGTCCCCCATATGGGTAGGTGATAAATCATAGCTCAATTAATACAGGAAATCCTAAATAAATTAAGTGAGTAGTCAGAGAAATATCAGCCTATCCTGAGATTATTTTAAGATTTTTTGTGATTTTATACCATGCATTGTTGTCTCTAGGGATTTTTATATTGTGGGCGCTTTTTAGTAGCAAATAATAGTTATATGTTATCTGATAGATATGGGTGCTTTATAAGCGATGTACTTGAGTAAAATAGGATTTAATAGAGTAAAATAGCTGTCTACCTGTTCAGGGGATGCAGTGTGTCCCTCCAATGGGTAGCCCATTGAGGGGATGCCCTATAAAACTGATTTATAGCTACCCATTGGAGGGATATCCCCCCAACAGGTAGCCCATTGGGGGGATATCCCTCCAACAGGCCGGCCCGTTCAGGGGACGTCCCCCCGATAGGCAGCGTCCCCTGAACGGGCCAGAACATATATATGATCTTTTGAAGTAGGTATTGCGGAATTTCAGCTGTTAACTACTCTAACGCTCAAGGTATCCACAAGGGTCGACGCTGCACAACATGCGACCTAGCTTCAGATTATTTTTCGGTATCTATTTTAGGAAAGATGTGCCACATCTTTCGGTAGCTTGTTTTAGCGACTTTCCCTGGTATCTGGATAGGTGCAAAAAATACCCCTGAGCTCTTTTCTTGGATCTACCCGGGTATGAGGTTAACTGGGTATATACCCATGCATAAAGCCAAACAAACTCAAGCCCAGTAATGATGTTATTTTATAGTGGTATACATTTACGTACTATATATTGTGCTCACTCTCCTTTCATCATCTTCACTATCTCTTGCATACTTATTTATATACCTGAAGTATATTTTTACTTCTCTCAAATTTATTTCTCTTCTATGGAAGCGTAAATTGGTCAAATATTTAATATGGGTAGTAAATTGTAGTAGGTTCAAGAGCAAGAATACTATACCCTAATGCTTATAAAGACTATGAGCTTTAAGTTATTGCTGATATAGTTAGCTATACTTTCAGCAGTAACTATAAGATGTCGAATGCAATATTGTAATATAGCTGTAGCTAAATGTAATGAAATTAGTTTTAACGAGTATTTATCCTAAGTCAAGTCGAGGCCGCTGTTAATAACCACGGCCCTCTAGAGTAATTTAGGGACTTCTGTAGTATAGTTCTACTACCACAGGTTTCTAGGGAAAACTTAATTAGGGTCTGTCTAATTATTTGAATTCACGTGGACTTTGTGAGCACGTATGTTCAAACATGGATTACCCTTACTGTGAAATTTCGGGCAAGCAACCCATATCAAAGAGCCAGGATTTCCTGTAAAAGAGCACTCTTCTTTTCTTCGCCCAAAAAAATATTTTAGGGAGGGCTGTGATTATCCTGCCTTAGGAACTCGCGATCTATTGTGGTTGCTATGCAGAATCTATGTACTCGACAACATATTACCCGGCCAGATCATTCGCTACGTACGAGGAAACGTGGCATACCAGCCTCAGACAATGCAAGAAGTATTTCGGCTCTTGAAGTCCACGTGGAGCTCATTAATGTGTCGCAAGGGGAATGCAGTTTGATAGGTGATCAAAGGCCGGCCGACATGTATACCTTATTCTAAAAATCTAATATATACCTAGTGACCATACGTTCAAGGGAAATCTATTGGTAGCCCCCTTGGCTGAACCCCCTTTGACCACATGGAGACTGTACCTGCAGCCTTTTGAATTCAGGCACCTACTTCCTTGCATCTGTTTTATAAATTGCACATCTTGGTAGGTCACACCACCACTACTGTCATTGTAGGAATAGCTAATTCCGAGTCTACAGTCTCCGGTAGAATTAATGCGAAAATGCGCCACTCAGGACTCAGAGGTCTGATTGGTATTTGGTGTCATCAACGAAGATTCTAGTAGTGAGCACTGGCCACAAAACCCTTGCTCGCTAACCCCTGTTTTCGCAATAATTCGACCGGAGACTGTATGATAGAGACCATCACATATACCCTATTACATCATAATATGACGTAGGTGGATCATTTATCAGGATAATGTCTCACCTCCAAACCTCAGACAGATAGAACTGCCACTAAGAGCCACGGATCTATATAATATACGGTATCAAACTATGAAACAGACTCGACTCAGGAGTTTGTATTCACTTTTTAAACCGAGTATATATCACCCTAGTGTTTATTTCTCCAACTATACCATTCATCTATTTAGGGAAGGTGCCTTCTACTCGCTGAAAAACAAGTCTGTTGGTTTCGGTACCCCTAAAACCAAACCACACTAAAGCTTAACTTCTTATAACATTCATAGAAGAACTATATATTTTCATCAATAAATATTAAAATTTTAAGGTAAGTGTATTTTTTTTAATCTGCTAGAAATTTACTAGTATTCTGAGTAAACCATTGATAATTTTCGGTTTTAGTTGTGGAAGTACCAAAATCAACAGACTTACATCCCCGGCCCTCTTTTTTTTTGAGAGGGGGGGGTATTCTTTCAGAGTATTGGTCTGCTAGGCTCATACGCCTTCCAAAGCCAGCATCAAGGCTTCTTCAATGCTCAACTGAAAGCACTCACCATGCCAAAATGCTACTCATAAGAATTCTTACTCAATAGAGCTATATTTTTCCTAACCCGAAAGTATAGGTAGTCACTAAGTGTCTGCTATAACCATAAGACCACTGTAAGTCTATTAAATTTCCCCTAAATAATTTATCATGATCGGATGCAAGGAAGTAGCCCTAAACAGAAATCTAGAGTGTAAGGAGCAGTCTAGTTATAGAATAAGATAAGCGTACTATATTTATCTCATAATTATTTTTATAGCAAGGTGTGTAGAAAGCCAGCAAGTGGGTTCAAAAATATTAGCTGATTAAGGTATATTGAGTCCTTATGTGCTTGGGCTTGGCGTAAGAAAATTCGTTTAGGTAATTAGTGCTGTAAAGGATTTATATATGTATCTAGTTACTCGGGTGTGGAATGACTACTTATTGGAAAATGTATAAATATTTATGGGCATCACCCATGATTAAGGTCCCTGGGTTAGATAATTGATTACTCTGGCGATACAAACTTGTTGTGCGTAACCCACTAAAGCCAGCAACCTAATAACCTACGCGTGACAAGTAAACTTCGCTATGTGAGAAATAAATTTAGTGAAAAAATTATCGGTTAAGCTATTGGGGGTCCGATTCTACCTTTATTTAATGATAAGCCCTATTAAATGGTGCCTAGCCTAGTTCTCTCAAGTCACGCCACGCATATAAGTACCAAAAACAACCAAGATATCCGAATCACCATCGATCACTCGTGGCATAAAATTAATTCCAGAGCTTTAAATCTTTAATTCTATGTAGCCGTCGCCACGGCCCTTGTAAAAAAGCATCCTTCCCTTATAACCCTTTAATTCTAGAACCTTAGGTCTTTCCCATGTCACCCCTCCAATTAATGAGGGATAATACCAAACGAAAAAGACAGGAACGTGGCCGGCGGAAGAAAACAAAAGATTACTCATACATCCTCAAACTCTAGTAGCAATTGCGATAGTGATCTCGCCTCTGTACGAATTTAGACCTCGGCACACCCAACGGCAACAGCGACTGGTAAAGGTAACGGCATCCCCGCACCCTTCACAGCAGCGATTTTAGGGCTCGACTTCTTACGTCGTTGAGTGACAGGCTCAGGTACGGATGAAGGATCATCTTTTCGCGCCTTCTCACGTTTCACAGCATCCTTAACCCATCTAGCAATCATGCTAGCGCGCTCCGTAGAGATGGGATATTCCTTCCCGCCGTCTTCCTGAGCCCAGCGTTTGGGAGCATTGATTTGTTGCTGCTGAAGTTGAAGCTTCTTATTATTGTCGTCCTTGGAAAGAACCAATGCCGAAGTTGCTGATGACGAAGAGGATGAAGATGAGGTCAAGAGCTTCTGCTCGCTGGTCGAGAACGTGGGAGATATGGGGCTTGTGGGGCTTGGTAGCGGTGCCGGAGAGCATAGTCCTTCCCAGGTGGATTCGAGGCCAACGTAATTATTAGTCTTGCGGAGCATCTCGATCCAATCCGCTCTTGCTGGGGAACGCGCTGCAAGAAAGATAGGGTATCCATCGCAGACTCGAGCGAGGCGCGCAACCATGTATGCGTGGCGGAGCAACTCTTTTTGTGGGGTTTGGATAAGGACGTGGCAGAGGAGGACACTGTGCAGTGCGTCTGTGAGGAGAGGATGGTATGTTATAGCCTCATTTGATTCTGCGAGGAACGCCGCAGCTGCAGCAGCGACGGCAGAGGAAGTTGATGAGGAGGGAGTTGAAGAGTTGCTACTGAAGGCTGTGGCAAGCGTATTGCAGGGATATTGTGGGAGAGAGGCTGGGGGTGAGGTGAATAGTGTTGAGACAGGATATACTGGCGGAGAGGGGAGACAATTTCCAGGCCTTCCGTTGACGCTATTTCCTGTATTACTATTACCACCTCTACTATCTTCATCATGGTTGTTACTCTGGCGGTAAAAGATTTCCAAAAGTTTTCTTGAATCCTTCTCCATGTTATTCGAGTCACTGCCATTCGTGCGGGCATTATTTGATCTGCTCAGTTCCTCATTCACCTTCCTCAAGAAGTCCTCAGTGGTCTCAGCCGGAAGACCGGGAGTGTAATCGAAATTAGACAGAAATTTTATGAAATCCCTCAAAGCCCTTTTGGCATTTGTTCTGACAATTTTCCTGGCGGTCTCTCTTTTTGTATTGGCTTCTGCTTCTGCGGCCTGCGCGCTCCCACCTAATGCAGCAGCAGCACTAGCTTTTGGGGTCAAAGTTGCCTCAATATGCCCAGAGGCAATAGTCAAGTATGTTGAGGCCCTGTGGAAGAGTAATTGTGCCTCTAGGCTACTCGGCTGGTCCTCCTCCTCAGTCCTGTTATTTTCCCCATGCCTCGTAGAGCCATTACTTCCAATCCTTCCACCAAGCACCATTGAACTAGTATCATGCCCATGCCTCGTCTTGCAAATACTCAGTGCAGTCGTTAAATCTGCAGCAGCGCTGACATAATCTTCTTTAAACCCCTTCGTGACAGCCCTAGTCCTCAATGGCGCACCTTCACTCGGCCTTTCTGCGATAACGTCATCGAGTGGCTTTAAAGATGTGCACTTTGCGAGCATCCGACTCGGGATCTTTTCGTGAAAAAAGTGCACATACTTTGCATCAGGGTCCTCCGGATTCCTCTGCAACACCAGATTCGCCACATCCTCTAATGAACTTGCAGACTGCATAGTTGCCACAGACGCCGCGATTTCATCCAACTTGTACGCTCTTGCCAGCTTCTGCGTCGCCAACTCACGCATCCTGTGCTTCCGTTCCCTACTTAACCGGGGAGCTGGACCCCCACCTGCTATCCCAAGACCTAAAATACCTGCTGCTCCACTACTGAGAAGCCCACCATCCTTCATAACGGCCGACGAAGCAACTCCGGAGGCCGCACGCACGGCAAGGTTTGTCGCGTCATCAACAAGCTTACGAATCTTGACAAGGTCGTAGAGAACCGCGGGGTCGATCGGGCGCGGACGGGGCGCGTGGTAGTTGCTATGCGCGAGTGATTCAAGCACCTCCGGGGGTAATTGAAGCCACGGGCCGTGGAAGGATGAGATGTAGCGCCAATGCCTATCCAAACCCATAAAGTAATTAGCTGGATGAAGTTTCTAATTCGGAGTCTTTTTCTCTTTCTTTTGCGGCTGACAACTCTTCAACTCCCCTCCCAGTGTATTTCTACAAGTAAAGGGGTAAGGAAGAGGAGTAGGTAAGATCGATAGAGGGCGCGCGCAATAGGCGCAAAAAACTAACGTACTTGTTTCGACAGATTATCAATGCCGACGATGATGGCGGCGCAGATTCACCCTTCTCCCCCGCCACCCCCTTGGCGGCTTTGTTCTTCTTGTTGGTTTTAGGATTGGACATGTTCATGGTTGCATGTGGATGTGCAATGGTGTTTTTTTCTTCTTTCTTTCCTCTTCCCTTTTTTCCCTGTGCGTGCCGGCGTATCGGGGGATGGAGATGGAGGGATATGGGATATGAGCGGTATTGCTGGAAATGGCGAGGATAGGATAATTGGTGTTTGTAAGATTACCAGCGGGAGAAATAAATTGCCCACACACACACACACACACACAAACACAAACAAGTAGAGATAGAGAGAAAATTCTTCTTCGCTGTTGAGCCTTGACCGGAAGGAGTGAAGTGAATTTTTTGGTTATATGTAGGAAAAGAGCAGGTCAAATGAATTGGGGACCGGGGGTCTTGCCCGCAACAAAGACAGCAAGGGAAAAAAAAGAATCCCTTCCGCCCTAACCCTGAATCTTTTGGTTGTCGTTTGTTGATTCGTTGATTCGTTCCCCTTCCCTTGCTTGTCTGTCGGGGGTATTATTATTCTTTTTATGTATGATGTCGTTTCCCTTCCCGCGATCCGTCCGCGATCCAGCAGTGGTGGGGATCTCTACCGTGAATGGGAGAGCAATTGCAACCAAAGCCCCGAAACTGGTCCCTTGTTTTGGACAAGGTAAAAAATAAAAATAAAAGTTGATTCCCCAAAAGAGGGGAGAGGTTCTACTTGGTGGAAAGGATAACCCCAAGAAAGTAAGTAAGAAGAAAGGGCAATCCTCGCTCGTGGGGAATATTACATACATAAGGGCGTCATGCAGCAACCCGACACCGCATACCCTGCCCCTCCCCCATTCCATTTTCGGGGGGCGTTCCAAAGTCCAGACCGATGTTCATGTATGTTTTTGGAGGGTGCCCTGGGGATAGTCCCATGTTCCACTTGTCGGTATCTGTGGAACCTCTCGACTTCTAAATCCAGACCATTCCACAACCCCCGAGCGACTGAAACACCACAAGTAAAGTGAATTGAAACCATAATCAGAGACATACACATACAGTAGATAGAAATTTATCGAAAACAGTACTTTTCAACTTTTGTAGGAAAAGAAAAAACAATAAGAGGGAAAAATAAGGCCACCTTCCCCGAATTCAACATGATCCTTAACATACAAGAATCAGAATCAAAATATATCTTCTATTTGACATTACCCCACAATATATCTGATATGATCACCGTCTACTCTTGCTCTTCGGCGCCTTTGATTTTGACTTTGAAACAACCCTTGGCTCCTCTTCTTCTTCATCTGTATCCAATACTTGAGCATCAACATCGTCATAATCTACCTCATCATCATCTCCATCTTCATCTTCACTAGCTTCACTCGCCTCAATGTCAAAAAAACCATTGTCTTCATCCTCATCCTCATCCTCCTCGTCATCACTACTGACTTCAATACCATTAATCATATCCTCATCTTCATCCTCGATATCATCTTCATCACCGCCACGTCCAATGAAGCTAGCGTCTTCAATTTGAAGCCCCTGCATTCCTACCTCCTCAGGTTCCTCATCAGACTCATCATCACTACTATCTTGTTCCTGGCTCTCAATGTAGAGAACACCCTTATCACTAGTGTCACCTTCTAGGCCTCCCCCGACAGAGTTCCTTAGTGTCTTTCTAAGGTCGACCTGGGCATGTAACATGTCGAGTCTTCCTTGGAGCGCCAAAAGTCTAGGTAGCGCACCAGCTCTAGTGTTGAGCGTAGAGTACAACCCCGAAAGGGTGCTCATCAAATCCGGAAGTGAGACAAGATATCCACCATGGGCTACAAGTGTCCATCTAACCCAGATCCCCAATGATCCTGCACGGCCAGGTCTTCTCGCAATTCTCTCTGCGAGGCGCTCAAGGAGGTTGACGGCCATGGTTGAGTTAAGGCGACGGACAGTTGTCAGAATAGAGTTGGAGTCTGTGGTATGTAGACAGGACTCAAGAAGTGCAGTGTCATTAGTTTTGAGAGCTTGGGTTAGGACTGTGGTGAGGGAACCTGCGGAGGGAGGTTGGATAACCTTTTTCGAGTCGGCGGAGATAGTCGTAAGAGCGGTGCTGGTAGCTGTCTTTGTAGCAGTGGAGACCTCAAGGGCTTGGAACTTTTCCGCGAATGATGGCTCTTCTATTTCTTTCTCTTCATCCTCATCCTCTTCATCCTCCTCATCCTCCTCCTCCTCCTCCTCCTCCCCATTCTCTGAGTAGTCGACGGCATCTTCCATGCCTATATCTTGCGTGTCTACTCCACCGATAATGACCGACTTTGACTGGTCTACTGAAGCCTTTCCCATATCCTTCACGCCGTTCATTACAGCCCCACCGCCACCTCCAATTCGAATATTGTTGCTTTTGGCGATTTCAACAAGTCCATTCAAGACGAGACTACCGTCCTCCGGGTTGCTCCATCTTATTTTCTCAAATTCCATACTGACGCCGCTTTCTACCCATGCAACAATGAGATCTTCGCCCTGAATAGAAGCATCTGCAACATTAACCCGGTCGCGGGAGTCTGGTCTAATAATCCTAATCTTTGCGTCTCCCTTCCTGGTAATTGACTTACGTTTTCGCGACGCTGTAGGCGATTGCGACGTGTCAGAGGCAGGGGCAGGCTCATATGGCTTTTTAAAGAGCTCTACTACACCATCGGTTGTCACGGCGATCAAGAGGTCACTCCCAGAGATGGAAATAGACTTTACATCTGATTCCGCAACTAGAGCACCAATGTTCTTATTCTCGGGGATCGAGAAGACATTGATAAACCGGTCTAAATCTGCGGCCGAGAGGAAATTGGTATTGTCATCAGACGAAAATATAGAGTGGATGGGAGTGGTATTTGCGGTAAATTGGGCCGGCGGGGCCATGCCAGGATTGGCGTAGTTTATTGCGTAAATAGTGTGGGATGCACATAGTACTGAGGGAGGGGTGTAGGCGAGCCTTTGGATCGAAGAGTCGGGGAGGTTGATAGTTCTAGGGTTGTGTTAGTAAGACATTGGGGAATGGCATGCAGGGAAATTTTCGTGACGTGAGATCGACACCCCCGCTATGCATGTACAAAATTTGGAATAGCGCGATTGAGTAAATAATTTGTATAATTCTTTAGAGAATGATAGGAATATCCCTAGGGGTAATATTATGAACTCGGGGGGGGGTAGGTTTTAATAAAGTAGAATAATTGCATGTGCATGAATTTTTTTTTGAAAAAAAATAGAGTGGGATAAAACCTCATTGTAATTTTTCTTCGTAAGTCCCATTCCACCAGCTTTCCGTCGGCACCACAACTCCAACCTTTACCCTCATCGGCTTCTCCGGAGAATACAAACTGCCTTACTTCGCCCAGGTGACCACCCTCAAGCGTTCCGACAACCGTGCCTTCACTAGGAGAAAACAGCAGAATTGTACCTTTGCTGGTTGCAAGAGCAACAATTGCAGACAATCTAGCTGCATCTTCGCCATTAGCAGCGGAGAACCTCTTCCTCTTCTTCTTTGTGCCCTTTTGATCGTCTGATGCGGGGATAGAGCCCCAGGCCAGAGAATTGACAGAAACGCCTTTCTCGAATGTGTATTCACAGCGAAGTCGACCGGTGACCGTATCGTGGATCCGGAGACGGTGAGCGTCCAGACCTAGAATTGTAGAGGCGAAAAGTGAGAGGTGAAGGTAAGTTGGGCAGAAGGCAGATGTGAGAAGAGTTGAGTGTGGGGTTGTTGATAGCTTTGATGAGAGGTTAGTTGGGTGATTTGTGTTTGCCCGTACAGAGACGGATGGTTTTTTTTGGACCATTGCGCCGGGAGGGGGGATAATTTGTTGAGAGGATTAATTAGAGGGGGTATTCTTTTTCCCTCTTGTAATATGTATATTTTGTATTTATTGGAGGGCTGAGTTGACGTTGGAGGTTCACGGCCTCGTCGTCTTCTTTGCTGGTTGGAGTTTTTGAGAGTTTTGGCGCTTTATTTTTTTTTCCCCACGGAAACTTTTTAGTGGTGCTGCATGACTGGGGGTCCGCAGGGGCTGGGTTGGATGTAGCACTGGGGCTCTTGGGTAGACTTTGACTAATCAATTTGGAATCAATTAGTACCAACCTGACAAAGCAATCTGTAATCTTGATAGCAGTAGTACTCTTGACTAAGCAATTACTAATACTGCAGGGTAACCGCTGAGGGCCGCAAACAACACGTTACACCACAGCTGCCCCCAACGACCTATTAGACAGAATCTCCTCTCCTGACTTTTGTGTGCAATTGGGAATGTCTGCAAATGGATAAATTTCACCCTACACTCCGCGAGTGCGCTGTTGTCGCTACCGCTTTCAAATTGTTACTTCTACCTGCGTAGTCAGTACTACCTCCCTCTTACCCTCTTATGGAAACCTCACTGACCCATCCCCCAGTAAATCTACAGACTTTGAGGTTCATCGAAATTGGCTGGCCATCACCCACTCGCTTCCCATAAAGGAGTGGTACTTCGAGGTATGCATGTCTGTACTTTCAGGGATATAGTACAGCTTTGCTGAGGGGGGTCATTTAGAAAACTTCGGAATGGACACTCGACTACCCACCCTTATTTGCTGCCTTCGAATGGTGTCTAAGCCAGGTCGCAAAGTTTTTTGACCCACGGATGCTTGAGGTTGAGAACCTCAATTACTCTAGCATCCAGACAGTCTACTTTCAGCGCCTTTCTGTCATTGTGACTGAACTTCTGCTCGTCTATGCGCTTCAAAAGTCTGTTTCTCGGATACCGTGGTACTTACTGTAAATTTCTGACTTATTTTCTTCTTCTTAGGTACATAAATACTGCCCCTGAAGCCTCAAAACGTTCTGCACATGCTGCAGCGCTATCAATTCTGCTCTCCCCTGGTTTGTTAATAATCGATCACATCCACTTTCAGTACAATGGCTTCCTCTACGGTATACTCCTCCTCTCGCTGGTCCTCGCAAGGTCTCCTTCTACGCGTCTCGCCTCTGGTCTTCTATTTGCTACACTTTTGTGCTTGAAACACATTTA
Source organism: Verpa conica (assembly GCA_033030425.1). Classification (NCBI taxonomy): domain Eukaryota; kingdom Fungi; phylum Ascomycota; class Pezizomycetes; order Pezizales; family Morchellaceae; genus Verpa; species Verpa conica. The sequence goes on from JAUFSD010000003.1 coordinate 809,306, forward strand.
TTTGTATCTTGCGCCGGCGTATTTCGTTTTCCTACTCCGCGCTTACTGTCTCGGCTCTAATTCTATTTTTGATATCCGATTCGGGAATGCAATAAAACTGGGAACAGGTGTGCTAGGGATCTTTGGCGCGGCATTTGGGCCATTTTTATACTGGGGGCAGATGCCGCAACTATTGTCAAGGCTATTTCCATTTAGTAGAGGGCTTTGCCATGCTTATTGGGCGCCGAACGTCTGGGCTATGTACTCGTTTACTGATAGAGTCTTAATATATGGTATGGTCTCAACACTGGTAATCTTATGTTTTTCTAGACTAACAGATTACCAGTTGCACCACGCCTAGGATTGACCGTAGATTACTCTGCCGTAAATAGTGTAACGAGGGGGCTAGTTGGTGACACCACTTTTGCTGTCCTCCCCGAAATATCTCCAAGAACCACCTTCCTCTTGACGTTATTCTTCCAGATTGTAAGAAATCTCCTTACCTTTTACAATGAAACCTACCTAATTTATCCAGCTCTGCCTAATCAAACTCTTCCTCAAACCCACCTTCGACACTTTTGTCGGCGCTGTAACCCTCTGCGGCTATGCCTCCTTCCTCTTTGGCTGGCACGTGCACGAAAAAGCCATACTACTGATCATCATCCCCTTCTCCCTTCTCGCACTCAAAGACCGACGTTACCTTGGTGCCTTCCGCCCCCTTGCTGTCGCCGGGCATGTCTCTCTCTTCCCCCTCCTCTTTACAGCACCAGAGTTTCCAATTAAAACGGTATACACAGTTTTATGGCTCGTCATATTTCTCTCTGCATTTGACATGCTGGCTCCCGTGTCCCCGTCACAGAGAAGGTTCTTACTAGATAGACCGGCAACCCTATTTATTGTCATTAGTATCCCGTTAATTATATACACGAGCGTGATACATGGATTGGTATTTGGTGCGAGGTATGAATTTTTGCCATTGATGTTTACTAGTAGTTATTCAGCGATTGGAGTAGTAGGGAGTTGGGTTGGGTTTAGCTGGTTGTATTTTACGGGTTAAGGGTCTGGGTTTTTATTTTTTTTATTTTTATTAGATTGCCGCAGTGGGGTTAATTTATGGAGGTGGTTGCTGGATCTGGCGTCTGTTGCCCTGGATTAGACTAGACTACTTGAAATTGAGATTTTATCACTACGCCTCAAGTCACTACGCCTCAAGTCACTAGTACTTGTTTCGTAAGTAGTAATAGTACCACGCGAACCTGCCTAAGGCTTAAAGGGGCCTGCCAGTAGCCGCCGTCCAAATCCCAGAAACCAGGTTACCGCGATATACCCCACCGAGTGACTGTCTATGAATGATAACCAATAAAACAGAGCAATCGTTGCTGATTTCCTTGTATACATGTAGCTACAGAAACAGCACACTCACAGATGAATAAATAAGTCCATCTATTCACGAGTGGCACTGTGTGACTCACGCCCTACCTTTCCCCTCTCCCATAAAGGTTTCTGATGTCTTTCCTTTAAACAGACCTTTTTACTACATCCCACCAACATAAGGGTTAATACACGTCCAAGCATCAATATCATGGCCCTCCGCCCTTCTCCCTCTCTCCTAAAAAAAAAAGTACAAATACGCTGATAAAATATTTTGGAATATATGCAAAGGTGAAATCTCACTCATCTCTTCGACCTATCCCGAGGACCAAAGAAACAAAAAATAAAAGCAAAAAGACAATATAAATAAAAACAAAAGCAAACAAAAACAAAAAACAAAACAGAAATAATAAAACAAAATGTTAAAAACCAAACAATGCAAAAAACAAAATAGAAATAGAGGTTTAAAAAAATCGCCTTTATCTATGCTGACCATATCATACTCCCTTTCAACCCTTTCCCGTTGCCGTAAAAAGATACAAGTACTCCAATAGGAAAACAAAAACGGAAAATCCGCTTCCAAAATAAAAGCAAATAAAGGAATTCGTAACTTCGTTAATATACTCACCCTTCTTCAAATTTCATCCCATGCTGGCCATAAAAGTAAACCTTCAAAATAACCTACCAAAACCTTCACATCTTCAACCTCCTCTCCTCACAACCCACACAGACAGGTATCTCATTGCCTCCCTTACCCCTGATGAAGAATCGTCCATCGTGAAACGCCCCCCCGCACTCCTACCAGATTATCAGCATTTGCCTCAAATGGAGCAGCCTGATACAACTTACGGTACAGCAAAAACACTCCTCGTGCCACTCGCCTCCAAGCGCCTTGACAACCGTCTCAGTAACCGGTTTCTTGCACTTTTTGCATTTCCCGCTATACCGATTCTGGTAGCACCCAACACACCACGCATACCCATCTTTTTCTACAAAGCGGGATTCGGAATTGAATGGCTATTTCCGTAATATTAGAAATCAAAATATCAAACAAAAATAGGGGGGAGGACATACATCACCACATTCGGCACAAAAGAAATGACCCGCATGCCAAGTACCTCCACAAGCCACAACAACCTCTCCCTCAATTGGTGTTTTACAACTCCTACACCTTGGCGAAAATAGTTCGTGAAAATCTAGATGGCAGTAAAACCTGACCTTTCCACCTTTCTCCGCGTCGGTACCCCCTGCTTCAAGTCGTTTCTTCCTGCTCTCTTCAGGCTCTGGGAAAAAGCCAACATGCTCAAGACGTGTATGGCAGTGATCGCAGCGGAAGCATTCCGGGTGGAAACGGATGGATGATGCAGAGACAACACGGCCTTCAATGGGTGTTCGGCAGTACGAGCAGGATGCTGTAGGGCCGCGAGAGTTGACGTAACCGCCAGAGCTAGAACCCCCAGAAGAGTAGTTTGAAGATGCCGGTTTTGTAGATCGTGGCACTGGGAGTGGTCTCCTTGGGGTATCTCTTAGAGGTTCCCTTGCACTTGCAGATGAGGATGGTTCGTCTGGGAGTGATATCATCGGTATTGGAGGACTTGACTTCTTGTTCTTGACGTGATCATCATCTGGGAGACTGATGGTTGGCACGGGTATACGTGGTCCCTCATCTTCATCTGGTAGAGATATTATGGGAATGTTTGGCATCTTGCTCGGGGCCGACGTACTAGACGCCGTCGGAGGGGGCGTGGGCATAGTAACAAGTCCAATCACTGGTGGTGGTGACGATGAAGGCTGCACTTGGGCACCGTATTTCATCCTATTCTTCCTTATGCTATCACTACTCCCACTCCCACTCCCGCTACTGGTGCCGTTTCCAGTCTTTGGCAATGGCCGTCTTCCAAGCTCCTTCAACGCCTCCGCTTCTGCGTCTTCTTCCTCCGACCCTGACATTGGCGGTGAAGGTAATGGCACTGGATTCGTTGTGTACTTGACCTTGTTGTGTTGCGTTGGCTCCTTTTTGTGTGGATCAATATACGCGCGTCTTCCAGGCGACGAGAAAATTGGTGATGTCCGTACAGAAGACTCCTTCCGTAGTGGATAAGTAGGCGAAGACTCTGGCACAATTGGAAGTTTTTGCGCGGAATCCGATGGCAGAGATCTAGACAATGGCACTGATCGAACACTAGAAGATTTGTTTATCCTCAAAGGGGCTACATACGGCAGCGGTGCAGGAGGCAAGGACCGAAAATGCGAAGTCAATTCCTCCTCAATCCTCGTCGTTGCAGACTTTGGCGGTGGATGAGTTGGCGGCATAACCACTGGAGTTGGAGAAGTAGGCCGAGAGAGTGAAGGCAGGGCCCAGGACACGGTCTTCTTTGCAATGTTTGACGAAGTAGAAGATGATGTTGACGTGGACCCAGACGAACCTGTCCTCTCGTGACGGGTACCAAACTTTGAGAATTCCCGGAAGCTAAACGAACCCTGTTTCCTCAGGGAGTTGCTCCTCTTTGTGTCCCCCTTCTCGATTGAACTACTTTTGGGGGGAGTGTCCCCCATACGGCCTTCCTGTAGGTCCTTGCCATCCCAGCCAGTTTCCTTTTCTGCCTCTGCTTCTACCTCTGCCACCACTTCAGGATCATGCTCTGGTGCTGGTGTAGGTACTGGCGTTGATATGAATGTAGATGTAGATGAAGGCACAGAAGATGTCGATGCCCGTGACCGTGTAGCTCGTGCGGGTGTTGATGTCCTTGAAGGCAATATCGAAGAAGCGATTGACGGTGTTGAGAACGTGTTGCTCCGTCTATGGGAGCTCCTCCTGAGCAGCCAGCTATCTCTCCTGCTGATGTCATCGGTAGTCTTTGCTGTTGTAGGAGAGGTAGTTGACTTGTGGGGGACCGGGCGAGGAGGAGAAGGGTGTAATCTAGGCTCGATTACGGAGGGGGCAGCATCCATAAGGCTGACAGAGCTCTGTGGCGTCCATCGGGACTTTGTAGCGGACGATAGCGGACGGGCACCACTTGGCCGTTGGGGACGGTTCGATCTCAGGTCAGACAAATACGTCTCTAGAGGGACGGGTGTTAGCCGTGTCATTTTAGGGTTCGTGACACCGATGCGAGACAAACAAATCAAACAGACGAGAAAAAGAAAAGACGGGATGTATAAATATATCTATGTACCTAGTTGTTCCTTTGTCATGTAGGAGACCCTCGCCTGGTCCGACATCTTTCGCACTCACACGCACTACACACGCACACACGCACACACAATAAAAACGAGATGGCAGCAAGGGCAAGGGCAATAGCAAACAGAATCTACGCTGGCTAGGGGATCAGTTGGGTCAAGTGTGGAGGGGAGTGGGAATGAGGGAAGGAATAGGAATGTGGGGGATACGGAATGAATGGATTGATTGATGGATAGATGGTAGGCAAATAGATGTAGTAGGTTGAAATGGGTGAGATGTTAGAAATGTTGAGTAAAAGACCTGGGAGGGGGTGGGGGTGATGTAAATGGGCTGGCTGGGTAAGTAGATTGAGGGCGGTTTAGTTGGTAGTTGGCAGAGTGAGAGGGAGAGAGAAAGGCAGAGGGGGCAGAGCAGGGCAAGCGGAAGAAAGAATGAGGGACACGGTGACAGTGAACAGTGACGGCGGACGAACAGTGAACAAAGTCGTTGGATCAACAACAACAGGGGAATGAGAGGGAAGACGGGGGAAAGATGGCTGGATAGAAATTGAGAAGGCGGAAAACAGTTACAGGTGGGCGGTCAGTCAGAATCCGAAGGGGGGGATGTCACAGGAATTACAAAGATACATAACCTGTCTGCAACAGTCTATAACCGGAACTAAATGTATCTGTCTGTCTCTCTATGTAGAATCCACCTCTCCCTCTCCCCCACCCGCGGGGAAACGAAACGTCACTGTAAAGCTTGGGCGCTGGTTGGTCCAACACAGCCCTGCGTTGTTTTGTTTCCCCTTCAGGGATCGCGAAAACCTTACTCCACAACGCGTTGTCGACAGTTACCGCCCCAGTTACGGTTACACCCCCGATATGGTTAGGAGCGGTAAGTCCGATGCTGAGACACGATAACATCTGACCCTTGCTGCATCTAGAGATCTAATCTGATCGATTACATATATTACTAACCGTACAGTGTTGCCTGTAATACAGCCATTAGGAGCCGCGCCGACGGTTTACACTTCGCGACCATCAACTTTCTGGTAACATCTCTCTCCCGGCCCTCTTACCTCTCGACCTCAACCTCAATGTCTTCTCAAGGTACCCAGATATACCCCTACACTAAGTATATCTCCCACGCTAATCGTGTCCACAGAGTCCATCACCGCCCCCCCTTCCCCAGACGCGGAAGGCTCGCCTGCCTCCCCCGAGAGGCCCACTGGGAATAAATATGACCAGATGTTTGGCTCTGACGACGAGTCTGCCCAGGCACGGGATGAGGATGAGGATGAGGATGCTGGCATTCGTAAACGTTCTCGCAAAGCTGGTGCCAACTATGGCGGTGTTGGGGACGAGTTTGCTGAAGGAGAGGAAGACGATGATGACGACAAGGGATTGTTCGGAGATGATAGTGATGATGAGATGCCAAAGACGTGAGTTCTGCTCTTCTGTTTTCCCCTCTTCCCCTCTCTTTCGAGACGCGTAGGGCTCTGCTAATGAGCTGTGACATTGCAGTAAGGAGCTCAGTGACAACGAGCTAGAGGACTCCCCCGAGCTAGAAGATGCAGATAACGAGCCTGAGAGAATGTACAGAAGAATTGATGTCTCCCTCCCCCGTCATCCAGTACCAGATCCCGGAAATGACGATGTATGCTCCCCCCTTCCCCAATACACATCATGTCAATAGCTAATACATCACCCAGCTCTACCTCCTCCGCATCCCCTCCCTAATCGCAATCCAACCCCAAATCTTCTATCCCGAGAACTTCACCCTCAAGAACCTCGTCACCCCCGACTCTATGACCTCCCCCTACACCGCTGCAACAACAACTATCCGCGTCCGAAAATCCCCCATCGACCCCTCCGTTCTTCAATCCAACGCACGTGTAATAAAATGGTCCGACGGCTCCCTTTCCCTACAAATCGCTTCCTCCCCCAACCTCTATGACCTCACTTCAAAGCCTCTCGCTCCATCCCACAAAACCCCCGAAAAGTACGATGCCGCCCAAGACTCCCACACATACCTCCTCACCCCCCATGAGTCCGCCGGAATGCTCCGCTTCCTCGGCCACGCCACACAATCCCTCAATGTCCTCCCCACCGGTGCTTCACAGGCCAACGCCGAAGCCGTTAACCGTCTCCACGAGCAACTCTCCGCAGCACAAGCAGCCCGCGGCGGCCGCAGCCGCGGCCAAGCCGCAATCGAGATAACAGACATGCGTGATCCCGAAGCCGAACGTAAAGAAGCCGAGCGCATCTCTCGCGACAAAGAGCGCGCCGCCAAGAAGCTCGAGAACCAGCAGCGACGCGCGCGTGGTGGTGCAGCTGGCGGAAACACCGAGCCAAGGGCGAAATTCACCCCCCGCTCCACTGGCACTCGGTCGAAGCGTGATTCGCCACCTATCAATGTCGGTGCTAGGAAATCTAACCAGGACGAATACGATCTGGAGGACGATTTTGTGCAGGGGAGTGACGACGAGGAGATTATAGAGAGTTCAGAGGAGGATGAGAGTGATGATAATAGGAGGAGAAGGAAGCCATCTGCGCCAAAGAAGAGGAGGGAGGAGGTCGATGAGGAGGATGAGGAGGATGAAGCAGAGTTTACAGATGATGATAGAGGTGGGAGGAGTAGAGGTGGCGGGAGGGCGGGTAAGAGGAGGAGAGTTGTGGATGATGATGATGATGAGGACGATGAGTAGAGTATTTTATTACTTGTATTCTTGGTGGTATTTCCTTCTATATCGAATTCGTAAACTTTTCAGGTGGGATGTTGAGATAGTCAAAAGTTGGAAAGAGGGGTCAACTTGGGATAATGGTGTATATCTACTTTTTCAAATAATAGACACATTAATCACGAATGTTTTGAGCACATTCTCTGCTTTTTTGTTGGCGAGTGACGCGTTATGCAGTACAACTCTTGAAGAGAGATCTTCGCCACACCTAACTTAACAGGACCACAACACCCATTAGAAAACCGCCACTTCCTACTCAATTTCATGTTATCCTACTCTAGTATTAACAAAAAGCTTCCAAATACTTTAATCTACTCTACGCACAATCACCTAGGTTAGCCAACACTCATTAAAATGCCCATATTAAAAAAAGAAAAAAGATCAAGCCACCTAATTTCGGGAGCTCAATTTTTACACATACCAAGAACCTAAAGGCACATATACTTATCTACCCATCCTGCTACTACATAAAGAACGCAAAGGCTAAAAAGGGGGAGGGTTTTTTTTCGTACTGCTACTACTACTGACATACGGGATCTTGCGGGAAAAAATACCCAAGCGAAACTCGTCATCTAAGAAAAACTAATGCCAAGATCGAGTGATATATAAATATTTAAGTATGTACTCTATGGTATTGGTATATTAGGATCTTCTCATTCTTATTTAGATAATGTAGGCGGGATGCATAAAATAGAAAAAGAAAAGAAAAGAAAATTCATTTAAATCCCAGGCTCTTCACATAAGACTGATCTATCCCTAACGGAATAAAATCTACCCCGCACGATGTGGATCAAAAAGCACAAAAAAAAGAAATAAAATCGTCCAAGTTATGCACCAGGTTAGATTACACCACGGCTCGGAAAAAATCTTTTCGTAACACCGGTAACACGTACCAAAAATAGCACTACTCCGTCATCAATTCATCAATCCTACCGTCCATCCCCTTCCCAACTACACCCACTCCATGAGAAAGAAAACCCTTGAAAATGTTGAATATTCAAACTTCGTACAAAAAAAAACAAAAAAAGAGACGGGGAAGGGGAAAAAAAGATTAATGCTACCCAACTCTAGATGCACCTGATATAAAATACTACCCTGAACAATGTCAAACTACCTAGTTATCCTACCCTAAAACCAGACCCAAGACTAGCACAATAAACTCCTATTCTAACCACTCAACGCCAAGCAAGCATCAACGGCCAGTCCAACCCTAGCGGCCCCCAAAAATCTTTCTCAGCCTTCCTTTTCTTAAAGATATATACCTCTTGGAAACAAAACGAAACGGAAACAAGCTCAAGGAAAGGGTAAAAGAGAGGGAAGAAACCGACCTCCCTTCCTTCATGCTAACAACATCTCCAATGATCTCTTTATCTAGGGCTGGGAACATCGCCTTCAGAATATCAACCACATTTTCGTGTTCTCTCCTCTGAATACGTCGGGCTTCTTCTGTCTCAGCGCTGGCTTGACGAGCAGCAGCTTCATCTGCCGTGAGTCGTTCCGAACCTGCAGGTCTCCGTCGGCCTCCATGTTGGCCACGACCCCCAACAGCTGTGAGAAGGCTGTCTTCGGCGCCTGGAGAGCCGCGCGGTGTATTGCCGCCGCCTGGAGTCAGGGCTGGTCCACTACCCGAGGCTATAGACAATTGTGTAGGGTTCGATGACTCGCCATCCGAGAATATCCGCCCAATAGTTGTAAGTGGTCGCTGAATAGTTCTTAACAGCCCAGCTACAGCTTTCTCCTCCGATTCTCCGCCTGAATCATTGCCTTCTCTAGAACTCGTAGAGTGTCTCCCCTCCATGGATGCTCGTGGCGTAACCGATGGGCCTCCTCTGCTCTTCTCAGAAACAACTTCGGTACTATACGATTCTCTCCTTGGCGGTAGTGGCGGAGGAGGAGGAGGAGGTCGTTCTGCGATGGCTGCTACCGCAGCCTCAACATTCTTTTCGAATTCTTCGTCGGTAATAGTAAGGCTTGAGCGGTCGAGATTCTCTATAAATTGAATTGCACCCATCTAAACCGCAATCAAGCAATCATTAAATGGGATTGAGCTATTTTCTGCATGCCGTAGGAAGATCTGAAACATACCAAGCTGCTCAAGTAGTACCCCGCCTCGCCATTAAGTTTATCCGGATTCCTAAATCTTAGAATATACTGGACATTGCTGACCAAATGTTCTGGATTTGCCCGGAGAACCACGTAAATCAATAGTGGAATAAACTTATCCGCACTTTCATCGCTATTAGAATGTCGTAGCAGGCCTACCTAAATTAGCACCTCTATTTAGTTAAAATTTGCCATCCCGATACTTACCAAAAATGACTTTGCAGCAATTAAGAACGCAAATGACCTTGTCCCTCGGTGCTCTATAGCTCCCTATTTTGACCATCTCGTTCACTGCCAGATCTAAAAACTTCCTTCCGCTGTCTCCTGTCACAGTGTCCCCAATGTCTAGATGTTCTTCTCTAATCCAACCATAAATCCTAACCTTTTGCGCCAAGACTTCGTCCCTCTCTACATCCTCTTGATGCTGCCCTCTTCTACCAGGGAACCTATCATCACTAAAACTCCGCCTTGAACCACCTGCACTTGGTGGTACCGCTGGTGCAATAGCTGGAGAAAAGGTCTGCGTGTAGAGTCTATTCATCACGAGCTTCTCCATACCTTCACGGGCATTGTCCATTTCTACTTCTCCGACGTTGCGCCAGACTTCACAGCTTTCCATTTTTCCATATATAAAGTTTAGAAAGTCGTGGACTATCTTGACTTGCTCGTGAACCATCCATTGCTTTTTTGCAAACTCGCGAAGGAAGCTTTGCAGAAACTTGGTAATGGGGTCTGCTGGCCCCTTGCGGAGCTGGTGAAGGAAGCGATGAAAATCGAATGGCAGATCTTCGTCAGGAGGTGGGGGCTGGTGCACTGTAGCTGGGGCCTGAGGGCCGTCTTCTTTGGTCGGTGACGACACGAATGGGGCTTTCTCAGAGACACGTGGGGTAGCCGGATGTGGACTGTTTGATGTTACAACTGGAGGAATGTGTGGAGCCACCGATGTATCGACGGCTTTCCCACTCTCACCCGAAAGCGAAGAGGATCTTACAGGATGCTTTATAGCAGGAGAGCTCATTCCCGATGAGGTTGTAAGTGATGTAGAACTCTTTTCGTTGCTCTGCTCGAATATGTTGTGGATTTCTGAGCGAGTATTGTCACCAGGCTCGTCATCCTCTGAGGATGACCCTGACTGGGGATTTCGCGGCAACTCCCGACCAGAGCTATCCCGTATCGGGGAAACAGACCTACTAGGGCCAGGGGTCAGGGGAGCTGGATCAAGGTAGACTCGGTCCTTTGGAGGTACATCCTTTGGAGGAGGAGCTGGTGGAGGTTGAGGTAATGGTAGGGTTTGGAGCAAGGCTGGGGATATTGGGGACGTAGAAGGATTTCTATTTATTGTATCATCTTTCAAAGGCGTTGGAGGACGAATTTCTGGGCCGGCCTCATCAGGGACCAAAGAGCTAGAGACATCTGAAGGAACCACATCAGGGTTCGTTGGGAGGATAGAGAGACCAGCAACTTGTGTAGAGAGCATTTTGAGTGTACGATCTGTAGCCGATCCAAGGACTGGTGTAGAGACAAGGTTGGGATCAGCGTCTGATGAGAGAAGATCATTGTTCTCGAGTTTAAGATCCGTTGAATTTGACTCCATGGGGAACTCGGACAGGTGTTGTTCGGGGGTCTTTTTTGCTAAGTTCGACGTCGTTGGGATCAGGATAGATGTTGAGGTGGTTGAGCCACTAAGGTTTGCTGCAGCAACATCATTCACCGAGCTCCCGATGGCGCCGTCAACTGCTGCTTCTGCTTGGCCGCCACTGCCAGCATCGGAATGCCGCAGCTCGTCCGGATCAGCAGCAGGCGTATTGACAACTGTCCCATTAGACCATACCCATTCATCGTCGTCCATGTCCGATGCACCGCTGGTGGCCCCATCACCAGACAACTGATCGGTACTGGCTTCTTCTTCGAGGTGTTTAGAATCCCCTTGCGGCTCTGCCGAGGGTACATGTAGTGACTTTACAATAGAGGAAGCAGGAGGAGCAGAAGCAGAAGAAGTAGGGTTTACATTCTCGACTTTGGCTGCGGGGAGATTATTCTCCGCTTGGCCTGGTGTTAGATGATTACCAGGCTCCATGTGACTGACCCTGGACTGTACAAGGCTTTATCTTCCCCGCGGATCAACAGGTGAGGTGACAAAAGGTCTGTGCTATCGCCTTTAGGGATAAGCCAGGCTACTGGATAAGTAGTTAATACACGGGGAAGAGTGAATGAGATCTCGAGTCCTGAATAACAGATGGGAATGTAAAGAGGGTCTCACGTTGGTGAACGCAAGAGGAACAGGGTTTCGTTTCTACTTCATACTCGCTAAGTGACCAGTCTGGATGTTTCAGAACCTCAAGCTTGATTCCAAGAAAAAAACCCTTGCCGATTTGGCATAGTTGCTGCCTGTTCTGGTGCCACTGTGCCGAAGCCTTGCAGCAGGATCCTAAATAGGCTCTTGGCAGTCCTTCTCATGCCACTCTACTGATTGCCACGATAACGGCGATATTAAATGTCTCTTATCGTCGGGAGCATTTAGGTACCTACAGTGTTTTACCAGCTGCTGCTGCAATCTGCACCCCACAGCCTCCCGAGGAGTGCAAGTATCCTGCAATATGACACCGGGTATTATATTACAGACGCCTCGATTACGAAAGAGTTGCTTCTGTCTATTGGTTAGAGGTAGATTCTAAACTTGACCCTGAATGTCTTGAATCTAAATATCAATTGGTGACTACATACATGTAATTAACATCAGTGTGTTTATTTCTCGGGACTATCATGCTTTACTCCCAACACATAGTTTTACCTTCTTGTCAGACCCGAGTCACATCTAATAGAGATTATATTTACATTGACTTGTTTCTCTACTAATTTTCACGGCTATTGACAGGGTTTGATCCAAGTAATTCTCAGCTATTAAACAATATTTTAAAATTCAAGAATCAGAATAACATCGCTCGATAGAATGTAGGATTACACTGAGTGATATCTGTTTTTGGACCGTGCCAATTACCTGGACAGAATCTCAAGATTATTGGCAGGTCATATATAGGCCACAAAGGGCGATATATATGTTATCGGCTCGTGCCAATTTTATTGAAAGGAAATCCCATGTAAACCATCACTTTAATGGGTAACAAAATATAGTATACGTACTTGGAGGCCTTTGTTATAGGCTAAGGTATTTAACCTCGATGTTGAGTGATTAACTATGGGTATAAATGCTAATGATGTATAACCTCGAGAAAATAAGGGTCTCAAGTCAAAAACATTCAAAAACCGAATTTCCTCTTTTCAATTACTAATAGTTTTAAGTCTTGGGGTCATTGAATATTAGAGGTTCTATTTCGTTCGTTCATTCGTTGTATAACTCCTTACGTATCGAGATCTTCAGATCGGGTTACCAATGTGGTATCCCACCCTAAAACAACCCTTGATATTCGGTTGCTTACAGACAGTAAAGTATCTTATCCTAGGGTGCATAAAATCTCATAAGAACATAGCATGGGGCCTCAATTATATTCGTATAGATCGTGTGTCCTATTATGGAAGTAATGAAACCCGCCTAAGATTAGAGTGGTTGGGTGGTCAATTCAAAGTGCCTCTTTAGGTAGATTCTAAAGCCTCCATGAGTATGAAATTTGGGATGAGAACTGCAGAGTGGTTGGATTCGGTAGTGTAAAAGTAGACCTAGTCTCCATATGGGCGCACAAGTGGGCCTGGGCCAATGAAAGAACTTATATTCATTGAGTGATATTAAGTAGGGAGGTCCTTATGTTGTTTGGAAATGTATAGGGCTATGAGGCTCTTAATCTATAATACATGTATATACATGTCGCCTATTATTGGAGATGGACAAGGTACATGGGTTCATGATACTTACTATATTAACCTCTATTATCTGGAGCGTCAACCCTATATACGAATGTTAGTACTAGAAGTGGGTATAGAGGTCAATATTCTTGGGGTGGGTATTAAATGGATCGCTAAAATCATCAGAGTCCCATTATTTGAATAGAGGGCAAGCATGAGTTAAAGCGAGGGGGTGAAAATAACAGAAAGTACGTACCATCAACTTTCCTTAGACTCAGTTAACACCTAATTAGTATCTCTTTGAGTAAAAAAAAACCTAAGACCTTTTCTATTTTGTCGGTAAATAGACTTTTGTCCTTTGTCGGTTTTAATATACACTAAGCCAGATTAGCTTTAGTTTTTAACAAGCTAGTACAATTGTCCTCTCTGTGGAACAAAGTAGTACTCTCATAAAGAGGTCTACAGTAAAAGGCACCATAACCGACCTTTGCGCCACGTATTACTGCTATAGTGTACCTTGTGCCCTCTTAACATCCTAGTACCATCAGCCATGCAAATCAATGTATTTTTTTTAGATATGAGAAAATTTCTAGACCTCATAATTAGCCAAGTATATATATATCTACTTTTCTATGGTCATGGGATATCACTCGATTCTCCTCGAAGGTAATTGAATGAATGGATTAATCATAAGTACATGGAGCCCGAAGGCTAAGATACCCTTGAAGGTAATTATATATATATAGTATAGCTAGTAATTCCATGTAAGTGGTACTAATCAGAGTAAAAGCCTTCGTAAAACAATTTGTTTCTAGTTTAAAATGGTTTTATCTGTTACATAACTGTCCATGTGTGTACTTGGGGCAATAACCCCATTAGTACAAAGCTAGAGGAAGTTGTAGGAAGCAATTAACGAATTAAGGGTGAGAAATTAAAGAGAATAATGTAATATTCGAGAAGACTAAATGGAATGGGTGTCTACAGCCGAAACTCCCAAATCCTCTCCTTCATTTCAACACTTTACCTTGGCCCAGTGGTATTATATTGCATGTCGGAGGACATAAATAACCGCCTACCTATATATATGATAACTAGGAGCCCCATATAAACATAATACCTTTGCCCACAATATAAATCAATAGTAAATAAATTAACGCTCTACGTACTCCCTTAATTCGGTTTTCTATTCTTGTTAATTGTTGTAGTGCCTAGTTGGGGTCCGGTTGGAGTTGGGGTATGACTGTCATGCATATGAATGGGCGGTTATTTTTGTCTCCAACAATAGCTTTTAAGATTTTGAGTTTTAATGGAAGCTTTATACTTTTGAGTAACCTGAATTTATTATTATTATTTCTTGGATAATTCTATAGCATAGACCTATAAAAGTAGCATGGCTATCATATATTCGAATGGTACTGGTCGATGGGGAACCTAACCTACAAGAGTGGCATCCGGAAAACAAGGAGTACTTTCCTGAATGACTCTAGTGTACCGGATATGCCCTTCAGCCCCGCGTATATCGAGTGTGTAGTCTATATGAAGGTCATCGTTATTTGTTTAGCTAGCATAACACCAAAAGAATTATAGGTACTAGAGGTATACATGTAGCTATCGGTGGGAGCGAAGGCATTGCTCCCTCCTTTTTTGTAGCTCAAATGTATCAGAGGGATACTCTGTAAAGTTTGACATGAAATACATATAGCTTTTAATGACGGTATAAGTGACTCTATGGCCATCATAATCAATATATATATTTGTAATATAACGACACCTTCAAAAGTAGGTCTATCAAAAGCCTCACGCTTACCGAAGCATGGGGCCTACCTGGGGGGCTAGTGCGCTGGCTAGGGGAGGGATCCATTAAGCTTGTTTCGAAAACCCTAGCGAGGCAGCCCTCTAAGCGGATTAGTATGAGTGTTGTGATCGGCTTAGACTTCCCTATCGGGGTGCTCACTGTGCTATAAAGGATCAGCGTCCGGTATATCAAATGCCGAGGATAAATGTTTTTTGGACCACCAGAGAATGCTGTTCTGCAAACAGCATTCTAAGCACAATAACCAAGTGATATCAATGATTTACTGCGCGTGCTCGGCGGTGGTCAACTAAGATGGCCGGAAGTGGAACAAATTCTACCCAGCCTTCTTGTGATTGGCTTCTAATTACTTGAGTTCGGGTTTGTATCCCGGTTAATCTACGAGTTTCCGTATGACACAGCGTCTCAGGTGCTTACACCTTCGTGGAAATGAAAGTAGACTTTTATGCTTGAATAGGGGGCAGAGCGCTACTCTAAAAACAATTTATGCCGGGAACCGGGATTATTGTCCCTGCAGCTGATCAAGGGTTCATGGGGGGGTCCATAATACATAAGAGGTGATTGTCCTCCCTGGGGGGGTCTACCCTCCTTTAATCATCTATAGCGCTCGCAGTTATCGCAACTCTTGGTATCTCACGATGCTTTATCGAAATCCAGTAATCATCGTGTTTCCGGTGCTATTATTGACTTGGTATATTGTCGCACGATCATGGCCCTCACAAGAGTCCTTTAAAGTCACCCCATTATATCCTGATCCAGCGCCAACAGTAACCTCAGTAACGAAACCGATACCAACATTATTAGCATCAATAGAAACGACATCAATATCGACACCGACGCCAACACCGGCTCCCCAAGAACTTGAAGCCAAACCAGAAAAACCTATCGAAAAATATGCCTACGTCTTCTACGCTACAACAGAGGCATACGCCTGCTCAGCTCTCGTCAACTTCCACCGACTACGAACAGTACTAAACAGTACAGTCCCCGTCATTCTCCTCGCTAGCTCTGATATATCAAACCACACTGCAATCGCAATACAGAAAGCCGGTATGGAAGTCATTCGAGACGAGCCACCACCAATAGCACCCGGTGGCGCTCAATACTACGAGAATGTACTTCTGAAGCTAAGGGCTCTACGACTCGGCATTGTCAAACCTAAACTAGAACGTGTCCTGGTCCTAGACGCAGACCAATTGATTCTTAAGAATCTTGATCACCTGTTTGAGCTCCCCCCAGCAGAGATTGCAGCACCTCTCGCGTATTGGCAAAAGGGTAGAGCGGTGACTACGACACTTATGGTTGCCGAGTTATCGCTAGAGTTGTGGGAAATTGTGGATGCTGCAATAAAGCAAGTAAGGACGGACGAGTACGATATGGATCTTATAAATCGGGTGTTTGATAAGCGGTTAATGGTGCTGCCGGGAAGGTACTGCACACTCAATAGTCACTGGGAGTCATTGGATTTACCAGGGTGGTTTGGAGGTGTTACGCGGACAAGGCCGGCGCAAACGCCAGGGGCTCTGGAGGCACTGTATAAGGATGTAGAGGTCTTGCATTTCACAGCAATGGGAAAACCCTGGGATATAGTAGTTGGCGATATACTGGTGACGAAGCCACTGGCACATCCTTTGTTTAGAGCCCAGTTCTTGGAATGGAAAGAAACGGCAGCGAAGGTATGTACTTGGAACGCCCGTGTATGGTAAATATAATTAGCTTTCTCTTTTCCTTTTTTTTTTTTGTTCTTGTAAAAAAAATTTATTTTATTTATCTGTTTAGTCTTAGTTTCGTAATTATGCCTAAGTACCCCAATCGTTGGTATCGCACTCTGTACGACAGCCGCGTGGTGACTATTCTATGAGGCTGAGCATCCCCCCGGTAACAGTTACGTGTGATTACCTATGGGTGTAGGTAGGCATACCTTGTTATGCCGGATACCAAGGATCTGGAAGATCTTATAAAAAAGTGGTTTTTTTTTTGAAATGGGAAAAAAAAACCCACCACTAGACTCCGTGGGGGCCGGGATAGTAACGTGTAACTAGCGTATCAGCGCTGTAGACGAGTGATTATCGATGACCTTGGAAACGCATATCACAATGCTGTTTCTTGTTTCTCACCCCGCATAAATGTCTTGGCGTAAGCAGTAGAGTACATGTAGGTATTAATCGTGGCTATCAGCTCGGGGGTATTACTCCGGGGATCCTGGAACCCGTACTTGGCTCCCTAAATTTAAGGTGTATTGTTAAGTTTTTTGTCGGATGGTACGACTTATCCTGTTTAAAACGAGGGGACCGGTGAGCTGGACAGATTGGATTGGTTTTCTATATCTAGCGCTTAGGGAATAACATTTGTAATTGTGGGCAAATTTTATAGAATAGAGGGGTCTAAAGCTGGTAGTCCTTTTTTAGTACTTTTTTATGATTAATAGGTATCTCTTAGACACCACATCAATACCAGGGGGAAACTTTATGAATAATCATCATCATCATCAACCAGGGGGAAACTTTGGGGCATAGCCATAGAAGAAAGAGGAAAACTAGGTATTGGGGGATAGGCCCGAGTGCCGAAAAACGTCTCGGGTCGTAAACGTCGGTAGAATGGTAGCACGACACCCGTTACGGATCCCCTTTGTAGCTCTATCAGGTTCTGTCTCTTAGATTAAAAGCTATCATGCCTTTTGCTAAACAAGCTTCGGCTATTGTTTCCGGGGGGTGTACATTCATCGGCCATTTCACTCTACGTAGAACCATAGTTGAGCTCTTTCATGACACAAAACAGCGAGAAGAAATGGGGGGATCTTCAGTGTCATCACGGCTATTTCCCCTCGCTCTATCGGGGGCCCCCTTTGATGTGTGCTCCATCGCTACCTGCCATACTAGCTTTTCTTGCATTGTGAGAATCTCGATTTCCAACGCTACCTCTTCCCCTGTGATGGAAAAAACCTGTATGGACGAGCTTAGATTGGCTGAAGGGTTAATTATTTATTCAATGGGATAAAGCCTAAGTTAGCCCGAGGAATGTTTACGGTACTCAAATTGTACATTCGTAACCGCTACTATCGGTTCACTTGGTCTATTTACTTTTAACTTAAACCGTAGATAACTGCGCCACAGGGCTGAACAATAATTATAAGGACTAGACCGTTATAGGCCTTGCGAGAGTGTTGATCGTGGGTGTGTTCCCTGCAGCAAAGAAGGCTATACAAGCTATATCAAGTACATGAATATAACAGCACTACTTAGGCTTGGACTGGGAGGGTCTTTCTTCTCGCGGGTGCATTTTATATAGGTATAAATAAAATAAAAAACAGTCCTCAAAGCCATGCCAGTACATTAACAGATTATACTAAGGAGCACCTCTACAGCTCTACCACCGGCCAGCATTTAGACACCCAAAGAATTATTCCAACCCCCCCCCAAACAAATGTAGATACAAGTATACCCTCATCCTTACTCTATATAGTACCAACAAAGACAACGTCCGAAAAAAAAAAGATATCTCGGCATTTCTATTCTTAGCCTCTCTATCAACCGCAGTACATGACACATGGTGTTATAGAGGAACATGAAGGAGAAGCCTACATTCGTTAGCTCCGCTATAACATTTAAGTTTATCGTCGGCGATGCCTATAAAAAAACTCACCGACGCTAATACTCAGTGACCCAAAGCAGACCCCACAGAGCAGGAAGTCGACTTAAAAATGAGCGATTTATGGGCGGCGTTCGAGAGTATCTTAAAGTTAGGCTGTATCTTTAGTAATGTCTGGTTTTAGTTGTTAGCGTTATAACAAAACCTATATGAAATTGAGGTGATGACGTACCTTTAAAGGTAAAAATCTTTTATAAGAGAGGCTCAGAACATAAGTAATTCATGTCAGTGTTGTGGGCATATATTTATACAGGGTGACTGTGATGTAATGAGAAACAACTTTTTCCTCACCGATTAAAAAACCTACGGCGCGATCGCAAGACCCAAAAGGCCAGATAGGAGTTTCATATATCGGTGGATACATCAGTAGGAGGTTTTGATTACCTGTGACAAAGATTTTTTAGGAAGACTATGTCTCGAAGGACTTGAATGAAAGGACTCATCGGGTGTTAGAGAGGTAGGATTTCTATGAGAATCTTGGGAATATAGGGGAATATATTAAGTAGCTTGGGGTTTTGGGGGATTGGAGATAGGGAAGGATAAAGTGGGAGGAGTTCTGGGTTATTATAAGAGATTTCATACTTTAAGCTATATGTATTCACTGAAGAGTATTTATGATTGATTTATTCATTCATTCTATTGGGGTTTAATATACTCTACAACTGCTACAGCGCCATATAGGGTGATATGCCAAAACACAAGGCGTTCATCTATCCACTCAACACCAAAAAACATTTCCTTAAGCGAACAAGATTCCCTTTTAGAAGCCGGAGATATACTAGATATCGAAATGACGTGGCGTCATATTACAAGGCCCTATGATAGACTCCCCGTAACCAAAAATTCTTTTCTATAGGGTTAGTCTATAGTGATACCCATCCTGCTGACAGCCAACATATCACAACGTAAACTAGTCGCCGCAATCATTTCCTCTAGGATTTTCTGATGATAAACAAACATTTCATTTTTTTTCTCCTCCCATCTCTCCTCACCCCCTCTATCGTATCGTACACTCAAACTCTCATCACAATCTTCATCTTAAAAAAGTTGTCTAAGACACAGTCTACCCTGTAGCACCAAGAAGATAGTTTTAGGAAAGAAAAAAAGGGAAAAAGCATATTCGATCCACTACCGACCACCCCCACCACCATAAAACCCCGAATAAAAAAACAAGAAAGGAATAATAAAAGTGTCAAACTATAGATAAGCAATGAGAAAGTGATTAGGACGTTGATATATATTTCTACCACAAAAAAAAGAAGACCCCCGCGTCCCGCCAATGAACATCTCAGAAAAATAAACTTGTCAGTTCCATCTTTTTTATAAGTTATTGCCGTTGTGAATGTAGTCCCTTCGACCACTCAGGAAGCTGTGCATGCTCCGCATAGGCTGTTCCACAATTGAAACATAATGTCTATCACCATTGTTAGCCCTCGTACCCCAGGGAACCCCCTCAACATGAAAGAAGACATACCTTCTGACCCTCTGGCCCTTCCCTGACACCCCATGTCCCAGTCCCTGAAACACCACACCATGCACATCTCCAATTTTGTTTCTCCCATTCGTTTAACCCCCCGTTCCCAACACCATTGCTCTGCGGTGCCGAGCTCCTACTCGGTGTTCCCCTGCCTGTAGGCCCAGGCGATAAACTCCTCTGTCTCTTCCTTTTCACCCTACTTCCACGCCCCATCTGCTCTTCGACATCACCCTGCACAGCTGCTCCCCATACCAATGGCATCATCGATCCCCCGCCACCTAAGCGCGCAGTGTCTCTTCTGAGTCGTCGAATCTCCCGCTCACGGTCTCCTTCCCGCTTCTCAATCTCCTCGCGGGTCAATGTTTCAACCCGACTCTCCCACTCTGCGCCTAGTGACTCTAAGTCGAGTCGCCAGCCTGCTTCAACATCGGTGCGGTGTGCGTCGTTTTCTAGATCTGGTGTGACGCCGGTTTCGCAAAGGTCCTTTTTCTTTTGTAGACAAAACTCATGGATCGCGTGTGCAATTGCTGGGACAAACTCGCCAGACAGACCCAAGTCGCTCGCAACACCCCGGGCAAAGTATTCAGGTGTTAGGGAGCCGGCTAGGTCCCATTCAAACTTGTCGGCGTAGACACGCTCGCCGAGGTTGACGTTCAGGTTGCAGACGACGCGCATTTCCCCGGAGCCTTCGGGGAGTGAGATGGTTGCAACGGGTGCATACTCTGAGATTTGGTCGCGGATAGAGGTGGATATGAGGGTTGCGTAGGGCTGCAGGGGGAGATCTAGGTCGAGACATGTGGTGATTGCGAAGGTATCGGGGGTTATGAGGGTCTCGTGAAGATTCCAGAGAAAATTGTCGTGGAGGCGGCCTCGTGAAGGGGGGTCAAGATCGAGGTCGAGGCGAATGGGGATTAAAACTGTGGGGAGGGTTGAGGCTGAGAGAAGCTGATGCTCAGTCCTGAGGGGTTTGTTTGCGTGGTTAGGAATTTTTTCTGGAGTGAGAGGGGAGGGGGGATAGAGAGGAGATCAGGGGCAATTGGATGTAGTACCTGTGTACATCAGATGTGTATCGCGGCTGCATGGCCTTTCCGTGTAGTTGTACTGGCCTCTTGATTGTTTCCACACCAGGGACACTCCCAATTGCCCCTGGGGGACCTCCGAGGGGTTGCGCGCCCAAATGGCCAGCCATCATGGCTGCCCGTGTTTCCGCATCATTTTCAAAGTCATCATCCCCATCCACCTCGGCATAGCTAACAACCTGATTCCCGCGCTTTGTCCTTCCCGAAGACCGTTCTGCTGCTGAGGGAGTGCCTGCAGGACCAGTTGGGGTTGGGCCAGCGGGTGTGATGAGCGCGGTTGAAAATGTCTGCAAGCGCGCAGGGTATGTTGTCATTAAAGCTTGAGGAGGCTTCATTGTCAGAGCTGCAGTGGGTGATTGATGAAGTGGGGGGGTCGGGGTGTGTGAGGTTATGGTGGGGGTGGACGTGAGAGTAGAGGTGGAGTGGCAATAGTGATAGTAATGGTTGCAGTTATGGTGGTTGTGGGTGAGGGTGAGGTTAGGGTTAGCCAGGGGGGGGGACAGGAATGTTCAGGCAATGCGCGTTACTTCAGACACGGGATAGGGAGGGGAGAGATGGGAGGGGAGAGGGAGAGAAGAGTCTATTAGATACAATGGAGAAGGAGAGTGGAGAGGGGGAGAGGGAGAGAGAGAGTAGAGTGTCAGTAGTGGAGGTGGAGGGTTGACAGACACACAGACAGACACAGCACGGGCTCTGCGGGAGGACGGGAAGGACACTTCAATGCGAGGGCGCGCGTTGGCGAGGGCATGTGATTTGGCGTTGGATTGGGATGCGCCCAGGAACACAAAGGGATTGACTGCAAGGAGGTCATTCGTCATGATGGACTCTAGACATACATGTAACTCTCCTTCTCTTTCTTCTACTCGTGAAAGAGCAAAGGGATAAAAGTATTTATTTTGAACATTCCTGCTTATCCAGAGCCAATAGCTTAAGACAATTCTAGAGAGGTTTTCGAAAGTTGCCTACAAAGAGTTGCGTATGTCTAGGCGCATAAAGGATTGCGTCACATAGGGCTACATTGTTCGGGGTGTCAAGTTTAATAACATGAGCCCAAGCCGGTGGTTACCAAACTACCAGCTACTAGATATCCCACCACTGCATATCATGCTCTCCCCTACTCCAGATTACGGATATATCAGAACAGGGCATAGGAAACGACTACAATGAACAAAACTGTAGTGGAATACCTCTAGAGTCTGCTAATAAATGACCTGACTATCCCCGTAAATATCAACTTCCCACTGCTGCTCGTAACACCGAATACTAAATAATCTCAGCACCAATGACACTAATAATATCAGAAGAACGGTTAAATCAGATATTTTCTCGGCTATAGTCGATCTCTTGGCCGGGTGAACTACCCTCGAGGGTATCCGTTTCATCAAGGGCTTTATCGGAGATTTCGATAACGAATTTTAAGTATTCCTTCTCTGTAGAGAATCACCAGTATATTAACACCTGATAAGCCCCAGGATGTATAAGCTTTATGATATGAAGAATCTCTACCTCGGGAATGGTATTTACTAGACCTGCCTTGACGGATAGCAAGGTGAATACCATGACTGTCTTGAGAACTATAAGTTTCGGCGAAACAAGATTATCCTGTAGTTACTCATGAATGCAAGGTAGAGTACCTAAACGTTTCTAATACACATATATAAAACTAACTTAGTATAGATCTCGATTGGAAGGTTTCCTATGATCTCTATTGTAATCTAGGCAACTAGTCATAAATTAAGAGATATAAGGTGAATGGAATAGAAGGCTCCCTGGGAAAGAGGGTAGTGGAGGTTAAAGACTGGGGTCTGTGTTTTTTAAAAGTTGATATAAGAATTTTATTTTTATATGATTAAGTATATATAGTCTATATATAGCTATATTAGATCTAATTGTAGAAGTTCATTGATAGTCTATGTTAGACTTGGCACTCAGGGATGTAAGTCCTGAAGTATATAATCTCTATAAAAATTAATCGCTTATCCTCACTTCTATAGTCTCCAGTCCGCTATGGCTTCCCATTCATTATGGCCGCAATACCCTCTGCTTATGACAAAGATACAGATGACCTAGTATGGTTTTAAATTGTAAGTATAGTGTTTCAAAACTAAGTGTACAAATATACAGTAGATACAGTCTTGTGGCTACATGTATTGTTAGAGCCGAGTGATATACCGCACATTGATCCATATAGATAAGATTAATCAGATTAGACTACAAGGCGCGGGGTGACAGGGTAACCAATCTAACCCAAGAGCTCTACGATGCTCAAGTGACGCTCTCCCCGCCTCATCTCCATCTCCACAAACTACCAGCCTACATAAGATCATCATGGCAACTGTACGACCTCTCATCGCCATCAAAGCTGGCAAATGCACCCAATCTGTGAGTTGTGTATTGCATTCACTACAAGGTCTCATCACTAACAATTCCAAGGGCACTAGGGTCATTCCCTCACAAGAGCCAGGTCTTCTCTACATCTACAACAGCCCTGATGATGGTATCATCTCCTTCCTCTCTTATTACCCCTGATTAGTGCTGATAGCTCCCCTAGACCTTCTACACTTTTGCTGGAGGCCTCGTTCTGCCCTTGTGCCTGAGGATGACTTGATCATCTTCCCTTCGGACACAACGTTCACTCCATACAGAGCCTGTACTACTGGTCGTGTGTTCGTCCTCAAGTTCTCCTCCTCATCCCAGCGTCACTTTTATTGGTTACAATCTAAAGCCGAATCCGACAACCCTGGACACTGGTCCTCTCGTGACCGCCAATGGGGTGAAACGATCGACCGTTATCTCCAAGGTGCCGATGACGATGATGAAGAGATGGGTGACCCGGATGCAGAGCTCGGAAGCGAGGATATTGAGGAAGAAGGTAGCGCGAGTAGGAGGGGTGGTGCAGATGGAGGTAGGGCGTAGGTGTCCCCTGAGTGCTGCCCCACGACCTGCATTTTCTCTCTCTTCTGTTTCTGTGTTTTAAATTGCCCAATTTGCATATTTATGTTTTCTCTCTATGATTTATGGGATGGTGCACTGTACTTTTTTTTTTAATCCATGGAGGTTATCCGATAAATTGGCTACCATATTGGGATTAAGGGCTTGGGTTACGGACCTGTGATTTAATGGCGAATATACGGACTCATAGTGCCTGAACTGTGTACTCGAATTCTTTCCTTGTCATTTGCTCTTCGTACCATATTTGTAAGCTCCTCGACTGACCAAAGTCTACTCCGGGATTTCTTCCAGAGAATCACCAAGCCCTTTCACCACATCCAGTACCGAGCCACAATCCCAGAATGACTTCCTAAAGTCCCTCATTTCATCCATCAACGTTGGAGGAACTGGTGCTGGTCCCTCGGGTGCCGGCCCTGCCCGCTACGGGCAACAGACCCCCTCAATATCGCTTCATGATCTCCTCTCTTCTTCCTCTACGGTACCCCTTCTACCCACACTCTCGCCAGCAGCTCTCGACCAGCTCATTGCGAACCTCCCACCTGCGCTCATCCCTAAGAATGCTACAGATGCGCAAAAGAAGAGTATCTTGAAGAAGGTAATGCAAAGCCCGCAGTTTGGGCAGAGCTTGATCAGCCTTACGGTTGCGCTGAGAGATGGTGGACTGAGGGGTGTGGCGGATAGTTTGGGTGTCCCATTGAATCCCGGCGAAGAGGGTGCGGGAGAAGACCAGGTGGGGATCTTTGTGCGCGGTGTCAAGAGGGGGATTGAAAAGGAGCAAGGTGAAGGCGAAGAGGGAGGGATGGATATCGATTGAAAGGGATTGGCCATATCGTTACTGGTTTTAATGTAGTGAAATTACTATTTACAGCACCTTTCCCCAAGGCTTTTATTTTTATTTCTGATGTTTGTGACCACAAGAACTCCAAATGAAATACTTTTATGCCGTAATCTATTCAACCAGCTCCCAGATATTTACAGCTCCATCGTCGCCACAGCTTGCGATGATCTCTTCATTGTCGCTCTTGCGGTCTTTATCCCATCGTTTACTCCACGCCACGCAATTGACCTCGAATACATCATGGGCACCTTCAAATTCCGCGACAATCCCCCAGTTGGATCTGGGAGTTGGTGATATATCTCCGTCGTTGTCCCCCTTCCCCTCTGCCTTCTCCGCGTCACTGGCAGGAAACTCCTCATAGACAACCACCCTCCCATCCCCCCCACAACTCACAATCCTCCCACTCCTCGCACTCCAAGAGATGCTATAAACCGCCCTCGTGTGCACCTTTGGCAGTGTCGCCTCATGAACCCACACCTCCTCCACAGGAGCCCCTCTCAAGATGCTCGGAACAGCTCTCGCAGCCCCTTGCTCTAAAGACCTTTTCACCCTCGTCCAAATCCTCACCGTCAAATCGTCCGAACAGCTCGCCAATCTCGCCGACCTCCCCTCCTCATACATCGGCGATCCCGGCTTCTCGAAATCCACACACCAGACAGTACTAGTATGACCTTCGAGCAGCGAGCAACAAACCCAATCATCGATATCCTCACGATACAGCCTCACTGTATCATCATAACTACTACTCGCCAGTAGTTCCTCCTCCGGATGCCAAGTTACGCATTTTACGTCCTGTGTATGTTCCTGTAGCACAGCGATAGTCTCGTAGTTATCTTCAGACATCTCCTCCCATATCCACACCGTTTTATCCCTACTACATGTTGCCAGGAAGTTCCCCCCAGCACTCCACGCGACGCTCTTGACCTCGTTTTCGTGCCCGTCTAGAACGACGGCAAAGTTCCAGTCCGAGGGGGTGGTGGGGCGTGAAGTAGGATCGTCTTCATCGCGTCGCCAGATTCCCGCTGTGGAGTCGAAAGAGCCGGTTGCGAGGACGGATTCGCCGTGGGTGTTGGGTTTCCAGGCGACGCTGCGGATGGACCGTTTGTGCCCGCCGTCGATGGTGGAGATGAGCTGGTAGGTGTTTAGAGAGCTGACGCGGGAGGTTTGGTCGGAGGAGGCGGTGGCAAGGAGGGGGAGGGTGGGGTGAATTGCGATGCACCAGGCGCGGTCTGGATGAGGGGGGAGAGAGGCGATTTTTTGGAGGCGCATGGTGGTGGTTGTTTTTGGTGGGGCGGGGGAGGGCTGATAGTGGGGTTGAGACGATAAGAAGGGTTGACTTTGGACAATAGCGTTGTCTGTGGGGTGTTGAGTATATAAGCTGTGGGTGACAATGCACCCTACAACAACCCCCCCCCTCCCCACGCGTGATGTGTGGGATCCTTTTCTCACTGCGTCCGGTCTCTTCTATAGTAGAGAGATCGGACCGGCTTCTTACCCTTATATCACGTCGGGGTCCGGATTCAACGTGTACTCATACGACTACCTTCGAGGGGTACACGTTAACATTCACGTCTTCGGTGCTCTCTCTTCGTGGTAGTAGCCTTACTCCACAGCCACTCATCGATGCTGCTACGGGGTCAGTGCTATGTTGGAATGGTGAAGCATGGAGGATAGGTGATGACGCGTTAGAGTCCGGTGTCAATGACGGACAGGAGGTGTTTAATCTTCTCCTTGCGGCAGAGAGGGTAGAGGTGGCTCTGGAGAAGATCGCGGGCCCATATGCATTGGTTTATTTTGACGCGATTAGGGGAAGGGTGTGGTTTGGTAGGGATGTGTTGGGGAGACGAAGCCTACTGTGTAGAGGGGAAGGGGAAATGCTGATGGTTGCGAGTGTGGGAGATGGGGATAAAGGTGCTGGTTGGAGGGAGGTAGAGGCAGAGGGAATTGAGTGGCTGGATTTGAAGGGTGGTAGAGGGACGGTGCCGTATTTGTGGGAAGGGGAGGGTGAAGGAGTGTTCATGGTGACTTCTACTTTTTTGACAGTCGGGTTCTAGGGCTGATCTAGATGATAGAGAATGCCGTTCCAGAGGCTGAACATGGGTGTTACAGACACTGGATCACTGACACATAAGGATGCAGAGGTTGCGGAGTTTGGAGAGGTCCTAATGGGTAGTGTTGACGCTCGCGTTAGGGATATTCCAGGACGCGGAGAGAACGTGAGGATGGCGATATTGTTCTCGGGCGGTCTGGACTGTACGATGCTTGCAAGGCTGGTACATGAGTGTCTACCAAAACACGAAGGCGTGGATCTACTAAATGTTGCGTTTGAGAATAGAAGGGTTATCGATGCACGGAATGGGTCAAATACGACTATTGGGAAAAAGAAGAAGAAAAAGAAGAGGCGGAACGGACAAGAAGCTGAGGCTGAGGAATTGCCCCAGGAGGAGGAGGATGTTGTGTTGGTGGATAAACAAGAGATCAACGGCTACGAAATTTGCCCTGACCGTATCACCGGCCGCAAGTCCCTCGCAGAGCTCCGTCGTGTCTGTCCAGGCCGTGACTGGCGCTTCGTAGCCATTAACATACCCTACGAGGAGCTCTTAGAGCACCGTCAGGCAGTGGTCGATCTGATACATCCTCATAACACAGAGATGGACTTTTCCATTGCTGTTGCATTCTACTTTGCGTCTAGGGGCACTGGGCTTCTATCGACTATGGATTCTTTGGAGCCTGTGGTTTATACTACTCCGGCGCGTATCTTGTTCTCTGGACTCGGTGCTGACGAGCTCCTGGGTGGGTATGCGCGGCATTCAACCGCCTATAGGTTTAGGGGTGCAGAAGGCCTTCTAGACGAGCTACAGCTCGATGTTTCACGCCTCGGAAGGAGGAACTTGGGTCGTGATGATAGGGTGCTTGCGCATTGGGGTCGTGAGGCGCGGTATCCTTTTTTGGAGGAGAGGGTCGTGGGGTGGTGTATGCGTGCTGGGTGGCAGGGGAAGAGGGATAAAGCGCTGTTGAGGTGTCTTGCGGTACGTATGGGAATGGGGGAAGTTTCTGGGGAGCCGAAGAGGGCGGTGCAGTTTGGGAGTAGGAGTGCGAGAATGGAGGCGGGGGAGAAGGGGAAAGTTAAAGGGACCAAGGTACTGGAGTGAGGGTTTTTCCTTCCTGGGAACTGTGTCTTTGTGAGAGTGGGTGGGTGAAATTACGGTAAGATATTCATTTCTGTTTCTTGCATCCATGTGCCACCGCACAGGGGGGAAACCCTCCATAAAAACCAAAATCGTGATGATAACCAGATACTCATGAGCTCTTAATCGGTGTAAGTTACGTTACTTCCCGACCTCCATTCACCCCTCAAGTTCTCTTCATTCTTGCCTCGTCTATCTTTATCGCTGCGCTCTTGCCCCTCTTTTTTCCACCGTAGCCTCGATCTAAGTGTTTCTTCCTCTATGAGGAAGGTAACCTGGCTAGACTACTGTGTGGGAGAAGGTCTGTCAAGGGTGTTGTGAGGGATAGTGGGCAGATGTTGGGCATGGCATAAGGGCAGGAGGGAGCACTGATCATCTAAAGGCAAGTCTGATATTTTGGCATATAGAGTGGTATTACCACTAGCTCAACTATGGGATTGGTACTGTGAAAAGATATAGTGAATAGCAATGGCTGACTTTTGAGGGGGTTTATAGGGGTGTATTGTAGTTGGGCTCATCTGACTATGACCTCCACGCTGGTCATTTGTTTAGGCTGTATTAATGTTAGGCTCACCGGTCTCGTACTTCGGAGATGACCGTTTTGTGTGGAAGGGGGGGTATGGTCTGAGGCTGCTGTTCCCAGGGGTCTCTAGTGTTTCCTCTGGGTCTTTTTCTTGGTTATCCTATTTACAGATGAGCGCCCTGTGAAAGAAAATAATCTAGGGTAAATCAGAAGGATTGAGGAGTTTGGTAGTGCTTATGTTACATGGTTCATGGTCGATCACTCGCAAGGATCGGGTACCTCAAGATGGTGTAATCGATGATATGAGTTTTTCTAGACGCCTCCAAAATAGTAAAACCTCCAACTAAATAACTGCTATCTATTCTAATAAGGAATATCCAATCTTGACCAAGACCAAGTAAACCCTCTCGCACTATATCCCCCAATAAAATAAAATAATACCGCCGTTTCTACCAAAGTCACTAAGGTTCATTAGTCTTCATCAAATTTGATATTGTAAACAAACTTCGTCTCCTTATTACCCAGCTCTTCCAGGCTCCTCGCAGGCTTATTTAATCCTGGCATCTGGACATTATCGAACCACAGCCTTGAAATACTAGCAGTTTCGTCAAGCCCCTCTAGCACCATGTCCCTTAAACCCTTGTCCCAGACCTTGATATTCTCAAACCTAACTTTAGAAACCGGACCGGCTCCATCACTTTTCGGGTTCTTTTTGTCTCCGTCCTTCGGGTCCTCTGTGAACATTGCTAGCCAACTGCTCCGGCCGACCAAGGTGCCGCTGATTCTTTCAATCTCCATATTGTTGAATGTGACATCCTGAACATATGAGGTTCCCCACTATATATTTTATTAGTACCAATGGATGCAAACCCTTTAGAAATAGAGAGCCTACCCTATGATTTACCCCCAACCCAATAGATGCATCATAAACCACCCCATTCTGAAAAGTGACGTTTTTATGCGGCATGAACACACCCTGACCAACCTTGAACCCGAAGCATCTAGTCCACGCAATACAATCATCAAACACGACATTTTTGAGCTCCTGCGGCGCTGGGAGCTCATTACCCCACTTCGGAAAGATCTTCGTGAACGTCTTTGTCGAGAAGGGGTCGTCGAGACTGATTGCGATCGCGTGTCTAACAGTAACCCACTGGCTCTCCATTGGGTCTATACCATCGTTCTCACTCATACTGAGGGAGTTGAACCATTTTATATTTTTAAAGAGGAGGTGTGAAGACCGCATTGGGATAGTAGACCATGATGAGGACTCCTTGATGATGATACCGTCGGCTTCAAAATGGTTGGTGGCAATTGGGGCGAGGATGTTGTTGTTGATCTTGCCAACGCTGGATCCAAAATGACCGTTTCCGTCTAGTGTCCCTCGTCCGTAGATTTTGATATTCGTGGTGTTGAAGTCGGTTCGGATCCACCAGGTGACGTCGCGGCCTTGTGAGTCCTTGTGCCAGTGTACCTCGAAGTCTGACTTTACACCTGATAATCGTAGGAATGCTCCGGGTTCGAGGTACAGCTCGGTGTTGCTCTTGAGTACGAGGTTTCCGATGACATATAGTCCCTTTGGAACATATACTGTGGCTCGGAGGGGCTTGTTTTTTGCTTTTTCGTAGGCTGCTTCGGCGTGGTCAATGGCTTTTTGAATGGCTTTTGTGGCGAGTGATTTTCCGGTGTCATCGGCGTTGTAGTCTTCTCCACGCACGTTGAAGACGAGTGGCCCTTTCTTGTCAGGTCTGCTGGTTTCGAGTGCGTCTGCGGCAATAACGAGTTCTTTAAGTTTTCCGATTTTGACAATAACATATTCATCCCGAGGTAAAATGAAAGAGAGGCAGCCTTTGTTCCGTTCTGGTTTGATATTTAGCTTTTTAGGCGAAATTCGGACATTCTTAATATCTGTGTTGTCGGGGATCGTAATAGTGATGTATGTGGGTTTAGATTGCATTGAAAAGTGGGCATAGTCGTAGTCGTAGAACTTCACTACGGGGACTGGGACTGAGCCAGCTGAGAGAGAGAAGATGTTGGAGGTGTTGTAGATTGATGGTAAAGGGTAGGCCATAACGGACCCACTCACGTGGGCCAGTGTAGAAGCAGGACAAACCATCTAGGTTGTAATAGTAAGGATTTTCAAGGAAAAATGACAGTAGGAAATGAGAATTGAGAAGTTGGTGATGCTATGGGATAATTGGGAGCAGGAGCACATGATGGATGTATTTAAACCTCTTGCATCTGTCAAGACATCTTCAAAGAGACGGGAAACAAACCAATGGGGCTTATCAGTAATTAAGGTGAGAATCAGGCTGTGCGTACCAGATTCTGAATGGTCCTTGATATCTCTAGTGGAATGTGGATGGAGTATCTATTTCTCACCAACTAGCTATAGATTATTAGCCACTCAAGGGCTCCATGTTGCACAGGGGTTGAAATAAAGTTGTGGGGAAGGTGCTGCGGATCGAGCAGCCACAACAATCTAAACGACCCGGTGGGCGAGTCTCATATACGTAGGGCTCTGGAAGTCAGCCATCGCGCTCCCCGGTAGGCGGCCAAGTAATAGGAAGCGCTCTATCTAGGATATAACTGGCTAGGGTATAGGTTGACGCCTGCGCTCAGACTACATTCCTCGGACTTCTAGGGAATTTTTAGTAAAGAGCAGCAACGAGGAATGTAGGCTAACGTCTACCAATATAACCTATTACGGGTAACCGAAACTCTAGGGAGGGGGTAGTCGGAGTTGATATCCTCGCTATAGGCCAAACTCTTGATAAGAATACAGTCAGAACTGGAAATTATGGGAACTGGGTCTTCTAGCCAAATACGGGGGATTACCGAATATGGTCTAGCAGGCCCTTTAAATGGTTTTCCTCTTCTCCTCTAGTATACAGTAATTAAGGCAAGTCTTTGAAAGGGATAAAAAAATCCCTCATGTTCGCACATATTTCTCCAAGAGGGTGTCAGGAGAGGAGCAATAACAGCTTCTTTAAACACCCAACCAGCTAGCCATCATAGGTTTGAGAACCATGTAGTCTTTTACCGGGCTCTTTGAAATTTCAGCTATAAAATGAAAATCACATGAAGGCAATAAATTCAACACCGTCACGATGTCTATAGATATCAACTTGCGTTCTATCTCTCTCTCTCTCTCTCTCTCTCTTTTTCGATCATAATTACATTAGGTAAATCTAGGTATATACCACAGTTATCCCATGAACAGAGACCTGGGACCATCAACCTGCGTTCTTATGTACGATACAAGAAAAGCATCGGCTAGCGTATCTAATTGAGCAGGTGGGGGCTGCTTTGCCTCGTATCAAAAACCACCTATTGCAAAGGATCCTCGATATAGGGGGTTTCCGTTTCTCAAATTTTTATTGTTTTATACTCTGCATTTAGTTTTTTTTAGATGGAAAGTATGTTAGGATATACCTATTTGCGAAACAAGAAATCCAAGGAATTGCCGTAAATACCCCAAATGGGTTAAATCGAGAAGATAGTAATGTGATGAAACAGGAATTAGACGAACAGGTGTGCTTTCTAGATAGTAAAGAAGCAGGCTCACAAGTACTAATTCTTGTATGTGTCCGGGTAGATTAGAGTTGTCTATTGACTCGCTCCTCATCAGCTGCCGTGTTCAACCCTAGTGGAGAAAAAGAAAAAGAAATATCAGACTTTGCATGCTTTTCGATTTATTAATAATTAGTAAAAGGTCATCACGTACCCGGCACTACATTCAAGCCCGACCGAAGATATAGAGGTATCACATTCTCCGATGTGAAAGACAATTTCATAGGCAGAACCTATGGTACCGGGTGTTTTCATAAAGAAGGTCCATCACCTAACCTAGGATTCATGTTTAAGCCGAATATAAAGCTAACCTAGAGTCTCAATGTAAATGTCTAGAGTTGCATCTGGAATCGCGTTGGTTTTCTCTATTACAGTTTTGTGCCTCTACAGCTAGCTATCTTTTGTATATCTCAAATATTATTCCCAGCACAAGGAGTAGTGTGGTCCGCGGGGCCGAGGTAAATAATAATAATTAATTAAAAAAATATCACAGGCTCTAGTAGAAGTACAAATTGGCTATTCCCACTATAATTTGTCACACTATTTGTGAAAGTACAGGTACAAGCAATAGAATGATAGTTTGATACTACATACGCCTGGAGGAGGGAGTAAGCCCAACCTCATATTGATTGGCCATTATTTAATAGCTTTTAATTATTACTAAAAATAGTCCTATATGTCAAGGCTCCTCGAGGTACCTCGAAGCTAGACTCCTAATTCCCAAGGCGAGCCAAAGCCAGAGGCCCACAAAGCCGAGGCACCTCGAGACTACCCCGCCTACCTTGCCTCGAGCGGCCTCGTAGACCTGTCAAGAACACCCATTTCCTAGTCTGCCTTGTCTATCTCCTTGTTTCATGTATCGTTTCATATCTCGTAGGATTCCTGTTATCATTGGTCATGTAAGAAAGTACGCCTCGCTGGATGAGACGTCTATAGTTTCATGTAGAAGGAGGTCGCTCCTTCAGTTTCATATTGTCTCATTGTTGATCTCAGCGTCCCTTCAGAAAGGGTATAAAAGGGACGCATCTCTGTCAGTTAGTTAGTTCTTCACGCAACAACTTGCATTCAATACCTTACCTACCTTGTCCCTGAGTTCCTAGTCTCTCGATACTAGTCTTGCCTCGTGATTATTGCCTGCTGTTCCCCAATAGGTGATCGGTTTTTACAGGACCACACTAACAAGGAGTAATCCATGAGGCAACAAGTCTTTTAAACTAGGTAAATGTCTTATCACGAATCTCAAGCGTTTCCCTTTTCAATAGATTCTGATATTTTAACTTTGGTCTTAAACCGGAACAATCGCAAACTCAAGGCTCCAAACATGTCTTATTGAATAAGTACATTATACCCAGAGTTGTCATAGGCGAATACAAGATGAAGGGCTGAACATAATACGGATTGAAAGGTCAGGTGGAATAGAATTCTTATGAGAAGCGCCAATATTAAAATTTTATCCAAACATGACTCCTAGATAAGTTTTATGAGACCCTCTATTTCAATTTCAATAGGGAAGTCACAACCGGCGAATTGACCCCTGGGGGGTGTTTACAGTGACTCATAAAGATGTGTACGACATCACTAAGGGCAAATTTGAGAAGCTTACGGCTAATGAAGATCTCCAAATGTGTTTCATGTAGATATCATGGCAAGCATCGCAAGCCTAGGGAATTTCAGAGAGTCAGTCTGGAGGAGTCAATGTGGGGGTGATGGGGTTTGGG
Organism: Verpa conica; assembly: GCA_033030425.1. Taxonomy (NCBI): domain Eukaryota; kingdom Fungi; phylum Ascomycota; class Pezizomycetes; order Pezizales; family Morchellaceae; genus Verpa; species Verpa conica. The sequence goes on from JAUFSD010000003.1 coordinate 843,269, forward strand.
AAAATTTCGGTTATAAGCGGTTGCTTCAAAGGATTAAAGTCCAGTTAAGCCCTCAGCAGTATATATATCAAAGCCTTTTGAGGTGACGTCGGTGGCTTAAATCAAGCTTTTGTAGCTCCAAAAGTCTTATCAGCTACAGTGCTACATTTATCTCCCCGTATCAAAAGTCTTACTCTGCTCTTATACAACTACTCTTATACACTGCTATATTTACTTTTCATAATCATACTTTTACCAGTACTGATTATTAATATATTTAGGAATTGTTGAGCAAGCCGTCTATCCGAGGAGGCGTAAATTGTAGTGCCAAGATCGACACCTTTAACCGAAAGGAGTACCTAGATATGACTATACCAGGCAGCTCTCTAATGTCCGGCTAGCCCCGAGTTCCCGCGTGCTCCTTTGTGTTTTATACATAGAAGGATGTTGGCCACCCTAAAATTTCTTGGGGGCAACTTTTGATATCTCAATCATGGCTGGGGGACACGAGCTACGGGATACCCAAGACCATTCGAACACCCTGTCGAAAAAGCGTACTATCGTCATCTTTATTGCTTTAGCAGTGACTCTATTTATCTCAGTCCTCGACCAAACATCAGTCTCGACTTCTTTACCCGTTATCGGAAAGGATCTTGATGCGGTGTCGACGATATCATGGGTAAGGGGATCTTTCTGCTCTTGGTGGGAATGCTATAAACTAAGAGATATAGGTAGGAACATCGTTCCTAATTGCGAGCACGGCGTTTCTCCTGATCAATGGTCGCATGTCTGATATCTTCGGACGGAAAACATGTTTACTCATGTGCTTGGGATTGCTTGGCATTGGTGACCTACTATGTGGTTTTGCCAAGTCCAGTATTCAACTGTTCGTTTTCAGAGCTTTATCTGGGATTGGAGCTGGGGGTATAAACTCGCTAGTTATGGTAATTGTCAGTGATATTACGACTTTGAAAGAAAGGGGTAAATACCAAGGATATTTGGAAACATTTATTGCTTTGGGAAATGGGGTTGGCCCACTCATTGGTGGTGCTTTCTCTGAGAGTGTTACCTGGAGGTGGACTTTTTGGCTACCGGTAATCTTGGCTGTATGCGCGACAGTTGTTGTGATAACAATGCTACCAAAATCGACAGTCGAGGGTGACTGGAGGCAAAAAGTTGGACATATCGACTATTTGGGTATATTCTGTAGCTTGACGGCGGTTCTGTTCATCTTGGTTGGTATCCCTGAGATATCAGTGAAAGTGGCCAAAGCTAAAGGTAAACTAGATTCCAATTAGCGGTGGGGGTAGCATCTATTCTTGGGATTCGCCTCTTGTTATCTCCTTTCTTACAATCGGCGGAGTCGCAGCCATTTTGTTCGTAATGGTAGAGTGGAAATTCGCGAATGTTCCAGTAATGCCTAGTATGCCCGCCTTCCTACACTCTAGCTTTCATAACTAAAGGTTTGGAAACTTCAAGTTCGTATTTTCAAGCTTCTTGCAGCCAAGATCATCTTGTCACACAACTTCCTCACAGGCATAGTTTACTGGGGTGATCTTTATTACCTCCCACTATACTACCAGAATGTACGAGGCTATTCCCCAGTAATGTCAGGGGTAATGATCTTACCTCTCCTACTAGCATTCTCTATCGGATCATCATCCGCCGGTGTTATTATCTCGAGAGTTGGAAAGTACAATGGAGTATTGAGGACAGGTTACTTTCTCTGGACCGCCGGTGCCGGGGGTCGAATTGGGTTACATAGAACGAGCCATGTTGCTGTAATGGTTATAACACAAATCATTGAAGGCATTGGCGTTGGGTTCTGCTTTCAGCCAGGTTAGAATCCTGGCCCTACGATCAATGTGGAACACATAATTACTGATGAACGTTCTGTCAGGTATGATAGTGTTATTGGCAAATTCTCGCAAAGAGGACCGTGCTGCAGCCACAGGCCTCCGGAACTTTCTAAGAACTATTGGCGGTGCGGTTGGCCTTGCTGGTATTCCCCTTGGCCCTGGCTATAAAATTATATTAAATTGACATTTTCTAGTGTTCTCTGCTATATTGAACAACATCCTTCTTTCTAATATCCCGAGCACGATATCACCTACAACTACATTGCAATTTACTACTGCAACCGACCTCTCAGATTTCGAGCGAAATACTATCATCGATGCTTACATGAAGGGAATCCACGTTATTATGTGCATAGGCTGCCCACTTATAGGATTATGTCTTCTGAGCAGCTTCCTCATAAAGGATGTTGCTTTAGAGGGTCGCAAAGAGGTGCCTCAAGATGCTGAGGCGGGAGATGGGGTGGCTGAGAAGGAGGCTCCTGCAATGAGTGCGGACAATAAAGTATAAATGGGGAATATTGGAGACGGTATTGGAGATGAGATATTAGAGATTTGAAAGCGTAAAGTTTAAATTATATATATACATAGTATGTAACCGTCATAATAGATTTATATCTTCGGATAATACATAAACTACATGTAGTTTCTTAGGATTAACGTACACTGTGACACGTGATAGGCGCCAAGGCTGAATAAGCCACATCAGTTTGCTCTATAGATAGACTCATGTTCTTAGACTTAATCAATCACGCTTCATGGATCTAGATTTTGTCTGTTATCAGATAGAGCATCGATCTACTGTCCTCCAAGCACGGAACACCCAATAGCCTACTCATAACACGGAATTAAAGCCACCTTTTAGATCCTGAACCTTAGATCTGGTCCTCAGCGGCCCACGGCTATGAATGGTCGGACTTAGTAAGGCATACATGGGGTACCGCGGACACTCGATTCTGGGATGAGCTGTGCGAAATGCTATTTAGTCTATGACCATCTAATGTGAAAAGATCATCTAACGCGAAAAAGTACATAACTTCACGATTGGTAATTGGTACACGGAAAATACTAAATAACCTTAATTATAGCCGTATAGCTATATATATAGTCGCTTATTGGGTTCATTTTAGCAGGAGCTGTATACATGTAATTATTAAAGAAAAGTGCTACATTTTGTTTCCTTGAGGCTCTTTTAAGCACTATTCTCAGTTCGGCACTGTCGATGCGAGGCGTCTACCTATTCTACATGCAGTTACCTAGAGAGCTACAGTGTTTTACTAAACTGCACACTTCAGGCGGCCAGTCTTGGCATTTTACTATCAAGGTCACACAAGGCAACCCATATTAACAATTGAGACCAGCTAACTACAAAGGCTTAAGGATGAACGACCGTGATAGTTGTCTCAATCTGTAGTGGAATAAAAAATCTTTCATTTTTATGGGCTCCTCATTCGGGGGAGTCCCGTTTGAGGGGTTCATTCTGGCCACCGTGTTTGTCCGGCCTTGGTAGGCCGTTGGCCGGATACAAACTGATCCACAGGTGACAGTATTCACTTCCTGCATGTGCAGCACGTTAAGCAATCTGAGGAGTGATCAGGGGGCCTTTGATTATGTGATACTCAGCCCCTTTCAGCAGCTTCTATGTATCAAATACCGGTTTACTCTTTGCTCTACTAACAATTTACATCACTACATACCTAAGATTCAAGACTTCAACTTCGCAATCTATTGACTTGATTGTTTAGTACCTGTGATAGAATGGCACCTCAAAACAGGTATTTCCTCCTCCTTTTTGTAATATAGGCAATGTAACACAGTTATGCTCATTAAGTTTGAAGATCCAGAGGCCCCAAAGTTTGCTACCAATTCAAAGATGGACGATGTGCCCGTGGGGACAAATGCAAATTCTCTCATGATATATCTGCCTCAGGGCCTTCGAGGGCATCAGTTCCGCCAAATAGAACACCTACAAGAGGGCAAGGGGCTTCTGGACCTGCTCCAACGTATGGCGGTAGTGGCGCCGGTGGTGGGAATACACCAAGCACAACAGGCCAGCGTGCACAACGTCATGAGAATACACCTGTCGATAAATCAGAGCAAACCTATCGAGACTGGCGTCGTGGTCTCGGTAGAGAAGGAGGATCTTCACCAGATCTTACCGGAACAGAAATGGGTAGCTTTTTGCAGGGTGCAATAGATATTCTTGAGACTGGATCAGCAGGTGTGAAACAAAGTGTAGTAAAGGATCTTGGAGACGAGAGGGGACTTCGGAGAATAAGGCAAATTGTCGAGTCGGATTTTGCTATGGGCTATAGCGTTACTAAACCAAGATTCCATCCTCACTGCGTTACGTTTCTTAAGTTGATTTCCCACCAGGGCGTTCAAACATCTCTTATTCTCGAAGCAGCAGTGGGAACGATATTCAACGTTATTTACGGACCTGATGGGAGCCGTGGAGTCAATTTCTTCAAAGGAGTGAGCAAAAATCTTGTGAAAGCAAAAGCGGAACCCGATGATTGTTATGGGCTAGAGGAGGAGAGTGCATTTGAGGAGGCACTCGCAGCTACAGCAGCAGCACTACTCAATACAATCAGGCTCAATCAAGGCGCAGCAGTCCAGCCAGCTTTTGCAAATATAGTACAGCGCCTTCGATCCTGCTACGATCAGGATGAAAGCCAACATTCAAGCTTTTCCCTTCGGTCGGCACATCAAGACATCGAGAGGATTACCGAATGTTTACACATGGGCGGACAGATAGCTTCTGTTAAACCCGTAGTCCGAGCCGCTCCTACGTCAAGTTTCAACCAGTTCCAACAAGTTGTAGATCTTCCGGGACTCTATTCTCCAGAAGGGAGAAGGCATGATAACGATTTCGAGCTAATTCAAGATATTAAGATAATGCCGACCACGGGTGAGATCATGGCCGACCGAGATCCCTTTCTTCCCCTGAAAGGGGTAGAGGATGGTCATCATTTGAAGGGCATTCATCGTTTGCTTGATTCCCAATTCCGATTATTGAGGGAGGATACTGCAGGACTGCTACGGGATGGTATCCGCCATCTCCTCGACAATTGGGATGTCTTGGTTAAGGGCAAAGATGAGAAGGCTAAAAGGAGGGTACAAAGGGAAAGCCAGATACGACTTAAGGTCTACGATAGTGTCAAGGTGGAACGGTTGCGGTACGACAGAAAGAAAGGACTAGTGATCGATGTTTCCTTCGACCAACCCAAGAAATTAGCCGGTTTTTCTAAGGGAAAGCGTGTAGATTGGTGGAAAAACTGTAAAGAGTTGACACCTGGCTCTCTTTTGGGACTGATCGGTGAAGACAAAGTAACAACATTCTTACTGGTTTCTGGGCGTGAGATCGACGCTTCGATGTCCGCGCATCCAGATTCCAGGTCACCAAACAGACTGGACGACCTTTCCACGAACAGCAACAGAGCAGTAATCACACTTTCTATGACCGACTCCAAAAATATAGAAGACCAGGCCCGAATCATAGCTTTGATCCAAACTCCTCCTCAGGGTCTTATTCTAGCAGAATTTTCTGGAATTCTATTCGTATCTTTTGAACCAGTTCTCAGAATTCTACAGAACCTCCACGCTAATCCCAACCTACCTTTTGCAAAATGGATTATACCTCAACCATCCAAATCCCTAGTAGGGGCACAACCAGCCCCGGGAATACATTCAGAAGTTAGTGTGAATGTTCCCCCACCACTCTATCTAGTCCGCAATAAAACACCCCTTGATCTCAGTTGCATTACCACAAAAGGACAAAGTTTGTCTTTTTCAATTGATAGGCCAGTAACTATACAAGAACTCCAAGAGAAGACTACCCTCGATCATGGTCAATGCGAAGCGATGATTACGGGGCTACAGAACGAACTCGCCCTCATTCAAGGTCCTCCAGGAACAGGAAAATCTTATGTTGGTCTTCAGCTAGCAAAGGCCCTGTTAGCGAATCGTGAACAGACGGAAATCGGTCCGATAGTTTGTGTGTAAGTGTTCCATGTATAGTTTAGATTTTACCCCCCTAAATAGGATAGCTTTAGCGCTGACTATCAAAAATATAGGTGTTATACCAACCACGCGCTTGATCAATTTCTGGAGAGTCTCATTTCGAGCGGGATCGGGCAAGTTGTACGTCTCGGCTCTCGGTCGAAGAACCCTGCGCTTCAAAACCATACGTTGCAAGCAATCAGCAAAGGTTCGGAGCGAACAAGAACAGAAAGGCACGAGGTCTGGCAATGTATGCAGGATTTGGATGATATCGAAAAGGATATGCGTGAAGTGTGTGATTTGGTATCGAGACCAGATGACTGGAAAAGATTAAAGAGTCACTTGGAAATGCAACACCCGCAGCATCACAATGCTCTTTATGGGGCCAATGATGAAGAGGGTTGGACAGAGGTTGTCAACTCCGCGAATATAATCAACAACTGGCTTCAAGGACGCGGTATCCAGGATTTTGGGAGGAAACCTCCGGTGACAAATCGCTCAGTCACTCAGCTTCTTGCAGAAGATCAAGAGACAGGTCAAAGTATGAGTGTTTGGGATATGTCTCTTAAAGAGCGGGTTCTCCTGAAAGTACACTGGGAAGATGAGATGAATAATTTAATCAAGGATAAACTACAGCAGGCCGTGAAATCATACACAGACATCAACAATACCCTCAAACAACAATACCGAGAGATGGACAAGCGGTGCCTTGAGATGGCTCATGTTATTGGGGTCACTACAACTGGATTAGCAACAAACTCAGAGTTGCTTCGAAGTCTTCCATCAAAGGTTTTGATATGCGAAGAGGCTGCTGAAGTCTTAGAAGCTCATGTCTTGGCTGCGCTACTACCATCAGTGCAACATGCTATCCTTATTGGAGATCACCTACAGTTACGCCCCCAAGTATCAAGTTATCACTTGTCAGTAGAAAGTGATAGGGGAAAAAAATACGCTTTAGATGAATCTCTATTCGAAAGACTGGCCAATGAACGCTTTAAGGATGGCGAAAAGTTTCCAATCGCACAACTTGATACCCAGCGCCGAATGCAACCCTCGATATCCTCTCTTGTACGGGAGACACTATATCCCAAGCTTCGGGACCATGAAAATACTCTATTACACCCAGACGTCCCTGGAATGAGGAAAAATCTATACTGGCTTGATCACCGTAGGTTTGAGGATTCCGCTGGGGAAGGCGAATCTGGCTCTAAAACACATGAGTGGGAAATAAGCATGGTGGTTGCACTCGTGAGGCATCTATCTCGGCAAGGAGTATACGGAGAAAAGGATATCGCCGTACTTACACCCTACCTTGGACAGTTGCAGAAGTTGAGGAAGAGGCTGGGATCGATCGTCGAGTTGATTGTGGGAGAGAAAGACCAAGAGCAGTTGGATCTCGAGGAAGATTCGGATACGGAGGAATCACCAAATACCTTAACTCATGATGTCCAGAAGGGGAGACTACTTGATGCTGTGAGAGTTTCTACTGTGGATAATTTCCAAGTTAGTACCCACTATTTGAATATCCTAAGTGCATTTCTTATGCTAATGTGGCGACTTTCTAGGGAGACGAAGCAAAAGTTATCATTATATCTTTGGTTCGGAGTAATGAGCAGAAAAACTGTGGGTTCCTTAAAACACCTAATCGAATTAATGTTCTTTTGAGGTATTATAGTCTTTCAAGTATCTTAAACAAAGGTAAAATAAGCACTACTAATATTTTTATAGCCGTGCACGCGATGGAATGTACATCATTGGGAATGCAGAGACTGCATACGCCAAATCTCCAATGTGGACTAAAGTTGTTGAATTGATTGAGAAGGGGAACAATATAGGAACAGGATTTCCCCTCCGGTGTACGCGTCATCCTGACAGCCGGATATCTGTATCTAGTCCCGAGGAGTTCTTGATAAAGTCGCCGGAAGGCGGATGCTCAAATAAGTGTGGACTCCGGCTTGATTGCGGCCATACGTGCGTTTCGAAATGTCACCCAGACCCTTTGCACCGAGCAATGGAATGCATGGAGCCATGCACCAGGCAGTTCCCGGACTGTGGGCATTCGTGTCAAAAGCACTGCTGGGCTCCATGCGGTAAATGTACTTACAAGGTTACTGATGTAGAACTCCCTTGTGGGCATATCGCGAGTTCACTTGGATGCTTCGAAGCACGGAACCTCACACTAGTCAAGTGCTCACAGACTGTGACGAAAAAAGCAACCTTATGTGGTCACGAAATTAAGGTGCCCTGTCACAAAGATATTGAAGGGGTTCGATGCATGACAACCTGTAGCGAAAATTTACCTTGCGGACATCAATGCAACAAAGAATGCTGGCGCTGTGTGAAGGTGGATGACAGTGGGACTGTAGGTATAGATCATGGTTCCTGTGGGAATGTTTGTGGAAGATCGTTTACGACTTGCAACCACGGATGTCCAAAGGTCTGTCATTCAGGGGAGCCATGCAGCCCCTGTGTCCAACCTTGCGAAGTCCGCTGCAGCCATTCTAAATGCCCGAAGAGATGCAACGAATCCTGCCCACCATGTGCAGAGCAATGCACTTGGTCCTGTGTTCACCGCGAACGCTGCACTATGCCTTGCGCAGTACCATGCGATATAGTCCCTTGTGAGAAGCGTTGTGAGAAGAATCTAAGTTGTGGACATCGATGCCCTGGGGTTTGCGGCGAAGCCTGTCCAAAAGTACAATTCTGTATAACATGTGCAGCGCCCGAAGTCTTAGAAAGGACAGTCGATTTTATTATGTACAACACATATAAAGATGTTGATCTCGATGAAGATCCTATTCTATTCCTTACTTGCGGACACTTCTACACTGTTTCAAGTTTAGACGGAATCATGGACCTGAAAGAGGCATATGTCATAGACCAGGAAGGAAAAATTCTTGGACCCAAGCCAGCATCTGGCGTACAATCCGGGAAAGCACCAAAAGGTTGTCCTGAATGCCGGATGCCCTTGCGCGACATTCACCGCTACAATAGAGTCGTTAAACTAGCATTACTAGACGAGGCAACGCGGAGGTTTATAGCGAACGCGCATGGGGGCTATATGGCTTTGTTGGGTAAAGTTATGGAAATAGAGAAGGACCTTGAGGTCGGACGGAGTGCTTTTATAGCGGAAAACCTCCAGACACTTGGTAACATCGACATTTCAAAGACCACTCAGGTCTTGAAGGATTACAAACGCAAAGGCCAGAATTTACTAAGCGAGTCGCATGCTTTCACAAACGCGATGGCGCGCACCGAGCAGCCATTTGGCAAGATTAATTCTCTAGTAATTGATGCTAAAAGACGACGGAATATCACTACCACGTTTGAGTTTGATGAAGCTGTTATTCAAACTGGTTTCCAATATCGCGGACAATCGTTGTCTCTACGTCTTAACTGGGCGATTCTTTGGGATTGGGATGTCATCTACAACAACCCGGATGTTGATACACATATCCGAGACAGGCTCCATACAGATATCATGAGTCAATTGAAAATGTTGAAAACGCGTTGCACCGCTCTGATGGAAAGGTCGAAAGAAGCAAATTTACCTCTCCACGAGGTTGAAGCTAGAGTTTACCATGCGCAGTTTGTGGTACTTGGGCTTAGCCATCAATCGAAGAGCTCAGGACCACCTGTGACCGGGGAAGAGCAGAGCCGGGAGGCTACCATTGCAGCAGCTCGGAGAGCCGAGATGGAGAGTCTGGAAGAGTCTAAACGTATATGTGCACGATTCCCAGGAACTACCGCTCATCTCAAGGCCGATATCAACAAAGCATTGAAATTACTTGACGGTAATAGTTTTTACAGTTTTGTGACAACAAAGGAGCAGGAAGAAATTTATCAGGCGATGGCCAGTCAATTCCGTGGAACTGGTCACTGGTATTATTGCGAAAATAACCATCCTGTAAGAATTCATATCTACTTTAGGTATCTATATTATAGTCACTGACAATTGATTAAGTTTACTGTTGGTGAATGCGGAATGCCTATGGAGTTGGCTAGGTGTCCGGAATGCGGAGCACATGTTGGTGGACGTAACCATGTAGCCACGGCTGGAGTAAGAGCAGCAGTAGACCTTGAAATGCAATTCACCGATGCTCCTATTACAGTGCGGGTCCCAGCACCTCGAGGTCCAGCAGCGCGAGCCCAAGCAGTACCTCGAGCCCAAGTACCACCCCGAGTACCAGCAGCACCTCGAGCACAAGCAGCACCCCGAGCACAAGCACCAGCCCGAGCACCAGTAGCACCTCGAGCCCCAACAGCACCTCGAGCTCCAACAGCACCCCGAACTCCAACAGCACCTCGAGCCCCGGCAGGGCGAGCCCCAGCACCACGGGCCCCGGCAGCACCACGGGTCCCAACAGCACCCCGGGCCTCAGTACCTCAGGCTCCAGCAACCCAGGCTCTGGCAGTACCTCGAGTTCCAGAAGTCACCCAGGCCTCAGAAGAAACTCAAGCCCCAAGAGCAGCCCGAACCCCAAGAGCAGCCCAGGCCCCAGTAGCACCCCAGAACCATGTAACAGTCCAGGTACCAGTAGCAGCGCCTCAGACTCCGACAACACCTCGAGTTCTAGTAGCAGCCCAAGTCACAGCAGCACTTCAAGCCCCAGCAGCACCTCAAGCCCCAGCAGCACCTCAAGCCCCAGCAGCACCTCAAGCTCCAGCATCATCTCAAGCTCCAGCAGCACCTCAGACCCCAGCAGAAGCCCAAGTTTCAGCAGAAGCCCGTATCCTAACAGCAGCTCGACCCCTAGTAGAAGTCAAGACCATAGCAGAAGGTCGTGTCCTTGGAGCAGCTCGACCCCTAGTAGCTGGCAGGGTCCCAGAAGTCCAACTCCCAGTAGTAGCACAAGAACCCTTAGGATCACGAGCTCTAGTAGCAACCCCGGCCCCAGTAGGTCTAGCCACACCAATGGCAACTAGCGTTTTAGCAGGGGCCCCAGCATCAATCCAACAGGCTCTAAGAATAGCTCAATCCCCAGCACTAGCCCAAGCAGGAGTAACTCGGCGACTAGTGGAAGCATCCCGAGCCCTAGACGCAGCCCGGGCCCCAGATACTCGAGTGCCAGTGGTAAGACGAGTGCCAGCAGGTTCCCGAGCTCCACCAGTTCAGGCCTCAGCATCAGCTCAACGAGAAAGAGCTCGAGACCCAGCAGTAGTCCAGGCCTCAGAGCCAGATCAGGAACCAGCAACGAAAAAAGGAGCCCTTGCAAATTTATTTAGCCGCTTTGGATTTTAGTTTTATCTTAGCTAGAGGTTTATGAATTTCCTCGGTTCTAGTATCATGTAGAGAGTTTCTATAGTTTATTTGAGTAGCGGACTAGGGGATATGACGAGTCTTCACGTTGTCTCTGGGACATGATATATATAGTCAAGAGTTCAAGAGGAAGAGAAACAGAGCTGTGAGTCTGAGAGGAGGCAGGAGAGCAGAAGCTAGTGAACGAGAGAGAGAGAGAGGTGTGGGGATGGGGGAAATGTGGGAAGACGTAGCGGAAAGCAGCGAGCAGGAAGGAGACAGACAGAGGGAATAAAGAAGCAACAAAGGGAATCATGCTTGTATTAGTGATCGACGTTATGATTATTTTGTCATTATTTTTGTTTTTGCTCTTGTTTTATTTTTGTTTTGTCCCAGTTTGGGCTTAGGCACTTGGTGTGCGGCACGAGTACCTTAGCCTTTGGGCTCCATGTACTTATGATTAATTTATTTGTTTGTTTGATATATATAGTCAAGCTAGTTTATATAGTGTCTTGACATAGTACTAGGAATTCTATTGGGATTTTTCATACCTTTAGACTTTTATACTGGACCCTTATCATATGCTCTTTACTCGAGTATATTGTACTAGAATAGAATAGATTGCTTACTTAGGACTCGCTTCTCTGGGGGTTGACATGACCTCTATATATGTCATGGAACGTGGCCCTAAGAATGTCTTGGCGTGTACCATAAGAGCCAAGTGAGGCTCTTAGACTAGATCATTATCAATAATATATGCCATATCTCTCATAAACAGGTCTAAGTGCTGTTAGGAGCCAAGCCTTATACGGGGCGATATCACAATATATGTACCCTTAGTTCACCAGGTCTACTACATCATAGGTCAGTTCATGTGATGAATAAGAGCCCCCTCATCGAAAGCCAGAAATTATGATGACATAGTTTACATCAACCACAAAAACTTACGGCTCTAGACTAAGTTCCTTCAGTCCCCTCAACTTCCTCCAATAATTAGTCCCTATTAAAACATCCTCAACCCCATCAAACATCCATCTCCACTTCTCTACGAAATGCTCCGTTACTTCCCATCCGTATGGGTCCCAAGGATCTCCCCAAACAATCAGTCCCGCAAATCCATGTCCCTTCTCCCAACAGCTTCCCATGATATCAAAACAGAGCTCCATATCATCAATTGTATCACCTGCACGGATCAAGTTATCTCGAAGTTTTGGTGAGGGGAAAATATCGATGTAGGGGTGATGGGGGGTGTTGACCTGGGTATATGTAGGTTGGAGGGTCAGAGGAAGATTAAGGGGTTGATTTTGACTAGGTATAGCTGGGCTCATAGCTTCTTGGGAGGGATCAGAACTACAGTCTTCAAGAGTCATTCTATTAAAAGGTGACAATATATCAAGGGTAAGAGCAAAGGTTGTTAGTCCTAGGGTATCAGTGTTGACTTCTAAAGCACGGTAGAGGTTGTAGTAGATTAAGTCGAGATATTTGTGATCGACGGAGATACGGAATTTTCTGAATTGGGGCGGGAGGTCTTGGTCGGCAGATGTGTGCCGGGTTATATCTTGAACCTCAGGTTCCATAAAAGGTATATTACTTGCCGACAGACCAAAAACACCACTATTTGGTGATTTGATGGTATGCGAGCTGGTGGGTAGGGTCGGAATCTGGCTAGAGTCTACTATGCTCGATGGTTCACTATTCCGGGGGGCCGAGGGGACGGTTCCTATAAGACGGTTTAGTCTTTATTTAAAAAAAATCGTTTATCTAGGCACCTACCTGGTTTCGTGGGGTACTTATGAAATATATTTTTCCCCCTGGGAGCCCCTAGGGTCTTGTCATGGCTAGGGTGGAAGAATTTCATCTTCAGCTTGCCTTTCTGTGCGTGCCGCTGCCCTATATTCCACGATATTATTAACACACGCAATTCAATTGTATATTTTTAAACTTAACTTACGATAAGCTCGCTGTGCAAGCCTGTTCTGAATCTTCCTCCTCTCTTTTTGATTAGTAACTCCTGCCCAGTCATCATCTACTAGTGATGCACAGAATGATAGCTCTATGAGCTGGGTGGATTTGGGCCCGGTAGTTGGTATCTCCCCCATAATTCCAGTGCCTTCGGAATTGATATTATGACTGTTGACGGCGAGGTTCTAAGGGAGATAATGTAGCTGACTAGATAATTTCCAAAGTAGGAGGAGGCTTTGGAGTATGATGACATAGCCTCGTGGATTTATGTTACACAAAGACCTCGCACCCTGCATATGCAACCATCTTACTTGCTTTCTTCCGAATATAGCTAGTACGCTCTCAGCAGCCACGGGTAGACTTTTGATCTTGGCCCGGCTAGAGGAAATGCAACCTCATTACTACTTTTATTCCTTATCTAGTGAGTATGACGAAGTCTTCAGAATTCCCGTGGCACTTTTGACACAGCTCTAAAACGCGGTGGCTCCCAGAATGATGTATAAATTAATCTATTTCTCCTGCTAGAAACTATTTAATCCTCAACTCAAGTTGCAATCATCTTCTCGACAAAGCATATAATCATTCACAACAAAGTACGATCACTACCTTCCCAATACATATAAAAATGTTATTCGAACCGAGCCAGCTCCCAAGCTTATCTGGAAAGATCTATTTGGTTACCGGGGGAAATGCTGGAATGTCCGTCTTCTATCAATCCTCTCCTATAATTGGCTGGAAAAGCTGTACCCTGGCACTCTTATGGTGAATCTCTTCTAACGAGTATTTACCTAACAGAGGGAAAGAAACCGTCAGACATCTAGCACTACATAATGCAAAGGTTTACCTTGCAGCTAGATCGGAGCCAAAAGCCACAGCTGCAATCGAGGAAATCCAGAAACAGGCCCCAGGTGCAGATATCACTTTTCTGAAACTTGATATGATGGATTTTTCGAGTGTTACGGCTGCAGCGAAAGTTTTCTTAAGGTATTTTTTTTATATTATAGTTATTCATTTGTAATCGAAAGGAGTCTAGATATAGCTAACAATAGTGTCTTTAAACAGCAAAGAAACCGAGCTTCACGGCTTGATAAATAATGCTGGTATCATGGCTGTTGCTTTTGAAGAAACAAGCGATAGATATGAATCCCAGTTCCAGGTAACCTTTCTTCACCCCTAAAGCAGGACCTAGCGCTCACTAACACATTTGCTTCCAGACAAACTACCTAAGTCACTGGCTCCTAACAAAACTCCTCCTACCCCTCCTACTCAAAACTGCTGGAAATATTACAGTTCCTGGAGTGGTCCGTATCATCAATGTCACGTCAAACGGACACAATCTTTTTGCACCAAGTGCTGGAATAGACTTTGCCGACATGAATCAAATCTCAGGCTCGCCATGGTCAAGATATGGCATGTCGAAGCTCGCAAATATTCTGCATGCGAAGGAGCTGCACAAAATGTATGGTCCAGGCTCAGATGCAAAAGCTCGTCCTGGAGGAACTGGAGAGGTATGGACTGCAAATGTCCATCCAGGGTCAGTTGATACGTAAGTTCATTCTTTCTACTAAAGAATTAAGTTATTTATCTCAAGTACCAAATCTGACCATATTACTCTATCCAGAGATCTGAACTCGCAAACAGCCACATTTCTCTCTGGTGCTCGTCCTATTTTAAGGTGCCTTGGAGTCTACTCAACTCCAGAGCAAGGCGCGTTCACTACTTTATTCACTGCAGCAAGTGCAAACTTTAAGAGCACGGATTCTGGAGATTATTTTACCCCAGTTGCTAAGAAGTCGAAGCCTAGTAAACATGCCAGCAATGCAGAAATGGCGAAGAAGCTGTGGGATTGGACTGAGACTGAGTTTACTAGCAAGAAGTTGATATAGATTAGGAAGACATGTTATATGTTTTTTATGTTTGAGTTTGTTTTTTTTATTTATTTTACTTGTGCTTGGAGTGTTGGGTGATGGTGCACTGTCCATTGAGGTGGTATTGGAGGATTAAATTATAGATTATTAATTGTATTCTACCAAATATCATGTTACGTTGTATAAATTTAACCGGTGGATTGCCGTAGCACGGAACATCCTGTTACTTTTAGGGGTTTAACTACAAGCAGGTCGCCTCCACACGCCAAACGGCCAATGCCTTAGACTTGCGATTAGACCGGCCTGCCTCTGTGGGGAAATTAGGTTGCACGCGTATAGGGCAGCCTTACTCTAACATGCAAGCATACACATCCTAAGCTTAGGCGCAAGCACGCAAGACCCAAAAAGGGGCTACTTCCTTAGAATTCTCCATGGTAGTAAATACTAATTAAAAGACGCGACAAAATTTCCCCGTGGGTCCTAACCGGAATATCAATCAGGAAGCACCATACTCTAATACACCTACGAACTAGGACTAGGGCGCGACAAACACCGCAAAGGGGTACTATCTTATGATAGATGCCGCCTACAAGCAAGATAGAGTTATCAACTATGGTCTTTACGACTGGGGCCAAGCTCTTGTTGAGACGGCGACTGGGTAGAACCCCTCCCTAATTGAATCGTGGTTCTAAGAGGGTCTAGAACGACAATTTTATAATTGTATTTTTTTTTTGTTGGATAGTTCTTGTAGCCTTATTTGCTATTCCTGGTAGTCACAAAGTAAAACTTCCCTAATGGAGCCCAAAAACGTAGCTCCTCTCTACGCGCGAATTGTTTGAAAAGAAAATACCTAGCCAAAACGATTATTTCCACTCTAGAACCCTAAAAATAATCCGATAATTCAGTACTACTTAATATTTCTATTTTATTACCAGCACATTCACTAGTGCTGTAAAGTCTAGCCCCTAGCCGAAAGTAACGTATGTGAGTTCTAATAACAAGTACATATATCTACACAACATTTTAAACAAAGGAAAATAGATGTATTGTTGCCGACACATCCTAAAAACAATTGATATATACTAGAACACCTTACTCCAAAATCTACCAAACCACAATGCAACGCTATACACTCGACATAGCTCGAATTCTGCTTGACCGTGGCCCTCCCAGCCCCGGAGACTGTACTGTGTATTCATCATCCAGAGTTAGACCAAGAACTCCATGTGGCAACTCCCCAAACTTTATCTTCACATCCTGCACACTATCCTCATCTGGATACTTGACACTTGTTGGTCTGATTCTTTCACCGAGATCTAGACCTCCCTGACTGCTAGCAACCAACAAACTAGTTGTTCTCGTTGGGTTGAATTCAAATAGCTCGCCCCCAACACGTAGTCCCCACCACAGGTATGTAAGCGCCATACAAACTACTATTGCTAGGGGAACCAGTGCGTAAAGTGCTTCCTTTGCCCCATTATAGCCCATACGATAGTGGGTTAGGCTCCCAGTTATATTTCGGGAACCCGGAGCATGACTCGCGGAATAATATAGGCGAAGGGAAGTCATTTCCATCTCGTAGAACCCCCTAATAATGTTTTCGAAACTTTGAGCCATTGTTTGTCTATTGTCGTCTCCATTCTGGTGTCTCAAGGAGAGAATACTGTCGGCAACCATGTTTCCCTCAATAGAAACCCCAAACCAAAAAATTTGAAATATGGCATCAATAGCTTCTGCATCTGTTGGTGACATTCCGGGGGTGTCGAAGGTCTTGACAACTGTCGATGTGAAGTCATTGGTAATGCTAGAATAGGTTACATTATTGATTGTGACGCGTGGTTCGACCTTGCAGGTCAGGTTCGGAAGTTTTAGATACTCGTCGGTTACATAACTCCCGAAGGGCCGGAAGAATATATAATATCCAGGACCGTTCGATGGCATGCTCGGACACTGGACACTCATGAGATTCCCTCCCGCGGGAACCACAAATTCGAAATTGTAATCATACTGACACCTTCAACTCTCTCTATTTGTCAGAATCGCCCAGATAGATACTGAATAATATAAGAATTAAAAAGCAGTTGTGAACACACCTTCCATAGCTCTGAGTATTGTTAAATTTATACTTAACATGAGTGTAATTCCGGTAGTTCCCGGGGCCTGTACCCCCCGAAATCTTTACGGTTGGTATAACCCCAATCATTTCTTCTGTTATTGGCGAAGTGCTGTTCTCTTCGCAGCTAACATCTACAGTGGATCCTTGAAGTAAAGTCGAATAGTTGTAGACAGGTGGAAATCCGGGTTCATCCAGTATGTAATCGAGGTTGTCGAAGGCTCTGAACCCATTTTTTCCTACTGGAAGGGTACCGCCAGTAGTACCTATATTCCTCTATCAATATCATTCTCCTAAGAGGGTTTACAGAGGTTCTATACCATTGAAATTGACATCTCCAACCTTAGTCACCGATTTTAAACCAAGTCCCTGTTCCACTGCTGCACGCCCTGCTTGTAAGACAAGGGAGGTATCATCGTTCTTGATTTCATAAAACAGTTAGTAGATTACTCTCAACCTTCAAAGCACTTGAATGCTTACAAATGGACACGTGGAAAACGTATAGTGTTCACCCGTCTTATTATTCGTGTAGGGCCACCATGTGCAACCAACAACAGTTCTGTTCGTACTATCTGCATACTACTCGGCTCCAAGTCAGCAAAAATAATCTTCGGGCTCGTAAACTAAATTGATAACTAACCCAGTCGAAAAAATCAGACATCGTGATGTCGAGCTCCGTGGCAGAAAGCGAGTTGGACTTCACCAATGAGATAGGAGTCAAAAGACCAGCAAAACCAACTGTCAATGCCGCTGTAACTATGGCCGAGAGGCCTGTGTATAGTGATAGGAATGGGCGACGCTTATCAAACATTGTACCATGGCTTGACAACTTTACCCAACCTATTCCACCCGATGTGTTAGTATCTCGTAGCCCTTAATTTAGGTAAGATAGGGCTCTCACTTTCGATGGTCGAAATCTTTGCTCCTTGGATGATGAGCTTCCTTGCCATCAAACTCACAGCACATGAATATAGCCATAGTGTAAACCATGCAATTATCGATGCAACCGCCGTCCAAAGTATGGTTGTCGTTTTTGGGTTCGCAAACATCCATTTTGTGTCCTTCCTTGAAAAGTACATTGGTTTGCGCCTGCCCTGGATCCAGAACCCCAGGCTCGCAAAAAACACAACTAATAACGCGAGGCCATAAATTATAAATGGCGCAACGTCAGTCCGCTCATTGTTGGTGCTATTAAATTATTAGCCTATGACTCTAACAAGGTAAAAATGAAAGGAATCCTACCGAGGAGTGATGTCTTCCTGCTGAGATGTTGAGGTCTTTGCCGTTGAAGGGTCTAATTCACGTTGGGGATCATTTTCCTCCACATGATCCATCTCGGCTTGCTGAACAGTTTGATATTGATCGCGCTCCATGCCGTTCGTCTCAAGATGATTTTAGGAACGGTCTATGTAAGTTTCATGGCCCTCAAAAAAGCTTTGATTAAAAATTCATCGCTGGGGGCTCAAGGTCACGTCAAGATCTACCCTATGACGGCGGGATCGATGGTATAAATACGTGTGCCTATGACACCCAGCGTACATCTTGGCTAGAGAATAAGCACTTACACTTAGATACATGTAGTCGTGTGCACGGTGCGGTGCGCTTCTGTGGCGGGGGATTAGAAATGTATTAGCTGGCCTGCTAAACGACATCGAGATTTATCGGACCATTCGGGAAGCAGAATCAATACAGGAGCCTGAAATCGATTTACATTCCTCGACCAGCCGGGCACAGGCTATTGTTAGCCAAGCAAAAGCGAAACTTATGCTCCGCCGCCTTGGGTTGATCAATCTGGCATGGTGCCCGACTGAGGAGATGCGAGCCATGTGCCACTAGAACAATTTCCTTCAAAGTGTTTGCTGCAATGCCCACATTGAGGTCTTGGCGCGCGTGGTAATTTGCCCACGCCGCAGGTGCACAGCTAGGGCCAAGCACAAACGGCCTATGCTATGGTGGGGCTTGGACAAATATGCGTGTCAGCGAGACCCTTGAACTTTATTTATGGAATATGTATCTAGAACTCAATCGGAGAATAGAATCTCCCGCAAGTACAGCAGTTTTAGGCTTGAGAATTTATAGTCGCTGGGCTGTAGATGGCCAGAATAGATCGGGAACGCCCTACCCTAAATCCAATCGAAGCCAGATGAAGTTTCCAAGTTCTTGGGAATACAAAACCCTGTCTTTCCCCGTTTTTCGGCCCTATATCTGCTAGATTTGGGGCTCTGCAGAATCTGGTGTCAGCTGCAATGGCCATTATAGGGGTTAAGTAGAGCCTAATATTGCTATGTCGCTTATAGTTTATATTGCCTCAGTCATTAAATTCTAGAGGCCCAAAATCAATGTAATATCAGCCCACCTGCACTGCAACAGCATGCTAAACTACCATAAGCATCTAGAGCGATAATTACCTAATTATCAAAACTGAGAGTCATACGCTTTTTTATACTATAGGAGTCTCATACCGATATTAGATCTAGCAGCTAACATTGTGCATGTACGGGTTGCTGCTTTTCTCACTGATGTTTTATAGACTATTATATCTATATGCCACTAATATGTACATAGGGGTGCTAGCGGGCCAATGCCCTAGTCATCAGTACGACAGATTTTATTTTACGAGCACTTTTAGGTACATACCTAGGTTTAGACTGTATAAACCCAACCCTAATACGTGGACTCTAGTTCGGATATTTCCCCAGACTCAACCAGCTTAGTGTATTCGTATCAGACAGCCTTGGGACTGACGTAGCATTTTGCCTAAGACTTCCAATGGGATCATTCACATCTCTGTAATACATCCTAACGGTAAAAATGGGCTCAGAATTTCTTTTATTGCATCCCATATGTATGTAAGAGGTCTTTAAAGAGTTCTATATATGTAGGGCTGATTTAGAGCTGATACTTGTTCGAGGCTCTTTGGTAGCTGCTTTCTTGGTAACCAGTAAATTAAGTGTGTAGCTAGCGTCTTAAGCCATAAAGGGCGACTGACCCAGACACCCAACAGCTCACCTGCCCTACGGGTGCCAACCAATCATCACCTGTATGCAGGGAACTGCTTATTTATCAACGCCAATGTCTCAGAATTTATATCGCTTATTCAAGGTTCCAATTGAGAAACCGCGCCAGTAGAAGAATATAGTGGCCCTTGGCACTCTTTCATATTTAGGCAAGTGCTTCCTCTCCCCCGCTGCGGGTGGAAACTTTTCGGAAACTTTTATACAAGTGTGGGTAGCAAAAGTATTTACCTAGGTTGTATGCGAATAGCTCCTCTCAGCCGTAGGGCCCCCAAACCTTAAACGCCTTCCGCCGGGGCTGAGGCTTTTTGGAGATGCACATCGATATACCACTAGCTTCAGTCAGCAATATCGTTCTCGGAGCCAGGTTACAGGGTGGCCACTGACTGGGGAGGGGAGGTCAACAGGGTATTGGCAATATTTATACTTACTCATATAAACAGGCATAAAGAACCTGAACATGCAACTGTTGAAGCGGGGTATTGGTTGGAGGTTATGTCTCTATCGAGTAAAGTACACCTATGAATTGGTGGGAATAGGACTTGCGTATTCAGGTTTTTTTATGCCCGTTGCGAGTGCTACCTATTTTACCTATGGTTTTTCTTAGGGAACCTATGAAAACAGCACATCACACCATGATAGGAAGGGAAATCATTATTTACTCTAACTATGGTGGTGGTGAGTACATCTTATGGAGGTGTCCCGGGAGCCTGGCTCCGAAAGCGCTATGAGGTTACGAGTAAAATAACCTGTTTGATCGTTTTAGTCATTATGATATACAAAAATGATCGTCACAAAACTAACCACCATGATTTCTAGAGTGCACAAAAACTTGGTACACGCGCGGTTTTCATATTTATAGACGTCGATAAATCTCAAGTACTTCGGGGGTGGAGGAAAGTGACGAGAACTGTGGCAGGGCGAATTGTAGGAAAAGATCAGCGTAATTTCACCCCACAGTTCTCGTGGCAGATACTCGCTAGTCGTATGTGCTAGATTTATTGTTGGTCACGTGGCGGAATGGGGATTAGAAATAACTGGTCACATGACTAGCGGTAAATTTACCACTGCAAGTACATACGTATTCACAGGGCCAAAGGCGCTTTAAGAAGTAGAGATTCAGGAACCCAGAATATGTAGAAACAATATGACCCTTTGCTACCCACTAAAATCTTTTCTGGGAAAGACTGGAATGTACATAATGTTGACAGGCATGTTCCTAGGCCGTTACTCCTTTTGTCAGTGCGGCTCTAATTCAGCTGCGTGAGAATAAGAACCTGAGACTAGGGTGTAGGTTTGGCTGAAAAGCCCGGCAGCGTAATACATCAGAGCGGTTCAAAAGGTTACTAATAGACAAGGGCATTCTAGTCTTTTTTTTCTGTACGTCTATGCATGCAAAGTGCGAGAAGCAATGCATATTTTAGCTGTAGCTAATAGGCAAGCACCTATATTTATCATGATAAAGAGCCCAAATAAGTTCATAATCAGCCTTGGAACAAAATACAGCCTCACTAGTTAAAATATACCTAATCGAGTAGTTTTTCGCGCAACATAGAATTTAGAGACATAGCCTCAGCTACCTTTTGGGTAGAATACACATTATTTAAACTTCCTATATACCTTGGGATTAGGTAGTTTGCCTTCTGCCTTACAGCTTCAGCTAATGCACAGCGCTCCCTGTACCTTATACACATATCTTAGCTGTCAGTCTATAGCTAGTGTATGGTTTAACACGTAGGTATACGTATACCGTGTCAGTTATTTTCCTCACGATTATATCAGCAGCCATCAGTTGTTGGGTCATGGGGTCAGTGCGACAAATAGAGAGACTACGAGCGTGGATGAGGAATTGATTTGGGGTATAAATAGGTGAGACATGACTCTCCCTCATCCGCAGCTATCTACCCGCAGTAACAAATCGTAACCTATGCAATTTATCTACAGAGAATAGACGGCACCAAAAGTAATGGAGGTAAGGCTGAGCTATATATGTATAACCTAGTTTATAGTAATAAGAGGTAGCATAATTAGTTCCTCTTTTAGTGTAGAAGTGTAAATACCAGGCCGTCGATCGTCGATCAGAGCCAAACTGAATAGCTCAGTACTCACTTACAACAAAACAAAACCTTTAGCTAGGGAGATATACGTACTCATATTTTAAAATAGCTAGTATGACTTCATGATGCCAGCTAGGCCACCGAAATTCGGCTCTCCTACATACACGGTTAATTTAAGTCCCCCGATTGAAAATATATATTATCATGGAACTTGTGAAGCCTATGATTAGCTAGCGAGGAGCTAAAGAATATAGTATCTAATTGATTTATCTGTCTTTTCGTTTGAGAGCGCGAAGTGGTAGATTTTAAAATCAGTGTGTATCTTAGGGCACGTTCGGGGCGAACTATAATTAAGTGACAAAATACACTTAAGGAAATCCTTACTATATAAACCAAAAAGATAGCTGATGATCCCTCGGGAAATTTAGTTGGCCATTAGCAGGCTAATTTAGGTATGAGAGTTCAATATTCAGTCCATAATGCCGTTATCAAAAGAATTACACCTATATACTTATATTTTATTCCTCCTGTTAATTTCGTATAAACGGCCGGCTGCTAGCATAGATTAGGTAATAACACACAAGGAGCTATATATAGGTATCAGCTTCACCTATTCCCCTCCTCTCTCTCTTAGATATGCAGACATCATCATCATCATCAATAAAGTCAGCCTATCCATTAGATAATAACTCTTCAAGAAATGACCTAAGCTGAGTAGAAGCCTGTGATGATTCTGCCAATTGGGAATTGGCTGTGAGCATACTAGTTAAATATATGGCAGCGTACCTATACGATCTGGCGTAAAGAGCTTGATAAATTGATTCATCCACATCACCCAAAGACCTCAGTTGAACCAAGACTCCGCATAAATGGCTATCCCACTAATCTCCGGTTCTTTTATTCTTTCTTTGAGAATATTCCCTATACCTGCGACCGCTGGGGTAGGTTTAACTGCTTTCTGAAAATTTCAATATACCCTTTGACACAGTAGGCTGACTCCTTTCATGGCCTAGAGCTACAAAACTCCCCCCCCTCTCTTATTTCAGCTGTCTCCATGCTTATCAAACCGGGCTTTGTATCCCGGGTCTAATTTCGACAGGGACAGCTCATAACAGGAAGCTAGAAAGACAATCACGAGGTCTAAATTTTCGGTTATAACTTTGAGCTGCGAAAAGTAGTCAGCATGCTTTTGCCTTCTGCTTTCTGGTGGGTAGATACTCCACTATACATGCTATAGCACACCAAGATTGTCGAAGTCGTCAACTAAAAGCCACGCGTGGCGTGCGATGGTAGTGTGAAGGTGAATAAAAACCGTTAGGAGCCAAGGTATTTCCCTATGTCAAAGCTACCTCGTCTAAATAGATCGTTCTTAATATCATTCCCTCCGCAAAACCCTGCGAATAAGGATTGCGGCCGAGTGATAGGCTATGCTTGCATGAAATGGGATACAGGGACATCTACACCGGAAGCCTAGGTCGCCCTTCACATAAGACCGAGGAAGCGGTCTGATTTAATAATGGTTACACTAGCGATACGCTAGTTTATGGGAGAAATAACCCCCTTAAGGGCTGAAATTATGCCTAGGATCTACCCAGTAGTGCTGAGACAAGCGTAAATTTCATCCTTACTAAGCCATTAAGCCCTCTTTTATATTACCTTACGTTTGTTTACTTTTATCATCTAGTGTTGACTGCTTGTACGAGTTGTTTCCTAACTTACCTCTCGAAAAGCTTCTTACTATGAGCCCTTCTTAGGCTATATACTGTGCCGCATGCGGTACTGACTCACTGCTTGTCTTTCGTTTAGCCAAGCCGAGGGAATTTCGTGTCCGAAGCCACTCAGTGTGATGAAACCTATACTTTCTTACAAAACGCATATTATGGCACAGTGACTCAGCCTCACCCTGGCGAACAGGCTTAGCTGACTCGAAACATACCCTTGGCCACAACCAACTCTAACTTACCTTGCATACAACAGGTTAATTTATAAGAATCTAAAGTACCATGACATGTATCATCGTACGTTCGCCTAGCACACAGGAATCGGACTTTTTTGCGCAGTTACAGGGCACTCATTTATGCTTCAAAACCCGCAATTCAGACAGGATAGTTAAATAAACTACTGGACTTCATATCCAAGGCAGGAACCGTATGTACTTCGGGGGTGGGGAAAGTCTGTCCCCATGTGGCAGTGTTGGCGCCTATTTTTCCTGGGGACAGACTTACCCCCACACCAGAAGTACAGGATATGGGACTAGTAGTTAGCCTAGAAGTTGGATAGGTTGAGATTTGCACGAAAAACGGCAAGACCCCATACAAATTCCAGGTCTTGGCACTGTTTTTGAGATGCACCCTAAAAAAACCCTAGAGTCCACATTATAATGGGTAGTTTGTTTATGGAAGGCCATAACGTGATTTTTCATATGATTTTGCTTCATTATACAGAATTAGATGATAATTCCTTCAGTGGTGTACTGGAAAAACCAGTTACAATATGGATATTCTTGGGGCATTGTTGGCGGTTTTCCGTTCCGTACGATGATATAAGTCACGGTATATACTGTATCAATATTGGAGATAGATCTCTAATTCTGAGAATCGGTAGAATGGAATCCTACAAGTGTGGTCTTTCGTATCGAGCTACCAGAATGTATAATGTTGGAACCTATGCATAGCCGAAAAAGGCTTGATTAGGGAAACTCAAGAGAAATGGGGGTGCACTAGTTGGAACACCCGTTCTTGATGAACGGTGGCTGGTAGTGCCTGACTGGGCTTTATAACATTTGTCCTATGCAGTACGACCTTAACGTAATAGGGCTATACCATTATAAAGACTCTTGAGTGTTTGGTTTGGATGCGGGAGCCGGGTTCCTGTATCAATAGTAATTATTTACATGCCTAGTAGAATTGAAGGGAATATCATGAGACTACAAAGCAATTTTTCATCGCTATAGCTGGCTACAAGAGGCCCTTGTTGAACTTACACACCTTGATTTCGCATTATATACAGTGTTGCAGTACGTAAGATTCTACGTGTAGTGGTACGTGCACTCGGGGTTAAAATAAGCTAAGAAGTCTAGATAGTGCCGCACCAGTGCTTCGGCAAGGTCTGGGTTGGGAACTCTAGTACTGGTAATTATTAAGAGCTTCCAAAACTAGTGTAACCTTTGAGAGAACATCGTGTATTCCTATAAAGCTTTATAATCCTACAAGGTGCCTACACCATCCAATCACAGTCGGGCACTCGGGTCAGCATAATTAACCTTAATTCTGACCAACCAACCATCGCCAAATTAATCCTCAAGAGTGTAAGGAAACACCAACTATGAGTCTATGACCCTTAACATTCTAGGGAAAAGTTAATTAGCCGTGGGGGTGCCTCTCCTGTTAGGAGCCCTGGGATATGAGCACCTATGAGGAGCTAATTATTTATCAATGTAAAAGATATAGACAATGAATTTTTATTATTTAAAGACGCTCCTTCTGCTGATATAGACCGCAACCACTGCTAGTTCTATTAATCATTAGCTCGTCTTTTGGAAAAACTCACTGGTTATCCTTATATCATTACAGTCTGATATATCTTTCAAATCTATATTTAGGAAAGATGTTCACTAAAGCTCTTATTCTTGCGCTTCTCCCAACAGCTTTCGGTCATATTGGCCTTTGGCACCCTTCTATTTTTGATTTCGATGGAGACGGCTATACCCTCGTGACACCCATGAGCGGGCTATCCTTCAGCAACTGGTGGTTCCATGGTACAATCCAACCCTTGAAAATTGTGCTATGTATCTAGCCCAAAATCAGAAACTTACCTCTGTACAGGGAACTTAGCTAAAAAGCCCACTGATAGCCCTTTGGTTTTGCCCGCTGGTGGAACTGTTACGGTTGAGCTTGCTTGTAACAAAGCTTACACATCTTACGGGAGTGAAGGTGATGGGAAGACAGCTTGCCCTCCAAATAGTGGGTCTATCCTTCCATCATTTGCTTGAAAGGGATTTGAGTGCATGCTGAAAAAGAAAAACTAGTTGGTTCTTACCATGCTGGAGACCCTATTGACGACTCTCAAATTCTCGGATGTGGTCTTGCTATCGCATATAACGATAACGCCGATAACGTGAAGCCGGCAGACTTTACTATCTTTTCCGTCAATACCAACTGCGTCAGGGATTTGAAAACATCCTTCCAGGTACCTTCTAAAATGCCTGCTTGCCCTAACGGGAAGTGTACTTGTGCCTGGTTCTGGCAAGGACAAGCTTCACAGAACGAAATGGTGCACTATCCCACTGGCTTACCAAGAGTCAATTTTTTAAAATTATAAACTAGTTAGCTAACACATAAATTGCAGTATATGACTGGATTTTACTGTAACGTCGAGGGAGCTACCTCAACTGCAGCTGTTGGTCCCGGAGTTGCTCCAAAATACTGCCCCGGTAGAGCCAGCAGCTGTGTTTCTGGGCCCAAACAACCGATGTATTGGGCCAACGACAACTCAAATATTGTTTATAGCGGGGACTACTATCAGAAGCCATCATATAACTCTGCATGGGGGTTTTCGAATGGTCCTCAGAATGATATATTTGTTAGCACTACACCTACTACGACTTTGATTACTACGACACGCTCCTCTACCACTTCAGCGGCTACTTCTACTGTTACGTGTGCGTGGCAAGGGCATTGTGCAGGGAGCGCATGTAGTGATGATAATGAATGTTCCGATGTCTTGACCTGCCAGAGTGGTAAGTGTGCTTAAGTAGGTTAGGGGTCGCTGTGGGATTGGCACATATGGAGCTGAGTGTGCTTGTATATACTTCAATAAGGATGAAATAAATGGAATACTTGAAATCATAAGTTTTGACTTATAAATGATATAGTACACTCCCTACAAGAATATGGACGGGGCTCTATATTATATCCTTATTTGGCGATTATTCTTATATGAAGTGCCAAGTATACTTTGTTATGTTACTCGTACTCTTATAAGACGAGTATTCTTGTAACTCGAACCCTTATAGGGCTGTAGATCCAAAGATTCTTGTAATAAAAAATAAAGCGATTAAAGTAGAAGGTAGCTGTGACCATGAGATCTATAGGAGGTATACTCTATACTAGAATAACCCGCTCTAACTTTGACTCTACAAGACTCTTCATCTATCTTATTCTAGCTTATTAGAGGGAATTCTCCAATAGGAAACTATAAATTAGCTCCAGTGATATACCATGACGCTCAACTATAAGTCTTTTATTCGATAAAGTATTATATATACAAGCAATGAATGAACGAATTAATTAATTATAAGTACATGGACCTCAAAGGCTAAGGTACTTGGACCACGCTCTTTTAAAAGCGAACAAAAACGCAAAAGTCCCCAGGGGTCTGTATATTCAAGCAATCCATAGGACTCAACCACAAGTAACTACCAGGTGTAATATTAGTAATCAAAATAATTTCATAGTATGTTATTAAGCTATTGGGAATCATTTTTTGGTCATTAGAATTTGCCGGGTCGGTAGGCTATAGGTTTCGAACCTTATGGGCCCGGGCCATGTCATAAATAGGTTCTATCTTACGAGTAAGGGATCTGAACATGAGCTCTTTGCTTTTGAAGTAGGATTAAGTCAGATTTTTACTATGCACGCGAAAGCCTAGAAGAAAATTACAGCGACATGAACTATGAAAAATAGATAGAAACACACGGGCATGAGGTAGTCTACAACCCTTGTTCCCGATGGCTGGCACTACCAGTACCATACAACCCTAACATTTAGTTCATGGAAGGGAAGAATCAGCTAAAGATAGACAACCCTTCTTGTAACAAAACTATGATCTCTTAACATTATGATAACCCTATCCAGAAACACAGCTTTCCTAAGTGCTCAACCCACGGTAGAGGTCCGACCCACGTATATGCTGCTTCTCGGAATCCGGCTTCTCGTAGTACTCAGAAACGCCCTGGTAGTATTCGCTGGTAGCGATTTCTACCTCAGTATCGTACTCTTTGGCATTGTATTCCTCAACATAAGCAGCAGAAGAACCCCTATACGACGCTCTAGGCCAGCTAGTTGAGTATTTACTAATAGCTCCTTTGCAAGCTTTATTAAGGTCTAGGAATTCTATCCTCAGCACACTCCCCCGTGTTGGAGTCATTTGAATGGCATGCTTGGAGATCTCCTAGAGAGAGATGGTGAGAAGAACACTTTTTGGAAAAAATGGCTGTAGGATAAAACCCTAGAGTTGACTTACGTTGATGATTAGGTTAAGGACGATAAGAGATAGTTTGACAGATTCAGCAAAGTTAAAGCTTGAAAGGATTCCGAAGCGACCGAGAAGTGCGTCTAGAAGCTCTTTGAAAGCTTTGGAAAACTTTGACAAACGGTAAGCTTATAAATTATTGTCCTATAACTAAATCTGATGACTTACTATGACAAGTTCTGTTACGAGGATATCGCCATCCATGTTATCGAATGGGCCTTGAGCCTAAAGGTATAGATAAATATATATCAGAGCTAGTTTTGAGTCGAGATTACAGGTCACAAACGCTGGTAAAAGCCATCGCCAAACTAAGAGCTGCCGGCATGATATCGGTTGTCATAGAATTCGCAACGCGCTACCAATAAATCGTTAGCTATAAGACTTGGGAATACAGTACAGTGTAAGTTATAATAGAAGGCCTAAATACCGGTCCATCGATGAAAAGATTGAATAAATTGATATTTTTAACTATATCACAAAGGTTATGTGATTCGGTAGTTAGCTCCTTGACGCGCTTCAAGGTAATCTTTGCGGTTGGGGTATTCTGAGCATTAATTACAGTAATGCAACCCAAAGTGAAAATGATAAATGCAAAGACCTTCATTTTATGAGAGATTTTTAAGGTGAGGATAGAATAATATCAAAGATAGGCTATTTAATAATTTATGGATGGAGGGGGTTGTAATAAGCTAGGGAGATCCAATACTCTTATATGGATAATCTTTAAGACTCGAGGAAACTACAACTGTTTATTTTTACTAAGGGATCAACGTGTTGACTACCGGATTCATGTAGCTTTCAAAGGCTGACCGTTATCTATCTTTCGAGAATAGCCCGGGATGATGTTGAGTTTCCGTCTCTATATAGTTTTAATCATTCTAGCCCTAGAGGGTGATTTGCATAAGGAAGCGGTTAGATAAGAAAGCTTATTATCCCCGACATTTGAGCTCACTTCAACATTAAGACCTAATGCTATACTCTCAGCGGAATTCTCTCCTAGAGCGGTACTCTTGTTCATATTTAATACCTAGAGGATTTATATCGATGTTCCTACCCGCTTCATGAGCAGTAAATGGCTTTAACCTGCAACCTATGAGGGAAGGGTTAAGATAATCCGATACTGCATTGTCTCTAAGCATTAGCATTGGCAGCCTAGATAAAAAATCAACAACCTTAATTTGATTAAGCCTAATTAATGGATTACAAACTTGGTGCTTCCGGCTACATTAAAGCAAGGAGGTGATTATATTTAATACGGAAAGGTACATATTAGTCCCGCTGGCATGGGAGTAGAAGGTTGATTCGGGTAGTTTATACTCCTATTATAAGTACGTAACGTAGAAGCCCTGGCGGAATTGATCGTCACTTACTGTAAGTTGTCCTTTTTGGGGTTAAGCGCTACGCGCGATATAGAATACCAGTCATGAAGAATCACTCGATATAATATCCGATCGAGAAAACGATACATGATTTATCGGCACTCATACGTCAAAAAAGTCATATAGAAGTCTAACACCAAAAAAAGAATTCCTGAAACTCAAACATAACTTCCACAAGCTGACCTCTACCCAACAAGAGCAGGTAAAAATCTCAAATGACATCTAATATAACAGAAACATCCACTCAAACAATACTAACTAGTAGGCCCCCATCAAATTCATAACTACCACCTATTCCGCCCTCTCCTTTGTTTCAACCACAAGTGGCACATCCCCCCTCTGCGCCCTCCAGAAGTTCGTAACTCTCATAGCCTCGTCATCCAAAACCCACCCCCACTTCTCCACAAACTCCGGAGCCCATTCATAACTCTTCGCATCCCAGGACACCATTCCCCAAACTCGTAAATATTGTTCAATATCTGCACACAACTCCTCCTCATCTAATGCATCCGCCTCAAGCGCCATCAAAAGATTATCTCGAAACCCCTTCAACGGAATAACATCGATATAAGGGTGGTGCTCAACAGTCCTCTGCAGTCGTGTAGGCGCTAGATCTGGCGCACGACGATATATACATCCAATGCTCGCCTCACCACCCTCTGTGAATGGCGAAGCTGCATCATCGAGAGCGTAGTGCTCCGGGTCAATTCCAAGAATCTTCAAGTTTGCTAGAACAGCACTATTGACAGATATACGACCGATACCGACAAACTGTAGGTCTAAAGAAACATTATACGCTGCTCCTTGATGGAAGCCGATAGATCTCTGGCCGGCCTCCGCGATCTCGGCCGGCTTTACTACGGTAACAGTGGGGGAGGAGCTTTCCCCGATGGGAATCGCCGGCTGGGTGATTCTTTGGGTTATAGCATCGGCAAAAGGGTAGGCTGGGGCGAGAGGAATCCAGCATGCATATTCTGAGTTCTCATCTGTAAGACTATTGGAGACCTCGGGCCTGGGATAATGAGCTGGGTCCTTTTTGCTGGCAGCTTTTTGCTCTAATTCTTGAATTCTTTTTCTCTGCTTCTGGCCTATAATATTAATTGTTAGCTAATAGTTCTAGTTCTGGATATGGTAATATAAAAAGGAGCTAGTGTTATTTTAGGGTTAGGGTTTATGTAGTATAAACAAAAGCTCCAGTAGAAAAAAAAAAACATACGGTAAACCCGCTGGGCAATCCTGTTCTGAATCTGTCTTCTCCTCTTAGGATCTGTAGTTATTGCAAGTTCCCTCTCTTCATCTTCAAACCTAGTCGGTGGTGCAGATAGCGACCCAGAAGCTTCAGGACTGTCCATCTTAATTGCAAGTAAATAAGTGTTGATAAAGCTGATAGTAGAACTCGGAAAATTTATATAGTTCTTGTAAGCTGTCTATTCTGATATCTCTAATAAAAGGCCGGAGAAGACCTCTCTATATATGCCTTTCTCTAGAGCGCTTATACTACTTAGAAGTTTTCTACATTTCCCAGATATCGGGCCGAGCGTGGCTCTCACCCACGCTCACCGTTCAATCCACATGTAGTTGTGTCGGTGCAATCATTTCCCCGTCAAAGATTTACTACGGCCGGTACTAGATATTTGAGATCCGCTAGCACCCAGTAAATAGGTGACCCGAGGCTCAAGGCCTGGAGTCCAGTCGGGCGGGCCGATATCGACAAGGAGGATGTGAAGCGATTACCGCTCCGGCGGGTTTGTACGACGTGAGAAATTCTTGTAAAAGGGAGAGTCCCCTCTATAATACACTCGTTGCAACGACAAAACCCAGGCTTGGCGGTTAGGCAATACCTTAATTCTTGCGAAATTCAACAGTCACTCTATTATACCTTCCCCCCTTCCCCCTTCCCCCTTCCCCCTCTCCCCTAGTTTACGAACATGGGTTCTCATGTTTTATATCTAAGTCCCTTCTGAAATATAACAAATATATCTTTTTTTGTATGTCCGCCTAGATTTGTCAGTTGGCCCCTGTTGACCGAAATCTCGAGAATTATCTTCGGGCTGCCCGGAGGGTCTACTGCGATTAGTACTTACAGGCGCTAATAATAAAGAATAGAGAGGGAGAAGGAGCACCGACTGTCCCGACTTTCGGTCGAATCTTTGCTTTGGTATACTCGTCCTCGCCTCGGCATGCTTATATCGCGATTACTCATTGTTACACGTTCAGGGAAATACCGGATGTACCAACAGTTACTAATAAAATTTCGAGGGCTTTGATACATGTAAGCCTGCAAGTACTCTTGGCGCATACATCATCATGCCGATGTATTATTATTATTTTTCACTTTCAGAAATTAATATACTCGTGCTTCCGCGCCAAGAATTGGACACGTGACATTTTTTTTGGTGGGTCACCGCTCTATATCCAGTCACGTGTCCATTTCTTGGCTCAGAAGCACGAGTATATTCCACGTCATGGAAATCACACGTGACAATCAGAGCTACATTGCTTAAAATACGGTGGTTACAAATACTAGTTATATCTAGCAAGCCAAACAAATCATCTAAAGGGACTACAGGAGGATGGAGTGCTTGGTTGCTAGGGACCCCGCTCACAGCCCAAAGGGTAAGAACCACAATTTCCAATTCTCAAACATGGTGTGAGGCAAATCCTCAAGAAAATACCCTGTCTAAACGTGCCAAAAGAGCCTTGGTCTTGATCAAGAAATTGCACATTCTGACTAGCATTAGCTAGAGACAGAAGGTATGCGCCAAGAGGACTAGGCATAGCAGGTTTTCTTTCCACCAATTCCCTATCTAGTGGAGAAATCAACTTCTAGACCCGTCTTACAGCCTTGTCTCTAAAACCGCGACTCACTATTCTCGATTTCTCATCAGACTGATAGACTGGTCTACAGAAGTTGGAAGTGCAAGGCGTTTTCTTTCTTCTTCTTCTGCACGAGATTAGTGGTTTACTGGAAGGTTCGAAACAGATAAATGTGTCATCATACCATTATTTATTCTTGAGAGAAGGGCTAGATAATACGAAAGAGCAATCTAAAGATATTTCTCCAGTCATTATATGACTAAATATCATTCTATCAAAATAGGACATCAAGGGAGGGCATAAGAGTGCTTAACGTTACGGTAAACTAAAGGAGCATGTCACTATTGGTGGGGAAGGCCTAGGTAGAAGAGAAGTGGACAAGGACCCTGCCGGAGATACTGAAAATAAGAGTAATTATATAGTAGGCTAGACCATAAATGAGGGCATGAGAGCGATTTCATTGTTCATTTTTTTAGTACGGAAATGAGTACTCTCTACCGGGCGTAAAGAGAATACGACCTCTGATATAGGTTCATAACTTTTTATCGATTATCTATATTAAGAACATTGGTATGTGTACCGTAAACTTCCGCCAGCCCCCCGAACTGAGCCTTCTAAGTATTTAAAGCAATTTTTAGATATATCCTTCATGGCCGCAGTGGAGTCTACCACTTATATTGGGCGCCATCCAAGTTCCTCACGAGCTGCCCCCTTATAGCTCCAGAAAGGAATTTCTTCGTATGCGTATCGGTGAAAAAGCCCCTCGGGTTCTCTTCAATCTGGCTCACATGGAAGCCCTCACCAGTATCGACTCCATTAGCTTTAATTCCAGTTACGAAGGGGCCTTTAAGGCAGCCGACAGCGTTACGGCGGATATCATCCCCATTCTAAGTAGAAAGGTATATTAGCTACATACTAGAGAATAAATAGATGGGAGCTGAAAGAGAAGACGAGTAAAATTAATAAAAACTTACAGGATTAGCAAGAGCAATACGAGGGGGCCCAGCCTTTCCAAGAGCACCTTCGTGAATATGAGTTGCAGTGAACGCAGGAGACTCGTATTCCCCAGTCACACCGAGGAGAGTGATATTCTATAGAGTACAAGGTATTAGTCTCACCTAGTAGCCTAAAAGAGGAATTAATAGACATACATAACAAATAACATTTTCATGACTATTAATTCCATAATTAAAATACCCAACAGCACCTTTCTCTCCTGGGACAAAAGTATTGTTATTGTTGACTACTTGGTCTTCAGTAGCAACGATAGAATAGGTACTGGTGAAGCGGAAGAGCTGGTCGAAACAGCAACCATTAGTAAAATAATAAATATAGTTTAGGCCATGATAGAACTTACAGTGCTGGTGTCGTGGTAAACCTGCTCATACTTGGGGTTGTGATTGTCCCTTTTATATGAGGTCTTGGGTACGACGTGAACACGAGCCTTCTCTGCTTCAACGCCACCCTGGGAGGAGGAGCCTGGGATGGCAGCGGCAAGGATAGTAGAGATGAAAAGAGAGAAGATGGCAGTAGTTGGCTTCATTTTGGTGGTTTATTATGAAAGTGTTTAGAAATTGAATTGAAATGATGAAAGAACGTAGCCTGTACGATGATGCAGTAGGTTGAATGAACGGATGCTGATGAGAAGAGAAAGAGGATAAATGGAAAAGAGAAGCCCAAAAGAAATAAGAGCCTTTATAACCAGTACAGATTGAAGCTAAGGAAGAGAAATCCAGACTAGAAGACGGGAAGGATATCGAGCTCTCTATATACCTGAGCACCCCCCATCTCTCCGCTACAGAGCTCTGGTCCCCCTGACCCAACTCGTAAGGTTGCATTTTTTTCTCCCTTATTTTTTACAGATGCATCTCAGTCTAACAACCTTCCTCCCCTTACATGTAGATACAGTCCTTGTTGGTGTGACAGAAAGCTCGCAGCTTCCTCGTTCCAACATGGCTTCCCCGCCAAGTTGCGCCAAGTTGTAGGAGAATGATACAGTCTCCGGCAAGAATGATCGAGAAAGCAGGGTTAGTGAACAGGGGCCCTACAGCCAGTACAACTGCTAAACTTTTTGCCACAATACTGAAAAGCCAATAGAAACCCTAATTTGAATCTCACGTTTCTCGATCTTTGTCGCCGGAAGCTGTAGAACATGCCAAATCTTTTAGATCTTATAGATGTAACCGCCCTACCCAGATTCAATATTACGTGTATCTAGCATTGACCTTGGCGAGCCCACTTGAAACTGCTCAGGTTAACTCTATTTTCTCGCTTATGGCGAGTTTGGAGCCGCAGGGTGTGTCTCAGGGTAAGCGCTGTTTAACTTGGAAATGGCCGTGATGGAGGGCGGTAAGATGCCCGTATTCTCTCGGGATTGTATCCCAAGTAGACACGGGGAGGTCAGTTCGGCTCTGCTAAACGCCTGCCTACACCTACCTACGTATCTATGTTCTATCTTTAATCCCGTTAACCCACAAGAAAAAGGGGAGATAAGTAACTTTACATGCAGGACTCCTATTCCACCAGCATGGTGAACTGTCGTGCATCCCCCCAAGAATAGCCCAATCTTATCAGATTCATGACGTGCAAGTTCCCTCACCCAAACATCTGTTTCCCTGCTCCTCCGAGTACTATCACGTGACCCCTGGTGGCATCGTCCAGTCCCTGCTGTCCAAAAAGTTCCATTTCTATTTCCTACATACTGACTTGCATCAAAGCTGTGTTAACACTGCATCACCATCCACACACACCCCTTTTCTTTTCTTGCTTTCCCTTTTGCCTCTCTTCTCCACAAAGTTCAATCAATAACCCCAACTACCAACAATCTCTACACTAGCATACAATGTCATTTGGCGGGTTTAGCGATATCCAACGTGATCGAGACCGGGCCCATTCCTCCCGGCATCGCGAACGGCGTTCCGGGGAGATGGACGATGAAGCACGGGACAGCTACGGTGGTGGTGGCGAGGACTCATTCAATGAGAGAGGGGAGGGGTATGGGAGGGGTAACAACAATGAGCCTCGGCGAGGGGGAGGAGGTGGAATAGGCGGCACATACCGTGATCAGGAGGGTGGGGGCTTCGGTGGTGGTGGGGAGAGGAGATCCTACGGCAATGACGAGGGGTACGGGAACAATTCAAACCGTCGTGGAGACGAGTACGGGAGCACTCAACACAACCGCGAAGAGTATGGCAATAACTCCGGCCGTGATGATTACGGGAACAATAATCGCCGCGGTGAGGAGTACGGGAGTAACCCTAGCCGCGATGAACCGTCATATGGGAACAACCGCCGTGGGGAGGAGGAGTATGGGAATAAATCTAACCATAACGAGCCTTACGGGAGTACCAATCGCGGAGACCAATATGGCAGCACCCAACACAACCGTGAGGAGTACGGTAATAACAATAGTAGTGAAGAGTATGGGAGCCGTCAAAATCAATCAAACTTTCAATCTCCCTCAAACAATAACAACTTTGGTGGTCAAAACGACACGAATGGCCAAGATCCAAACCCGATAAACTGGGGGACTATTGCCGAAGCCGGGATCACTCACTTCGCTAAAGCCTATGACAAATCTGCCGAATCCAATAAAGAACCCGAGGCTTCCAACAGTGGACGACCAGCCGAACCTAGTGCTTTCGGACAGCGACTTGCGAACCGACAAGAGGCAGAGAGTGGGTCGACTTTGGTGAAGCAAGCTTTTGGGGGTGGTATGTAGCTGTTCTAATCCACACAGTTTAGCTACCGATTACTGATTACTACAAATAGTGAAAGCTACAATTGAGAAACTGACTGGAGAGAAGAAATGAATGTAAGAGAGAGGTTGATAGGGGTGGGGGAGGAATGAGGAGACTGAAGGAGGAGGGGGGGAGGTCAGAGTAGTGATGTTCGTTTGGTACATATCGTCACGCAGTGATGTGACTATCATGGAGTTGGGGTTAGGTTTTACCTGAAGGAAACTAAAACAAAGCTAGCCTTTCAATTTATTTGGATACACCTATTTAGACAAGCCATATTATCTCACAAATCTGGTGGACACGAAAGAACAATATAAAATTCATCAGTTGTATGTAGAAGCTAAGGTCTAGGGTTAGGTGGTAACGTATACCCTGCGTGACATGGGCCCAAGTCACCGTGATCCTTGCACGACACATGTAGTACAATGGAGTAGCTGCCTAGATACCGAGAGTGGGAAGTGATGTGATTTGCTTTGAGAGTACACTTCTTTCGGCTAGCTTCAGATACACCCAGAAAGGTCCTTTGTACTCCCTCTCAGCCTTGTGGTACTCCTCATGTTACAATCACTCACTGCCTTGATTCTGAAGAAAGAAAAGCCCTACTAGCACCGGTACTATTAATATAACTTTTTCTGGGCCCTCTAGAATGTCGTACGATTGATCCGGATTTCAAGTGCACATTTTATGTTTCTTTTCTTTTTTCCTACTGCTAGGCTAACTAGGCCAGCTCCTTTGGACCACTCATTTCGTATGACGTCGCATAAAACCCAGGGAAGGGGCTCCACCAAAGTTTTGAGCTTGTGTCACTGTAACCGATTATTGGGGCTGGCAGCGTAATAAGGTAACCCAAGGGTCTTTGAGGAGATCGTACCCGGCTTGGTATAGCTGCGGCTGTGTTCATTTTGGGTTGGTTGGGGGGGAGAATATAAAGGTGACATGAAGTTATGTAGGAAAGGGAAGCAATCAAACACCTAGGCATTAAGAGAGAGAAGGAGAGAAATCGGCGAGTATAGCTAGAGCCCAGTATTTACTTCTGAGTACAATATTAGATATGCCTTGTCCAGTCTCTTACAGCAGTTACAGGTAAAGTAGAATTACATATAATCATTACTATCTAACAGGCTGACATACCCCACCTTAAATTAGGTCTTCTATCTTCAAATTCCCTGCTCCCACCCACCCACTACGCGCAACAACACCCCCACCACCCTATCCCGAGGTTACTCTAACATCCCTCCCCACCCCCCTCCTCCACCGCATCATTTCCCATCTCTCGGCCCCCCACCTCTCAAGCTTAAGCAAAACCTCCACCTTCCTCCGAACCACAGTCCTCACCTATCTCTCCTCCTGCCGCGAACGTATCCTCGCCCACTCTCGCTCTCTCCAGGCCTCCGTCATAGCCGCAAACATCCCCAATGAGCTACTCCAGGAAATATTCTCCTACCTCCCACCTCTTGGCTTCTACAATGCAACCCAAGTCTGCTCAACCTGGCGGTATGCAGCCACTTATGACAAATTACTTAGAAAGAACCTACTCGCCGCCGCCGCATCCAACCCCACAGCCCCACCACCAGACTTGAATCTAAAAACTCTCTCACTATACCTTCAAGCCTCTGGGCAACTCCGGAGAGGTCTTTTCCCCAGAATCGACTACAAAGTCTCAACCCTCTACCTCACGCAACCAGGCTCAGAAACCGCATATCCAGAAATTCACATCTCTGAAAATGGACTCTATTTTCTAGCCATAGAAAAAGAGTATCCGTGGAGAGTGGATGTGTATTCCACCTACCGCCCAGTTTTTGCAGAGGATATAAAGTCACTACAGATATTTTCTTCACAGAATGGTAGGCGCCTAGTATGGGGTAAGGATTCTAGCCCATTGTACGCAGGTTTACCGGGGTTTCATGAGTGGGATGCAACGCCGACATATCTACTCACGCTTCCGGAGACAAGGAAGGTTGTATCTGCGTCTTTTGGTCCAGCTATGTATGGAGGGATTGAGTATAATAAGAAAGCGCAGTCGTATTCGAAAGGGGTGGATTTGTTGGTGCTGTTTGAGGGCTCCGAGGGAAGGTTGTACAAGATTCGGCCGACTAATACGCAGGCTAAGCCAGCAGTGAATAGTCAAGAAATGTCCTGGAAGTCTGTTGGGAAACGTTTACTCGAATTTGTAATGCCTCGGAAGCCCCAGAAGATACGTCAGAAATGGAAAATCTGGGACTCAATGGATTTTTTGAAAGTGTGCCCATTTCAAGAGGGGCCAATGATTGCAAAGCTGGGGGAGTCGGGGGAGGTGATTTTTGCGACTGCGAGCCACTTGGAGGTGTGGGAGGGTGTTTGTGAGTTCAAAGCACAACTACTACCACTAGAAGGAGAAGATATGTGTCAAAAACAAAGTGAGGAGGTGGCGATGGTTTGGGATAAGAATGCGGTGACGAGGAAGATTTACCGTACCCCGGGTATTTCGGGGAGAGTTGCAGGGGTATTTACGGGAGTCACCTGGCATACTGAACTCGGGCGCGACGTGAATTATACTATTTGCTCTACAATACCGGTTTCTCCGGCCGAGAAATGGAAAGGTCGGCAGAGCCAGTCGACTGCTGGAAGCACCCCGCATAACACGGCCGGAGCAACCTTTCTGAACCTTCTTAGCCCCAGACAAAGAAGTACAGTAGCAACTAGCACCAGCACTATCACAACCCCAACCGAGTCCTTCAGATTCGATTATACAAATCTCGTCGCGTGCCAAAACTACAGTGGTGCACAGCTATTCCTAGGCTTAACACCAAGCAACACACTCTCCCAGGTCCAAATACTACCGACCCCAAATAACCCGAACCGCCAACCCTGCACCTTAACTACAAAATCAACAATCCCCCTCCCATCAACCTCCTCATTCTTCAACCCCACCCACATTGCCGCAGTATGTAGACCCGGGCGTTCAATTCATCCCATCATCGTAGCAGCCACAGACTCGGGAAGCATGTACATCTCTATCCCCCCACCATGCACCATCCTACAAAGGTCTTGTCTAGACCCTTCAGAATGCCCGAGCTCTTCAACAGGGTTTCGGAGGTTTGGGCAGATCCCATTGGAAACAGGGGGACGGATAACAGACCTAAAAATCTCATTTCGAGGCCCTGTGTGGAGGTCTGCAAGGAGGGATAAGTTACATTCGAATGAGTTGAGGCCTACTGGAGATGATGGAGTGTTGGTAGTAGTTGTGGCTACAGATAGAGGGAGGATTGAGATATGTTATTTTGATTTGAGTAAGGGTAAAGACTTGGGGAGTGCAGGGGTAGGTAGGAAGTGGGATTTGTATGGCGAAATGGTGGCTGTGAGGTAGGATGATAGATGAAAGGTTACGTCCAGATATCATGATTTGACGAAAATTATACAACGCAATTTTATTTGAGATATTAGTTTATTTCTTTTTTTGAGCGAGAAGTGCGTGGTGTATAGATATTATTTCATGGAAGGTTTTGAATTTGATGTGTTTCTTAGGATCCAGTGAACACTGTGAGAACAAATGATTGGCTCATTGATACCCTGAAATCTACTCTGGCTCTGCTGGGGTTCGAATACTACACAAAGACTAGCGAGACTAATAATGACGCTAAGACGTCTAAACAAAGTGTGGGTAGGTGATTTTACTGTGAATTATTTGGTAGCACTGTCTTTACCAACCCCTACACCAAGAGATTCCACTTGCTTTTCTTTGTTCACTTAGGAATGGTACTGCCTTTGCTAGCTAGATACTACACTGCTTCTTATTTCAACCTCTTAGCGTCATTATGAGTCTCCCTAGATTCTACGTTAGGCCTTATCAAGGGGAGTATTGCCATGAATTTCAATCGAGTGATATCGAGTGAAGATAAGTGTAATCCGATTTTGAATTCTATAAATAGGTCAGGCTTGTGGTACACTACTTAAATGTACTGATAAGCTCCGGAGGAGCTCTCTGGCATGAATATTCAACTCCACTCGGTGACTCGCTAATTATCTACATCACATCTTAGCCGTGGGTTCTATTAGTTTTCTTTAGACTTTTGGGTTAGACCTGGCCTAGTTAATGGTACATTGCATATGAGGATTCTGTGATATCTAATGGCTTCATTCACGTTAGAAGGCGACCAAGACGCGCATAGAAAATACTGTGATGTTGATTGGATGGAATTTGATGCCGTCTGACTAGAAAGTGTACAAGAAGCCTCGTTTCCCTAACACCTGTAGATCCCTAGATGTCATGAGACTTTCTTATTAAGTAAAAACTTCTCGAGCTAGAGATAACATAAATTTGAAACGTGAGGCGTTTGAGTATCGTCCAATAGATATGTAATATATTGAGGAGATGATATTCCCAGGACCATTATTATTGGCTTCCCCTCATCCTGTGCGTTTTTTAAGCCATGACCGTCTACTGTTGCCCATATGCATGTAGTTTTCTAGCATATATCCGAATATTTTAATTCATCCTGGCGTAACTAGGTTTCTCATTTTATCCTAGTCCAAATAGTTAATTGCGGTGCCGACAAGGGTTGATACTACGGACATATAAAAAGGGATTAATACAATAATATATAACATATTCACGCGGTCCGTTAACATGGGTTCCTTTGTTGATCAAGATCTAGACAACTTCAGCTCTTATTTGATAGCGACGCATTATGGAAGGCTGCGAGTTGGTTATCTGCTCCCCCTTTCACTATCCCGCACCTGCCCGCTCCCATCCTTAGAAATTTCCTAGTTAGCCCAACACTGCTGTTCGTTCAGTCCCCATGGCGGGGCTCCTCCAGTATCGAAGGTTGTACGAGATATTGACATCTGTACCTCCCAGCGGTGCCAAGCCTGTTTCTGTCTAGGGAATCGCTAAAGCACGTGGGATCTATAGTTTATCAGATCGGCTGGCTCTCCTACTGGGGAGCCTATCTGCACCCCTCACGAAGAGAACTATACCTATGTAGTGCAATTTGGACGCATGGTGCAGTAGTCCTTTAAAGTCCCGGTTCTCGAGGAAATACACATCGACGCCTTCTCAGTTCATACTGCGAAATGAAGTGGGGTTCCTTTATAGGTCTCCTATTACTAGTGAAGAAACATCTATATTCGCCCCTAGGGAGATTATACAGTAGTCCTGCAAAGGCATGTGGGGGCAGAGACCCAATATGTCGAGATACTCCGCGGCTAGTGTGTTGGGTAGGTCTAGCAAGGACATGTTAGGTGTTGATTTTCGTAACTAGGTAAATAGAACTCAGGTCAATTCCTGAAAGTAGGCCCAAGTAGGAGCTTACCTAATTGAAAACAGGAGATGAAAAGGCTACGCCTTGTTTCGAATTTAGGGGAATCGTCATTATAGTGCTGTCCCTTGAACCTGTATGGATAATAGGTGCCAAGTTTTTGTAAGGGCTAGGGCTATCGCAAAACCCTTCACTTGTTTCTTTTGAACATAGAGTTCTCACATATTTTATTGATATTAAAGATTAAAAAAGGTCATTGAGATAGGTATAGTGTGAATAGTATTATATACATGTAGTTATATAAGTCCAGCCTAGGTGATGAACCTTTAGTAGCCAGCCGCGGAAAGTTTTTAGTTATTCCAAAGGCCGGTGGGAAAGTCTCTGATGGAGATATCTCTTCATTAGTGATAGTACCAGACTTCCAAAAAAATACCTAAATATATCATAGGTATAGATAGTGTTGCAAACAAGAAATAAACCGATTCTAGCCTTCCAGCTTTGAAAGCTCAGAACTCGTCAACCACACTGACCACAACCATTCTTACCCCCGCCCAAGAAATAAATAGGTAGAATTCTATAACATTTTATAATTACCATGAAGTTTCACCGCTTGTAATATCTGAGGCCAGATTTCACGTAGGGGA
The DNA here is from genome assembly GCA_033030425.1 of Verpa conica. Lineage (NCBI taxonomy): Eukaryota > Fungi > Ascomycota > Pezizomycetes > Pezizales > Morchellaceae > Verpa > Verpa conica. The sequence goes on from JAUFSD010000003.1 coordinate 885,428, forward strand.
CCTTTTCTCGAGCACGTTCGTAATTACTTTGGCTAATGTCGATGCCACCTAAACAGGACGTCCAGGTACATTGATATTCCTCACTTTACATCACATTAACACTTAGGCATAACAGGGGTGTAACTAGGGATGACCTTCCGAGAGGAGATTTCAAACTACTACAAAAGCCTTACGCCCCAATGATAGCTATACGAGCTGGCATGTAGCTATCCAGGTACAGAAACTTCCCAATCTTACAGGCCCCTCATAAAATACACGTATCCGGCGTCCCCAAAGAATAAAATACAGTATGATAAAAGAATGTTTTATAATATGTACCCACAAAATCAGGTATTTACTAGCGAAGTTGAGATGAAAATCACCCTTCTATTCGCTCCTTTTCTCGTGCTCGCCCACATCCCCTGACTCCTCCGGTCCAGTTTCTGTAGGTCTTGATTCATCATGCGTATTCCCTGCTTCAAGTCTAGAAGTAGATTTCTGCGCATCATCCAATAGTCCCAATGCCTCCATCAGGAATCCCGGCGCATCCTCCTCTTTTTTCTCTAGAGCTACCCCTTCTCCCGCACTATCCACTTTGGTGACCACGGCGTTTGATCCCTCATCAACTATCTTTTTCTGTGACTCGCCCTCGGTTGAGAAATACGGCACAGCCTTACATCCAATCTTTGCCAACCTAACCGCCTCATTCGCCCAACTTATCTTCTCCATTTCACTTCCATCTGAATTTATCATCATGCTTTCAGCACAGGCGTGGTGAGCCCTACCCCTCCTGAAGACCCTTACTGACTCTGGCTCGAGCTCTGGATATTCCGCACTATTATCCTCTAGAATCACGCTCACGACCTTTCCTGTCCCCCTGCGGTCCTTCCCTAAAGATCTCCAGTCTTTTAATTCGTCTTCTAATGTCGCATACGGCCATGACGCCACCCGACCAGCATACGTAATATACTCACGGGCTCTTGAAAGCCGATGGAGAATGTACAAGTGTTTGATTCCCGGTAGGTCTAAGCCACGACAGAAGAAGAAGCTGGTAAGCCAAACAGTAGTCTCTTTCTTATCCCCACCCTTTGTTTCACTCTCCAGCTGCTTGCGAACAGAAGGGGAGAGCAACATATCTGTGCGACCGATTGGAAGTTTGCCACGTTCACGTTCATCATCCCATTTCAGCGCAATAAGTGCTCTAGATTTAATTCCAGCTTGATTTAATTTGTTTCGTAATTCGGGGAGATCAGCCTCAGGGCTGATAGCAACAACCACGTGGGTAGGATAATTGTCGTGCTCCAAGAGCTTTTCGACGATGGATACAACAGTATTTTCAGGGTATGTGGTGGTTATCTTGTTAGACTCTTGCTGGAATTCCCATTCTAGGGATTCTTGGGCCAATTCCAGCTCGCTGACTTCCTGCACAAGTTTGTGTTTATTGACATGGTCGATTTCCGGTAGTGGTGCATCACGCAAGGTGCCGGAGCGGATATCATATGCGACGACATGGTGACGGAGATGGTCGGGGACGAATTGGATAAGGTTTTGGTGGCTCAGTGGGGGCTCCTCAATTGATAAAAGCGAGTTACTGCGAACTTTTCTTTTCCACTCTTTTCCAGGAAGAGGGCCATCGAATACCTTGGGAACGGCCTGTAAACTATCGGTATCAAGCCATTCGCGGTGCCACAAGAAGAGGAAACGTTTTATTTGCGTGACAGAGAGAGTTGCTGTGGGGAATACGAGTTGTGGTTGTTGTGGGGTAGTATTGTTCTTCACGGCTTCAGCCATCCGAGATTTAATAATATAGTCAAGGAGAATCTGGACGGGAACTTGTCTATTTCTCCAGGTTGCTGGCTGCCTGGGGTTCTTCATTTTTGAGAAGAACTGAAGCTGTGTGATGGCTGCATCTATTTCCTCGAGAACGATCACCTTTAGAGATGTAATGTCAATTAGATTCCTTACGGATTCTTCTTTGTCCGCAAGAATATCGAGGATGATTGTTGGAGGTGCAATGATAATATGTGGGTGTGGATATTGTTTTAGCTTAACTAGCTGCTGTAGCTCCATATCGTTTGATTTCCGATACAATAGCTGTACGAATGAATTGGGACTCGACCTAATGGCCTCGGAATCACTGTTCTCCAAAAGATTGATGATGTTATTATAGTATTGTATAGCCAGATCCACGTTAGGCACCAGTACCAGTGCACTCGTCGTCGGTACAGATTTCTTCTTCCCATTAGGAGTGTTTACCACCCGGAGTGCCCGTTCCAACCCTAAAAGCCAAGCGGCAATCACAAAAGACTTCCCTGTCCCAGGAAGACTGCGCGCCGCGACAGAATATCCATAAGTGAGTGCAGTCAACATCTTTTGCTGTACGGCTGTCGGTCGCTCGGCATTGGGAAAGGCTCGTAGTAGAGTTTTAGCTACTACGGGACGAAGACCCGCCTTTTCCCAAGGTCTAGATTTATCGCCGAATTTGACATGCTTGAGATCGAGCTCCTGCTCGTAACGTAGGACATCGTCTTTGGATTCCGGTGGTGCCGTAGACGAGGCGAAGGTTCGTGACTGGGGTAAAGATGCTAGATTCTTGAAAATGGGACTTCGAACGATAGGACGAGATTTTTGCAGGATATTACGGGAAAGGCGGGACCGGCATTGAGAGCAGATATAGGCCGAGCGAGAGACGGAGGAGAGCATTGAATGAACCCGGGGCCAGTAGATGGGGGATGACAAGCGGTTGAGAGGTCAGTTTATAATGAATTCAAGGCCGCAATCTGGTTCTAACTAATATATGAGATATCAATTGGCGATAATGAGGGCGATCGTGTTGTTTTGTAGTGTTTTGTAGTATTGATATAAGAAAATTTCGGCCAGATTTGATAGTGGGGCTACCCGCCACTATAGGTAGGGTAATAGAGGTGGGGTAACCCGACCCCATCTATCTCGCCCTGGATTAATTATAATACAACAAACGAAGGATAAATATACCTAAAGAGCTCGAATGCTAGTAAGGCCCTTGTTAAGTTTGCTATGATATTGGATGATCATGCAGTTTATCTGACGCCCTCTGATTCATATCTTATCACTCGGCCACTCAGCGGCACGTCCGCTCTATCATACAACACACTTTACTTCTATATCCTCATGTCTGTCTATATTCTTGTTTACAAGAGCAAACCCTCACCAAAAATAATCATTCATGAATAGAAATATAACATCATAGGTCATCAAAAAAATCACAAAAAAAAGACAATCTATAATAAAATGCAATAACCTCACTGGCTAGAAACGAGAGTCCACAGAACCATAAAACGACAAGTCGATAAAAAAAAGAATAAAGCAAAAATATTAACGCTCCCAAACATACCACAACAAGAAAACTCCTAAGAAGGTGCACTCCCCACCGCAACACCTCCATCTTCCGTCTCGGCCTCAGTCTCCACTCCTAGCTCAAACTCATCTTCAAACTCCATCTCTACTGCCTCCTCGATGATCGCATCTGCCACTGCCCCCCTCAAAAAATCATCTCTCTCTTCATTGCCAGCAATTCCATTCTTCATACTCCCGTTTGTTCTTTTCATGCTCGCCTCTCCGAGATTAATCGGGATAAACTTGCTCGGCAGCTTGACACGATGGAATTTCTCTCTCAGGGTCTCGACAACATATTTCCAGTCTAGGTGGCTTGTGAGACTCTTTCTCGGCGCGCAGCCGATACAGTGCTTTGAGTCAAGACTCATATAGAGTGGGTCATTGCTATGGCAGCCAGGAGAGATGGAAACACGAATGCTATAGCTAGAAACATTCGGATCTTCCGGATTCTCACCGGGCTCAGTTTTAGTCTCCGACTCATAAAGCTCGAAGCAAATTTGTGTGAGGTAGTCCAGTTCTGGGATTGTATTTCTTGCCATCTTTGTAGGAAGACCACCCTCAATAATGCAGTTAAGAAGCGTATAGATATGAGATTCTACACTTAATTAACGCGCAGTCCCCTAATACTATAAGGAGCAAGGGGATTATACCTTTAGTGAAATAAATAAACGACTTTGCATTCTCTGCAGCCTGCACATTCTCCAGGTCCTTCACAATCTGTTTTAATAGCGGTAGACTTGTCAACAGACCAATCTCCAACTTCTCTGCATCGCCAATACCATATTCCTGAGGTGACACAAAGTCAAATAGTGCCTTAGCGAGTCTATACAGCTCTCTCAGCTTCGACAATCTCGTGTCACTCTTCGCCTTTCCTTCCTCCCTCGTACTAGCATAACTCCTACCAGCCTCCTCTTCAGGTGTAATGACTGGCCTCAAGCCCGTAGCGAGCAAACTCCTCCGTCTCAATGCCCCAAGCCTCTCTCTCTTACTCGTGGTTGCCGGGGGTACGGCCTTCAGCTGCTCATCGGTGCTTAGTGTGAGTGAACTCTTCCGACCATCATCCTCATCGATAATCGCAGACTCGTTGCTCTCAGCCTCAAGCATAGCATCACTTGGCATAAAAATTGCCTCGAGAAATTGACGATTGTGAAGTGCGTCATACTTCATAGTATCGTATAACTCTGAGATCTTACTAGGATCGACCTTCTCCGGATCACAGAACTCGGCAAAAAGTTTCTCCCAGCGCTCTTTGAAGAGTTCTGGGTCCTCACCACAGCACCAACGGGATTGGATGTTTGCTGATGCCGCCAAAGTACTGTTTGCCGCAGCAACCAGAGATACCACCGACGATTTTGAAGCAGCTGACCCGAAGAGGCGGGCATAGTTCTGGGTCATAACACGACGATGGAATTTCATGAGTGAAACTACTTGTTGGAGAACAACTGCCGGTTCAGGCATATTCTCCTTGGGCCAGGTAAATTGAGGAGGTGGTTTAGATCCCTCGCGCAGGAGACACTTTAGCTCCTTCTTGACCTATAGTGAAAATATCGTTAGAGTCGAACAAAAACAAAAGTATAGCACGAGTAACACCATACCCTATCCATATCATCCTTTGCTGCATTTGAGTCATCTAGCAGATCCTTCCTCACTACCACGAAATCATCCGGAACCTTCTGGTCTAAGAAGCTCGCCGTCCAAATCTGAGCTATACCACCAACTACCATCAGTAATCGCCCTCCAAATCACTAGATCTCCCCTAAAGAACGTACCACTAGTAGAAACCCTCCTCTCTGAACTCGTGAACACGCTAACGTCATCCAATGCCTCCCTATTCATCAACAACAGATCTTTCCTATAACTCTCCCCTAAATCTTGACTCTGATACCTCGCACTATGCGTCGGTTCACCTCCCCATTTGATGATCAGCTGTAGTTTCTCCACCGTCGGCTTCGACCCCTCAGAGTCACCAGAACCCATACTCGACACCCTCGTAAGATTATCAGTATCACATCCCTCTGACGAAGTCCCTATGCTACTTCCATTCTCGTCTTCTCGAGTTGCCTTTTCTTTACTTTTATCCTCCTTTAAGAACAATGGCTTGATCTGTACTTTTGTCCCCGCAAATCCAACTTTTCTGTCCAACGCATTCTTAAGGATAGCAAGCTTCTCCATATCCTCTGTCTGGCCCTCGATAGCAATCCTAGTAGCCTCGATGACATCTTGAAGTCCCCCCTCTATGAGCATAACTTCCTCAGTGTGGCCTTTGAGAAGATCTACGAATGGCTTGGAGTGGAAGGTGAACTTGAACTTCTGTTTTGGTGTTCGGTCCGCATGCCTTAACACAGCCACCATCCCTTTCAACTTCCAACTATGCTGTGGCGCCACAGGTAAGGCCTTCTCGCGGTCCTCTTCCGTCATGCTCTCGAGAGCTGTAACTGCCGGGGTTGACGCAGCGGCGGCGATTGCCGGGGTCGGTACCTGCCCTGGGGTAGGGTTTGTCGTTGATGCGGAGGTAAGTGGTTGCTGTTGATGGTGATTCGATAGCCTTGAGGCGGATGGCGAGCGGGAGAGTAGATTTTGAAGAGTAGACCGACGATTCATATCACTTCTCTTCCCACCGCTTCCACGGCGATTGGGACTCCTCTCATTTGCTGTCGCAACAGCCGTTGCCATAGCTCCAGTCTCCTTTAAGCTTTCTTTAAGTGCTTTGTCTTGGGCCGACTTGATGAACAGCTCGCGAAGGATGGTCGCGCAGTTGTAGTAGTAGTCGTTATTATCCTTCACAAAACTCCAGCCGTTAACATCAATTACATAGCTCTTGCCATGCACCCTTAATAAATCGAATCCGCACACCGCTTGTCCAAACGTCTCGCAGATCCTCGTTGCCATTCCTGCCTCCTCCTTCGATAGCTTCGTAACGAAACGGATCTCCTTTCCATGGGTATTCCTCCTCACTAGCCCATCTACAACTGGACTCTTCCTCGTTTCCGCATGGCAGTACTCTGAACCCACCGTATACGCCTTGACATCCTCACTATTATCGACATCCATAAACTGTTCATAAATAAAGCTTCCTTTCATCCTCGGCTCGCTCATATTCGGGTCATACTCGCTGCTCTTATTCCCGACTTTCCTAAATAGCCTACGCCCACCCTTCCCCTCGGCAAAGTAGATGTGAATGTTATGATCCTCTCCATTAACTGGTTTCTCAACATACGGTTTCTTCAGCGTCTTGCCGTCGACAGTAAGTGTCTCTCCGTCTTCAGACAACTCGACCTTCTGTGGCATCTTCCATTCGCCCTGTGGAGGAACTTTGATGCTCGTTTTCAGCTCCATGTGGTATGCCAAATCGCTGGTAAGATACGGTCCGCCGTCTCTAGAAACTTCTAGCCGTTTGGGAGTCGGGACCTTTATGGAGTCGAGAATCCGGAGAACCAGGCGCCGATCCCACAGGATCTTTTGCATGCGCAAATCATTGATACAGTAGGGGCGCCGAAGAGTTACGTATGAGATGGCCTTGTCGAGGGGAAATCCGGATGAGAAGAATGATATCAGGAAATCGCTATTGGATGAGAAAACAAGTCGTTAGATAAATGCTGCTCCCTTGTTTGTTCCGAGTGTAACCTGAGAACCTAGGAGCCAAATAATCCAACAACCCAATCAAGAGATGGATATGACATGCAAAGAAAAAGTAAAAAACAAGTAAAAGTAACAAAATTCTCCGAGAAAGGAAACAGGCTGGAGATCACTGGGAGTAAAGCATGAAAAAACTAGAGAATCACGAAACATTATGTCGTCCTCTCAATTTCAATGGTTGTGTTTCTTTTCCTTCTCTTTTCTTTTCCTTAGCTTCGCTCCGCCCAGAGACATAGCTAGTATATCTAAAATACTACATGAGGACTCATGGGTTCAAGAAAAGAGTAGCAAGCGAGAAAATAACCGAAAAGCAACAAGGAACGGAGGGAGAAAATAGGAATGAGCGTTATAAGAAAAGTTCCCACATACCAGGTAGGCCAGTTTTCAACGGCTTTGGTGATGCTTCGATGTTAGCATCATTGCTCGATTCTAATACGCACAATAGCCCCCCAGGCCAATCGCAATGGGTATCCCCGGAACAAAAAAAAAACAGATCCTGGTGTGTGGAGGAGCCCGAGCGTGATGCCCACGTGCTCGCCATTGAGAGCGACGTCCAATGTAGGAAACAGAACAGCACCTCACAGAGGAACCGTGCATGATTGTGGCAGGGGAGAAGATGTGGAGAGAAATGTAATAAGGTAGGACTGACCTTCATCAAGAATGACCTTGTCCCCAAAGATCACAGTCTCAAATTCCCCATTCTCAATGAGTCTATTCAGAATCGTTCTACACGGCTTGCTCCTCGCCTTTGCATCCAGTGCGCACACTCCAATTCTCCCAACCACCTTCTTCTTCTCCGGAGACAATTCGTTAACATTAGTAGTACTGCTACTCATAGATGACCTCTTCGTATTCAATCCTGCGTTCGTCGGCGAGGTACTCAATAGTTTCTGCTGCGATAGCTGCGAGGTTTGAATGACAGGCACGACTCCTTCAGGACGAGACATAGTAGACCTTGATCTTGATCGATGGTGTTGCGGCTGCTGTGGAGGCTGTTGTTGTTGTTGAGTATCCTTCACAGCAGAAGCAAGTTGAGATTGGATCTGCAGCCCCATGCCGTCACTAGTCGATGTCCGATTTGTATTCGGATTAGAGCTCACGTGAACGGGAGAGGTGGCGGTGGTGGCAATAGATAAGCCAGCTGTAGAGTCTCTGCGCTTTCGAGTGACTTCGCCATTTGGCAGAGTTTCTGAGACATTTGAATTCGTCAGGCATAGTGTGTTTGGGGAGCTAATAAGCGGCAGGTTTAGGACGGACGAGGGTTGTGATACTACGGGAGTACTCGTGTCACTTCCGGGGCCAATACTGAACATACCAGTACTGTCCGAGGGGCTGAACGACGACCTTTTGCCCCCAATACCAGACTGGCTTGCGAACGAGCCTGGGCTGAAGGAGGAGGAAGACGAGGCCATTGATTTCTGCACGGCTGCTCCGGCAGCTTGGGTGGAGATTGTAGCAGAGGCGGTGGAGAGATCAGTAGTTGGCACTGAGGAGCCTAGGGGGATAGAACGGGAAGCAGGAGACGGCCGCAAAAAGCTGCTTGAGAAAGTGCTTGAGGAGGACGACAGGGGGAAGTAGGAAGAATTCAGGAAGGCCGAAGTTGAAGAAGACAAGAGGCCTTCCTCCCCCCTATGGCCTCTCCGAGAGGTAGCCGGAGTGGGGATGGGGGGGGTGGGTATTGCCATTGTGGGAATATTTTGGGAATTCATTGTTCTAGCCCGAATCTCTATTAATTTTCTTGTTTCTCTTTCCCTTTCTCTTTCTAATTCTGTGATATTCTGCGATATTCTCCCTTGCTCCCTCTAGTCTGTCAGGGCCGGTGAGCCACGAGGCTACTCAACGAGGTAAAAATGCCGGCGGGACTAAAGTACAACCCCCCCCCATCGATCGCAGGACCGTCAGTTACAAAAAACAGTATAGTACAAGGCACATGCATCATGAGTGCGGTAACGTCAGAATAACAGATGGGTCAGATCAGATTTTTAAAAATAGGCTAAGAAAAAGACATAGTCGTCTGCAGGAACTTACGTCGTAAAACTCGCTCCTCGTTCCCCCAAATCTCGCAAAGAATGTCTTGGTTCTCTTGGTACTGGTCTTGGGCGACGTGCTCTTGACGGTGTTTTTTTTTTTCGTTCCTTTTCCCTGTTTCGAGCGGCAACAAGCAACTGTAAATTTGAGCTGTCCCAGTTCTGAAGATGTTCAAAATAAAGTAGCAAAAAAAAAAGACACAATATGTAGCAGTCACAGTGACAGAGTTGTCTGAAATTCTTCCCCTCTCATCAGCTCAGAGGAGCTCCAGCAATTGAATAGGTCGTTGCGCTGGCAGGCAACTTTCCTGTTGGTTGCGGCTCTCAGATAGCTAACCCTTGTCGGGGAGTTATGCGTTGGTTTGCGCCAAACCGGATCGACGGGTTCCATCTGATAAGATTAGTACGATCTTCCAGTTCCGTCATCGTGCAGCTGCCCTGTCACAAGACAGGCTACTACTTCTGGACGAGTACATAAAACAAATTAAAAAAATCTTTGTTTGATCGAGGTTCGGACGAAGAACCAGATGAACTGCAGTCAGCTGCAGTAGGCGGTTTTTTTTAAAAAGATTGCATCGATCGAAGTTTTCCCGGCTTTGTAAACTCAGTGGACAACATGCAGGTGGAGAAGGAGGCCTCCCAAATGCTCAACCATGGAGAGTAGGCTTTACATAATAATTAGAGGGGAATCGGGTTGTATTAAAATTATAACTTCTTGAGAGGTAGACTAATACCACAATAGCAATTCTATATCAAGCTTAATCCAAATGTCTTGGATCTAACCTAGTAAATTTCCCTTTCGCAAAATATTAATATGTGCCCTAGCCTCGTCTTTCCTCCACTACTGCCTAAAATGCCTATGACATCGAATTTCTCGATATAGTGCTACAGCCTATGCTTAATATGGAAAAGTGACCTTTCTACTAGTGGAATATGTAGATATATTCTTCACTTTGCTCTCCTACACGATGTAACCCCCCCTTCGGCAACGAGTTATTTAACCAGTCTTGAGACCCCTCAGCCGTCTCCAGCGGGAGTAAGAAGATTGATTCTACTCCGGGAAATCTTTGGGGTGGGCGAAGGTTAGTTTTTATAAAAGTGCTGATCTTATTGAGCATTTTCTCGATACACTAGCAAAAAGGCAAGAATCAACACAGACCCCTAATTAAGACTCCAGATTCGGAGGCAACTAAGTAGTAGAAATATTAGCAGCCATTCATAGAGAAAATAAATGCAGTGAACAATAACTTACAATCAATTATCTTTTATTCATCCAGGTAACTTTGCTTTAAGAGCTTGTTTTACGCCTTCAAGAACAGGTTTGAGTGGATTATGGAGTCTTATGGAAATTCAATCCAATGGATTTTCTCCTGTAACTAAGCCCGCTACATAAATCTCAGTGTGACTAATAGGGGAGGCCAGATGAAGTCCTAATTTCATGATATTTAACTCTATCCCCCCAAATCTGGGAAATTATTCTACAGAATTTTATAATCGATTGTTCTCCTAATTTTCAAGACATTGTCTCCAGGGAGAATATATGAATGACAGATATAATTGGCGGTATTCGCTGCCCGTATCGCGTTGAGAGATAAGAGGTTAGGCTGAGGTAAATTGTCGCCGCCCCGCCAGCTATTGTTTTGAAGTTTTCTATCACGGGTGCTAGAGACAACTCTACCTCTAAGGTTCGTCTCAGTGTAAAAAAGCTAGATTATGTCAATGAGATTAGCTACAGGGGCTTAGGAAGAAACTAGGACTGTTCGCAGCCCCGGACCTAGCAACAATAAGAGTGGAACACCCACCCATATACATCAACGGAATTCAAATATACTATTTCAACCCTAGATGACTTCATACTAGAGATATTAAGAGATTCTAGATATTTGTCATTCCTGTATAGTGCCCGCCGTTGATACAGACAGGTAGTCCCAAATGAAAATTTCCACATGATTTCTTATAATTGGAGACAGCCCCAAATCCTATGCCTGTGCCCTCAATTATCCCTTGTTAGTGTTTGTCTTAGGCTGTTTAGGGTGGTTCCAAAGGTCATGGAACTACCATCACGAGTAAGGGGCTGATTTCTTCGGAGAGCTTTCCTCTATCCGTCGCGGCGTCTTCCTACCACCTCATAATCGATCTCATTAGAAGCAGCAGCATCCTCAGTTATATTTATTGCTTCTCCTACCCTCGCTAATACAAATGCCTATACCCATTAAGCCTCAGACTGGTTCTACGCGTGGGACTCTAAAAATAGCGTTCTTATACTAGCCAAGCTCATGCATCACCTCTAGAAGGTAGGGGATGATGCTTTCTTCTATGGCCACAAAGTGAAGAGGGAACTGTCAAATGTGTAATGTAGGCCATGGCGTAGAAGAAAGCGCTTACGAACGTTACCGATAATAGTATAGATTGAGCAGGTTGCGAGAGGGTTATAGACATTCATATGGTTTCATGACATTCGTAGTACGTGGCCCTAATAGACGTTTAGAGCATATATAAATAAGTAAATTTTGTAAGTTTCTCTCCAAACACATTCAAAGTCCTCTATCGTAGGTTACATTATTCAAATGTTGTTATGAATACGCGGACTATTATCGCGAGTACGAATATTGATGGCCGAAATCTCCCAAGAAATATCTTAGAGTTACGTTCATAGTAATTACAAGGGTAGTCTAAAATTAATAGCGGCCCAACGGTTGTTTCGATAGGTCTAGAAGGAAAAATAAGCTTCCTGAACCTATAGACTGTAATATGCGGCACCGCTTTCACTGTTTGGTGAAACTTAATGATTTTTGCCCTCTTAGATCTCTGCTGGACAATACTAGCTGGTAGTATGTGGCGACGATCAATCCGTGTAGCATACCCATATGGATTATCCCCTTTACCGTAGACGAATCAGTTCCTACTCCTAGTGTAGTAGCCGTAGTGATTGCACTTCTTCCAGATTACTCTCTCCTTCATCTATGATGCCATAACTTGGAGGTCTAGGGATTGAGATAGCTGCAGGTAGAAGGGGGTCCTGAATTTTTCGTCCCTGGAAACTGAGTTTAATACTATGCCTCCTGGGCAGAATTTTCAGCAGCTGACATGAGCTCAACAGATACTGTGGCTGGGTTTATACTAGAGTTGTGTCAGACAGTTCTCAATGGTTGTATTACCAGATAAGACGGACCTATGCATAGCTGACTAGATAATTATCTAATAAGATCCTGCTGATAACAGTCTAGCCCAACCGTTGCTGACTACACCTGTCACTCCTGTGGCTTTTTCGCGCCTCGCGTTCCCATCCATCAACACCATCATCAGAGCCCCAGCCTTTCCCCAGGAGCATCACCCTTCACAAGCAGCCTCCGCCTGTCCCCGAACCATCTCCACCATCAATCGGGGCTGCACCAATAGCTTTCCCCCACTTACAATGGACCACTCCCACTCCCGCTCCCTCTCTCGTGGTCGCTCTCGCACACGTTCAGTCTCACCACCACGCGGCGGTCGTTCTTACTCTCCTCGTTCTCGTACGCGCTCAGTTTCCCGGTCTCGCAGCCGGACTCGCTCACCCAGCCTGAGGTCTAGGTCTCCGACTAGGAGTGTGAGGAGCAGGACTAGGAGTGCAAGTAGGAGGAGCTATACAAAAAGTCCAAGCCCGGGGTTTCAGAGCTCTAAGGTGAGTTTGTCTAATGGAGATGGAATTGGTTTAGGGGGGGGGCTATTAGGGGGATGGAATAATAGGAGCGATCGCTAATGGAGTTTATGCAGATTGTGATTGAGAAATTGACGAAGAATGTCACCGAAGCTCACATCTCAGAAATCTTTTCGGCATACGGGGCTATCAAAGTCGTTGACATGCCTTTAAACCGCCAATGTAAGCTCTTTTTCCATCTCACTTCTGGAACCAAAAATCTAACCCTTATCTCAAAGTCAACACAAATCGTGGTCTCTGCTATCTCCTCTACCACTCCCCCTCCTCCGCCCATGCCGCAATAGCACACATGCACGAAGGCCAACTCGACGGTGCTACCATAAACGTTTCCATCGTTCTTCCACGTCGTGCCGCATCCTCCATCCCGGCCGCTGGCCCACCTCCTCGCCGTGCCGTAGGCGGCAGCGCCCGTTACCGTTCCCCACCACCACCCCGCCGTAGTGGTGGTCCTCCGGCTGCCTCTGCTGCGCCCCGTGCTTTCCCGCGGGGTGACTCCTACCGTGGCGCTGCAGCAGGAGATTCATACAGGCCTAGGACTAGATCCCCGACGTATTCTAGTAGGAGCAGGTCTAGAAGTAGAAGTCCCTCTAGGAGTCGCTCTAGGAGTCCATATAGAAGACGTGGTGATGGTGGGAGAGCAAGGAGCCGTGGGAGAGGTGGTGGTGGAAGGGACTATAGTCCCCCGCCTAGGTCGGGCGGCCGGTATACAGGTGGGGGAGGTGGTGCAGCGAGAAGGAGAAGAAGCCCTAGCTATAGCTCTTATAGTAGTAGGAGCGATAGCCGAAGTAGGAGCCCGAGAAGACGGAGGAGCAGGAGTCGGAGTCCAAGGGTTAGGGGTGGGGGCGGAAGGAGACGTTGAGAAAATGCAGTGGGAGTTGTGGGTTAATTTTTATCAACGACAGCGCTCTTTTTAGAAAGTGATGGAAGATGGAAGGGGGCATGATAGCGAGAACTAAAATTGGGAGGGAGATAATGATTCTACGTTGACCCTAGTGGAATAAACGTACTTATTTATTTTTTGTTTTACTCTGCTACTACTTAGCTTTGGTACTTTTAGTGCTTTCTTGTATAACTATGAATAAAAGTGTGGTTTCTTCTTTTGATCTCGACCATGACGAGGTAAAGTGATGTTGTGACGTAGGTTATCATTGACACCTTAAGGCGTGTGATGGAACAGGTGACCCCAGCTCACTACCTAACGGATAATTCAATTATAACTGCTTAATGAGCATTATATCCCTGCGATAGATTTCTATCAATGAGAAATAAAGATGTGGTGAGCGAGAGAAGTAGCTGTAGGAGAAGGATAAAATCAATACGTACCATTAGACCATGGATATCAGCGAGTGATATATGGCCAGCGTAGGTGACCGAGTGAACCCGTATCGCGTGGTGCGCTCCAACTCCACCATTTTCTATTCGTAGAGCTGAGTGATCCCGTGTGCATACGTATTCCAAGTAATTTCTGCAGAGAATCACCAATAGTCCTATACTACCATATCTCACCCCATAAAACACAGGACAGGTTGTAGAATATCGTTGTGGCAATCCTGTATAAACATCTAAAAATAAAGAATTCAAGTTTATCATCCGAGTGATCATTCATGCAGTCCGGGTAACCTCCTGCAGACGCTGTCTCTGGTTACATCATAGCCCATGTCGTCGTCGTATCACCAGTTTCACCAGCTCAGCTGGGGGAAAATCCGGGAATTGGCCTCAGCGTAGATAAACCAGCCCTCGTCCCGCTTCTTCCTTCTATCCTCCCCCCTACACTTCTCTTCTTCTCTCCCTAGGTAACCTTTCTCCCGCGGAAGAGGAAATTAAAAGAAAGAACTAGCGCACACAGACCTCAATTATGGCGGACATAGATGGGGTTCAGCTCTCAGATGCAGTTGCCGCGGTCGCGGATAACTTGGGCGTTGAATACGTCATTTCGTTCAGTTTTGGTGGCTCAGGTACGAGCTTTCTTTCCCTAAAATTAAGGTTATTTATTGCTGTGTGGTGAGGCTGATTTGTCGTGCAACAGAGAAAGAGACAGCAGAGTCCCAGTTTCGGGAGCTCATCGGAGCTCTTGACAGTGTAGGTCTCCGCACAGAGGTACGAGACGGTACGAACGGCAACGCGCTTGTTTTTGTGCGTGTCCGATCTGAGCAGAAATTGGTTGGAGAGGTTTACAGGTCTAGGTGAGTAGAGCTGTCTCTGCTGTGGTGTATATAATCTGGGTGCTGACGACATGTGGTGGAATAGAGTGAAGGATTGGCTCCACGGTGTTAGGGCTGCTGCACCAGATAAGGAGACCCAAAGGTCGTTGGATAGTGAGCCTTTGACGGAGGCAGAGAGACTACGGATTGTCTGGCAGCTTATTACTCTCCCGGAGAGCGAAGGAGGTGCAGGGATCACTCCAAAGCAGGGAAAGTGGTCACTGGTAGAAAGTGTGTTCCCGCTTCATGATCATGAGTTCAATAAGGTGAGAGACTTTGAAGCCCATGTTCTGGTTTTTCTCATAGTGGTTGAAGCTAATGTCACGATTGTGCAGGCATGGATGAAGCGCTGGTCAACCACTTGGACTGTTGGCCCCGAGGAATTGGGGAAGCTCCGTGACCGCTTTGGTGAAAAAGTAGCCTTCTATTTCGCCTTCCTGCAGTCCTACCTCTCCTTCCTTATTATTGCTGCCGCTATCGGTGCGGGTGTGTTTTTCCTCTTGCCTGCATACTCCCTTACCTTTGCAATCACCAACTGCCTCTGGAGTGTGATCTTTGTCGAGTACTGGAAGCGCCAAGAAGTCGATCTTGCAGTCCGCTGGGGCGTCCGAAATGTCTCGTCCCTGCAGAATCGCCGTGCCCAGTTCAAACACGAGATGGAAGTCGAGGACCCCGTCACTGGAGAAGTTGTAAAAGTCTTCCCTGCATGGCGTAGACTCGCCCGTCAATCCCTCCAGATCCCGTTTGCGCTCGGTGCAAGTGCCCTACTATCAGCACTCTACGCATGCGTTTTTGCGATCGAGGTCCTTCTTTCTGAAGTCTATAACGGCCCTTTTAAATCTATCCTCGTCTTCATTCCTACCGTTATTCTCTCTATCTTCGTCCCAGTGCTCACATCGATCCTCACTGGTATCGCAACCAAGCTCACCGAGTTTGAAAACTACGAGAACGAGAGCGGGTATGATGCAGCAATGACACAGAAGACCTTCGTCTTCAACTTCATCTGCTCTTACGTTCCACTGTTCCTTACCGCATTCATCTATGTGCCTTTCGGGAACTACATAGTTCCCCACATTGATGTATTCAACATCACGTCCCCCGCTATCGACATCAATGATATGCCAACAAAGCCCCTCGCGGTGTTCCAAATAAATCCTGACCGCCTCAAGAAACAAGTCATCTACTTCACCGTCACAGCCCAAATCGTAAACTTGGCACTTGAAACCATCGTTCCCTTCGCCAAACGCAAACTCTTCCGCAAGGTCAAGAAGTTCCAGAACGCCCGCAACGGTGTCGCCCACACACAAGATAGCGAAGAAGAAGCCGCATTCCTCAAGCGTGTCCGAAATGAAGCCGAATTAGATAATTATGACGTCCACACAGATCTCAGGGAAATGTGTATGCAATTCGGTTATCTCACGCTCTTCTCCCCGGTCTGGCCGCTCGCAAGTGTATCGTTCCTTATAAACAACTGGATTGAGCTCCGCTCCGATGCCGTAAAAATCTGTGTAGAGATGAAACGCCCTGTTCCCCACCGTGCGGACTCTATCGGGCCGTGGCTCAGTAATCTTGGTTTCCTCTCCTGGATGGGATCCATCTCTTCCGCGGCACTGATCTACCTCTTCTCCGACACTGAAGCCCCGAATGGTGCCCCTAAGTCGCTTACGCTCTATGGTGTCCTTGCAGCTATAATCTTTAGTGAGCACATCTACTTTGCAACGTCGTATGCTGTCCGTTTAGCTATGGGGAAACTTGAGTCACCGGGTTTGTTGCAGGAGAGAAGAGAGCGGTTTTTGGTCCGTCGCAGGTTCCTGCAAGAGAGTCTGGGCGTTGATGAAGAGACTGAGTTGAGTAGACTGGATGAGAAGATGGCATTTGGAAGGAGCGAGGAGGAGGAGAGCGGGCAAGAGGGGAGATTTTGGGGAAAGCAGAAGGGTCCGAGAGGGAGTTTGGAGGCTGGTAGGGAGATTATTAGGAGCGCTTTTGAGAAAAAAGACCAGTAGGTTTGAGAAAAAGTAGTTTTTTTTGTGGGGTGGGTGGGTGGGATATATAAGAGTGTATGTAATCTATTGCAGCATAGTTTTACCAAAGTTTCAATACCGAAAATATCTTCCTTTTATGCTTGGTACAGAGTTCTGGTTGGCGTGTAAGCGATAGGGGAAGGTCTACGAGTGATTGGTCAAGATTCTGAGGAATAACAACGACCCTTATTTAGATGACTAGTAGTTTACCACTAAGAATAATAGTCTCGCATTTACAAGCAAGTGGTCAAACCGTCAACTATGGCTACCAGTGCAGGGACAACCAGGGAAAGGGGCTTTATTGGCCCTTCTCGACGACATGTCTCGAGTAAGTGGGCCACTTACAAATCTTTTTTTCAAAACGTCACTCTGTTTCTAAGGGTATTTAATTGGTCACCAATGAGCCTGGGCCGGACAGATAGTCTAGGCTATGTATTAGTTAAAACTGTATATTCTACTACTAAGCATATAGTAAAATTTCTCTATAGGATTCGAATACGGACTCTTATAGAGGGGCTTCTACTATATTCGTCAGTAGCCCGATAACGCTATTCATTTCCCAGCGATTTATACTCCAGTGTGCGAACGCTTTACATATAGGCCATTAAAACAATGCCCTACTTCATGTCCCCTAAAGTCCCCGAACTTGATCTCCAGACACAAGTCGAGCCAGCTTAGTGCTATTCTATAAATATTCATTACTGAGCTTAGCGTGTAAGCTAGAGTTTCTCAAGCCATTTATATACTAAATCCACTTTACGTACTCCGTCTTGTCTAGTGTTCGGAGTACCCCAGGGGCTCCTATTAGAGAGAGATGACTGGACGGACTATGGCACATAGTCCGTCCAAGGGTAAGATTCCTCCGGAATATAGGGCCCTGCCGGCCTTGTCAAGGCCTCTATAGAGCCCCTCAATTACATTAAATTAGCTGAATGTAGTTTACTTCACAGTTCCCGCAACCAGTTATTGTATTAAAAAACCCTAACCCAACCATCATAGGGCCCTACAGGGCCTACAGTCCGTCCAGTCCTTCATCGATAAGCCCTAGGGTAGGCCCTCAGTAGATAACAGATGGACTACGAGTAATAGGGCGTTCCGTCCTAGGATTCAGGACGGACGGACTGCCCCATTCCAAACACTGGTCTTGTCGGATAGACAGTTTGTCTGGTATCCATCTATTCTTGGAAAGAGTGTGGCAGAAGCAGCGGGTCATTTATAAAATAGCCCGTAAACCCAATCAGAACCTACCATCATGGTAGATGTTCGGATATGAAGGTGGTGTTTGTAAGGGTATTTTTGGATATCCTGTACGTACTCAACTAGACGCGCGAGTATTTGTTTGGGAAGATGGCTTCTGGATGAAACGACTTCTACTGCTGTACATACATCAGTAATCATTGTTCAAGCTTAGAGGAGCAGATTGAGTGCTACCTTTTGCCCCACAGTCGGCGTAGCCTTCACACGCTTAATCTAGATCTAGCTGTGAGCGAGTCTCTAAACAGTTTAGGTGTCTGGGAGGTCTAGTGCTCGTAATTGGGGTGTGCATAAATTGTTTTGTATCTATGGCTTTTGTTATCTAGGACGCTGGATCTACGGCTTAGTTGAGCGAGAGTGTACTCGTCCTATAAGAATTTGAGTGATAGGGTTACCCGCCTAATGAAGGTACGAGCGGTGGGACCAAGGGGGTTGTTATAAGGGTAATTGCCTTATAAGAATAGGGTAGTGTGCACCACCGTATTCTTATATTGTGGATTTACTATACCTATAACACCGAACACATGGTGGGGTATACAGGGCATACATGTAGTTATCCGACCTCATTAATCCTAGGTCACTGCTCAATGACTTCATTGATCCGGGGTAATAGAGCTGACCGCCGAGCGGGAGTTTGATAAAGGCCCCTAGGTCAGAGTATGTTTATTCGTGCTGGTATGTATGCGTGAGAGGATTCGTAACGTGGGGCGACGCAATTTCTGCTGTTCTTCACTCTCTGTTATCAACTCTAGAGGGTTAAGAAGTGAAGTGTGCGTAGATAGAACGAGAGATGGGTGGCTTTGTCTATAGTGCCTATTGGTTGATGAGAATAAGACGTCAGGTTCTTGCCTGCCCTGGATACTTGTTGAAAGCCAAGTCCGACGATCTTTGATGTACCGGACATACATGTATGTATTTGGAATAACCACTCTGAGAGAAATTACTCAAATAAACTGGGAAAAATATCAGAAGTTATGCGGAAATGCTAATATAAAGGGGTAAAAATTGTTAAGCCCCCTCCAACTTTAACGTAGTATTGTGTATAAATCCCGTTGTGTTATATACTGGTATGTAACTGATTGTCAGACTTGGTTTTTTGGCAAGTACATATAGTAATTTACCACCCTGTTATCGCTGCTTCCAACGTCGGGTGTTCCGAGAAAAAAAATTATTCATTTACGCGCCACAGGGAGCAGATCTCCCGTGTATTCTTAGGATAGGTGAAACCGACTTTACCAGGTTAGAAAAGCACCACGCGACCATACAATAGCCGGGATTATATTTAGGAATAAAGCACTATAGGAATATTTAATTAGATTGATTTCCAAAAGGTAAGTAGGGTAGTTCTCCTGCCCTAGCGTTGGTGGAGTGGCTACTTCGGTACGTGTCCTATCGCTAAAAACGTTTCACTTACTGGAAATGATACCGGCTTCGGGTCATGGTCAGTCACTCGTAGCGCGTACGAAGATTACTTGAAACACCCAGCTCCTTGGGTTTCGGTTATCTTGTTTCACGAAATTTGTGCTGCTACTATATATCCTGGTCGAGATGTAGGTCTGCCAGTACGTGTGGTTGGTGCTTTTCTGGCTAGGGGATGGGCGGGGGCTGCTGCCTGGAAGGGTTGTATGGCAGCTAAACCGGGAATAGTTGACCGTTTGTGTAGGCCAAGTTATGTCTAGCATTCAAGAAGGTCGGGTTTTGGCAGACGAGGGGTAGAAAAAACAGTAGAGTGTGTTTAATTGGGGCACGAACGTTTGTAAATGTAGGGAGCCGTTGTTCAAGCTTTTAGCTGGCTGGTCAAGTTTTACAGCTCGGCGCAGCTGTCTTACCCCAGCAAGGCTTTGCATAATTTCCTACCACTTCTATTCTAGCACGTATGTACACCCCGCTCTGCCTCGATTTCTCTGTGCAACCCTCGGATAGCTGTAGTGGCAGCCTGGAGAACTGTATTAACTGGTTTGTTTAGAAGTTCTTGTTATGCCTGTTTTCCGCCTTCCTATGTGCTATTTATGTTGACCCCCACAAAGCATTTTACTGCACTTAAAACCGGATAAATCCACACACTTCGGACAATTTCTCATAACTACAAATCGCAAAACCTCGCCACCATGCCAACCCATAAGCACATCCGCTGCACCATCCACACCAAAGATGGCCCATTACAAGAATACATAGCTTCGCCCTCTCCATCCTCACCCACTACAAAAACAGTCTATGTTCAATCCCGGCACGCGTCTCAGTTCTGGATTAAATGTGAAGCGCTCCCAGAGTACGGGTATGAGCTCGGTAATCGCCTAATATTCCGGGTAGCGGTGGATGGAGAGGATGTACAAAGCTGTTGGGTCAGCAAGGATATTCCTGAGACTATTCAGTCGGGGGTTTACACCTCTGACGAAGCTGGGGAGAGGTATCTTCAGAATTTTGAGTTCACGAAGGTACAGTTAGGTACGTAGATTTAGGTTCATCCCGGGGAGGGACATGAGGAAGTTAGTTGACAATTTTAGTGGAGGATCAGAATGTCGACGAGAGGGAGAAGATGGGTGAGATTTCGATCTGGGTTCTTCGCTCGGAGAAGGTCAGGGAACCAAAAAGCACCCGGGAGTCGAAGAAGATTGTACAAGCCGCATCTGTTGGGAGAGTCAGGGAGAAGTTGTGGAAAGACAGGAAATTGACACATGTAGTGAAGTATATTAGTACTCTTCAACTTGGTTCTTTGTGGGCTTATTCTAATAGAATTACTAGACTGGGTCATAGAAAATCTTTCTCTGAGGGTGAGGTTTACGAAAATATGGAGTCCATTGATACAAAAGAGTACCCATACGTACATTTCCGGATATTCTATAGGTCTAGAGGTGAGCTTCGGCACTTTCCCTAGCACCCTTCCAGACTCCTTGCTAAGTTTAATCTAGGAGCTCTTATGGATCTTGGGTTGATTCCACGCATACAACTAGCGTCACCTCCTACTTCGCCGGTAGATCTTATCGAGGGTGCTAATGATATACCACTAGAGGCAGCGGAGAAGATAGCAAGACTTCGTGTCAGTATACCTTATTCTTCTTGCTTCAATTTACTTAAGCTATTTGCCTAGAGAATACCTTTTTCTGACGGTTTTATGCATGTGGCTGGGTCTATAGGCTGAATTGGATTCCCTGGAGAAAAGATATAAGATTAAACGTGAAATCAGTGACGTACTTGAAGATGACGGAGAGGGGGAAAAGAAGTATAATCCACGATCCAAATGGATAAGAACCTCAAAATGGAGCGGAACTTCGAAGGGAAATGAAAAAAGTGATCCGATTGATTTGACAACTGACGACTAGATCATAATAAACGATCTTATGAGACTTCAATTTGGGTATAATTTCTATCCCATTTATGTACTCTGTATGCTTTGTGAATTAAACTCATCGTAAGGGTATTGTAAGATATTAAATGATACCTTGGAGTATCTGTTATTATATAAACAGCTAATACCTGCTGCCCCCTTCTTAGATAAGTTCTGACGAGGTGGTATCTTTGAGTTAAATTTTAGTTGCAGTCCGAGCTATAGTTATAATTCGGCTAATATTTGTACGCTAAAGCTATAAATTTAGGTCTTAGGTGTAGTAATAGTTTAGTTGGCATAAACGGGCAAGCTCTTAACAGCAAGCTACATAGCTAGCTAGTCTTCGTTTCTTTGTTACCCTGTCCTGTCACCCCACACTTCACTCTGATACTCTGTACATAAGATTATATTAAACCTATGTGGAAACTTGTGTTTCGTAACAATGTTCGTGCTCGTGATGGCTCTAATGTTGATTATAATAGACACTCTTTCATCAAACCTTCTTCACTCCCCTCCATTCCAAACCGAAGCTCTAAACTCAAGAATAGAAGAGCTCTTAATTAATACTAGAAGTAGTAGAGTCTCTCATCCCTAGCCCAAAAATTAGTATTAATAGAGAGCAGGCGATATATTCGCTATTGGGGACCTGCTCTTGCGAGAGCTTCATGTGTTTATGATTAATTCATTCATTCATACCTGTTCTCGCAACTAACGAGGCCGAGACACAATAGGTCCGTAATTAGTATATTCATACTTCAAACCTAGACGAGGATCTGCTGAATATTATCACGCCATCTAGAAGGTGAATGTGGGTAGGAATAACCTAGTAGCTACGTAGTTAATGAAAGCTATATTATACAAATTGACTCATATGCATGTCTCAAAGTGACCCGATACTTCAACGCAGCATTGTCAGATATGACTACAGTAGAAGCTCTCTATAAGAATACGTTCGGGACCGAGAATTTATGAGAATATTCTTATAGAGAAAGTATCCTAACCCAATAGGGTTATTTTAGGCGGAATACTTGCCAAATTTCGCCTAGTGCGGCTCTTCTTGGAGTTTTCTAATAAGAATATTCTTATAGAGAGTATTCTTATAGAGGGCTTCTACTGTAATTAGTAGACCAGCAGCTATTATATATGAATCTTAGATAAGGCCACACTTATCAAGGGGTTACCTACTACACTAGCTAGAACAAGAATTTTTCTCAAAATCATGCCTATTGAGAGGTCCAGCTACTTCTTTCGTGTTTGCTATCAAGTTCTAATGTCTCGTTATTTCTTTTTAAAACAAATTTATACCGTCAATTTCAAGAAACACTTCCACCGGCTTAACCCGAGGCTTGTTTGCCGTATCCGGCCTGCGTTTTTATCTGCCCCGAGCGCAAGTATAGCCTCTAGTAAAAAAAGAAAGAGACAAAAAGCAACAATAAGTTTGATCTTTCAGGTTTTCGGGGAAGATCCTAGCATTGAGGGTTAACTTTAGGCCCTTGCTCCCTCTTATTTTTGCTTTTCTTTTACTAGAAGCCATAATAAGTACTGCCGAGGTGATTTTCCTAGGTAAAAAGACGGGCCAAAGTTTGACCACCCACAATTTGATTGGTTAGTTGGAATTTTGCGCTCAAGCCAATTATTTTAGGCCTTAACAGCTGCAATAAGTAGAACATACTAGGATTAGTACCAATGGAGCAAGGAATATATCACCAGGTGATAATTAGAAATGAGTATATAAACAATCGATCGCGGCGATATTAGAGAGAAGCCATCTACGTACAGTCCTATACCTGCGGCAAAGTACTCATGATCTATTGCAACGTCTGATAAAAAACTATTTCTACGTTAATAGCTGATACTTTCCGTCAACAAGACACCCCAGCCCTAGAGGTTTATACTAGTCTAGGAATTCACCCCCCTCCCGAGTTTGACCTACCAACAGTACAAAAATTCTACCACAAACGGCAGACCTATATCAGCAACGTCATTCGAGATGCCAACTCAAAATGGCCTACGTTGTACCATACACACTAAGGATGGACCATTGAAGGAGTATCAGCTTGATGATAGCCAGGCCTCTACTGATGGGCCCCAAACTGTTTATATCGAGGCTAAACATGGATTGGCTTTTTGGATCTTGTTCGAGGCATTGCCTGACTACAGGTTTATTACCGGTGATACTATTGTCATTCGTAGGTATATCGACGGTGAACCTATAGGTAATAGCCCTGTAGTTGATGGATATAACCTTATAAGTAAGGACTATGGTGCTCGCAGTATTGACGGGCCTATCCAATTCTCTCAGCTATTCAAATTTTCAGAGATCTTATTAGGTAATTATAACTTTGCCACTAGCATCTATAAGTAGGAATCACCTACCAATCGAGTTCTTAGGCTCCCTCATCCAACCATTGCTAGGCTCTAATCTTTGCCACAAAAACTTTTCGATAGCTATCAAACAACAACTTCTAAAGAATTGGGAGACTCTCTACCCCTTACCCGATTACTACAAGTACGTGTGACGATCTAACCGTCATCATGACCAGTCTCAAGTACCTCTCCATATAGAGACACCTAAGGATCTCCCTTGAGGGATAGGACTAGCTATCCCATTCCGGTCAATAGATACTAAGGAAAGTCATTACTATGATAGCCCGATCCCTAAGTGAGCTGGCGAGCTCCTAGGACGGAGTGAAGCTCACCGTCGTCGGTATGCGTCAGAGACCAGAGTAATGCGTCTGTAGCTTATAGCTACGAGAGACACTAGTGCAATGAGACTGAAGCTGTTGCCTCCATGAACAGAGTTAAGCTCCTGTTCCTCTAGGAGGAATAACAACGGTTTCGCTAATGGCCAACCTTATGGTAGGCCGAGAGCCGTGAGATGAGAGCAAAGCTATGCTTAATAGTTAGGGCCGCCAGCAAAAGTAATAATTAACCTGGCGGTGTCACGAATCGAACCATACGGGGCTATGCCTTGTGCTTCGCCCTAAGGTCCTTATGTAACGGGGGCACTCCCAGGGGAGTACTGCCGTACCAAAAAAAACCAACAACCTCCCTTTCTGACAAGAAGCTTCAGCAGCGAGGCTTAGAACCGCTCGTCAACACGGAAGGTCGACAGTCCCTAGGCAAAACAGGAATAAGGATTTAATGGATAGATAACTAAAGACTTTAAAAGGCTCTGCTTCCCAGGGGAAGACAAACGTCTTTAGCAAAGAGTATGAGGGTCTCTGAACAACGGTTGTTCGTTGACTAGCAAGAATGATGGTCCTGGGGGAAGGACGGGTTTAAGCTATGATTTTGATTGCGAGCAGGCTGCCAAGGAGCGGGGGAACAATTCCTCCGCGCTTGGAAATCAACTGAGTCTAGAGCGCCCCTAAGAACTAGCGGGGTCGATAGACCAGCGACTAAAAAGCGTCGGTTACTAAAAGCTCTGTAACTATTGCTAAAATGGTCCGATTTCAAATCCGATTGCACCTATGGATTCGCAGCACTGTCCCCCATATACCCTCCGAGTTTGGTTCGGTTGGACGAATTTTCCTGACGGTTTTGGGGTTATTTTTGGGGTCCAAAACTTGTCTTTTTGTTAGGGAATCAGCAACTCAGGGGGGCCCCCTCTGCAAACGGCGGGTGGCACAGTGGGGCGCCTCGGGGGTGTTTAGAAAACACAGAGTCCCCTAGGTAGGGTAACCCACTGGCGATTCCTGCCGTTGCTTAGATTCCTTTCCCACGTTCCTAGTCCAACCTGGGACGTGGCGGAGAGGTAATCTTGATCCATAAGGACTTTAGGGCGAAGCACAAGGCATAGCCCCGTATGGTTCGATTCGTGACGCCGCCAGGTTAATTATTAATTTTGCTGGCGGCCCTAACTACTAAGCATAGCTTTGCTCTCGTTTCATGACTCTCGGCCTCCCGTAAGGTTGGCCTTCAGCGAAGCTGTTATTATTCCTCCTAGAGGAACAGGAGCTTAACTCTGTTCAGGGAGGTAACTGCTTCAGTCTCATTGCACTAGTATTTCCCGTAGCTAAGAGCTACAGACGCATTACTCTGGCCTCTGTCGCATACCGACGACGGTGAGCTTCGCTCCGTCCTAGGGGCTCGCCAGCTCGCTTAGGGATCGGGCTATCATAGTAATGGCTTTCCTTAGTATCTATTGACCGGAATGGGATAGCTAGTCCTATGCCTCAAGGGAGATCCTTAGGTGTCTTTATGGAGAGATACTTGAGACAAGTTATGACGATGGTTAGATCGTCACAATAAGGAGTTAGCAAGTTTTTCAAGCCCGTGCATAACGGCAACAAGACAGCAAGTCATAAGAAAGAAGGATATAAACGTGCAATACATTTTTTATTTTTGTTTCTTTCTGTGTTAAATTTTATTTATTTTTGGAATTTTGAAAGGGGACGCGTTTTATTTTTAGGAAGGGGAAGGGTTCTTTTTAGGTCATAGTTTATACTGCATACCAGATTTTGTACCCAGAAACAATAAAATCACTTGATTCAAAAAAAAAAAAAAAAAAAAAAAAAAAATCTATAAGTAGGAGCAGTCTGTCAAATCTCCTATAAATAGTTACTGACAATAATTCTTTATTACAATCAGTTGAGAATCATGACCCGGGAGCCAATACCAACAAAGTCTCATTTGAATATCTCGGCGAGATCACTATCCACGGGATTCGAAGCACACGGGGTCAAATATTAGAGCATCTATCAAGTGTTCAAGGCTCAAATCCGGAAAAGCATCCGGAAAAAATAAACGAAAAGTCTTTCAAAGGGAGGGATTCCACTCATGTAGTGAAGTATTTTCCCCTATATAACTCTTAGGGTTAAACATCTTGTAACAGATGACCGACACCTAAATTAGGCTTGGTCCCAAAGAAGTGGACCCACGCCCTTGGATGTTCTGCAGATATAAACATATCGACAAAACTCCATACGTACATTTTCGATTTCTATATAGATCTAAGCGTAAGGATATTTTCTATATCTCGTGGTCTTATTATTACTACTCACAGCTATATCAGGAGTTCTACAAGGTCTCGGGCTTATACCTCGCACCCCATCACCCTCTCCTCCCGTGATTATCAACCCTCCAGCAGTAGTAGGGGAAGTCCCAGCACTTAAGGTCGACTCAGGGAGCAAGACTACTATAGAACAAGAAATTGCGAAACTTCGGGTTCGTCTATTCCTCATTTATTCTAAACACCAGGAAATATAGGTTGTAGTTGACCTTGCTATAGGATGATTTCCAGGCCCAGATAGAAGCCCTCCAAAAAAAATATAAGGTAAAACGCGAAATAAAGGAGGAAGAGGGGTATAATCCGCAGCCAAAAAGAGTCAAAGTCGAAGAAGGAAGGGGAAAAACGAATGTTGGGGCTATCAGTTTGAAAAATAACTAGGAAGGGAAGACCAGTGTATACAGTACTCTGAAAAGACTGGTGGGATCAGAAGTTGATATTTTTTACAGGGTATATTTCTTTTTCCTATCTACAATATATATTCTTCTAGCTAGGGAAATTCTATTGCAGTATATTTTCTACCCTCGTGTGTCTCAAAATTACGAGTCAAATAAAGTATATATATCTTAGAACTTACACTAAAAAAATCCCTCATATACTGACTCCTACCGGCTGTCCACTCCGAGTACTTCCTATTGAAATCCGCTACTATACCACTCGGATCCCACCATACGAGCAACCGGTGAGCCGGGATATTATATTTATCCACCTAGCCGACTCCATCTGATAGAAGAAAGTCCCACATCGCCACCTATTACCAAGAACAGTACCATCGACGTCATATACTCAGGGGGGGGGCCGAGTGTTCTTTAGTCCTCTCTATTGGTAAAAACCCACTAACCAATTGTAAAAACACTCTTTATAGTCTAGCTCCGTGCCCAGACCCATATTTCAGCTTACTGCACACTGCATAGCTCTAGACCAATCAGAAAGCGATCGACACCCAACGAGTTTGCTATTGCCACAGACAGGAGTAGAGGGGCAAAAGTTTGTTAACGCACTGAGTCGATTTGAGGCAGAGATGAATTCAGCTGAATCCTTGCCGTGGCAATCTGAGACATAATATAATATACTTGACCAATTAATGGCAGATGATTCAACAAAGGGGTCCCCCCTACTAGATCTAGACAGATACACAAATCTGTACTATTTTAGATATTTTGAGTTGCACTCCAACACCATGGTACTGAACTTTGGGTTGTGTTCTCGTCTAAACTATTGGTGATGGTGATTGGCCTATCATAACCCTAGATTTTTTGGAATCAAGCCTTGTGAAAACGTCCGGTCTATTATTACATTTAGGAAGCGACAGTCTACTGAGTACTACAAATACATCTCCATAAATATTTTGAATTAGGACCCTAGTAAGTGTAAAATCACCACTTCGACTTCATTGTTGCCTAGAAGGCCTGCTGTTAAGGTTCTTGTACCTCAATTTTTGCTATCCTATTGGTTCGGCCTTTAAGTAGATATCTTCTGGATCGAGGTTTTATATCATAAAATACAATAGACCCCAATAAATTATACTACGGTTTCGGAACCTGGACATCCGCCTTTGCAGCAGTATCCTCCTTCAGCGGCCTTGCACCAAAAATCGTAGTTCCAACCCTACAACAAACTCAGTCAGCTACCCCAAAACGCTTCTTTATAGACAACATACCTAACATTGGTAGCGCCCAACTTAATAGCCTGTTCGTAATCCTCACTCATCCCCATACTCAATTCCAGTTCATTTGGATCACAGCCAAGGCCCTTTGCAACCTCATCGCGGGTCTGAGTAAGAAGGATGAAATCTTCGTTGGGGACTTCAGACTCTTTAGAACGTGCAATATCGCCGATTGTCATGAAGCCTTGAAACGTTAGGTTTGGACATGATGACTTGATGTGTTTTGCTAATGGGAGGGCCTCAGAGGGCTCGCAGCCGGATTTTGATTCCTCGCCTAGTCGTCATCTCTTTATTAGGTTATCTTCAATGTTGAGGAGGGAGAATATTTGGTTCTACCAGAAGTGTTTACTTGTATAAAAACTCTTAGTTTCTCGGAATCAGGGCTCTTTTTAAGCAGGGCAGCTCGCCCTTTTTCAAGGGCATCTGCCTTTTTTACTACGTCAATTGACTCGACAGCCCAGAGGTTCGGGATATTTTCGGCTAGTTGTTTGCATTTATTGGTCTGCAGCGTGCCAATAAAATGCCATTTGATGTCCTTGGGGAGGATGGGTGCCTTCTCGAAGAGTTCTGTGGGTGTTAGTCCGGATATTACATAGAATTTAATATTAATATTAGGTTTGACGCAAATTCCCATGCTACACGAGGACCCCCAAAAGGTATTAAATAAAAACAAAAAACCTCAGACCAGGTAATTTAAAAAAAAAAAAATACGCGTCCAATCGGACCCCATACATACCTTGAGAATAGTTCTCCCCGTAATGAGTATGCTTTGTGGCATTGTAGATGGCCAAGATGTCAGAGGCTGGCTTCTTTTTCGATACCGCAACTAGACGAACCTATAAAGACAGCCATATCCATCAGTAACGTAGATCCTAGCTAGATGAGCTCTTGGATACATACAGGACGGCTTGAAGAGGCTACAGCATTGATACGGCCCACAACACTAGTAAAGTTCTCGATGAGATGATGAGCACGAGCTGCCATTTCTGCTTCGGATACTTCGGCTGTGGAGGAAGAGGACATGCTGATATGCAAGACCAACGATCGTAATTTCGGCTATAGGCTCGATGTTCTCGTTTATCTCGCAGCCTAGGTCATTAAATAGAGAGATCCCCTTGCGTTCAGACACTTACTCTAAACTGAGTCAACCACTCCGGGCGTGATAGACTGATCGTCGTGGGATGTGACGTTATCTGGTCACGGTGTGCTAACCAAATGGGCCCGGTCCCTGGCTACGTATGGGTTCTTGGCTCTTGCGTTGCTTACGCAAAAAAAATATCGGTTCCACCACAAGATTCGCAACGTTGAAGGGGCTCAGAAAGGCGTTTGTTCCACAACTAACCCCTGAAAGTTTCACACTGGCGGGACCTGCAGCCACAATCACACCCGTCCCAGAAATTCTTCCGTGGGGATAACTTCCACAGGTTCCGTAGCCAGATTCCTGTTTCCATCATCAGCCAATAGCAGCCAGCAGCAGAGACTCTGGGGTGAACTTTTTTTCCCGCGCCATAAGCGGGCTGAGCCCTTGGTGGCCTTGGTCGTATGACGGCATAGCTAGAGTTACTACCTCCTGCGCCAGGCCAAAGGGCTGAAGGGTTTAAGAGACGAAACGGAGAAAGTTTGGTAGAGTACACTCATGTATATGTAGGTCTTAGGGACCCAGGAGAAAGAACTTATTTACACAGGCTTATGCAGCTACACTTACAAGCCCTTTGAATTTTAATCACTCACAAAGGTCAAGTAGACACTCGAAATACTACTACTAACTACATATGTAGACTACAGCAAGATCCTTGAAAGGAGATGTATCCCCCACACTATCTCGATGCAATTTACGCGTCCAAGGAATCAAGTCCGAGATGGCTTCCTTCTGCTAAAAGATTGATTAAATGGGGCATGGTTCATGCTGCTCTTTGCCCTTCTTTGTTTAGGAATGTTTTAGTATGATCGGATCACCCCCAAGCATTTTACTCTCTTTTCCAAGCTTTTAAATAATTTTTATTTAGGGCACGCTTGGACCCCCCGACTACCAATTATACTCAACCAACCTTCAGTCCTCTGAATGATTTTTTTTCCTCTTGTTCCATCCCTTTTGAACTCTTCAGCTCTGTTTTATCATTCAGTAGGCAGACGTCTCTCCTTCGTCCTAGTCTTTACACTCTTTACAAACTATCCCCGTGCCTTACCCTAAGGTTTGCGCACTTACACACTCTTTTGATTTACATCCTACGAGTACATACTATTCCTAGAAACCGATCAGTCATATCGATTAACAATAGTCCTCTTTTAATTTATTTTATATCCTCGGCTTTGTTTTCGTTGCCTACGAACCTGCTATCTACAATAGCTCAGGCAGCGCCTGGATCTCGAAACAAACAAGTCTAGTAGCAGTTTATACTTCACACTGCACACCACACCCCATTAACAGGGCAACACCTTAGATATGCCAAAATCACCTACATCCCCAAGAAACAGTGGGTTCATTCCATTGAAGCCCTTAGGCTCAATGGACCAGCAGGCTGGTCTTTCCCCTTCAAACACCCGCAACAATGACCATATAGTCGATATTCCCTTAACTCCCATTAAAACAAATACAAGTACAACCGGCGCCCGGAAGGAAGGACAGGCTATAAACAGACCTGACTTTGCACGGAATAACACCCAAGAGACTCACGACGGGATATTCCATAAGCATATGGGACGTCGAAGGAATAGAGAATTGCAGACTGGTGGGGACGCTAGTTTGGTCGAAGATGAAGGTGCTTTGACTGCTATGGGAAGGCTGTACGAGAAGGTGTTGAACTTCTCAATCGTCACTCGTTATTTACTCTATATTATCCCATTGTCGTTGTGTTTTGTCACTGTTATCCTTATCGGGTTGTTTATCGCGCCTAATGCTCGGATCGGAGGTGACGATACTCATAAGGGAGTTCGGATTGTCTGGTTCTTTGTCTGGGTATGTCATCTTCAGCACAATTATTAAAGTACTTGAATTATTTTCTAATAATCATAATATAGTTGAACGTTGTCTGGTGCTCCCTCTGGGTTTCTAAACTTGTTGCCAAAGCGCTGCCTCTCGTCTTTCAAACCCTCATTGGTGTCGTCAGCAGCGGAGTGAAGAAGTATGCACTCGTTATCAAGGCTTTGGAAGTTCCAATTTCCCTAGTTGGTTGGGCTATTGCATCTCTCTGCTCATTTCTCCCTGTAAGTTTCACCATCATATGCCAGCACATGACGCCTAGATGTACTAACTCAGTAATAGTTGATGACCCGAAACCCCGACCAGCTCGAATTAGGCGATACTAGTATCAGGGAATGGCAGAGGCGTATGAACCGAGTCTTGATTGCCTGTTTGATTTCCTCTCTTGTGTATCTCGGTGAAAAGCTCATCATTCAAATTGTCTCTGTCGACTACCACCGTAAGCAGTTTGCACAGCGTATTAAGACCAACAAGGAGAACGTCAGATTTCTTAGTCAGCTTTATGAGGCCTCACGAGCCCTCTTCCCTACTTACACCGAGTTCGCTGAAGAGGATTATATAATTAACCAGTCTCTTGCCTCTACCCTGATAGTCCCCCAGAAGAGTGGATCTGCTACTCCCATGCGTGCAATCCTTGGAAATATCAATGTTGTGCAAGACAAGGTCACTAGTGCATTTGGAAACATTGCGCAGGAGGTTACAGGCAACAAGAATGTTTTTAACCCTAACTCTGCTTACTCGGTTGTTATCAACGCGCTGCAGAGGAAGAACTCCTCTGAAGCATTGGCAAGGCGTATCTGGATGTCTTTCGTTTCCGAAGGGAACACTGCTTTGGAGAAAGAGGATTTATTAGAGGTTATGGGGCCGGAACACGAACAGGCTGCATTAGAGTGTTTTTCGTCTCTGGATACTGATAATAATGGGGATGTCAGTTTGGACGAGATGGTGATGCATGTTGTACAGATTCATAGTGAACGCAAAGATGTTGGCAAGAGTATGCAGGACGTGGTAAGTATCTTTCTTGAACAAGACCCTTGAATATCCTACTAATAGCAAATTCTAGGATAATGCCATTCGTGCTCTTGATAGCGTTTTGAGTTTCATTGTTTTTGTCATTGTCGTCCTTGTCTTTGTCGTATCTCAGCAGTCAAGTGTTGGAACAACTCTCGCTGGAGCCGGAACAGTCTTGATCTCCCTATCTTTCGTCTTTGCCATTACTGCACAAGAAATTCTTGGCTCTTGTATCTTCCTGTTCGTCAAGCACCCCTTCGACGTTGGTGATCGTGTCGACATCGAAGACAAGCGCTATATCGTTGAACACATCTCTCTCCTTTACACCATCTTCAAATGCATTGACAACCAGAAGGTTACCCAAGTACCCAACAACGTCCTAAACATGAAATGGGTTGAAAACATCACCCGTTCTAAACACATGACTGAATTTGTCAAACTCGGCGTAAACTACGATACGACACTTGAGGATATTCAGAAGCTCAAAGAGGAACTCATGCTCTTCGTTAGGGAGAACAACCGTGACTTCCAACAGGATCTTGATGTTGAGGTTATCGGTATTAACGACCTGGACAGACTTATCATTAGGCTGGAAATTAAGCACAAGAGCAACTGGGCGAATGAACAGCTGACACTCCAACGTCGTAACAAGTTCTTCTGCGCTCTCGTCTTGATCTTGAAAAAGATCCCGATCTACGGTGCCGGAAAGGGCGATCCATCGATTGGAGAAGAAGGCAAGCCTATGTATACCGTTTCTATTGGCGATGACCTAGCCCAAATCAACATGAAGAAAGCGACCGAAAGCAAGGCGAAGAAACGCTGGGACGCACCCAAAGATGAGGATGATGATGAGATCTTGAGACCGATGGATAAAGGCAAGGAGGCTGGATTTTTCAGCCCTACAAGCTCGGCTGCTACAACTATTAAGGAGAATGAGATCCACAATGGTGTTAGCTACCAACAACACATCACCTCGCCGTTTGAAACCTCGAGACCTAGTTTCGAAGACCGCAGGCCTATGGGAAGAAGCAGTGCTGAGAGCAGGCGTGAAGATGTGGAGGAGGTCCGAAATCTCTTGAAGAGGGAGTCAACTAAGGGCCGAAGGAAACGGGTTCCTGAGATCAATACTCAAGGGTACTCCCAGTACCAACCACAACAACAGTCACAACAGTTTAATCCAAACAACCCATATCAACAGGGTGGTCCTGCTGCCCCACCATATGGAAGGTAGCCTACCTAGTAAAGATTTTTAGATGAGAGAATTTGGGTGAGGCCTCAGGGGAAACTTAGATGATATATGCGGGCTGGGCCAGCGGTGTTTATTTTTTTTATTTCTTTATTCTCTAGCTATAATAGGAATTATCATATAGTATATGATTTATACTAAAAAAAAATTAAAACTTATTGTGGATCAGAGTGATGGTGAAGTTTTAGAAAGTTGTATTATAAGTTTTGACGGACGTAGTGGTTATCGGTTTTGACTGGGTGCTTGCGTCATATACTATCACTCGGTAGAGAAAATGAATGAATTAATTATAATGGAGCCTAAAGAATCGCCTATTACAAAAATGGTCAGTTGCTCCAACAGAAAATTAAAATAAATGAAACATAACGAACTAAGCCTTAGATTATCAACTAAGCCTCAACCTGTTAGTATACTTGGAACGACTCTGCCTAGCAACTTACTCGGCCTACCTACTGATAACCCAGTATATTATCACACTCCTAAAAATCCCCTAAAATCCCCTCATAGGCATTAGGTCACGGAAGTAGACCCAAGACAAACCAATTCGCAGAAACGAGTCCTAATAACCACCCAGGTACTATCCATGGGTTAGGGTTCCCGGCAAACCCCACATCTTATCACCATTCCTTAAATCACAATCTACCACCTCCTCCAACCCTTATCATCAAAAATGGGAACCACCACAATAATCCTCGGCGGCGGCATAATAGGATTCAGTACAGCCTACTACATCGCCCTCAATGACCCCACTTCCAAAATCCACATCATCGAGTCCTCACCCACACTATTCACCAGCGCATCCGGTAAAGCCGCGGGCTTCCTCGCACGGGACTGGTTTATCCCCTCCCTTACCGAGCTAGGCGAGCTCTCGTTCACACTCCATTCGCAGCTCGCGCGAGAACACGGGGGTGCGGCGAGGTGGGAGTATAGCGGGAGTACTGGAGTGTCTGTTTTCGAGGATGGGAGCGGAGATGCGAGGGGGCTAGATTGGTTATTGGAGGGCACGAGTAGAGCTAGTGTTGCTTCTGGTGTTGCAATTTGTGCCGAGGGAGAAAAGACGCTACCGAGGTGGTTTGAGAGTGCGGGGGGGAGCGGGAAGAGTGAAGTTATTTCGGGGGTGGATACGACGGCGCAGGTTGAGCCGATGAAGTTGTGTAGGTTTTTGTTGGAGTCGTGTTTGGAGAGGGGGGTGAAGGTGCATTATCCAGTGAGAGCCAAGGGGGTTAGGGTTGTGGATGGGGAGGTTGTGGGTGTGCAGGTTGAGTCGGAAGGAGGTGAGTTGGAGGTTATTGAGGGGGGCAAGCTACTCATTGCGTGTGGGGTTTGGACCGGGGTGGTCTTTGATGAGTTGTTCCCAGAGGCGACGGTTAAGTTGCCGGTTAGATCACTCGCGGGGTATTCGCTCGTGCTTCGTTCACCGAGGTGGAAGCCGGAGGAGGAGGATGGTGGGAGGGGGTGCCATGCTGTGTTTACAGTTGATCCTGATGGGTGGTCTCCGGAAATATTTAGTAGAAAGGGTGGGGATATATATATTGCTGGTCTCAACTCTAGTACAATTCCGGTTCCTAAGTCGGCAGCTGAGGTCGTATTTGAGGAGGAGGCTATCAAGCCTATGCTTAAAGCTGCTAAAAACTTGCTTGGAGAGGATATCGAGGTTGTGAGGTCTGCGCTTTGTTTTCGGCCTATCACAACCTATGGGAGGCCGATAATTGGAAAAGTTCCACCGAGTGGTATTGGTTTGAAGGGTAATACTGAAGGTGGGGTTTATGTTGCTACTGGACATGGGCCTTGGGGGATATCATTATCATTGGGGACTGGGAAAGTTATGGCGGAAATGATGAATGGGGATAAGACTTCAGCAAATGTCGAAAGTCTTGGGGTTTGAGTCTATATTCTAGCTGTATTAACCACTGTTTATTCATCTTCACCGTTTGATCTTATATCCGAAAGACATCTAGCAGTACCCCCTAGTTTGGAAACAACCCAGAAACGAGTGATACAAATACACAGCAAGTAACAAACCATGATCCATGTAATACGGGGTTAAGAGTTGCTGACGTAAATCTAGGCACATAAAAGACCACCCACCACAACAGGGCACCTAAACCAACCTACTCCAACATCCAAAATGTCTACAAAACCCGTCATCATACTCACCGGTGCATCCCGAGGTCACTCCCCTATCCTATCTTACCACTCTACTCTACTCACGCACACACAGGACTCGGCCTCGCAATAGCACACTGCCTCCTCCGTGCCCCCACCTCCGCCCGCGTCCTCGCCATTGCTCGCACCTCCGCGCCCCTCGAAGAGCTCAAATCAGAGTACCCAAACCAGGTTGAATTCATCGCTGGTGACCTCGGTGACTTTTCAGTCTCGAAGGCGGTGGTCGAGAGGGCGATTGAGGTGTTTGGAAGAATCGATGCTGTGATTGTTAATCATGGGGTGTTGGACCCTGTTGCAAAGGTAGTGGATGCGGATGTGGAGGCGTGGAGAAGGAGTTTTGATATTGGGTTTTTTGGAGCAGTTGCTTTGGTGGGTTTACCTTTTGAGAGAGTTGTAGAGGAGGTGCATTGAGGCTGATTAGTGAGTGGGGGAAGTTGTAGGTCAAGGAGTCTGTGAAGGAGCTGAGGAAGTCGAAGGGAAGAGTGATTTTTATGTCTTCTGGGGCGGCGGTGACGGGGTATCAAGGGTGGGGTGCATACAGTGCAACGAAAGCTGCCATAAATAATTTTTCAGTGATATTAGCGGCGGAGGAGCCAGATATTACGAGTATTTCTATTAGACCTGGGGTAATAGGTTGGTGTCTATTTATTATTCATGGGGGAGGTAATGAGGTACTGATGAGAATATGGATCAGATACGCAGATGCAGCAAGATATTCGTGAGAAACATGCAGATGCTATGGGAAGTTCCCATGGAAAGTTCACACAGTTCAAGGAGACTGGGAAGTTGCTGAAACCGGAGCAGCCTGGTCAAGTTATTGCGAAATTGGCATTGAGCGGTGGGAAGGAACTTTCAGGCCAGTATTTGAAGTATGTATCCTTGACTACCATTGAGGTGTCTTGGGAATACTAACCGGGAGACAGTTGGAACGCGGAGCAATTGGCCGCTTTCCAATAATAGAGTGCACATAGAGAGAGGCAGTATATTCAAATTGTATATTGATATAGACACTATATATTCCTGTTTATACGTACTGTTAGTATACTCGAAGGAGTTGATCACTAGACAGTCGTAGTAAAGATATCTAACCATTGCAAAATAATCAGCCACAAACTCATTAAAACTATGTCTAGAAATATCTTGCAAGAAAATGGGACATGGAGCTCAAAAATCAGTCGAAAGATGAAAAGTCGAAATTTTTTCATTCATAGGCGCCAAAGCCCCTCCGAATTAGCATGGAGTTTTGTTCATCACTTTGAGCTCCACACCCATGCCGTACTAGAGAGAAAAATAGCAAGGAAAAAAAATTTGCATACCATCTGGATATTTGGCACGTAGATTATTACTAATTTCCTCCTACCCATCTACAGATAAATCTGTTAGCAACTCCAAAAAAACCCTCAGCGTGCAAAGACGGAAAAGTGTATATTCGATGTTTGATTCAGGTAATCGAACCATTGTTACAGCACGGTGTAGCTCAGGAGATTTTTCATAGTACATTTAAACTAGCTCATCATTCAAACGAGGAGGGACTAGGCAATGTACTAAGAAAAACCGGGAAACGCATACCATCTTGAGCTAGGAGTAGACATTCTTTTCCGTGGAGCACTGACTGAAAAGATATTGAAAATTTCCTTCTATTCTGTTCAACAGTCAGTGCCAATTCAAAGACCGCGAAAAAGAATAAAACCTCATTGGGAAAAAAAGAGAGAATAAAGGTAAAGATCAGATCTGGTCCGTTTGGCTAGGACAGTGTACGTCACCATGAATAGGAGGAGTTAATTCCCAATAAGATAGGGGCGACACGAATAGTTCATCATTTCGAGTGTTCGAGGAGGTAACACATCAGGCAGGGCGGGAAAAGAGAAGGAGAAAGCGAAGAAAACCAGCAAAGGAATAGAGTCTTACAGGTTATAACATACACCTACACGATAACCAACCCCCATCGTATAGGATTCCCCCTCTATCTGCGCCATCAAATCTGTTGTTGTTCCATCCGGTGAAAAGAAAAAAAAGTTTGCAGAAGAGAAGAGGGAAATTTCCCCCGTCCCTTTAAACACATACACACCCTTGCCAAGTGACGCTACCCCAACAATCGAATTGTCGGCCAAAAAAAGGAAGTCATCCCACCCCCACGCTACTCTGTCTCTCGATGGTGCGGCTCTTCTCTTTCCCACCTCCGTCATTCCCATAGCTATGCCGATCTTCTCGTCGAAAAAATACCTACCCTCTACCGCCGCCAACACCATTGGCGCAAAATACCGTCTGTCTCTCTCGGCTATTATGAGAACAACTGATTAACGGATCAACTAACTAGGCTCTAGCTTACGCCGGCACCCGTTCCTATTATTTGGTTTCCCGTTTATTGCGACGATTCTCGCGGGTTCGTTCTTCCTCACTCCTGCAACGGCGCTACGGTATGAGAACTATGATCGGAAGGTGAAGCGTGTAACGCAAGAAGAGGCAATGGGGCTCGGGAAGGACCGGAGGAAGGTGGATTTGAATGAGGAATACTATGTTTGTTTCCTCCCCTCCCCTCCCTCCCTCCCCTCCCCAGGTCAGAAAATAACGATATGGAAATATAGCGGTTGTCGATGAAGGATACGGATGATTGGGAACAGAAGCGGGTTAGTCGTCTCAAAGGAGAGTCGGATGGCGTGTTGTGAAATGTATAAAGAATTATTCACATTGGCGTTCTGGGACTCGGGGGACATAGCTATCAAGAGGTGGTGTGCATATCAGGGTACCGTATTATATGAGCACTGGGCTCAATTGGCAAGATTCAAAATATTTTGTTTGTCCATATGTTTCTCTCCTCCGAATTTATCTGAAATTCATCTAAAAACCACAACCACAAAGCAAATTCCCAGAACGAATACTCAAACAATAACTCACAAAGGGTAATAGGCAGAGCAAAAAAATGCAACACTGTTTACGTATGCCTTGTGTCAATATGAAAAGAAGATGGTATTTGTGAAAGATAAAAGTGAAATATCTATACAGTTGCACGCTGTATGCAAATGCAAATGCAAATGCAAATGATAGGAGAAATTAGTTAACGCAGCAATGTGCAAGTATTGAGACAAAGAAAATAAATAACTAGTAAAATCCAACAAAGATACCCCCCTCACTTATTTTTGTTTAATAGGGATTCGCTCCATAATACGCCTTATTTCCGACTCCCAGAACCATTAATTCGGAGTGCGGCGCATAAGAACTGAAATAGAAACCCATCATGACAGTAAGATAACTCAAAATCAGAATAGAGCCCTAAAATTAGGTGTCAGTAACTTGCCAATACTTCTAGAATATTATTAAACCCACCTTGAAGTAATTGCTCTTCCCTTCACCGTACATATACGACAAGAGGAACACACAGAGGATAACAGTGACAAGATCCCATTGCGGAAAGATTAAGCTGAAAGTATGATTGAAGAGCTCCTTCGGATCAAGAGACATAGCAAAGAAGGCGCTGAAAGCGACCAAAGCCGGGATCTGGAGAAGGCACACTTGTAAAGCGTACGCGGAACCAATCTCCATACTAAGCGCGATATTTCCATTCATGGCAAATGAGATAGCGTTCTATAGAATAGCAATAAAATTAGCAACTATTAGTTTACCCCTTATACGGGGAGTATAAGACGTACCAAGAACTCAGTCGTATTAGGAACAAGCGCAAAGAGCGTAATTCCCAAGAACTTTTCATCAATTTCAAAATTCTCCAACACAACATCAACAGTATCCACTAGAATTTCGGCAATGACAGCGTACAATACTGTTGCTCCAAGAAGGATGATGGAACTCTTTGCTTTACTCCAATTAGGGGCATCATGTCCACCTGCAGCGTCATGACCTACTGTGGGAACGCCTTCCTCTACGGTAGGCATCGATGTCAAAGGTGGCCTAGGCGCTGAGATGCTCTTTCTCCCACTGCCACCAACCCCATGGCGCTGAACATCCTGAACAGCAGCGGTAGCTGCTACAGCTGCCATCTCCGCTACCCCACGGAAAACCTGTGCATTCTCCTCATGGGACAATCCTGGAATATTGACTGATGCCTGTGGTGGTAGTTGCCTAGAATTATCGTCGATAGAACCATAACCAGGAGCTGCAAGAAGATCATCACTGATGGATCGAGGTGGGACCACATGCAGAGTTTGCTGCCCTGAAGCTCCAATGTCATTTCTCAGACCCACATTGTTTTGTGTTTGCCCAAGGATACGCTTATATAGCATTGAGTCTCTCAAGGAGATTGGACTTCTAGCATCACCAAGGGCAGAGTTTCCCTCATTACCACGCGATGGCCCACGAACAATCTCTCCAGATACAGTTCCAGGATGTGTCTGGGCTTGAACTGCAGGAGCTGCTTGCCAAATTACGGCGGCATGAGTCCTCAAGGTAAACCATAACCCGATGATGTACGAAATAAATAAAAATACTGCGCAAATGTATGTATATGGCTGAACAACGTCCCTATAGAAATCATTGTTCGTAGTGGGTGGTGTCTGCGAAAAAGAGCATCGGCGGCATTCCGCTTTGTCTACATGCGGTGAACATGCACGGCAGCTGAGTTCGTACTGTTTTTTTTTTCTAGGAGTCAATACTACTATGGGGGAAATGGGGGCACAAACAAGAAGTACCTACTGTTCCGTAGATTTGATAGAAAAGTGTGGGAGCAAATGCGCCAATGACTGCGAAAAGTAACATTGTTGAGGTGACACCGGCAGATTTCGCATTAAAGCGCTGAGTCTTCCTTTTGATTGCACCCGAGCACATACTCAATCCGGGCATGAAAACAACACCAACCAAGATGCTGCCTACAACACTGCCCTCCACCAATCTACCTTTTCCTTCACTCAATGCAACACAGTATAGGTAAACTTCAACCACAGTCGAGAAAAATGCGTTGATAGTTGCACCCATTCCCATACTTGATTGAGCAGAAATAGAAGCCACAGCTTGCCCGATAAAGTAGGCCAGTGGGATGACTGAAAACAACGATAGCGTGAATACTGTCGCAGGAGAAGTCAGAGAATTATCGATTCCCAAAGTCCCACGCAGGACGTAATGGTCGACAATGACGAATATCACGAGGGTCATCAAATTAATAAAGAATATGTTGGTCCCGTCTATAGTATACTTGTAGTATTTCCAACCAACTGCGCGGTAAGTACACAGCAGTATAGATGTTGAAGGTGTCCCAGGTCTTCTGCTATAGGTATGATCCGAGTGGAACGAAAGCGCTAAAGGATGCCGTCGTAGATGATCAAACAAGAGAGAAGTGACCTTAGCCATCGGGATAGTAAATACCAACAGCCAACAGATGCCCGAAACCAAGATCAATAATGGTGCTGCTGAGTGTTAGTTCCTAGTAATCGAGGTTTTTATAACTAACTGTGGGGGGGCGTGTGGCATACCAATAATGAAATAGAACCAGACGAAGAACAAAACTCTACCAACATTCCACTCACCACGACCAAATAGTCGCCTTTTCTTCCCTCTATCTGTTGGCATCCCACTCAAGAGTCCTGTTCTTTCGCCTGTTCCCAGCATAGAATCTATGCTTGTTGAATCAAGACTCTCTCTCCTTCTCCCGACTAGTGTCCTGCTGGGTGGGTGGGGTCCAAAGAACGTCCTCCCTTCCTCGATGTCACCTGCCTGCCACTGCTCATACTCGCTGATACTTCTTCCCTCACCCTCGTCTTCCTCCGCATAAGCGTCGTCTTGTTTAAGCTCTACAAACCGTCCAAATGGATACAACAGGTATTTGGCTAGTCCAAGGAGAACCCATCCATACTCTCTGGCACTCAACGTGAAAAAGAAAAGGTAGCAAGTCACGGCAGCAACGCAGACCACCAGAGAAAGCCACCATCCAAATAGGGCAACCCACAAGATGTTTACCAGAAACAAGGCACCCCCAACACGTCCTCCGGGAGCTGAATGAATATCTCCTTCCGCCGTACGCTGTACCGATCGGTTCTTCTTGTAGAGCGCAGGTTTCCAGATTCTAATACCAAAGGGATGAGTGACGTTGATAGCTTCTTGACGATCCTATTAAATGTTAGAAAAGCCACAAATTTAAAGAACTTTCAGCTTACCTTCAAGGTAAAAGATTCAACACTGCCAGCATCGCTAGGCTCATAATCATCAGCCTTAACAGTTCCCTCCTCTTCCCCGTCTTCCCCTTGCTCCCCTTCATCCTCACCACTCTGCTCCTCAATCGGATTCGTAATTTCCGCAATCTCATCACCCTCATCGTCCGTACTATCAACGTTCGAGAGTATCGTCGGCTGCGTAGTCCTTCGTCTTAAAAGTTGTGAATGTCGTCTCATCGCTGTATACCCCGTGCTTGCGTGCCCACGTTGCTTTTGCTCCAAATCAACCTCTACCTCGTTTGTTTCATCGTCTACGCTGAACTCTTGCCTATTGGTACGCAATGACATCAGTTTCGCCTTTACCCCTTTTGTGGTGTAAGGAGAGGTGCTTGTAGAAGAGTCCCACCCTTTATGAGGTTGGAATGCGGTAGAAGTTCTCCGGGTGGCAGAGGGCCGCCGTGGCTTTTTGTCGGATGACGAAATACGCCCTCTGAGTGAGGAAGCAGCGGATGATGTTCTTGATAATCTACCCGTGCCACCGGTCGTTAGATGTTCCGGGTTTGGAGTCAGCTGTTCTGAAGGGTTCGATAGAGCAGATGTGAAGGAGTCAAGAGAGCCTGTACACACACACACCACACACCACACACACGCACGGGGGAGAGATTAGTATTGAGTATTTTTTTTTTACAAATAAAAAAAACAATCAAAAATGACCTGCGGAAGGAAAAGGGAAAAGGGAAAAGGGAAAAAAAGAAATAAAAAGTGTGGAGTTATGCATACTAGGAACTTCTTGAGCCCCATCGCCAGCGTCGCTGGTGCGTCGCCGTACAGTTCCAACAGATTGGGCGCTCTCGGAGTACGGGCCCACGGACTCGTAGGCAGACATCTGGGATGCTTGTCGCTGAGTACTAGGAACTGTTCTAGGGTTCGAAGCAGTTTCAGCAGAATATTGATTTGTGAGGCCACCTGAAGAAGCAGCAGCAGAAGAGTTTTTCTGACTGCTCATGGTGTACTATCTATGAGAGCAAAGCAGACGAGAGCTTCCCGGGCAAGCAAGATCTGGAGATAGAGAGAGGCTAGGGCTCCTAGAGTAGGTTGGTGTTTTGGTTATCGGACGGGCAGGGCAGCGAGAGAGACAAGGACAGGGATGACGCGATGCGACTAAACAGGAAAAAACAAATAAATTTGCCCGGGAGCGACGCAATTTCAAGCAGTCGACATTTATTCCGGTTGGGCACAACAGCCTGAGGTTGACTCAACACCAAGGGTGTAGAGAGTGTGGTGAGAGTGGGGACAGCAGAAGGGAAAGAGAAAAAAAAAAGGAAGGAGAAAAAAAAACCGATGAGAGCAAAGAAACGATTAAACGCGAGAGGGGAGAAAAAAAGAAATCATACATCAAAAGGAACTGAATAGAAAAGAAAGACAGTCCCCCGCAGCGAATAGACAACAAGACACGGGGTGGATCATGAGAAATTCCTTGGTTCCCCATCTTGTACATACATGAGTACAGTACAGTATGTACATACATACATAGCATCCACCAAAAGAGACGTTTATTACGGTAACTGCAGCTGTACGTGGAATCTGACCCGCCGCGTGATGCGCAGATCCGCGGTTGGTGGGTAGGCAACTACGCAACTCCCGCCAAGTAGAGTAACTTCCCCCCTAGTCCCCCTTCCCCGTTTGTCAAACACTCGACATCACAAACATCTCATGTGAGCTCCTCCAAAGATCCTCTTGAGCTTCTAAACTCGACCTCGCCTCTTCTTGCAACATCCACGGGATAGCACGAGGTCAAGTAAGCCGGATAAGCGGTTACCGGATCACGCTGTCAACCCAGGCGACAGGTCAGAATGTTAGATATGAAGTGTACTTTAAACTCAAGGGAGCACGGAAGAATATGGTCACATTGCAGGATGAGAGCTACGGCAGCAGACTTTGTTTCAACCATGTTGATGAAATTTTTTAAGGATCGAGCCCCGCAGGATAAAAATAAGACATCCCATATTCCGTTGCACCCTAGTAAGAGTAACAAGATAGAGATCTTTAGCTAAGTGAAGAGAGGGAAAGAAAAAAAAGAAGTACAAAGACACTACTGCCGTATCGGAAACAGGAATGATGAAATGACTTTTTGTAAGGGTTGACGTCTTTTCGGCAATTCACTTTCTCAAGCAGGGTTAGCTATCTTGGAGGCCCAAAGCACCGAGTGCGAATGCATGAACGGGGGTTTACCCGGCTGTCTATATCGTAGTTCATGTCAAGCGTTTTAGGGGTAGGTGTGTTTAGGGCAAAAAACACTCTACCAGTACCAGACCAGGCTTCAGACTGGCTCGGAAGCGAAATCTCTGCTTGCCAAGACTGCCAATATCAACCTCCCGGCCCTTACATGTCGCCTGATTTCTTTCACTCCAGGGGAGCTCTTGCATAATATAGATTTGGTGTAATACAAAAATATTGACCAGTAAACGCAGATTACAGTACCAGCAAAAGTGTAGAATCGCATGCACCAAGCTCAAGTGCTATCTAGGCCTTCTCCATTGGCAGGGATCCTTACGCTACGGTAGCCTACTTACTACTAACCCTCCAGTCTCAATAGTAGTCTCACCAGGCCTAGGCTATTAGTACTAATAGTAAGTAAGACCAACAGACCAAAATCGGCTAGAAGTAAATAACCCCCGATATATCCATCACAGCCTATCACTCGAGCGGATAAGTAACTACGGCACATATGTTACACCCCTTCCATCCGATCTCGTACAAACGGTTGCCTGCATCGCGTTATAACACGTGTGCCGCTTCCGTGCGGGCCGTGTGGGGGTATGGGGGTTTGTGTCTAGGCTCGCCTGTGCCTGCAGAATGGGACGGTGTGTTATCAGAGCGTTTGTAATTATGCTAAAAGTTGTGGTAGCGCAGCTAAGGTTGTACTGCAGAGAGTCTAATGGGTTAGATAATTTACAAGTGAAGTTCTTTATTAATTAGAGGTTGAACATCAAACAGCTAGCGAATATATATATAGCACATATAGCGTGATTAGTTTTAGGTGATACAATTCATGAAAGGCAAATTCATTTCTAGATCAAGATGAGTAAATAGTAAATGTCTTTGGGTATACGATAAAGATTTATTATACTTTATATCTTGCACTCTCCTTTTAATTTTGTAGCATTCACATATCACTCGAACCACTCACAGTATATCACTCGATATCACAAAAAACTAAATTGTGGTAAAAACTGCT
The DNA here is from genome assembly GCA_033030425.1 of Verpa conica. Classification (NCBI taxonomy): domain Eukaryota; kingdom Fungi; phylum Ascomycota; class Pezizomycetes; order Pezizales; family Morchellaceae; genus Verpa; species Verpa conica. The sequence continues at coordinate 930,356 of JAUFSD010000003.1, forward strand.
GAATTGATTGTATCGATATATGCTCCAAAAGAGAGAACCCTAAACCCTAATATGGGATGCCTTGCCCTGGACTCTTAAACACAGCAAATAGAGATACACGTAGCTCATATATGAAACCGTCCATCAGCTATCCTTATTACGAAGCATCTACAACATAAATAGAAACGTTTTATTACTACATGTAACTTCATTACTCATTAGTATGTCCTCTACAAAAAAACCATCAGCGCCGCAAACTCGAAGAAGGCTGACCCCAAGCCTGTGTCTCCACACCCTGCCTTAAGCTCCCCTCCAGCGTGACGCTAAAATCTACAATATCAACCTCCTGAGAGATCTCAGTCATCTTCTACACATAGGTTAGCCATACCAGATGGGGGCAGGGTAGAATACAAAAAACCAACCTCAACAATAAATTCATCATGCCCCACCCTATCGCGACCTCTCCAGCGAGTGTTTTCCGAGATTCCGTATGAGTAGTCTACTTTCTGTACTTTGCTCTCACGAGTGTGGCGGGTGAAGCTGTATAGGGTCGGGGCGTTTGCAACTAGACATGCGGCGAAGCATTCAACCGATATCCACTGGTATTGTTAGTAGTTGGTATTTAGGGCTGGTAGTTGTGGGACTTGCCATTGATCGGGCCTCTTGCGTGCCGATTTGTAGACGGAGGATTGGTATGCGGATGATTGTAACGACGACTACGAGAAGTCCGACGGAGAAGAGGGTAGATAGTTCAATCTTTCTGTAATAGGGTGAGTAGATAATAAGTGTAGAAAGTAGAGTAAGGGGGGAGTACTGTTTTCTCTGGAGTTTCGATTTGAATATTAAGGGGAGTGGGAGTATTATGAGTACGACGTCGGTCAGGATATTACTTATTCCTGTTGTAGGTAAGTATAACATGGTTCAAGCTTGCATTATATAGTGCATACCCATTATTAAGAGTTGAATGGGAGCTCGAGCGCATTGCGACTCTGGGTTTGGAGTTAACTCCCCTTCACAGATTAGTAAAAGAAAACCGAGATCGGCCTCATAGTAAAAACTTACAATATCTATTATAGTTAGTATAATAGTAAAACATCACCAACAGAAAAAAAGAGCCAACTAACCCCCGAAAAGGCCTACATTCCAAGAACGTCGAAAGAATCACCAGAATGAACGTCAGCCCCACAACCCACCGAAACACATTAATCACCCTTGGATACGGGTTCCGGTTCGCAACAAGCTTCATATAAAACCCAAGTATACATATCTTCATAGTCCATAGGCTAACGAAATCAGCCCAGTAAACAAAAAAAACAAAAACATATGTACTCACAAACAAACAGACATAGCCCTACAAACCAAAACCAACTTACTACCAATAACCCTCTGTTCTATCTCACGCTGACTTGAGTTTTCCGGATCGGCCATCTTATTTGTCCCAAACACAAGAATAACATGTTCGACCGCAAGCCGTACTAGCAGCGGGATAGCAGCGGCACTCATCCATTTATCGTATAATTGTAACTTCTCCCCTCGAAAACGGCGGCACAAAAGACGAGTGGCGATGACTATGAAGGCTAGAATTGTGGTAAGATATGTTACTATGAGGGCTTTGGGGTGCTCTAGTGTCATTACTGGAATCTGGGGGGTGAAAATCAGGAGTAAATTATAATTCCTCCAGGAGTCTATTTGTACATGTGGCAAAGTAATTCTAGGCCTTCGAGTATCGGATAATAGCTGAGGTGGGTCACTTCTCCGCGATCAGCTAATATTAGGCGAGGATTAGTGGGATTGGTTATTTGGAATTCCGGATGGCGTAATTGGAGCCTTGTGGAGTTATTCTCGATGCTTGGGGATTGGGGTCGATTGGTGTCGAAGAAATTCTATAAAAATTCATAGTCAATGAGTCCTACTAGACTATATCTGGTAAGACTTTATAAAAACATTCTCCGATTGTATTCTTATAGAGAATATGCCCTCCAATACTTACCTTCTTGAATCTCCTACCCGGCCGTTCCCCGATACCGGGGGGGGGGGGTTCGTTAAGATGTCCGAGACCAGAAAGTCCCATTTGATGTCATCCCTCTAGTGCGCCCCCACAGGTAAAAGCGTACCCACCTTACTAGCCAATGACCGACCACTATAACAAACGGGAAGCTTACATGTATTTTGACGCCACTAATTGCTGTACAATCTCTCCATCACATCATAGAAAACTGTCTTACACACTATATGGAAGAAAATAAATGGTATTATGTACGTCCCTACAGTATGCAGTGATGATTACAATCTTGGCCAAACTCAAAAGATCCTCTCCCCGCTATCGTTTCTCAACTCATCTACCATTCCCAAAATCTGCTGGCGGTGACGCCAACGACAGTCTCTCTTCCATAACTTTCAACAGCATCGGCGGGACCTTCTCATCCGTTGCTCTAATTGTAATACGATACATCTATACCCCTCAATTAGTCAAAGGAGCCAGACAGATCGGGAAAGCAGGGAATATCACATACCTTAGTTTCTAAATTCGGCTCTAACCTCAGTAAACAGCCAAACTTACCCCCAGCTGTGTGCAAGACGCTCGCCCCAACAACATTCTTACTATTCGGATCAACCCCATCCATAACCCCCCACTTAAACCCCTCCACTACCTTCTTTGTTCTCGCAACATCAATCACATTTCCCTTGACACTGATCCCAAACACCTTCTGGGCCTCTCTCGGCGCACCCCCAATCTGCTTCCATCGCTTGAAAAAGTCCTCACCCGATAACGCAGCGGGCTCCATAAACTTACTCGGGATCACTGGGAGCTTCAAAGTGAGTGCCTGGAGCGCGCCAGCAAGGTATGAGATACGGATAGTAGGGGCTTCGGTAAAGAGTGTGGTGGCTTCAAGCATGACTGTTTGCTGTGTTTGGCCTTCGGGTTGGACAATCGTATCAGGGATGTTTTGACACCTGACTGAGAGCTGCCCAGGAGCATTGTTGTTGACGGTTGTGGTGAAGGAGCCAATGGCGACGGAGGATTTATTGGTGTAGTATAGGATGATGCATCCCATGTGACCTCTATACTCACTTCGTAGCCCGACCTGGATTTGGACGTCTTCATAGAGAACACCTTCAGAGCGGACAACGAGGCGGTTATAACCGACGCTCCAATCGGGGCTCAAGTGTGTAGTAGATGCAAGATTCAGCGGCTCCCTCTTTGCTGGCGTCCCTACACTATCACCATTTAGATCTAACCCGGCTAGCTCTTGGGTTGGTGTGAGAGCGGCAATACTATCCAGCCCTCCGCTCCGTGCGGTTGTCGGTGTACCGTTCCCGGCGTTTGTAAATGAGCGCTTCAAACCGGTATTGAGCGTGAGCTGGAACTCCTTGTCTGTATTTGCGTCCTTTCCACCAATGACCCATGTCCGCTTATCGCTTGTGCCTGCGTGTTTCTGGTGGAGCCGTGATAGTAGCGCTGAGGTGCGCTCGGGGAAGGGTGGCATCTCGTCACATACTGTACGCAGGAGATCATCGGTTGGGAGTGATGCGAGTGCAAGATACTCACATGCACGCTGCTGTAGTTCTGGGTCGAGCGTGTGAGAGTAGACATGGAAAACCTGTAGCAATTGTGGCTTGATTTCCGGGAACAAGTTCACAAACTTGATATAGGAGCTGAGGAGTATCGCCCGAGTAGCGGACGAGCACCCATTGAACTTAGACTGCAGTGCCATAAACTGCTCGATTGGGCTGCATCCGGAGTTGTCGGCAATGAGATGCCCAAACTCCCCTAGCAAATACCCTCCAATCTTCACTAACGTCTCATGGCACTGCATCCCCTTGACATGCTGTAATATATTCTGCGCTGCATAGACCTGCAGCTCCTCATTGTTTGTGACAATCTGAATAACCCTCTGCCACACCTCATCGCTCACGTGGTCCCCAGCCATACTAATGAGCCGCAGTGAGATATCAACGTACCATTGAAACTCAGTAGCATACTTCTCCGTTAGAATGGCAATCTTCAACACCATCTCCTCCCTGATTGCAAAGTCTGCACTCTGGAGATACTTTAGCAGCTCAGACACAATTTGCTGGGCATTTGTAGTATCGCACATGCTGTACAATAGATCGAGAGCCTTCCTCCGTACAGAAATATCACGGTCCCGGAGTGAGGCGATGATAGTGGCTTGGTGCTTCTTGATAGGCTCTAGTGTCTCTGAGCGTGCAGCCAGATGGGTCATTGCCTCGAGACCGAGATAGCGCACATTAGTTTCCTTAGAGACGATGAAGCGGCCGAGACGAACGGCGATCTGGGTCATTAGGCCGGTCTCGGAGTCGAGGTGGATAGCCAAGTTTATGGCTTCAAAGAGAACAGCATTTTGGGCGTTATTCTGCTGGACGTTCTTGGGCGCGTCGGATGCTGAGTCGAGAACTCTTTGTAGGGACTCCCGGATCATGTTTTGGACGTTTACGTCCTCTGTAAAAATGTTAGAAACACAGACATTGCACCTCCCGCATACTGGTATACATACCGGAAGGTGGGTAGTATTGCAGTAGCCGCAGGAGCTTGACTTGGATCCATGGACAGGGAACTTTATAGTAGACATAATCAGATGTGTATTCATTATCCACAACCACTCTCTTCAGCCTGTGGGCTGCTTTGATGTAGCTGCCCTTGAAGGCATCTGGATTGTCTTGTACAAGTGCCATAACGAGTGAAGTCACGGAAAGCGCAACACCGAGGTCGGGGTCGTCCATTAAGGATATTATTCTCTCTGCCCACTCATTCTGGATGATGCCGGGATACTTCCGGTACAGTCGGAGGAGCGTTAATGCCGCCTTCTTCTTGACGAACGATTTCGAAGTTGGTGAAATCAGTAGTCTGTGAACGTCTGGACTAAGAGCTTCACCCATCTCTCGTCCTCCAACGTTCGCAATTGCGTGTAATGCTAGGCAATTATTCAACTCATTGTGGTCTAGCAGATCCTTCTTGATAGAGTTCACAACTAGATGTAGAAAATCGTGTTTTTCATTGAGGAATAGGGTGACGGCTAGGTACCCAATCTGTTTCTCCGAGTACTTGACCGCGGAGATGAGGTTGACCGCTTCTAAATGGCCGAAGTCGACGTTCCATCCAAGGATGTAGATGTAGAGAAGCTACAAAAAAAAAGAGCGCTTTAGTAACCAAAGCTCAGCGTCGGAGGGTTTGGGCCGTGCTCGCTCATACCTTACAGACATACTTCTTTTTATGATACCCGTTCAAATTGCCATCTTTTGCAAAAATGTTAGTCTTCGTAAAGCAATCCCGGTGTAGCTAATCAAATCAATTGCAAATATGCCTGCCTTTGAACTTTTGTCTTGAATAGGATCAGTACACGAATTTGTGAGGGTAAGTGAAGTGAGCGCGTGGGTGGCGGGACCGACCGTATATTTGCAAGCTCCTTATTAATCCTTTTCTCCTCCAGTTCTCTTGCTCTCGCATTCCTGAGGTCTGCAATGAACTGGACCAACCCTATGCGCCCGCTTTCTTAGCTCAACCGAAACAGAGACCCGGGGGGCCAATGTTGACATACCACGCATAGACGACATCTTGAATGCTGTACCCTCGGATGACCGAACCAGAGCTCAGAATGGCGATTCGGGAGGGCTCTATGTGTAGATTTCTGGGGCGTTTGGGGCGCTGCAGTCTTGCGAGGTCTGAATTAGCTTTGGATTGGCGATTGACGATGAGCCAGGGAGGAAAAGGGAGAAAGTCATGCACATACGGTGTTCAGGGAGCTCTAAGCGTTGCTGTGTCCCTGCTCCTTTCTCACTCCCGGTTTACCCACTATGTCTCCGTAGCTTTATTACTGTATTCCTTTTTTAATCTTCTCTGCGTCGATGATGATGGCTCAGCTGACCGAACAGTTGACTTGACGGTGGAGTGAGTGCCGGATCTAATGGGTTGAGAGACACCCGTAACCTGAAGGAAAGGAGTGAGGTGGAGGAGGGTAACCGACTGACCCCTGCGATATCTGTAATTGCTATCTATCTCGGATTAATAAGATGTGATTGAGGGGATATACTGTGTACAGTATTGCTATACTATAGAGGATATTGTATATATACTAGGAGGTCTCACTGTCATCACGTGCCCCCGCGCTCTTGGTTGTGTATTTATCCAGCCTTTCACCGAGAGTTTCACCCGAGACGGAGATAAGAGGGTTCAAACTTGCCAGTTGGTTTCTTTTTATGCCCTAGCTTAGGCCACAATCACTAATAGGGAAATCAACGGGGTATTTGGACTTTGTAGCCTCATAATAAGAAATATCTAGGTAAATTATATAACGAATCTCGGATTGAGCGTCAGATAGACCCGGGACCCTAAGTAGACTTGTAACCTAACTATCTGCTACGGATTTATTATTCCTTGACCTTTCCTAATATGTATTCTCTCATAACTACCCTCCATTTTCGAGTGTTGGGGTGTTTCTAAAAGTTTTCGGACATTCTCTAACTAAGCAGTATAACTACCGTTACTCCTGCAAAAGAGTTATAGCCCATCAACACTAATGAAAATACAGAAAGGTGCCAAAAAAATGAATGTTATAGCATCATCACAACTGCCTGACTTTAAGATAAATGTTGTTTTTCTCGCAACAAAGTTTATACTGTCAAATTCTTGTATTCTTTTCTCACTTTCATTATCAAACTCACACACTATTCTCTACCATATAGGGTTACAGACCCACAGCCGAAGTATTCCGTAGGGGTGATACCAGGATAGTATACTAGAAGAATAACTAAAGTCATTCTATAGAGGCTTCTTTATCAAATAGAACTGGTATAAGATAAAACGAACAGATGGTGTGTATATCATTTCTGAAAGCTAAGCCTCCACCGATGGTGATGCCAGTAATTCATCGTGTAATATTAAGCTATGACCCTGAAGTACTTGTACGAGATACTTAACCACCTCCAAGTCCATGAGAAAGTAGACTTCGATTGGCACTTTATCATTTCCACTATTACAGCTAATCGGATATTGAATATTCATTAGAGCTACCTAGCTAGAATCTCTATAACGGTACATCTTAATAGATAGTTCATCAGTCTGAGTAGCTATTCTTTGATAACTTGATTATCGGGAGGTACATACTAAACTTTTTATCTAGTATGACGACCATAACCTTGTCTGAGGGGAATCCGCTGTCTATCATCGAGCTCGAATAAGATCTGACTGAGCTGCTGTCTCCGCCGATAAATTGAAGATTGTTGGTGGCGGGGATGAGTGTCCGTTGAAGAATAAAGACTTGAAAATTTACCTCTAAGGTCTGAAATCAGCTTATCTAAGCCTAGGGGAGTTCTGCTAACTCTTGCGTAGAGAATTGTATGTCGAGGGTTATTGTACCTTCTTTCTATTCCAGTGCCTTTTCCTTGTATTTATAGTAAGGTCCTACTTTATTCTCCGTTTCTGAAATCTGATTAGACAGACATATCCGACTCTCTATTTCTGTTCTGTTCTGGTACCCGTACACCTGAGCTAAGTCTTATTACCCTACTCTCACTCACGCTCCGCAAAAAAAAAACCTCATTATAGAGCCCGTTACATTGCGGCACGCTGGCAACGGGAGCGTGGATAAAACACCAAAAAAGATCATAGAGGATAGCTACTATACATGTAGTTCTATTGTAGACGCAGTACAAACACTGTAGCCTTAGAGAAGCCGCTTTTGGGAGGATAATTATCCCTCAAATATTCTACTTAGTGGAATGAGCTTTAATATAAATATAGCTATTGACACAGCGCATATTGTGAGAGTTCTATTCTAGCACAGATAGCAGAGCCTCCCACTATCAAGTGTGCATTTTATAATTTCCAGCTATTCACTATATATGTAACCCCGGCAGCCACTGTAACACGGCATTTAAATATCCCCTGCTGCTACCAAAATGCTTATTTCATTAATCCCCTACGTTAAGAAACACGCAAGGAACCTTTACCCCTCCCCCTCTAGAAAGAACTAAAACATAGTAATAACAAAAAAAACCCAAATATGAAAATTCACGATTTTACACACTATTTCCTCGTAGTAAAATCAATCTCCCCATCCCTCAGGCCCGCAGTAGGATTCTTCTCGCAGGTACCTGTAAGCCATACTATTAGTGCACATCTACCGCTTGGGAAAGAGAGAGGGTTGGGAACTTACATGCATCTGCCTTCCTCAGCCCGCACTCACACGTACTTCCAGAGATGTTATTCTCCTCCGCCGAGCGATCGCAGGTACACTCCTTCGCAGGTCGCATTCCTATTCCCCAATTAACACCATACACTAGACCAAAGAAGGAGAGGGAGAGGGAGAGAAAACTCACTACACGAACACCTAGCCCCCGAAAGAGTATTCTCTGCTTCTGCCTTCTCACAATTACACCCCAATGCTTCCTTCTCCCCACAGGAACATTTTGCTTGTGCAGCACAAGTACATTCACCAGTGGTCTTTTTGCAGCAGGTTGTTGGGTGGACCATTTTGTATGTATTTTTTTAGAGAGGGTGGTTCTAGAATATTGTGTGCGGGGTGATTTGGTAATTATTATTTTCTTCTTTCACTGAAAGCTGTGGGTTTATATAGCGTTGATGGTCCAATGTACAGCCATCCATTGCTGACATTTGCTTAGAAACACAATGATTGTGATTGGTGTGTTGTGTTTCCGCTGTAGCCGGGGTTTGGTCATCGGTGTAGTAAGCAGTAGTAGGGGGAAATGACCGGATAGTGGGTTATTGTGTCTTTTTCTTTTGGTAAATGATAAACTTGAATATAGCTACTTTTGAGTAGAAATCTGTGCTTAGAACCTCCTAGTGATAACTCCTGATACATTTATGAAAACTAAGTACCCACAAACTTTACTATCTACAGTTAATCTGCGCGGTATATACACCTCTTGGCCCTGCCTATCACTTTTGCCTCTTCCCAATCGGTTCTTCCTCCTTATCCTCCAACTCCACACTCCCCCTCTTAACTCCGGTCCCAGCCCCCCCTACAGCCGGAACCTCCTTCTTCCCCTTCGCCATTGGTCCCCAATTTGCTGTTGGATTAACCTGGTACCTCACCACTCCACTTTTCTTATCTTCATCCATCCCCAGCTTTTCATCAAACACCACCAGCAACTCCTTCAACTTCTTCTCCTCATCCGTCAACTCTCTCCCTCCCAGTCTTAAAATCTTGTACCCAGACTGCTTCTCCCCAACTGCACCATCCTTCACGGGCTTCTTCTCTACCCACCTCCTCATAACCTCCCATACCACACTCCACGGCGCATCCGTCTTGATACTCGTTGGCTTACAGTGGCTACGGGCAACCTCATAACCTAGACCTTTTAGTGCGCCCCTGAATGCTGCTAACGGCGGTGATTCACAATGAAGTGTTTTTGCAAGCCGTGTAGTGGCGAAGAAGAAGGGAGAATTGGAGAGCGCTGGTGTGGACTCTTGGAGAGCAGTTTGTAGCATCCCTGTGATACGCGGGATGGTGCTATAAACAGGGGATGTGGGTGGTGGGAGGGAGTTTATGAGTGCCGTGATGAAGGGGGCAGAGTGGAGGGAGCCGGCGTACATTGGGCCGGCGAGCTAGTGGGTGTTAGAGGTGGCCTTTTTTAAACAAAATAAAGAATTCGTGTAAAGTGAGACTTGCATGCATAGGGAACCCGCACTCCCGACAATTTGAGCCAGTTGTAGGAGCACGAGATAACCCAAATTTAAAGAACGTCCCATCACCCTTTTTATTACGTTCCTCCTTACACCTCCCCAGTTTCTGCAGCACCCAACTACCGCATCCCTCATCGCAATTATACACCACCATACTCTCACTCGCCAGCTTCTTAACCCTCTCTGGGCTCCTCCGGATGCGCACAAATACTCTTGCATAGAAATCGATGCTCAGGGAGAGTAGCGGTTCCATCCAGGACCCGTATTTTGCTGCACACATAGCAATACTATTTAGAATCAACCTAATTCCTGCTTCATGACACCATTCGCCCTTTACTGGGACGCCACCGTATAGTGCGAAGCATTTCTCGGAGTAGCCGGTAGATGCCCATACGCCTGCATCAGTGCAGGTTATGGCTAAGAGACCACCATCACTGACGGCCTGGACAGCGGCGTCGAGGAAGGGGGAGGCAGTGCCGAAGGGATCTAGATCGATGACTTCGTATTTACCGACTACATGTTGGAGGTGTGGGATGGCAGAGGGTGTTGTGAGGCGGGAGTACATGTGGTGAGTTGCGTTTGAGAGGGTGACACTGATTTTCTGCATTGCTTCGTGCGGAGGGATTGGAGCGGGGTGTGGTGGGGAGGTGGTAGTGTTGTAGGTGATGTTTGTGTGGATTGAGGCGACGGCAGAGGGGTCGAGGTCATTGGCAGTTATGCAGGTTGCGGAGGGGATCTCAAGGGCATAACGGAGGGCACGGAGGCCAGTCGCAGAGAGGGCATCGAGTATTGTGAACTTTGGGGGAGTAGGGCGGCGGGGGTGAAGTTCTGAGGGGGTGGTTGTAGGTGGGACATCTGCGCTGGAGAGTATTTTTGTAATATCCATGGGATCTGCCTCCTCCGGAGTCCCTTTTCTTGGAGTCTCCTCTGCTTTGATGGAGCTCAGGGGCCCTTCAGGAGCTTGGACTCGCACTCCCTCTTCCTCTATATAAACCTCTGCAGTAGCTTTCTCATTGACATCTTTCCCTTTCCCTTTCGCCTTGTTCTTCATCTTCTCCTCCTTCTTTGCCCGCTTCTCCTCTAGAAAGATATCCCCGAAAGCCTTGATAGTGAGAACACTCAGGTCGCGATTGAACTGTTGAATCGGGTTATAAAACACCTCTCCCTGGACCTGAACCTCGTTCCCGGCTTTGTCCTTCTTTGTCGTCATCTTTGGGAACAGAACAGTCGCTTGACCCTCCGTGACCGCCATATAGCTATTCCCATCCTCGTGGAGGATGTCTTTTGCATTTTGTGGGACCGGCTTCTCCGGGACAGAGGCAGAGTGGTCACGTTTACCCATTGAGTCAGTATGATACAAACGTAGACGGAGGTAGAAGTAGCGGGGCGCCCGCGGGAGCAAGAGAGATGGTAGCAGCTTGAATTGGTAGTAGAGGGAGTTGTGAGAGACCGTAGGGTGGTGCTGTAGACCGGGGGGGGGGAGTAAATGAGTGAGTGAGGCTCTGTGTCGTAGAAAATATTTGGTGTATGCGGTATGGCCTGTGCGCTGATTAGGCGTCTATTAGTGCCCCACCGCAATATATCAACTCCCCCCCCACCTTGCTATTACTACTATTCTACTCCACAGCCCCAATATCTCCACTCTAGACTCTTGGATTCACTCTAAAATTCCTGTAATTCATTCCTATTGTGCCTTATACCGATTGTTGTCTAAATTCACCCCTCCAACATCCCACCATGAACGGAGCTCCCCCAGATCCTACAGCATGGCGTACCCAACTCTCCCTCATGGAGCAAGCCCTCTCCGCCCTCCCTCCACCCTCTCCCTCCGAGGAGTACGGAAAAGACCTCTCCCTTGCCGATGACGACCTCTCTACTGGGGACTCTGAGGATCTCTTCGATAGCGACGACGACCCCTACACCAGCGCCGAAGAAGACCCCCCCATAGGCCCCACCTGGCTATCTTATAAATGCACCACTTATTGCAACCGTCACAAAACCTACGGTCTCCGTGCCGATGAGCTCGAAAATAACCTCACAACACTACTATCAAGTAGTAGTAGTGGTAGTTTCCCCCTCACCTAGGTCAATGATCGATATACATACTTATTATACCCGTACTTTATAGATGATGAGTTACAGTCCTCACTAGCAGATATGCTAGGATACGACGACTTCAACCTTATAATGGAGTTGATATCCCACCGCGCTGATATTGTTGCGGCGATGACACGCTCCACTGAGGGCGGAGGAGAAGACGCGCTGTTTAGGTTGATGACGAAAGAGCAGCGTGAGGAGGCCCTTCGGCAGGCAGACTTGGAGCATAAGTCTCGTCCACTAGGACCGAAGCTGGCAGATCCGACGGTGAACTATCCGCATGTGTATCGGGCGCACAGTGCGGGGAATACATTGAATGCGTTTGGGAAGAAGTATAGTCTGCCGCTTGGAAGCCGGCGTAATGAAGAGAAGGACTTTGAGGAGATTATAATACCGGCTGCGAAGGTGGGGGTTGTGAAGGCGGATGAAAAGCTGGTAAAGATTGGGGAGATGGATATGTTATGCCAAAATACGTTCAAGGGGTATAAACAGCTTAATAGAATGCAGAGCTTGTTATATCCGGTAGCTTATACGACGAATGAGAATATGCTTGTTTGTGCGCCCACTGGTGCTGTAAGTTTATCCCCAAATATATCAAGGAAGTTCATGTATTCTAACTTCATACAGGGCAAAACAAACGCTGCACTGTTAACAATCCTCCACACAATCGGCTCCAACTGCGTCCCCTCTCCCCGAGATGAGCCAAATGCAGAACGCTTCTACCCTCTCAAGGACGAGTTCAAAATCGTCTATGTGGCACCTATGAAAGCACTTGCAGCCGAGATTGTCGAAAAGTTCAGCTCGCACCTCTCCTGGCTCGGCATCGAGGTCCGCGAACTCACAGGAGACATGCAGCTCACAAAATCCGAGATAATGAAAACCCAGATTATTGTCACCACCCCCGAGAAATGGGACGTCGTAACACGGAAATCAACAGGAGACACAGAACTAGTGCAGAAAGTAAGACTACTAATTATCGATGAAGTACACATGCTACACGATGATCGCGGTGCTGTTATTGAAAGTTTAGTAGCCCGTACCCAGAGGCAGGTAGAGACAACACAGAGCATGATCCGGATCGTCGGTTTATCAGCTACCCTGCCAAATTTCGTCGATGTTGCAAACTTCCTGAAGGTTAATCTCATGGCTGGACTATTCTATTTTGATGCCTCATTCCGTCCTGTGCCACTGGAACAGCACTTTCTCGGCGTCAGAGGGAAACCCGGAACCCGCATCTCCAACGAAAACATCGACAAGACAGCATGGGAGAAAGTCAAAGAGATGTTAAAAGAGGACCACCAAGTCATGGTATTTGTCCACAGTAGGAAAGACACAATCAAGACGGCAAGAATGTTCTACCAGATGGCGGTCGACGACGGGTGTTCCGAGCTCCTCGACAACACCGGACACGACCGCTACGACCAGGCTTCGAGGGAGATGGAACGGTCAAAAGGGAGGGAGCTACGCGAGCTGTTCAAAAACGGCTTTGGGGTCCACCATGCTGGAATGTTAAGGTCCGACAGGAACCTTGTGGAACGTATGTTTGGTGACGGTCTCCTCAAGGTCCTCTGCTGTACCGCTACCCTTGCCTGGGGTGTCAATCTCCCTGCTGCTGCAGTGGTGATAAAAGGGACCCAAGTATACAACTCCGCAAAAGGAGCATTTATGGATCTTGGAATCCTAGACGTACTACAAATCTTTGGACGAGCGGGACGGCCGCAGTTCCAGCAGGTTGGTGTGGGGTTCATTTGCACAACTCACGATAAACTAGCACATTACCTTGCCGCCGTGACGCAGCAACACCCGATTGAGTCCCGACTCGCAGAGAAGATGGTAGACAACCTGAATGCTGAGATCGCACTGGGAACCATAACAACAGTCCACGAGGCTGTTCAGTGGCTCGGTGACTCCTACTTATTTGTAAGGTGGAAGAAGAACCCACTACATTATGGGATCGGGTGGGATGAGCTTGCGCAAGATCCGTCGTTAAATGCGAAGCGGAGGGAACATATCATTAAAGCTGCGAGAAGGCTCCAGCAGACGCAGATGATCATTTTTGATGAACGGACAGAGTCCCTAGCACCGAAAGACGTGGGGAGAATTGCGAGTAACTTTTATATCCTGAATAACTCCATCGAGACGTTTAATAGGTTTATGAAGCCCCTGGCTTCGGAAGCTGATGTTTTTAATATGATATCGAGGTCTGCGGAGTTCGACAACATACAGTTCCGGGAGAGCGAGCTCGGGGAGCTCAAAAGGTTGAGGGATGCGAGTTGTCCATGCCAGGTACAGGTTGAGAGGAAAGAGAAGGATAAAGACCATCCAGACAAGGATATCCCATTTACAGCCCATGAAAAAACGAATATCCTGCTTCAGTCACATATATCGAGGGCGAGTTTCGATGATTTTGCGCTGGTGTCAGACTCGGCATATGTTGCCCAGAACTCGGCTAGAATCTGTAGAGCAGTCTTTAAGATTGCACTGAATAGACGATGGGGAAACCTTTGCCAGGTTCTGCTGTCACTTTGCAAGTCGATCGAGAAAAGGTTTGTCGAGTGATACTTGGTGATTTGTTACTTTACTGATAGCAAAACAGGATGTGGTCGTACCAAAGCCCCCTTGCACAGTTTGACTTGCCACGGCCAATTATTGATAAATTAGAAGCAAGAGAAACCTCTATCCCGAGTATGCGAGATATGAGCCCTACAGAAATAGGCCAGTTGGTGCATAACCAGGGCTACGGACCAAGAATCGCGAACCTACTAGATAATTTCCCTACTATCAATATCGATGCCGAGATTGCGCCGCTAAACAGAGACGTGCTAAGGATTAAGCTTTTCATTACTCCAGATTTCAGGTGGAACGATAAGTACCATGGCATGTCTGAACCGTACTGGATCTGGGTTGAGCATTCAGAAACGGCAGAGATTTACCATTCAGAGTACTTCATCTTGACAAAGAGGAAGCTTAATGCTGATCATGAGCTCAACTTCACAATCCCATTATCAGATCCTTTACCATCACAGATTTATATCAGGGCCGTGTCAGATAGGTGGCTGGGTGCAGAGACTGTAGAGCCGGTCTCATTTCAACATTTGATCAGACCAGATACAGAGGCTGTTTACACGCCATTACTAAATCTCCAGCCACTACCAATTACCGCGTTGAAGAATGATAAACTACAGAGGATCTACGGCTCAAGGTTTCAATACTTCAACCCGATGCAGACTCAGATCTTCCATTGTCTCTACCATACCAACTCCAACGTACTCCTAGGCTCCCCAACCGGTAGTGGAAAAACAATTGCCTGTGAGCTAGCAATGTGGTGGGCATTCCGCGAGAAGCCCGGTTCAAAAGTAGTCTACATTGCACCTATGAAAGCGCTTGTTCGTGAGCGTGTCAAAGACTGGTCGGCGAGATTGACAGGGCCAATGGGGCTGAAGCTTGTGGAACTTACGGGTGATAATACCCCAGACACAAGGACGATTCGGGATGCGGATATCATTATTACCACCCCTGAGAAATGGGACGGTATTTCTAGGAGTTGGCAGACGAGAAGCTATGTCCGGCAGGTCTCGCTAGTGATTATTGACGAGATACATCTACTAGGTGGTGATCGAGGTCCGATTTTAGAGATTATCGTTTCTAGAATGAATTATATCGCGAGCCAGACGGATAATTCTGTAAGATTGATGGGAATGTCGACGGCATGTGCGAATGCATCGGATCTAGGGAACTGGTTAGGTGTTAAGGATGGGTTATTCAACTTCAGGCATTCCGTAAGTTGATCTATGACACTGGGGTTAAATAACCTAATTTCTTGCTAGGTTCGCCCAGTTCCGCTGGAAATCTATATCGATGGTTTCGCAGAGCAGCAGGGATTCTGCCCATTGATGCAGTCTATGAATAGGCCCGCATACCTAGCTATCAAGACTCATTCGCCAAAGAAACCGGTTATTATATTCGTCGCTTCACGAAGGCAGACAAGACTTACTGCGAAGGATCTTATCGCATTCTGCGGTATCGAGGATAACCCGCGGCAGTTCTTGGGTGTCGGGGAGGATGAGCTACAGGCGCTGTTAACGAGAGTGAAAGATGGAAGTTTGAAAGAGGCTCTACAATTTGGTATTGGCCTGCATCATGCTGGTCTGATCGAAGCGGATAGACAACTGGTGGAGGAGCTATTTACGTTTAATAAGATTCAAATCCTAGTAGCTACTAGTACCCTTGCTTGGGGTGTCAACCTTCCGGCACATCTAGTCGTTGTTAAGGGAACGCAGTATTTCGATGCAAAATCTGAGGGATATGTAGACATGGACTTGACGGATGTGTTGCAGATGCTTGGGAGAGCTGGACGCCCACAGTTTGATTCTTGTGAGTGTTTGTGACCCTTTTGTGGGATTTATCTAACACTGCCTTTGAAATAGCTGGTATTGCCCGTATCTTTACGCAAGATTCAAAGAAATCATTCTACAAATACTTCCTCCATACTGGCTTCCCCGTCGAGTCTTCACTCCATAAGGTTGTCGATGACCATCTTGGCGCTGAGATCTCGGCGGGCACAATCACGGCGAAGCAGGATGCGTTGGATTATCTCACTTGGACATTCTTCTTCCGTAGACTTCACAAGAACCCAACTTATTATGGGCTCGATATCTCGATGGAGGATCAGGACTCGTTAACGGCCCAGGAGTTAGCGAATGAGTTCCTTGTAGACATAGTCGAACATTCTTTTTCTGAGTTGGTTAGGTCTGACTGTATACAAAGTTATTCTAATGGTGATGTTGAGAGTACGGCGTTGGGAAAGATTGCGAGTTACTATTACCTGGTAAGTTTTCCTTTGGTTGTGACCGAGGCGGAATTGACAATCAGTGAACAGTCGCACAAAACTATTCGTAGCCTGATTAAGAATGCAAAGCCGAATGCTACACTAGAGAACTGTCTGATGTGGATGTGTTCAGCTACTGAGTACGATGGTAAGTTTGAAAGGGGTATTTAAGTATGAACGATATATGCTAAAATAAAACAAAATACTGTAGAACTTCCTGTGCGTCATAACGAAGACCTTATTAATATCGAACTTTCAAAGATCCTTCCGTTTCAGGCTGAATCCTTTGGCATGCCTATGTGGGATCCTCATGTTAAGGCTTTCCTACTAATCCAAGCATTCATGTCAAGGATTGAACTTCCAATAACGGATTACGTGACTGATCAGAATTCAGTAAGTGGACCTCCATCCTTCTCTAGATTTATATTGATTACAAAAGTAGGTTCTCGACCAAAGCATTCGTATCTTACAAGCATCAATCGATGTTCTGGCGGAACTAGGATACTTGTCGAGCTGCATGATGATGATAACACTAATGCAGTGTATCAAACAAGCCCGCTGGCCAGAGGATGGCCCGTTATCCATGCTACCAGGTGTTGACGTCGAACTAGAGAAAGAGCGCATCGCAAAAGAAAAAAATAATTCATCGCCGCGGAACCTTGCAGAACTCTCGACTGCATCAAATAGAGAAATGGACCGCTTAATGAACCTAGTTAGAGTACCGGATAACTCACGCGCTGCCGTAAGAATATTACACCCCCTCTTACACCCCCTCTTACAAACTATCACCCATACTAACATAGTATAGTTCGTTCGTACTGTTACAGCCTTACCACAGATCGAAGTCAAGGTTACAAAAGCAACTGCCGATATAGTCGAGGCCTCCATCTCCCGAAAGAACCCCTCAATCAACCGCGATTTCCGCATCCAAGCACCAAAGTTCCCCAAGCCGCAGACAGAAGGGTACTTTATCCTCTTAGGGGACGTTCATAAAGACGAGATCTACGCTTTGAAGCGGGTTGGCTTCTCCGCAAAGGGCGGGGGCGGGGGTGGAGATAACCGTAGACCGATGCAAAAATTCACGCTAAATCTCCCACCACCAGGATTGGAAGGTGTGGATGTAAGCCTTATTGTAATGTCGGATGGGTATATTGGTTTGGAGAGTAGGTTAGGAGTCAGGTTACAAACGACACAGGCTGTACCGGGGACGTGGGTGGAGAAGGATCATCCTCTTTTGCAAGGTCAAGTGGAGTAATATAGAAGATACTTATAGAAATCGGCAAGGGAAAGAACCTTGTATAAAGTACTTAGTTACTCCACATCAAATAAAAGTTTCGTTTAGCTATGTACCATAAAAGAATAGGTATATCAAAGAAATATTTAGACACAGCCCTGCCGTTCTAAAGAACCAGCTGGCGGTTAGAGAAGAAAAGGTGAAAAGAAATACTACCAGAGAATACACCAACTCCCGCTAAAAAAAATTGACCCGCTACCCGGCGAAATCATGAATGAGTACAGTATATAAAGTACAAAATATAGGGTTGTAAGCTAAATGGAAGATAATAATGAAGAAAAGAAGGCGGGGGTTGTAGTAGCCATAATCGTTGAAACCAGAAAAAGAAAACATCAAAAAGCAAAGTCAGAACTCCTCCTACATCACGCCATAAAATTGTTTAGTCATTATTGGGCTAGGCCAAGCTGTACCTTCTGCTCATCTTCCACTTTCTTTTGCTCCTGTTGCTGGTGGTGTGGGGGTATAATCGGAAGTTTCGGGTTAACCATAGCCTTCCGAATTGGGGCACGGCTAACAAGACGCTGCGATTTTGGAACTATTGGAATAAGGAGCTGACGCTGAGAGATTGAAATTTGTCGCGCGATACTTATTTGAGCGGCTGTTTGGATTTGGTCTGTAAGAGGTGATGTCAGTTGGTGCCAGGCTTAGTCGGGAGGTGAGTGAGAATGTATGAAGATGTGTATCGTTAAAACTAAATTTTAAACAAACCTTCAGTCATCGGCCCATCTGAAGACTTCGTCACCATCTCCCACTGTGGTTCACCATCATCTTCTTTCGTCATCCATTCATCATCTCCTTCATCAAAGCTCCCCCTTGGCGTATCGATTGAGCTCTCCTCCGAGATCTTTGAGATCTTGCTCAGCGACCTGCTGTGGGCTAGTGATCTCGGTGTGCCTCCAGTTTTTGGAGCATCTGATTCTTGGCGAGAGTGCTCGTGGACCATATATACTCCTGGTGGAGATGCTGCCTCAGATGTTGTTTTTGAGCGGGCAAGGCCGCTCGGGCTGGGTGTGCGACTAGTAGCTGCGACACTAGGGAGCGGTGAAACCTCAAGCATGGGAGCGGGGGAGCGGCAGACCTGACCGGTCGTTGCGTTTCGTTTGAGAGGGGTTAGATAAAGTTGTGAAGGGTTTTGCTTCTGGAATTCATTCCATGTTAGTTCTGAACGTTTGACCTGTATATTCTTGTAATAAATTTGGGAGAATGATCTTCTTACCTGACCACTCGCCTGCTGCTTGCTCACGGCATCCCGTGATTTCCGACGAGCAAAAATGGTAGATTTTTCACTCGGGTGTAGTAAGGTCCCGAACATCACACTATAGCGCTCCATCTCAACCTCTGGGATATCGACATTTAAACAAGGAGCCGGAGAAACACCCTTTTTTGCTGGTTTCACCTTAGGCGCTAGATGAGGTGATAATTTGTCTCTTGTAACTAATTCTAATTTCTTGACCGGTTCTAGGTCTTGTTGCCTAGGAGGAGAAGCTCTCTTGCCACCGAAAAAGCCCTTCCCAAACATCTTTCTCCAGCCAGTCTTGGGGGCATCTTCTTGAGGATAATGCTCCTTCCCCCCTTTAATCTTCTCTTCCTCCTGCCCCCGTTCTTTGCGGAGAGTTTTTCTGGCCCCGCTTGCTACTGGTCCCTTAACTTGCACTTCAAAAGGCTTGTTTGGAAGCCTTGAAGTTGATGATGATCCTGCATCGTTCGAGTATATATTATACGGAGGAAATATGGAAACCTCCGACCTATCCGACCTTGAGCTCCTCTGGTGCTGAATGATCTCCGTTGGACTTCCAATGGCCATTCCAATCACAAAACCTTCATCGCCTTCCAGCCCTATACTCGATTCCACTCCATAGTTTGACATTTTTGAAGAGCTTCGAGGAGGATATTCTGGTAATGGCGGGACTGGTGAAGTCGAGTCCGCCCTGTAAAGTATCGATTGTCGATTATTTGGGTCCGCTGTCTTTGGAAGACCATCCGCAACGTGCGCAATCCGCAATGTCGTATGGAAGCTAGAAACACTCTTGCGCCGGGCAAGCTTCAGTAGTTTAGTACTGGTCGGTTCATTTGGCACTGTGACTGTTGCTGTCGCTGCTGCCGCCGCCGCCGCCGCTGCTGCAGGTGCCTTTATTTCCTGCGCAAAATTAAAGTCCAGTTGGTCGCGAGTGAGCTTCGCTCTAGCATCGCGGGTCGATTTTGAACGTCGTAGTAGCCCAGACATGGTAGATCGATATCTTTAAAAAGGGCGCACGGATAGGGCGATTCACGGATATATATGCGAGAGGACACTCGAGATGCTTAGACGAAAGCAAAGCGTGGGTGGGGTGTTTAGTCGCTGCTTAGGTTGTACGGAAATAAAGGCTTAAGCCAAGGGAATCCCGGATATCCCAGATGTCGTATCGTAAAAAACTGGGAAATAATTTTGTTTAATTTGAACGGCCAGCCAGTAATCACGGGAGCGATAAAATTATTAAAAGCGGGGTGGAAAAGTAGGCAAAAATAAATTAAAGGAGGGTGGATAAACTGGAAATATGCGCAAAAACCAAGAGTTTCTTCAAAGGAGTGACTGGAAGTGAAGGGAAGAGGATCGGAATGATCTGCGGGAAATCCACGCGGGTTAGTAACTAATACATGTAAGAACGTTGAAGGGACCTCGTAAGAAGCAGCCGAAACGCTTCTGGACGGCTTCTTATATAAATGAGACTCCTAGGTGCGTGCATGTGCCCTAGGGACTGGGTATGTAATACCCCACCAGGGAATCCGGGGGTGATGGATAGCCGGAGCACATAAATTGAGTAGCAGAAACCTAAGAAGGAGTAGCAGAACACTAGACAGACTTAAACAGCAAGTACACACCGAGTGGTGTCTTTCTTAAGTGCTCGTATACAAAAAAAATTTGCGGTTAGGGGTAACATATTCCGCGGTGGGAAACGTAAAAATCATTATTTTTTCAGAACCAGGGATCCATGCCTCCTGAAGTCCTGGTTTCATCTTAGGACGCATCTCAATGTCGGGTGTGTTTTTGAGACGATAGGAGAAAAGTCCTTTTTTTTTCCCCAAGAATTTCGGAAGCGGGAAATGAGATGTATAGTTTTTTTTTTTAATTTTTACATAGTTGACTGATAGATGAAGTTGAATTCCACGGAACAAGAGAGTGAGGTCATCGCAGCCAAAGGCACGTAATTAGGTTGCATTCGAACGTTGCACACCAAAGAGCCTGCTGCCGAGAACTGGCCAACGCCTTCAAGTCCCACGAGCTGCGTTCTATCTGTTCCCGCCCACAAAACCCCCAAATAGACCAGCCAGGACCTTGGGAGTCCGATGGAGGGCAACTCGGGGTGACACAGGACATAACCGCGCCGCGGTTTCGGCTGACCCCGTCCGAAGGGCTGACAGTTAATGTCACCACCATTGAAAGAATTCAGAGAGGATCGTCATCACGGAATAGCGCAGCACTTCCCGGAGATTGGCCGGTACAGCTATAGCCTTGGACGATGAGTTGGGTGAAATTGTGAATACAGTACTGTCTTGTCGCGCGGTTCCCGTCCTGTTAGTGTTGTCAACAGCGTCAAGCTCTCTGCGGGCGTTGACAGCAACATTAGAGGCAACGCAAGAATGGTTGGCCTTTGTGTTCAAACCCCTTTTTGCTGCAGAAGTGCTGCAGAACCGACAAATCCCCAACACTGGTGAGAAATCAGAAGTGTGTATCTGTGTGTAGTTGTAGTTGTCGTGGGCCATCTCGCAAGAGTATATCTAGCCAATTCCCAGGTGGGGGGAGAGAGCCGTCTCTCTCCTAGGGAGCCCCACCAGTATAATTCCTTGCCGGCTTCGATTCCCCTCAAAATTCCCCTCAACCTCGCCTTACCGCTCACTCCCCACTAACAAATCACAGACCACCCCTCCATAACCGCCTCCCCCTTGTCATCTCCTTCCCTCACCTCTCTCATCTCTTTCCCACTACCTAGCTCCACAACATTTGTTGCTCTATTACCGTTTCCTAAATTCCAAATCTTATTAATCTCCATCAAAAAACTACAGTATGAGTTGGCAAGGTGAGATGGATTTCCGCTAAATATCATACAACAGGGGGAAAGCTTCCTTGCTAACACCTGATATGAAACCCCGCAGCCTATGTTGATTCGAGGTAACACCCCACCGCCAACACTAGCTACACGGGAATCAAACCAGAGTCGAAAGAGAATATCGAGAATACATGGAGATTGATAAGAGCGAATTCACTGATACGGGGCCTACTACTCTAGTCTGCTCTCTACCGGAAAGATCGACCAAGCAGCAATTTTCAGCGCTGCTGGTGACGCCGTGTGGGCTGCGTCTCCCGGTATCAAGGTTAGTTTTTACAATAAAAGCATTTACTTTCATGTTTCCTACAGAAAAGAGATACCTATACTCCCAGAGGGGAGAAGTAATACAGAAGCTAACAGTCCCTTCAGGTTGAACCTTCAGAAGTTCAAAGCTTGATTAGTGGTTACAAGGACTCTACTCCTCTCTACTCAAGTGGCTTTCATATTGCCAAGGTCAAGTACTTCTGCATCAAAGCTGATGATAGAAGTATCTACGGAAAGCAGGTATATCCAACACTTCTCCCCAAAACTCGGAAAGATAAAGTTCACTAATTCAGATACCACTACACCTACAGGGCAAAGAAGGCATCGTTTGTGTCAAGACAAAACAGGCGATCCTAGTTGCCCATTACCCGGAAACCGTCCAACCAGGAGAGGCAGCCAAGACAGTTGAACAGCTCGCTGATTATTTGATCGGTGTTGGATATTGATAGAATAGGCCGCAAAATACAGCGTTTAGGTCTTTTGTTTTTTGTCTTTTGTCAGTTTTTCCGCGTATGGATCCATAGAAGAATCTAGTTGATACTGAAGGTGGGAGCTGTGATGTGGCTGGATTGAAATTAAAAAATCGAATATCTCTCCCAGGAATCTCTATATACAAGAAATAATAGTGCTCTTTTGGCTAGTACATTACTATGAAAATATTACCTGTTCCTTGTCCCCTGTACGCCTGGAATCTCTAATCGAACCTCGTTTGTTTGGAATCTTCCAAGAGTGACATATGACAGTAGAGTAAGGGGGGAGTCAAGATACGGATATCACCGCAATCGGGGGGTTTTACGGAGATTTTATACTAGAGTATTAAAAATTAAATTGTCTTCCTTTATTACGCATATAAAATGCCGGTTGTAGATATCTCTAATCATCAAATTAACCCCCTTCATCTTTCTTCCTTCCGTCTATATAATAGGTAAATCGTGCATGTTCTTCGCTTGCTTGTAATGGTATATTACTCTAGACATTAACGCCGCCAAATAAACCCTACACAGGTAGCTGCTGGGTTGCACCTATACCTACGTTAGCTTAAAGATCCTACCTACGGGGCGAAGTTAACGACCTACCAGTGATTCTTCGTAATGGGCTTTCGAGATAGGGACCGATCTATCCGCAAGCGAGTCAGTAAAATCACCACTAATATGGCGATTCCTCCCCCATAATATATATCCACGACTTAATATTCCAAATCAAGTACTTTCAAGGACTAAAACTCACCACAGGCACAGCCCCAACAAATCCCACAATCACTCCAAAGAAGTCTCCAAACAAGCACAGTATGCCATATAATTCAATCACGAAGCCAATAAGTGGATAGCGTGCTAGGATCAGACCGATACCGAGGAGGAAACATGCAGTTCCTTTGAATTTTTCTTTCCGCGCAAAGAAGGAGAGTGTCTTTTGGTAACCGAGTGTGAGGGCTATGCCGATTATGAATAAGATCTAGACAGTGTCAGGTTGGTATGGGAGAGGGGTAGGGGAAGCGGACGTTTCCCATTGCGAGCATGGCACGGTCAAAGAACATCATTATACCAAAGATGAAGAAGAAAACGCCTGTGTGTCATCTGTTAGGACTGGGTATAGTGGGTTCCCCTTCTCTCGTTCCCGTTTCCGGGCCGTACCTCCTGCGCAGAATCCTACACCGAACTCTGGAAGGTTGTTAGTATGCTTATTTGACAGGTACCGGTTCGGCGAGAATATTTGTTTCACTTACTCTGTGTATCTGATAACCACATGGCTATGAACGAGTTTTTCAGTTAATAAGGGGAAGCAATCCGGGAAGCTAATTAAAGTTTTAAGTTGAGCGAGAGCAAGGCACGAATAAGACAATGTAAGACAAGACAAAAGCGTTGAAGGAAGGAGAGATCGAAGTCAAAGGAGGGCTTATTTTTTAAAAAAAAAAGAGAGGAGGCGTGGATAAGGAAATTAATAACGGTTGTTATTGTAGTTAACACAAGCAAAGTAAATTTTTCCTGTATTGATAACCCCTTTGCACACACCTAGCTGGCATCGTGTTGATTGCCATGTGATAGCTCACGCGTGCCCTAGGTAGATTACAGCACGCCGCACAAGACGAAGAGGCTCGGCGGGGAAACCGAAACCGAAACGCCACCAGTCGTCCTCCGCGCCGAACTTCCCTAGGCTCTCGGGGAGGATTAAGCGAAGGGGTCTGGTGTAACAGATCCCAGGGACCAAATCGAGAAGTGTCAGAGCTTATCTCTGTTTTCTCCCTTTGACAGCTGTTGGGATTGTTCTCTGAATAACGGCTCTTATTGGGCGTGTGGTATCTTCACGTCTTGTCTTGTTGGCTTGCGCCGGGTAACTTCAATTAAGGAGACGAAAAGTCGCGTCGTCCCAGTATGGCGGTTGGCTGGAATTGCACTTGGGTGTTGGCTATTTGACCCCACTGCTTGATATCACAACCCTTTAGTTTTGCTATTCTCGTTATTTTTTTTGAATAGCTATTACAGAAAATGAGTCTTCTTCGAGATGGATATACAGATATCAACAGGGCCTTTCTACAGGCTTTCATGTCAAGGCGGGTCATGAAAGTGAATGACATCAAGCCAATACTAGCCGCAATTTTATCTGCAGATAGTACAAGTCTCCCTTTCAGAAACAATACCTTTCGTTCCAATCTAATAATTATGTAGGTAATGAACAAGAAGTTGCAATAGAGGATATCAATGACCGTATAATAGCCTCCTACGTCTCTACCGCAAACACTGCAATCCACAACTATGACCTCGAAATCCGCAGCACCCTCGACCAGAAGGACCGGAGTCGCATATATGCCCTCGTACTTCCCAACAGGCCTCCCCCCCTCTTTACCAACCTCTAACTGGTGCGTCCAGATCAACACAGCTTCTGACGAACTTGTCCAAATCGCAACCACCCACAGTGCCGATGAAATCGCCTTCTTTAAGCGTGTCCTTGACGAAATGTTCGATATCAACAACACCCCATCCGCTGAAATAATGGCAGTGACCTCCTTCCAAGCCCTCAAACTAAATAAGAATTCAAATATTTCACAAACACAAGCGACACAAGCAGAGGGAACACAGACAACAGGAGCAGGGTTGACAAAGAGTCAAGCAGAAGAATGCCTAGATGCCTTTGTAGAAGAGGGGTGGTTAGAGAAGTCAGAGTACGTCTTCTTGGTCATACAGGGAACTAGCCATGCTGACCTATGGATAGTGCGGGATGGTACTCCCTGACTTCACGGGCACTAATGGAGCTTGCGTCGTACCTAACGCAAACTTATAATACCCCTGCAGAGGATGACGACGATGACGAAGAGGGAACTCGAAGCGGTGCCATAGTCGAGCGTATTAAGCAATGCTTCGGGTGTAAAGAAATCATCACCGTCGTAAGTACCTTCCACTACACTCTCTCACTATTGCTAATACTCAAACCCAGGGTTACCGCTGTCAGACTCTTGCATGTAATTTCCGCCTACATGAGTCCTGCGCAACGCAATATTTCCGTGCCCAGCGTAATGGCAAAGAATGCCCGGCTTGTGGAGCCCCATGGACAGGCAAGGACTTTGTTGGTGAGAAGGCAGGTGCAAGGAGACGTATATCACAGGGCCCGCCGAACATTAATAGGAGACAAAGTGGGCAGAATGGAGCAGGACGAGGGCGGAACGGGACGGTTACACAGATCCAGCCTGCTGTTGCAGAGGCGGAAGAGGAGGAAGACAGTGACGAGGATGCAGAGGGTGAGAGCGATTAATTTACCAATGATTAACGAATATTTGTTCTAGGTCCGTTTTTATAGGATTGGTGTTGGTGGTTCTCTGGTTTTGTTGTAACAATATCAATTCTTATATCTATTTTTTATATTAAATCTTTGTATACCGTGGCGTTTTCCAATATTTGGAAAATAGACCCTGATATTGTCTTACGGCTAAGATTTTAATAGAATACGTATAGCATTAAACTTTTAGCTACCTTAGAAGTGATACCCTATGATGAAACTTGGAATGTGAGAATAGATAGCAAGAACCAGTCAATTATTTCTACCTAATTATATTACTATAAACTAGCTCCCCAAACACAGAATCGAGTGATACTCCAGTACTCCAGTAGTTTCACAGTATCAAACCGTGGGAAGCCTTGTCCAAAAGAAAAGAACTACCACCCGACCATAGAACGCCACAAGGCAAGGACAAAGGGGAAGAAAAAACACTGTCTCGAGCCTCCCAAGCTAAAGTTAAATATTACCCCCATAAGCTGTTTTATTTTTTCCTGTCCCACCTTCCCTAGTCGGGACTGGAACCCTTTATCAATAATAGCCCGACGCACGATCCTGATCTACCGGTAGCTGTTTGAGAGACTCCCAGGAGGTTGGTGGTTATGTGTTAGTGTTGCCATGTCACAAGAAGGATGTCTCAGACCCGTGATGACAACTATGCCACTTCGACACGACAACAGGAACCGGCAGGTCGGGGCAACCGGGTTCTGGGGAATATCCAGTAGACACCTCTTTTTTTCGGGAGAAAGGCAAAATAGTCGTTAATTCAAGGGTTCCTGAGTAGGATCTTGCGGATCTCGCTGTAGATGGTATACTGCGAGTCTGGTCCCATAACCCGGTAATCACTTTGGACCAATTGGCTCGTTGGCGGTTTGTTGTCAATATTCTGCCTTCCCGAAAGCTTAAGTTATTTATTGATCAGGAAAATTGTACCAACAAGAGACCATGGGCTAACCTGTTCTAGTAGCTCTAATAGGAGTTCCTCGGCATTAAAGAAAAAGAAAAGTCCTATCGATTAGCGACTACTACTGGCGTAATCGTCATCGGTTATCACTCGCTACCGCGCTTTCTGCTAGGCGGGTTGGGAATCTAGAGCCGACATTAGTGAGGATTGCCGTGTGGGGAGTTTTAAGGGTTTCTATTAGATCGGTGATGAATTAGAAGTCAGGGCTTGGCGGCCCCACAAGTATAGAATATGGCCACATTATGGGTTGGGATCGCTAGAGTAATTTCTATATCCTGCTGTATGTTACGGTGGAGCTATCTAACTTGAGGTTAAACTAAGATTCTACTGCCCGGGTCAGGTAATAAGAACCTGAGCATGCAACTTTTATTCTCGTCAACCGGTAGGTGCCTTTTCTCGACTAGAGATGTCTCATCCAACGAAACCCCGTGTATACTACACTAACATCTTCAGGTTCTTGTTGCCTAACTTGAGTATTTGAGATTGGGGTATCTTGTAGTGTTACCATGCTCGGTTACTGTATATGTGGTGTCTGTCTCCTCTAGAGTAAGTAATTGTATCTGTACCTTGTTTC
Source organism: Verpa conica (assembly GCA_033030425.1). NCBI lineage: Eukaryota > Fungi > Ascomycota > Pezizomycetes > Pezizales > Morchellaceae > Verpa > Verpa conica. The sequence continues at coordinate 957,870 of JAUFSD010000003.1, forward strand.
TGCAGAGACGTTACTATAAGCCGGGCCGGCCCGTAAGCATCAACCGGAGACATACTATTATACCTCAGAACTAGGGTTATCAAACAGCAAGATTACTGAAAGCAGTTCTCTGAGGCTAGGGGTTACCTAACTTGGACCGCTCTCATCATTACCTCTAGTTGCCTGAGGAGTTGTGTGCTGCGCGATGTCGTTTTTGTTTTTTAACCGGAGAACGCACAACTCTGAGAGAAACTAATTAATCTACACCCGAGAGCATGAGAGAGGAGACCGGAGACCGGGAAATTCCACCTGGGAGCAATATCGGAATATTAATAGCCCGAGTATAGGAGAAGTGAAGATCAAAATGGTTTTCCACCACCCTGGGGCTAGGAGTTTTAAAGAAATATCTTGGGCACCCTGCTATGAGATAGGGTCCGAGAAAAGTCCTACGAAAAAACGTTGACAGTGGAAACTCAAGGGGTGGCTTCAATTCTGAATCTCTGTTACTTAGATCCGGTATCTGCGTTGAAAGTTTCAGGTTTCATGTCACACCTTCCCAAGCAGCGCCACACAAAATAATAATACGAAAATCGTCGTACTACATAGCACTAAATCGGCGCCCAGAGATCTAGCCGAATAGAGCATTGCGCATTGCACTGCGACCTACATATCGCCCCTCCCTTAATTATCCTTTAGAGCAGAATGAAAGGGTTCAAGGAGTACATAAGCTTCCCACCCATCCTGGACATCCTGAGGCGACGCGCGCTAAATAAGAGAATAAAAAAAAAACGTCCTATGTTAACACGGACAGCTGGCACCGTAGACTGACGTTGTTACACTGGAATGCCTGAAAAAAAAAAAAAAAAAGACTAAAGTAATATGATAAACAATCGATGGAGGAGGGGAGTTTCTCTTATATTGTGTAGTGTTAATAGCACGTATTTATTTCCGATGGGCAGCAGCTTCTTTTTTCGCGCCCCGCGATGTTAAGATTTCTCCGATCTTGTGTGATGAACTGCACATATTGTCTCTGGTTATTGGGTCCTCGGGTGTTTGGCTGGTGGGGTCTCTTTTCATGCTTGAGCCAGTGGTGATTTTTGTGGTAGAAGCAGTTTTTTTAATTAAGTTTCTCGAGCAGAGCTGCGCAGCGGAAGAAGGGAGGAAGAGGGAGGAAATATACCAGGGTCCTATCTATATTTGTTTCCCCCCTTTCCCCTTCCAAGGTCTCGGAAGAAACAGATGTATAGGACTCTTGGAAGCATGTATATTGGGCTTCACGGGTACCAAGAATCAGATTGTGGATCTTGAGTATTGGTGGTCGTTCTCTGGCTAAAATGGCGGCCTCGGCTGGTGGAGATTATGACACCGCTGATATCCGTCGATTGGCATATTTAGGTTATGCAAGGAATTTCATTGGCGACGCGGCTCTTTAGCGGATGTGCTTTGCATGGTGGTAGCAATCCAAGGGTTCGAGAATGGTGGTGTGGGTGTGGGCAAGATGATCTCATCGATCATCTACCCACGGCTTCGATTGTTCTCCCCTGGAAAAAAGCATCCTCCACAGCAGGTTGGTTTTCAAGATCAGTCCATTTCTTTTGGTGGGCCTTTGAGTACATATGGGGGATGTAATTACAATTTACCCTCCAACGTCAAATTGTGGAGTAGAGAAGGATAAACGGCGGAGGAGTTCTTGGGACAACTCTGATTTGTTCGCATCACCCCCGAGAGCATGTTTCCCCCACTCTGTGGAATCGTCAAGTACGATAGCTCAGTACTGATGAGCTATGAATTAGTAATAAATTAGTCGGCACAAGGAAACGGCAAGAGCTGTGTTTCTGCTACTCAGAGTATATATAAATAGGCATGGAACCAAGATTGTTGATGTAAGTTCTTGAGGTTTAGGACAACAGTCACTGAGTCCGCACCCCTTAACAGAGACATTCAGCATATCATTGGTTATTTTTTGAGCTCCGTATCCCTGCAGCGAACCGACATACACATAAGACCATGACAAATGAGTCACCTTACATATCCTTCTTATTGACAGGTGATGCTTGGTGGATACTTGTTATGTATACAAAGAGAAGAGTTCAGCTTGGAGTGGTTTATTTTTTAGCAAGGTCTCGTAGAACCAAGATGCTACAAGTAATTGAGCCAGACCACCAGCGACTAGGGGTAGATTAATATATGTATTGTGGGGGATACATGTATTTTCTTGGGGGGGGGGTGGTGCCTAGTGGTAGGCCTAAGTATCGTGCACAGCTGCATGTAGATAGCACTAGGCTGGTAGATGACCAGAACGGGTAAAGATATAAAAGTTAGGCCCAAAAGTTCAGATAAGATCCGATAACTGGCAGTCACGGACCTCATAGTGCACGCAGGGTTGCAGCTAACACAAGCCTCACCTGGTTGGCCCTCAGGTTGTGTTATTTTGTGCGCGAAAAAAAAGGAATGTAGTCATTTGCACATGTCTTGGGCACTGCTGGGGCAGTGGTGGTGGTGCTGTATACCGGTAGGTACATTTAGTGTGTAAGGTGGGTTGCGCAGTTGCTCTCCCGAATGGAGGCTGGCGACTCCAAAAAATATTTTTCCCACCTGGAAGTTAGCACCCTCCACCCACACAGGCGACAGCACCGAAAAAAAATAGCCAGCCAGACCCCTGCCCTACCCTCTCCCACCCTGGCCTAACTTTTCTTCCTTCAATCAACCTTGGGCCCTCCTTCCCCTTCTTATTCTTTTTTCTTTTCCCCTCCTCCTTCTCCCCCCTCCTCATCTTCAACTCCACTCAATCAAAAATCAATTTTCTCTCCTCACTGCGGACCCTCCGAATTTACAGAGGGTGATCGCGTTTCTACACAGCTGAAAGAGCGCGCGACTAGATATTTCATCAGTCCGAGAAGTTTCGTTACTTTTTTCCCCGTTGCCAGCTTGCCTGGCTGTCCTGGCAACAGCAGTCGTCTACGACTCCCTTGAGCTCGCCACCAGAAATCAAGAATCAAAACTCTTCTTCCCCCATTCAACGTAGAAAGAAAGAAAATTGTAATTCCAAGTCAGGTTTGTCTAATATTTCTATTCAGAGGGACTATCCTCTCTATCTTCTTTTTTCTCTCCCTTAGAGCTTTATTATCCTTGCGTCATTGCTTCTCCCCCACAAACTCCACATCAATAACCCGCTAACCACATTTTTCTGCTAAAGGTGACCGAAGCCTACTTCGAAACAAAAAAGCAATCTTTTCTACTGGATAGAATCAAAAAGAATTATCACTCACTAATATCAACATCAAAACACACTCCTCCTCCTTTACACTCCCCAAGTGCGACTCCTTGAACAAACCTTATCAAACAAAAAATCACCAAAATTTCGAATGACAAGCATCACATCAAACGTTACTTCCATCCCTCAAGCTTCTCCATCGACCAACTCGAGCGCCCCATCGAATTCAACCCACGCACGGACGCCCTCAGTTAGCGGTCAGACATCATCTTCTGCAGCTGTGCAGGGTAACGCCCCCGCCCAGCGAGTAGTGTCGTACGCCCACGCTGCCTCGAACGCTGCCTTGAAGAAGCCCTCTACTCCCGTCATAGCCGCGAGTCCCTCCCCTCAAATCCCCGTCGGAGCTCCAGCGCAAAATGCACGGTCTAGTTCAGCAGCTTCTCAGGCGGTGAACGGCAAAATTCCTCCTGCTATAGCTAATAGCGGTCCTTCTCCTGCTAATGGGAATAATACACCATTTACCGGAGGACATCACAGTCGAAAGTCATCTGTTGCGTCTGGAGCCGGGGGATCCATAATGCCTAACGGTGCTCCAAGAGCTGCACCACCTATCATGTTCGGTGCAATTAACGAGGCCGGAGCTGCTTCATCAGGTTCTGCCGCCGCAGCAAGTAATGCATCTTTGACTGCACCAGTGGCATCTAACCAGAGAGTGAGTTCACCACAATCTTCGCCATCTCCTATAGTCCAGCCTATGGCTAGTGGGGGTGCTCCGCCACAAGCGTCTGGGACTGGTAATCGGCCCATTCAGTTCGGTGATGCAACCCACCATCATGTAAGTTGAAGCATTTGGGTAATATTAAATTAAGAAAATTATTTAACGTGCCTTTTAGCAGCAACAGAACCCTAGGCCTATGTCTATGCCTCCACCGGTAGGACCAGGAGGGATGGGTAACATACACCCTAGTCACCAGAGGCGTGAGTCTACTCAGTCTGCACACACTGATACCGGCCCTTCTCATCATCACGGGCGTGGTGGAATGCAAGGTGCCGGTCGTGGAAGCCAACCTTATAGGCAAAACAATCACCATCAATTCACCCAAGGGCAGTATGGCAACTCTGGCTACGGGAGAGGCTATGCCCCTAACCCTAACCAGGCCCGTGGCCAGCCCCCAATACATAATCAACAGTACCAAGGAGCAGGCCCCGTTCAAGGCTATAATCCTAATTCACCTCGTATGGTTAACAGGAGCCCGGCAATGGCACACGTCTCACCAGCACTTACCCATGCTCAGCCAGTTGGAACCCCCCAACTATACCCCCCCCATTATATTGCCCATCCTCCTCAGCAGCAAGTATGTTTATCTAATTTCCTTTTGACTTGACGATTAGTTTGTCATTATGGCAAACCATTGGATTTTTGGAACTTTTTCTGACTGTTTTTGTAGTTTGGTGGATTGCAGGCATCGATGCATTATGACCCTTCGCACCACCCACACCACCCGCAGCAAATGTATGGTTACTATAACCAGAACCATCTGACCGCCAACTATAGTTATCAGATACCACAAACCAGCCCCCGGGTGAATTACATCCAGCCTGTAAATGGTGGGTATGGCTATTTACAGCAGTCTATGCCACAGTCTATGCCGCAGTCTATGTCACAGTCTATGTCACGTTCAGGAAGCACCAATATGCCTCATATGGAAGCTCCAAGGCCTAATTCCAGCATGGGGCAACTACCTACGCCGACCCTCACCCCTCAACCAATTACCGTACCCCCTCCTAATTCTGTGGCTCCTGCTCTTGCTACTCCTAGTAGTCCATTTGCCCCTCGCGCAAAGAGCCAGGCCATTCCGATTGTGAATCCTTCCGACGGCACTGTCGTAAAGCCGGCACCATCCCCTGTGGTCGTCAATAGTACTCCAGTTATAGTTTCTTCACCAAGTCCTGCCCCTGGCCGCACCGTGTCCCGTGATTCGCAACACTCAAAGCCGATTAGCAAAAATGTCAATAGCAAATCGGACAAGGAGAAGAGGGAAGAATTGAGGGCAAGTGTTCAGAAGAAGGTTGAAGAAGATAGAATACAAGCTGAAGAGGAGGAGAAAAGGAAGAGGAAGCAGCAAGAGGAGGCAGCGGCACTTGAGAAGGAACGCATCGAGGCCGAAAAGAAGGCGATGGAGGAGCGTCTCCGCCTTGAGAAGGAAGAACAAGAGCGTAAGCTTAAGGAAGCAGAAGAGGAGAGGATTAGAAAGCAGGAGGCAGAAGAGAAAGCTCGTAAGGAGGCAGAAGAAGAGGCAAAGAGGAAGCAGGAAGAGCAGGAGAGAATTAAGAAGGAAGCAGAAGAGGCTGAAGCAGAGGCTGCTCGTGTAGCCAAGGAGAAGGCTGAAGAAGAGGCTAGAATCGCCAAAGAAAAGGCAGAGGAGGAAGCACGCCTTGAAGCTGAAAAGGTCCAAAAACTCAAGGAAGAGGAAGAAGCAAAGGCTAAGGCTGAGGCCGAGGCCGAGGCAAAAGCAGCAGCGGAGGCAGCACAGAAGGCAGCTTCATCTGCGCCATCTGTCTCTAAGGCTTCTCCAGATAGTGAATCTATGCCACCTCCAGCTGCCAAGAGCGCTGAGAAGCGTGGCAAACCAAGTCCTTTGAATCTTCAGATTAAGACAAACGAGCCTGCTCCTCCTTCTGCAGCTCTCACAGCCTTGAAGTCGGCTCGGTTTATTGAAAATATTAATAGCGTCAACTATCCTTCCAACATTCTCTCACCGAATCCAGCTCTTAATCCAGCCGCCAGTGGCAAGTTCAAGTATGAGAAAGACTTCTTGTTGCAGTTTCAGGGTGTGTTTACCGAGAAGCCTTCTGTTGATTGGGATAAGACAATGCGTGACACCGTTGGAGAACCTGAGACTGCACGACCTCAGACTGCTCGCACTCCCTCTGGTCTTGGCCCTCGTAATACTTCAAGATCTGGTTCTGCTATTCCACCGCCTATGGGTGCATTCGGCTCCTTCAAACCAACAGGCCTTCCTGCAAATATGTTAACTTCTGCACAACGATTTGAGCAATCCAGGTCGAATTCTTTGCCTGCGGTGAATCCCTTGGCTGCGATGGCGGGCAGCTTTTCTGGATCTCGGTCTGGGGGGGTTGGTATTATGCGAACAAACTCAAGTAGTTCTTTGGCTAGCTCTGGTGTTGGCGTTCCCCAGAGTCCCAGGACTGGAAACCGCTCTTCACGTGGTGGGAGCCGAAAAGGCGGAGGGGCCCCTATGGAAAAGACTGAATCTAGACAAGGGGATAAGAATAACCAGCCTACCATCTCAATTACCGATGTTAAACCTTTGCCAGTTTCTGAGAATAGATGGAAGCCTATCAGTATCGGAGCACCCAAGGAACTTCAAGCTGCCCCAACTCCGTCGGAAGAGGTTAAACTATCACCCGAACTTGTGCAGCGTAAAGTCAAGGCAGCGTTGAACAAGATGACACCAGAAAAGTTCGACAAAATCGCTGGCCAGATTCTCGAAATCACAAGTCAGTCGAAGTTCGAGACTGATGGGCGTACCCTCCGACAAGTTATCCAGCTTACCTTTGAGAAAGCTACTGATGAAGCTGCTTGGTCCTCGATGTATGCTAGATTTTGTAAGCGCATGCTGGAGTCCATGGATCCTAATATCAAGGATGAGAATATTCGCGACAAGAATGGCCTAATTGTTACCGGTGGTAATCTGTTTAGGAAATATCTTCTTAACAGATGTCAAGAAGAATTCGAGCGTGGATGGAAAGTGAACTTGCCACCGAAGCCTGAAGGCGTCTCTGACGAGGCTGTGATGCTATCTGATGAGTACTATATTGCTGCAGCTGCAAAGCGTCGCGGTCTTGGTCTCGTTCAGTTCATTGGAGAGCTCTTCAAGTTGGGCATGCTTACAGAACGTATTATGAACGAATGTGTTCGTAAACTTCTTGACTTTGAAGGCCTTCCGGAAGATGAGACTGTCGAGAGTTTGTGCAAGCTTCTCAAAACAATTGGGTTCCAGTTGGATGGGTCTGACAAGAGTAGGGGTATGATGGATGTGTACTTCGTTCGCATCGCCCGTTTGGCTGAGGATAAGGAGCTTAACAGCCGTATGAGGTTCATGCTAATGGTATGCTTTAAAATTAATGTCTTATGAGACTATGGACTAATATTCTCTAGGACATCATTGATCTTCGCCGTAAGAAGTGGGAGACTAAGGAAGCCGATAAAGGGCCCAAGACTATCCAGGAAGTTAGAGAGGATGCACTTAAAGCCCAACAAGAAAAGGAGGCTGCATCGCGTGCCAACCAGCGCAGCAGACCTAATAATGGTGGTGGTGGGCGTGGTGGTGACGGACGGTCTTTCTCTGGCTTTGGTGGTAACCAAATGCACCCCCCAGGATGGGATCAGAGCAAGGGCGGATTGGTCAATGCTGAAGATCTTAGGAGGTTGAGTGCCAAGTCGAGACAAATCAGTGGTCCACCGGGAAGCTTTGGTCCTAGTAACATGCTGGGACCTCGTAGTTCTAGTAATGGTAGTAGGAGAGGAGGTTTTGGATTAGGCCCAAATAGGGGCACAGACGACTCTAATGCATCTTCACGAACGGCTACCCCGCCTGCAAAGACCTCTACATCTCACGCAAACCCATTTAGGTAAGTAAATTTCAGGTTGATTCTTAAATGATGTTTTAGCTAATAATATTACAGTGCACTTCAAGACGGCGCCTCCGCACACCATGAATCTGGCGAGCAGAATGATACAACGTCCTCTCCAGCCTCATCCCCACCAACAGCTGCTTTAGGCTTTGGACGGTCTCGCTCCCCACTCCCCATTGTCGAATCAAAATAAATAATACCGCAAAAAAATAAAATGGGTGTGCGGGCGTAGGCTATAGATCGTTTAGATTGGCGTCTATCTAAGGGGCTTTTATGGTATTTTCTTTGTAAATTGTGCTGATTTCGCTTTTCCTTTTTGGATTTTACAAAAATGTTCTTTTTTCCTGGTGTTTTTACGATTTCCATGTCAGGGGGTAATTTCTTGTGGGGAACTCGTATTGTGCTCTGGGAACGAAGAAATGGCTTTGGTATTGATAGAGGAGGAGATGAAAAATAGGGGCTAGGGCAGCGAAAGACGCGGATTTAACTTCTATGCAACCATTTTAGGGGGTATCGGGATGGGTGGTTTGGTTGTTGGGAGTCATTGATACAAAAAGTTTTTCTTTACGGTTCTGAATAGTTTAATGGGTTGCCTCTTTTATGTCTTTTCCTATTAACACTAATGTCTGGGAGGATTGGTTCTTTTCTTCTACGAAAATATTATTCTGGCTTCAATCATTATTTTTCCTTTGGAGGCGTTGGTCTTCCCATGAGGCCACGAAACTTACCAGTGGTTCTATTGTTCATATTTATCAACGAAGTGAAGCGCATTTTTGAATTTCCCGCGACTAATTGTCCATTATTTCATGGTGATCAATAGGTCTACTTAATACTAAATGGATCATGTGTAATCACTCGTTTACTGACTACAAGGGATTTCTAGCTATTTCACTACTTGCGTTCTACGTAGCAAAAAACTATTATATGCGTATCCTAAATGCATGTATTGAATTAATGGCGGTTGGTGGAGGATAGCACATGTAATGAAGGCCTAGTCAGCTACACCATGAACACCGTATCACAGACACAGAAGTCAGTGGAAATGACCAAGAAAGCTGGAAATTTCCTAGAAGACCCATTCTCTTTACTATAGGGCGTTTGGTATTATAGTTCTCTAGATTCTGTAGTAGTTCCTAGGTAGCTGATATTGCAAGGGTTTAATGCACTAGTATATCTACGGAAACAATTCACCGAGTATCTAAGGGTAGGTGTAATACTGACCTCTGTTTTTACTTGGCACTAATGGCTACTATTTTTAAAAATTCTTTATCTTAACCTTGGTATTTACGTGTTAAGTTATAAGTAGAAATACTCTAGTGAGAGCAGGTCGGACCAAATCAGAGAAGCCCAGGTAAACAGCTCTTCGCCTGCAAACATTATAACATGGTTATTAGACTGGGCAAGTAGTTTGTATTTCTCCTGATTTCCTAACAACTGATGCTTGCCCTCCATATAGTAATGTCATTTAAGCGACTTTCTCTAGAAACATTCATTGAGTCCATCATCGTGTCCTTTAGGACTAGCTACGGGTTTTTTTTTAACCTCTCTGGAGATATTAATGCCAAGCCCTCTGACTTCGTTTGAACGATAACTCTCGCTTCTATCTGGGGATGAATGAATCTTTTCTGGAGAAGAATTAATAGAACTAGACCGAGGACCAATAGATAGTGGTTTACTCAAGTCTTCAAACATCCGGATGAGTTTAACAGGCAGAGGGCGGGGTGGAGATGTGAGCGTCGGGGATGAGCTGGCTGGGAGCCTAGAAGCTCTAGTCATGCGACGGCCAAAAAGACGGTTGGAAGCCTCTTCAAGTGGGGTAATATTATTTTTATCTCCTAACACATCGATTTTATCCCCTAGTACCGACAGTAGTAATGGTGGTGACGGGGTCCTCATTTCAGTATATTCTATATCCGTAAGATAGTTACCATCGGTATTTTCATCTTCAGAAGCGGGAGAGCCACGAAGAAGCGGTTCCCTCTCAGAAGATTGGGACACAGGAGAAGGCTTTGTAGGCATTAGTCAGCCGGGTGAAGTAATAGGAAGGGGGTGTTTGAACTACCCAGCGCACAGCTCTTTTCGGGTCTGGTGATAGTAAAAAATTTCCATCATCTCTCCCCTCTTCGTTTACTGGCTTCATGACCTCTACACCTTTTTCTGCCCACTTTCCCATTGAGAGTTTCCACTTCTCCTCTTCGTCGCTCCGTTGTCCCGGAGATTTTGAGTCGCAGGTATTATAAGCCTCGTCAAATCCTTCCCAGTATTTAGAAAAATCATCATCGTCAGGATCAGACTGAGCTCCCCGCTTCTCTGGCGACATTTCAAGATTTCCAAAGTTGTAATCCTCCTTTAAAGTAATGGGCGAGGCCCGAAGAGAGGGGAACTCATTTGGTGTAGGTGTCATGCTCCGTCGATTACTTTCTTCTGTACCTTGATCAATGAGATTGGCCCTTGAAGAACGATGTAATAGTCCCCATCGTTGTAATTTATTAAGGCGTGGCCGTTCAAGTGGCTCAAGGCGTGGAGTATCCATCCAATGTGGATCAATATCTGCTATTGGTTTGAAGTTTTCTATTTTCGATTGATCCTCATCTTCACTTTCTTGTTTTGCTAGTGATCCTTTCAACTTCATTTCTGCAATCAAATTCTTATATTTGCGGTTCCACCCGGTCGTCAGGGAAATTTCCTTATTATGTTCAGTTGACGGGGAACCATCCGTTTTTTTATAAGAAGAATCATTTGGTGTCAAAGCTGTGTCTGGGTCGACAATTACTCTATCCTGGAGCCTTGTGGTGAATAATTTTCTTTCAAGCTTTTGGGGAAATGTGTGGCAATCTTCAGATTGATCAATGTGTTGAACATTGTTCGTGTTCATTTGGGCCGACTCATCTATGCCCAAAACATGAGCATTCCCTATGTCATCCGCGACAAACACCCTATCAGTAGCTTCAATATTTTCTGGGCTATTTGCATTTTTTAGCCTTATTCTCAAAGAGTCATGCCTGGTTATAAGATAGCCGGTATCAGATACAGGAGAAGGCCAACGCTTAGGAGACGGTACGTATTCATCAGAGTATTCTAGCTCACCAGGAGAAAGCTCCAGTGGGCTTGGGGTGTCGCTTTTGGACGTTTGCTTTCCAACGGACCAATGAGGGGAAATATTTCTCCTAGAGAAATTAAAGAGTTTCTGTTCCGGCGTTCTTAAAAACCCTTCAATGGAGACAATACTTGCTGCTGAGCGACAGCCCGAGGATGGTGAGCCAATAATATTAGTCCGTAGATGACTACTACCAGGAACCCCAAAAGAAAGTATTGAATAGCTCCCAGCTCGTCGCACAATTGTTGTAGCGGTCTTAGGGACAGTGTTATTTGTTCCAGTAGATGATATATGGTACTTTTTCCTGGGGCTACCACTATTCAAACTTACATCTTCGGGTTCACTGAAATCAGAGATAAAGCTTTGCCGGCGAGGATGAACAGCCTTCGTTCCAAGAGACATATTGTAGTAGTCATTATCCTCACTACTAGTGATATCAATAGTCTGAACCTTTGAGGGCAGGGAACACTGACTAGTCAATGGAAACAAGAGCTAACTCCTGCTTTAGACCAATAAAGATGGCAAAGTCTTTGGCTATAGAGAGTAGGACCACCGGATAAGAGAAAAAATCCAACTCTTCGTGAGCAGCATCGTAGATGAACAAGGCAAGGCAGACTGGGGCTACCAGAACTCTTCATAGGACTTCAGATAACAGTGCTCTTCATTTTGAGGGGAAAGCAACGTACCCAGATACCAGCAAGAACATACCACAAGAAATAAGTAAGGCTGGGAAAAGGGTTAAAAATCCAGCTAAACTGCCTAGAGATCCTATACGTAGCAAGTCATCTGGGATATCGTCCATATCTAGCAGAATGCTCTAGTAATAATGGATGAGCGGAGAAGGATTCGGATGAAGAGAAGATGAGATTACACGGGGGCAGAAAAGAAGGAGGATGAATAGATACAGGGGTAGAAACTAGGGAGGAATTAAGTCACAGGTATTAATATGAAATAGAGGTTGTTAGTATGTTACAGCTTCCCTCTGCCTTCTGTTCACATATTATCACTCTGCCAATAGAGCCGGGTAACCAGGCCTTAAGTTAAGGCGGCTCTGTCCCTCTCTAGTTGCTAGCCGACGACGCTTGCGGAATTTGTTAAACCCCCCCAACAACAACATCATCTTCCTCCCCACACCCCCAAGCTTAACGCGCACTTATTAGCCATCTTCAACATCTCAAATATATCCCCTTCCTGTAACTGGAATACTGTCTTCAGATATGTCTGACGCGAAATCTGTCTCTTTAGACGATATGATCGCTGAGAGTAAGCTGTTCTGCATCAATTCACGCGTCTCCACAACTGCCAGCTGCTTACATTCACCTTTACAGATCGTCGGGCAAAAGCTTCTGAAATCGCCAGTGCGACGATGGGGAAATCCCGTAATCAAGTCACAAGCGTACCGACAGGACCCGCGAAATTAAACGGACGAGGGAGTATAGGAAAGGTACGCCCATCAACAACCAGAAACCCCGTCATCGTCTTCCTCCATCTCCTGCCTACCACCTACCCACCTCTCCATCCCAGCCAGAATGAGAGGGAAAGGGGGGGGGGAGGGGGGAAGGAACAGCGCTGCTTAATTCTTCTTATCGTCCTCGGAATCTGAAACCTAACGGCAAGCTTTTGTTCACAGCGCGCCGCCTCCGGTAGTGGCATCGGAAATGCAGCTCTAGGCACAGGTCCTAATGGGAAATGGGTTCATGATCTCCACCACCAAAATAATCCGTCCCGCGTATCGAAGCTCCCCACGACCCTCTCTCCTGCCATCGCCCGCTCCTTACAGAATAACCGTCTTTTTGCTGCTCTGCACGGGACACCCACCGGCCCATCCGCAGACCTGATTCCTAGCGGCCCAAGAAACGGTCGTAGCGCCAATATCCGTGGCCAAGCCTCTGGGTTCTCAATCAAAGGTTCTGCAGGGCCATTCGTAGTCCAAGCGTCGAATTTCGCACCAGGGACGACAGCGGAGGACATTAAAATGGCCATGCTACCACTCGGGAAGATTCTTAGCTGTATCATACTAGCTGCGAACCCCACAGTGATCTGCGAGATTGTTTTCGAGAAGAAGGAAGTCGCAGATCAGTGTATACAACAGTACAACAACCAACTTGCTGATGGTAAATATTCTTTAATACATTTATAACTTCCCTTTGTGGAGTTATGCTTACTGACACGAAAAGAAGGCCGCCTTCTACATCTTACGCTCAAGCCTGGCCCACCAGTCAGCAGGCTCATGCACCATGGAACAATCCCAAGACCATCCCCAAGAATGGCCGATCCCAATGCACAGCGCGAGGAGGCAGATCGCCAACGTAGACTCACAAATATCAGCTTCCAAGATGGGAGTTATGGTGTTAGACCCCCACCACTATACTCCGATGCTCTGGTCCAGAGGGGGCGGGGATTTAATGGTAGTCGATAAGGGATACATATATACTTTATATTTCGCGGTGAGGTTATTAGGGGGGGTGGGTTGAGAATGGGTGAAAAAAAAGAAAAAAAAGATCGAGTTCGGTTCGGCTGGTCTCAGCTCCTGCTGGAGGGATTATTTGTGTGTCTCTTATCTCTTATCTATAGGCAGAATAGATGTATGAGTCTGTGCTCCCCCTTTTTTCTTTGAGCTAGGGTTAAGTGTTTCCTACCGTTTTTTCGGCTTTTGTATAATAGTTATTATTCCCTATTCTCTACCTCCTAACCTCCGTACCGACCTCACTTCATCGATTGGAAGGGTTTTTATTACTCATTTTTTTCTTTTCCTTTCCTTTTCATAATTACATGTTTTCTGGTTTGCCGTTACTTTCTTTTTTTTATTATCCATTTATGTTTCTAGCTATAATCGTTATGATACTTATGGGACGGGAATGGGAATAACTCTGGAATTATATCATCTACTTCCACAACTACTGCGAATTATATATGTAACTACTCCTCATTTAAGGGCTCGTTGGTCCCTTCTTTGCATCTAACTCTGATAAATCCATCTCCTTCCCCACCATCTCCCTTACCTTCTCTACCGCGATCTTGAGTTCCGCCACGAACGTCCAAACGTCCAAAAACGTATTATAAAGTGGACATGGTGCTACCCTAATTACATTCGGCTTCCTCTCATCTACAACCACACCTTTATCTAGCAACGCTGTAAACACAGGCATCATAAGACCATCCCTGAACAGAAGTGACAACTGTGCACCCCTTGCGTTGGGGTCAAACGGGGTCAATATACTAAATGGTTTTGGCTCATCCGGGAACTGCGTATTGAGGAGGTGCTCAAGGTATGTTGTGAGCTGTACGGACTTTGTACGGATAGCGGGCATAGTCGCGGCGCTGAAGATAGTAAGGGAGGAGAGGAGCGAGGTTAAGTCAAGTATGGAGGGGTTAGAAAGCTGGTATCCCGCTGCACCAGAGATTGCATGGAATACTGATGGTTTTAGCTGTATCCGCTATTATTACAGGGTGGTGAAAATACCATTATCCATATTAAACCTAGAGGCTCTATCGTGACCCCACCAACCCGCCAATCTATGGCGGTCCGGCGATGAGTGTTTCTCATGAACGAATATTCCAGCGATACCACCGGGACCACTACAGAGGTACTTATAAGAGCACCACGCCGCCTGTTTTTTGTTAGCAAGTTTTTATGGTTCTAGAGGTGAGATACGTACAAAGTCAACGCCCCACTCGTGGAGGTCTAATAAGATATTGCCTACACCATGGGCAAAGTCCCAGCCTACGGTGATTCCTTTGCTTTGTGCGTAGTGTGTGATGGCTTTAATATTGAATGACTGGCCAGTGTAGTATTGCACACCTGATAGAAAGAGGACGGAGGCTGTGGATGCATTTTCGTCTATGACTTTGAAGATCTGTTGGGTAGTTAATATCGACCTTTCACCCTCTGGGAAGATTGTCACAAGGGTGTCTTTTGGGTCGAGGCCGTGCCATTGAATTTGTGATTCGACAGCGTACTGTTCCGTCAGTGTTTCTTGCCGTTTGAACATAGTTGTGGGTTGGCACCATACGTGATCACTCGGAAACGCCTTCCCCTCGATAATAATTCGGTATCTACCTTTGCCGGTCCTATCCGGTTTGTAGAAGCTCGCTAGCAGATTGTGAATATTATTCGTCAATGTCCCCATAACGGCCACTTCGCTTGGAAGTGCGCCGACAACATTGGCCATGTGTCTAGTCACCTCTTCATCGGCGCTGACCCAAGGCCTCGAGAGTGGGTGGTTGAAGTGGCCTTGAACACCGCGAGTCGCCCATACCGTTAGTTCATCATTGATGAGACCGCGGGTGCGTTTTGGTTGAAGACCGAGAGAGTTGCCACAGAGGTATATGCATGGATCTGAAGGGTCTTAGAGAGTTATTTTAGTATTATATTATTTGTATGTATTTTTAGGGGAGGGCTTGGGAATACCGTTTTGCTGAGAGGGGGGTTTGGATTCTGGATGTGGGTCTTTGAGGTCGGCTTTGGAGGGGATTAGGAACTCTTCTCTGAAGCGAGAGAGAGGGTCTGTCGAATCCATACGGAGGGCATATTCCCTGGTGCTTGATTTGGACCCTTCGGGTGTAATTCTTTTGCCGTGGACGAAGCTGTCGAGTTGAGCTGCATTCATCTTTGAGAATATCAACTGAAAGGCTGTGAGGGCTTTGGAATAATTTAATTGGGAGTTTTTTAAAAATATCCTGACGTCTCCAGACCCCGCGTGTTTCAGTGTGGAGTGACGTTGAGCCTACTATCTCGAGATTCGGCTATACACGGGCAGGTTACTTCAACATACCACAGCAGAGGCTCTGCGGAACGAACCTCACCCACCTGCACTCCATCCACAATTCGCCCCTCTACCCAGATTACCATAATGCCCCTCCATTCTCTACGGATACTCTGCTCAAACGCTGTCAACATACCACGGCGATGTCTATCTTCCCCACTCTCTCACCCTGCCACCCTCACAAACCACCTACGCTTCTCAACTACAGTATTTAGGAGGGCCGATGTCCTACTGAACCCTAGAAAAGATGAAGACGGGAACGACATGACGATAGACCTAACTCCCCGGGCAGCAAAGGTACCAAATATCTATTCTAAAAGTTAGAGGATAAGAGCCTGACTTTCCTACTAGCGTCTAAAGGAGATCCAGACAAAAGATGAAAACCCGAATCTTGCACTTCGTATCACTGTTGAATCAGGTGGGTGCCACGGGTTTCAGTATTTGATGTCGTTATCCGACAAGTTTGATGCCGAGGAAGACACGTTCGTACCCTTCGTCTGAGATGTGACAGTCCAGTGCTGATAATAGTGTGTAGTGTATTTGTTGAAGACGGTGCTAAGGTTGTGATGGATGAGCCATCATTGGAGCTGCTGAAGGGAAGTAAGATTGATTATACAATGGAGCTGATAGGGAGTCAGTTCAAAATTGTGGATAACCCGAAGGCGACAAGCTCGTGTGGGTGTGGGACGAGTTTTGATATCAAGATGTGAGGGACAGAAATTGTTATTAGAGTTTTGTGTATAAGTATTTTATCTCTTCTATTGTGTACTATATTTGGTCGTATTTGTGTAGGTGTATTTTATGGTGTTTTTTTCTTTAAGGGTTTCTCTTAACCTTACTTGCTGTATTTATATAAAAAGGGTATAACATTAATTTTCCCGAGCCACTTAAAACTCATTTTGATCGCTTCATACTATTTTTCATGAATATCCCATCAAAAATATCATTTCTAGCTGCAGTGATGCCTGATGATCCAAGCCCAACGCCAAGAGCCAGCAGCGAGGCTTAAACTTTATCAGACTTTTTTTCTTATCGCACAATCCCACAACCCCACTTCCCCCACCAAACTTCATAGGCCTCTCTAAAACTCACAAAAAAAAATGCCTGACCAACCTATTCATGCTCTCGTCATTGATGCGGGCCCTCTCATCTCCAGTACCTCCACCACATCCCTCCTCTTACGGGCTACAAAAGTCTACACAACCCCTTCCGTGATTGCTGAAATTCGGGATGCTGCGACAAGGTCACGCCTCGAGACGACATGGCTTCCTTTCCTCCAGCAGCGCACCCCATGTGCCGAGAGTGTTAAAATTGTATCTGATTTTGCGAAAAAGACAGGAGATTTCCCAGTTTTGAGTGTTACAGACTTACAACTCCTGGCATTGACGTATGAACTAGAAGTGGAGGAGAATAAAGGGGACTGGAGGCTTAGAAAGGTACCAGGGCAGAAGGGGGTGAACGGACCAGTCCCCAAAAAGGAGTGTGTGAAGGAGAGTGTGAAAGAAGAGGAGAAGCAAGAGGAGAAGGGAGAGGAGAAGCAAGAGAATAAGCCAGGGAATAAGCAAGAGAACAACGAGGGGAAAGAAGGAGAGGAGGAGAAGGAGGAGGAGGAGAAGGAAGAGGTGAAGGAAGAGGTGAAAGAAGTGAATGAGGGGAATGAGGGGAATGATGAGACGAAAAGAGAGGGGGAAGGGAGAGAGGAGAATGAGAAGGTTAAGAGTGATAGGATGAAGGAGAAAAAGGAGAGGATTAAGAGAGAAAATAGAGTAAGAGTAGGAGGAGGAAAGAAGGAGGGAGAGAATGTGGAGGAAAAAGAGAAGGCGAAGAAAGAGAGCAAAGTGCTACTGAGTGGAGAGGGAAGAGAGAGAGAGAATACAGAAAAAGGGGACAGAATCGGGGGGAAACGTAGGGAAATGAGAGAGGGAAAGGAGGACGTATTCAGGGAGAGGAAGCATGTGCCAAAGGTCAAGTCGAAGAAAGATCCTTCTAAAGGAGAGAATAAACGGAAGATCAAGGAGGAGAATGCTGAGGAAGTAAAGGGGTGTTTTATAGCAGAAGGCAAAGAAGAACCCCAGGAATACTTCAACAGAGAGCCCAAAGAATTCATGGAAACCAAGGAGGAGCCTAAGGAATTCAAGCAAGAACCTAAGGAGAAGCCCGAGGAAGCCAAGGAAGAAGCCCAGCAAGAGATTAGAAAAGACACCGCAAAGCAAGCAGCCCAGGAAGTCATCAAAACTGGGACCCCCAAAGCCAATCCCCAAGTAGACAATCCAGCCTTAGAAACAGCCACTCCCGAAGAACCCAAAGCAGACGAACAGCCCTCAGAATCCTCCACCGACGACTCTGACAATGAAGGCTGGATCACTGCCGAGAACATCCACACCCACAAGGCCAAAGACACACACACACCCAGTAGCTCCTCCACCACCAAGAAACTCTGGCCCATGGCCGCCGCTCTCGCCACAACCGATTTTGCAATGCAGAACGTCCTCCTCCAGATGAACCTCCACCTCGTCTCCCCAGGCGACCTGCAGCGGGTTAATATGGTGAGGACTTGGGTTCTCCGCTGCCATGCTTGTTTTAAGATATGCCGTGATATGAATAAACAGTTTTGCCCTTCGTGTGGTGGTGCTACCTTGATGAGGACGAGTTGCTCGACGGATAGTCAGGGTGTGTTTCAGATCCATTTGAAGAAGAATATGCAGTGGAATAACCGTGGTAATGTATACTCAATCCCCAAGACGCAACATGGGTCTGCATCAGGGAAAGGTGTGAAGAAGAATTTGATCTTGAGGGAGGATCAGGCGGAGTACCAGAGGGAAGTTAGACAGAAGGAGAGACAGAAGGAGAGGGATCTTCTGGATCCAGATTATTTACCTGGGATTTTGACTGGTGAGAGGAGGGATATGACTGGAGCGAGGCCGAGGATTGGGTACGGGAGGGTGAATCCGAATAAGGGGAAGGGTGGAAGGTCGAAGCGATAAATTTCTTTCCTTTCAAGTTATAGATGTTTGCCTCTCTATTAAATGTATATAGGTATCTTAAGTTTTAGTTTTCTTGGTAGAATAAAAGTTTGTCTTTCTTGAATAATTAGATTCGATATTGTATCCAGAACCACCTGCTCATATACTGCTTCATCTCGCGCCAAAAACCCCATTACGACTTAACCCCCAAGCCTACCGACGACGCCGCCACCAGATCCACAGCTCTCTTTCTCCTCAATGTCGGATCCTTCAACTCCTTGAAATCCAACCCACAATCTACAAGCATCGTAGAATGTAGCCTTGTAATCTCCATACAATCTTCAAATACCTTATTCTCCTCCCCGATCGCCTCAAGCTGACGATCAAAAAGCTCCATATAATCCTCGACCCTATCCTTTGCCCACTTTACGAGCGCGCTGGCAAGGCGGTATTCAAAACAGCTGTTATAGATTTCGACAGTATTCTTGATGAGCGTGAACTGCACCAACGCAACCTGGGAAATATACAGCGGGACATCGCCTTCAAAACGAACTTGTCTATTTTTTGGATCAAAAATCTATGAGTTCAATCACTTGGTACTTATAGTAGATGAGCGCATACCTAGTCCGTTTCTGGATTACTGTAGATTTAGCTTCGAGGAACGCCTCGCGCGCACGGTCCTCAAAATCTAAGCGGATAAGCCACTGCACATTAGCTTTCACTGAGCTCTTTTTGGCTGGGTTCTCTATTAGATCTGTGGTTACTATCCCGGCGAGCCGGGAGGCACGTTCGTCGAGTTTAAAGTTGATTAATTCTGCAACGAGGGCGTTGTTTTTGGAGAGCGTTTGTGCAAGCTGACGTAGTTTCTCGACGCTTGTGACGGCTTCCTCAAATTGGCGGTGGGCGATCTTTTCGTCAAGCTCGTCCATTTGTGTTTCAACCCATCTCAAGTTCCTGGTTTGGCCTTCGACGGTGAATAGTGCGCTGGTAGATCCGTGAGCGCTGAGAGAGTTCAGGAGGTCTCCCTTCTCGAGCAACTTTGGGTCCCGCCCAGCAAGGAAGGTCATGCTGTCTCTTCTACGTAAATTGTCTTCGCTCTCAGCTCTGAGAGCTTTTCGTAGTTCATCAGCAGATTTCTTGAATTGTCGGAGAAGCTCAATCTTCTTTGCGCCATCCTCGTTTTGGTATACGAATGATTCTTTCCCAACCCTCAAATTCACTGCGTTGAGGACTTGTCCCTTCTTCGAGTCGCTCGGTGAGAGGTCCACCATTTCTATCTCTGCTAGTGGCCAGCATCTCTCCGCGACGTTCTTGATCTGTGGTGAGGAGCTATTTCCATTTTCCGTTCTCTTCTTCTTGACTGTTGCGATCAAAAGATGATCATTTAACAACACCATATGCACAATCCTTCTCGGCTTCCAAGTCGCTGCATTCAACTCGATCCAGTGTCGAGATTCCAAGATAATATGTCTCCCCGGCACCGACGGTAGGAATTTTTGTGCCCCTTCGACCTGCTTCCAGAGCGCTTGAAGATGACTCATATGAAGCGCCGTTAAATCCGCAACACTGCTCCTATTTGCAGCTTTTCGGGATTTGATATCACTATTCGACATGGAATTTTCTGAGTCGGTTTTGAGCGAGCTAGTAGTATTGTGGAGATCGGTTAGAAGACCGCGAAGAGATCGCATTTCAGTTTTGAGTTTATCGATTTCTTTGGAAATTAGGATGAACTGAGTGCGATTTACAAAAACATTTTTTTGGAGGTCTGAGGAAGTACGGTTGCGGATATCCTTAAGGCGGAGTTGGTAGTCTTTGATCTCCTCGTCTGAGGCGTTGGCTAGGACGGTAGTGACAACTGGTTCCCCGCATCAATCAGTACTCAAAACCCGAAACAGGCCTATTTTTATTAAACGCATACATTGGTCTGGATTAAATGCCGGATCCCGAAATATATTTAGGTCTAGGTCAACGTCGTTCCGTACTGTAGATTTGACAGGTAGTTTAGCACCAGCACCAGCATTAATCGAAGGCATGGCTGGGATTGTGGGCATAGGTGGCACCCTTCCGACGCCCTCCACAGGCATTGGGAAACGTGTAGACATTCGTCTTTTAACCAAGTCGGCAACCTGAGAGTGATTAAGTCAGCTTCAAGGTCGTAATTGATAACTTAAGCAATATACCTTCTCTTTATCCCTCGACCGAACCTGCAGCAGGGCAGTAGGAGTAGAATCGAGTTTCGCTCCAGGCATCGGGGGCATAGGGACTTGTCTAAAACCCATGTCAATAGTGGCTCGAGGAGCACACTAGGGAGCTATAGTTACCTTGGGGGCCCAATGATAGGTTTCGTAGATTTCCCATCTCTCCCACGCTTCTTACGAAGCGAAAGCCCCTTAGATCTCTCCTTCTCCATCGTGGTGGTTGGTAGTCCTGGATGCGTGAGGTTGGAATTACAGGGAGAGCTGTGCCTGGTTGGTAGGGACTCGGGAGTGAGGTCGTGATAGATATGGCAGGGTAACTGAGCCGGAGCTCAACACAGGCACCAACCACAAGCTACTGGGTGGTATACCTAATAGTAGGTATCGATCAACCCCCACCAGTATGGAACCTCTGCCCTTTGCCCCCACGGTGGGCCCTTATATGCTACAGGAGCTGGTCGATGACCTACCACTGGATACTCCTGAAAATGACCATGTTGATATCACCTGTCTAGAAACCTGGGAGCAGAATCTCTATATAGGCACCTCCGCCCATGAAATTCTACATTTCGTCTCTATACCACCCACCCCGGCTCCAGTCTCCTCAACTGAACACCCGAAGCCAGTTTATATTCTTGCCTCTCGTCTACAACCTCCTTCAACTAAAACTGAACATGGGATGTATATCAAGAAAATACTTATTCTCCCAACTGTTTCAAGAGCAGTAGTACTCTCCTCTACCGGTTCTTTATCTTTCTACACTCTACCGGAATTTTCGCCAGTATCTAGTTCAAAGTTAAAAGACGCCTCTTTCATCGGGGCTCTGGATTTGGATGAGGAAGAGTACGAAAGGCGGGAAGGCGTAGCCGTAAATGATGATGGAAAGAAGCAAGTCATAGTACTATCCGGGAAGTTTGTACGGATAATTCGGGTCGGAAACACCGCACGACAAAGCAAAGCTATGGAGCTCCCAACAGCTCCAATAACAGCTGTACGGAGGGGTGTAGTAGCTTGCATCGCAAATTCAGAAAACTATGCACTTATAGATACCGAGCATGTTCGTCAGATTCCACTATTTCCCATATCTACAAGCTCAGGAGATGACCCCCCACTTCCACCACCCTCGCCTGGTCCAGCACCAACTATGGAGCGCTCTATATCTAGTTCTTCAGCGCCTATGTCGAGAACACCCTCAGGGTCGCATCCTCCACGAACATCATCCCTCGCAGGAGGTCGGGAGAGGAGGAATAGCTCCGCCGCAATGAATCGAGAGTCCAGTGCGGGCGCTCATGCTAGGTCTAGTAGTACAAGTAACATCGGTCGTGGTCGGCCAGGTTCACGAGCTAGTGGCACTCGAGGAGGGAAAACACCATCCCGGCTATCTGTTCCCGACTCATCAACATCGAGGCCAACATCACCTGCTTCACCTGCTTCACCTCAGTCTAGTTCCCCTACTACCAATATTCCAGGACCCTCAGGTGGTAGTAGAAGAGCTTCAAACAGTTCATCGGCTATGCCGAGCCCTAAGTTTGCTCCATCAAGATCAAAAACCTCAACACCAGTAACTATTGCTTTAAACAAGCCGTTATTACCACATATCGCTTCGCCAAATTCTTCTGAATTCCTTCTAACTACAGGAACAAAGTGGGAAGACCCTGGAGTAGGGTTGTTTGTGAATATCGAAGGTGATGTCACAAGAGGCACGATCAGCTTTGAAAAGTATCCAGAAGATGTGTTAATACAAGGAAGTTGGGTCATTGCCATAATCCCAGATCGAGGAATAGAAGTGCAAAGGTGGGATCTAGACGGTGAGGGAACTGAGGAGGAAGGGGATAGGATGGGACTTCTAGAAATAGACCTAGACGGATCGAAGCTAGGCATCAAAGAGGTGACTTCCCTTGATGGAAGTGTGGTAGGAGGAGTCGTAGCGAGACTAAGGTTGGAGCGAATATCATTGAAGCTAGAAGTGGAGGGTGATAAGGGTAGTGGGGATCTAGAAAAAAGAGAGCTAGAGGAGAAGGTCATTGCGGAACGAGTCTCGACCGTAGAGAGTAGAGTCGTTGTTTTTAAAGGGAAAAAAATATGGGCGTTGGTTCAAAGTCCATTAGCTCTAAGATTGGACTCTAGGCTACCGATGGTCACAACAGAAAACCTCGACGAGACCCCCAAATCAAGAGTTCTAAATATCCTAAAGGCTCTTCATAAGGTTGACGCGATCGAGCCCAGCACTGAGAGGGAGTTCCATGAAGTTGCTTATATACGACAAAAGGGGGGGCTACTTCTACTTGGTGAATTTTTACGACTTGAAACTTTTGAAGGCACCGAGATAGAGCAACAGGAAGTCATTATCACGGAGGAGGCTTTGATTGAAAGTGCTGTAGATCCGAGACTTGTTTTGGCACTTTTTGGAGGCAGCTTCATGGATGATATTGTAGTGAGTAAGGGAGGGATCTGGGTGTATGGAGGTGTTAAACAAGTCTTTAATGCTATCTCTGAGACACGGTGTCAGAGGACATTCAGGAGAGATACCTTACTGTTCCTGAAACGCTATCTGGCTGTCTGGAAAAGGAAGAAAGGGTTCGGAAGTATAGCGGATGAGAAAGAGATATCTGCGACTGTCGACATTGCCCTGGTTCGAGTAATACTGATGCTCGATTCTCCAGAGTACCTCCCTCAGGTCGGAACCACTTTAGTTCCCGAAGGAAATATTCGAACAGAGCTTTATACGTTGGTTGAGAAGGACGTAGAAGATTTTGATGGGACAGCAAAACTCCTAAATGATTTCGGAAGACTTTACGCCCTCAGTATACTTCTTCAAAGCAGGAAACTATTCCGAGAGGTTTTGGGAACGTGGAGGAGATTATTGGAAGAGGGAGACACCGCAGGAGAATTTGGTGATGGAGAAGAAAGAGTAAAGAAGTACCTTCTTGGACTAAAAGATAAGGAGTTGGTTGAAGAGTTCGGGAAATGGCTGGCAGCCCGAAACCCACGGTTAGGCTTACAGGTCTTCTCGGATCAGAAAGCAAAGGTCAAGTTTGAACCTGCAAGAGTCCTGGAAATTCTGAGGGAGTATTCACCTACAGCTGTCAGAGGTTATGTCGAGCACCTAGTTGAAAAAGGAAATACGGATTATGCCGACGATCTAATATTCTTGTACCTCGATGACCTGACAGATGTTCTTGAAGCCTCACCTTCCGCCTGCGAGCGACTTCGAGACTCTTATGAGTCTTACAGAGCTCTCACCTCACCGAAGCCCACTTACCGCGAATTCATCGTTGATAACTCACCGCCATCATTTGAGGCCGATGGGCAAAGCGACTGGTGGAGGAGTCGGTTACGTTTCCTAGAGCTACTAGGAGGCCCTGAAAACTACGACATTCCTAAGGTTCTTGCACGCCTGAGCAAGTTTCGAGACGTCCTCGTTCCAGAGATGGTCATCCTCTATGGGAAGGAGGCTCGACACGAAGATGCTATTCGACTACTCACACATGGGCTAAAGGATTTTGACACAGCTATCAACTATTGTCTCTTTGGTGGTCTTAGCATCTTTCAAACACGTAAGGTTATTACCGACCGCGAGGAGCAAAAAACGTTGTTTGCAGTACTCCTTAGAGAGTTTTTGAAACTAGAAGACTATAGTGAGCGGCTAGAGCAGACAAAGCTACTACTCGAGAGGTTTGGTGGATGGCTAGATCTAGTGCAAGTTCTTGAGGTTATACCTGAGAATTGGAGTGTTGAGATGTTGTCAGGGTTCTTGCTAAGTGCATTGAGGCAGATGGTGAAAGAGAAGGCAGAAGTGAGCGTGTTGAGAGGGTTAAGGAGGGGTGAAAGTCTAAAGATTGAAGGAGCATTTGTGGATAAGTGCGATAGTATTGGTCCTACGATTGAGAAATGATTGTTAGACAGATCATAGGTGTTTGGGAGGAGCGAGCTATTTTATTTGTTTTGTTTTATGGTATTTTTACGGTCGTCGAAGGTTGCTGGGATCAGCTTAGCTAGATATCTATATGTAGACACGGCCTGTTTGAATGAAGGCCGGGAGGGGGCACCATTGAGGGTGGTTGTAATATATATAGGTAAGCTTATCTAACTAGTTACATGCGAGATCACTCGTAGACCTTCTCTCTGCCTGCATCACGTGATTTTATTTAAGCATGCAGCTTGGCATTCCATCCAGGCAACAAAGATTTCCATCATCTTTTCTACGCAAGGCACCCCACCTTAGGACATCCCCACCATGAATTTTATCGCGCGAAGAAGCCTTGGGCGTTGCCTTGGCTCAATTCATCCGGTCAATTCAGCTATTCAACCCCGCATTCCTGTCGTCTTCCTGCTTCCACGATTTGTTACCAGCGGTACCAATGGTACTAATGGTCCAGGCCCAAATACCAAGCCCGAAAGCATCTTATCCACAGGTCTCAAAGATGCGCCCGGCATAATCCTCAATGAGGGCGAGGATTCCGTGGACGGGGTTGATTGGACAAAATCTTTCCATGGGTTGTCGGCCGAGCCGTTCAAGAAAGAGGCTGCAGATGTGTTGCTTGCTCCACTGAACCCTGAAGATGTGGAGGTCAAGCCTGGTATTTGGTTTTCTCAATTATCAAAGCACCACTAGTGGGGGTAGCTAATTAAGAGTTGTGATCTATGGCAGACGGAATCATCTACCTCCCCGAAATCAAGTACCGTAGAATTCTCAATAAGGCCTTTGGCCCTGGTGCTTGGGGTTTGGCGCCACGCGGAGAGACTATCGTTACCGACAAGTCTGTTACCAGGGAATATGCACTTGTCTGCCATGGAAGGTATGCGTTCTAGTTTTAGTCTATTCATAGCTTGATAGCTAATTTATGCTATAGACTTGTATCTATTGCCCGTGGTGAACAGGACTACTACGATCCTAGTGGAATCCCAACAGCGACTGAAGGCTGTAGGTCTAATGCGCTCATGAGATGTTGTAAAGATCTTGGTATTGCTAGTGAACTCTGGGATCCCCGTTGGATTAGGTCATTCAAGAAAAAGTACTGTGACGAGAAATTTGGAGAGCACCAGGTTACGAAAAAGAAAAAGAAACTTTGGGTAAAGAAGGGAGATACATTGGAGTACCCGTACAAAGTCACCACTTTCTAGAAGTGGCGAGCACTAGTTTTCACACTCTTTCATATGCCTGTAAGATAGCACTGTTGTGGGGAAAGTGACTAGATGTACACTAAAAATTTCCCCTCATTGACATTCCCTAGAAATTGCTGGTCTTCTACCTAAATACTCTAGTATTATTATATCTTTGGCCCCACAGCATAGTGGAAATCAGGCTGGGCAAGGTCAGCCCTGATTTTATAATT
Organism: Verpa conica; assembly: GCA_033030425.1. NCBI lineage: Eukaryota > Fungi > Ascomycota > Pezizomycetes > Pezizales > Morchellaceae > Verpa > Verpa conica. Next base: position 984,079 of record JAUFSD010000003.1, read on the forward strand.
TTCCTCAGCTTCTTCCAAGATATCCAGGTCAATTTCCCCAATCACCATCTGCTCACGACACCCCTCAGCCTTGACTATAGCACCCATTAATGGCATGGCGATCTGGGATAATCCGGCAAACCCGCCACCTTCGCGACCACCAGCATTAGAGAAGATGATAGCAGCAGTGTTTTCATAGGCCCTCGAAACCAGTGCAGAATCCAGGAAAACGGCCTCTGAGTCTGGATTCCGTCTCATGCCAGCTGGAGTAATATCCTTAAGTGTCCCTTGAAAATAAAGTTAGCACGAGAAAGCACTTTCCGAGTGATGGCTTATGAAGGAAGGGTCCAGAAGGGTCTTTACAGAATGTCGGGATTATGATGATTTTCGCGCCTTGTGTAATGAGTGCTCTGAATGCTTCAGGAACTATGATTGCACGTAAGTCCCCATAACGCCTTTCTTAACTGATAATGGAATATTTACAGGCAAGGTCCCAGCATATTAAAAGCCCAACCTTTCCTAGTGGGGTTTCTATGACAGAGTGGGAATTGTGCCTTCCGGCCTCGAGGTGACCTTTTTCCGTATGCCTCGGGTTTCTTAGCAATCATAAAAAAAGAAGATAATTTCATAATTGATACTCATTGGTAAGAATTTCAGAGTATTCACCACAAGTTCTTCTTTATATAAGAACCCAGCACCTCGCCTTTATTCGAGATGAAATAGGCGACATTGTAAAGCATTTCCTTTCCATCTTCTTCATCGGGAGAAGTATGTTTCTCCACAAAAGTGCCAGGAACAATATTTATATTGCATTCCTTTGCTAGTTCCTATCACCCTAAACTTCAGTAGTACGAAGGGGGGGAGGTCTGAGAAGGGGTGTCTCACGCAGAACTTGGTCAAATACGTCCTATCTTGAGCGGCATCTGCAAAGTGTGGATCATTCGGTACCCAGCTTGTAAGACAATATTCAGGAAGTACGGCGAGCTCGGCTCCATCTGTTGCAGCCTGCTGGATGAAGGTTTTGGCGCGTTGGAAATTCGCCTCCATCTGCATGGGTTTAGGGTGTAGTTGAATCACACTGCACTTAAATTTTCCGGCAGCCATCCCTCGAGAATTGTAGGTTTTTTAGGTTGGTTTAAGGTTCTGTATCCGGGTCTCGAGAGCTTTCGCAGATGCCTTCAAGACCTATGATGCAATTGATGAGCTTCAGTCAGGTGTTATCGAGAATACAAAGGGCAAGCCCTAATTGCCCCACACCGGCTTAGCGAGGGGCTCAACACCACGCAGATCTAGAGATAGCGAAAAAAAATTAATCGATACCGAACCAGACTTCCCCCCTCCATTACGACCGCCCCCCATCACTTCCTACCCGCCCAAAATGTCACTGGGCCAGAGAACCAACGGTAATATACACGATTATGACGATGATGTGGATGACGAGGTTCTTGCCTCAACCATCGTTGAAGCCCTCCAGGACGATGGAGAGTACGATGATATGGAACCAAGAACAGGTAGTCTCCAGCTTTCCGGGGATGATATTCAACAGCGGTTAGCGTCTGCTGCTCAACCTTTGGAATTCCAGGCGACGTTAGGGGCCCGGTTTGCGAGCTACGATAATTACTGCAGCCTTTTCCATTTTATCCTGAATTCAGATGGGCCGGTAGATCTCGAGTTGCCGACTGTGAGTTAACTTTGAGAACTTTTGTTACCTTAAGTAGACATCTATAAAGTCGGAACTTTTTGTAAGAGGGGAGGGACTTTAGAGAGCTAGAGGATAGAAGGGCTAACGGTATTGTTGGGAGTTAGTACTACTGGGCTTGGGATGTTATCGACGAATTTATCTACCAATTCAACAGTTTCTGCATCCATCGCAATAACGTCGCACGGAAGGGACAGAATGAAGAGGAAAAGCAGCTATTACGAGATAATCCGCAGACGTGGGGTTGTTACAGCGTTCTCAACGTTCTCTACTCGCTGATACAACGCTCCCAGATGAACGAGCAGCTTGCTGCTATCAAGAGGGGGGATGATCCAAATGAAGTTGCTGGCGAGTATGGTTCTCGTCCACTTTATAGGATGTTAGGATACTTCAGTATCATCGGACTTCTTCGCGTGCACTGTCTTCTCGGAGACTTTACGCTTGCATTAAAGACCTTGGACGATATTGAGTTGAACAAGAAGGCGGTTTTCGCCCGAGTGATGGCTGCCCATTTTACAACGTAAGTCTGAGTATCAAAATATTTCCTATTGTCCCAGTGGCTAATAGGTGGCAATAGATATTACTATGTTGGTTTCAGCTATATGATGATGCGCCGCTATGCCGATGCTATTAAGGCCTTTTCCCATATCCTTGTCTACGTTTCCCGAACAAAGAATTTTCAAAAGAATGCTCAATTCGACTCTGTTAGTTTCCTATAAAATTTATCTTAACAGGCTATACTACAGCTACTGATAGGCTCTGAATATAGATTACAAAGAAAAACGATCAGATGTACGCTCTAATTGCCATCTGTGTTGCCCTCTGCCCCACCCGTCTCGATGATACCATCCACGCCACCCTCCGTGAGAAATACAGTGACCAATTCCAGCGCATGCAACGCGGCGGTCTCGACACCCTCCCTATTTTCGAACAGCTCTTCAACTCCGCTTGCCCTAAGTTCATTTCTCCTATCCCCCCAGATTTCGACAAGCCGGAGAACAACATCGATCCTGCACAGCACCATCTCCAGGTGTTCATGTCAGACGTTAAGAACGCTATGCTCGGACCCACCCTAAAAAGTTTCCTCAAACTCTATACCACCCAGGATCTACATAAACTTGCAGGTCTCATTGATCTCGACCCAGAGACCCTTAGGACCCAGTTGCTTGTCTATAAGCAGCGAAGTAGGCAGACCAGGTGGAGCGAGGGTGGGCTCCTGGAGGGTGACATTGTTAATACTTCGGACTTAGATTTTGCTCTTGAAGGAGTAAGTTTCCTATGCCTTTGCATCCTTAGATTCGCTTCTATATGAGGGCTGACATAAGTTTACTACTAGGACTTGATCCACATCTCCGAAGCCAAAACTGGAAGAAAACTTGTTGACTGGTACCTGAGGAACCTCGCCAGGACCTACTAGACCGCTAATCCAGGGCTATAAACTAGTGGAAGAAAACAAGGATAGAAGAAAGCTAGATGCTCGATCGAAGTTAAATGTGTTGCCATGCTTCATGAAATTCGAAACGTTTCTAATGCGTATGAGGGGCCCGGCTAAGTATGATTGGGAGTAACTCAAAAATAGGATGTTGGCTGGTGGCCGGCGGTGTCTCTAGCTTATTTTTTCTTTTGATATGGGAAATATTGGCATATAATGTCAGTAAGGGGGAAATCTGGAGATAGAGCATCGGCCACATTTTCATAATGCTTATGAGGTCTCATTTTTCGTGGTTTTTTGATATTTTTCATTGATTCTTGTCTGTACATTCGGTAGGCGAAAACAAAGGTCGTTGTTTCTTCCAGACTAATTTTTTTCACTACGTGGTGAATGAGTTTCCTACCGAAAAATGGGCTATCACTCAGTTCATACTTGTTGCTATGTGCTGGCGGACCCCCCAAATAGCTCGAGTCATTCTAGTGAGACTGATATAGAGGATATAAAGGATATATAGCAGTAGCAGTAGCAGTACGGTTCTAGGAACTAATAGACACTACATCTTATTCTAATAGCTAGTATCGATAATAAAGCAACCAAACCATAGCCTTACTCGTAGCCTTGGCAAAACTTAAATTATGCATAATAAAATAGAGCTCTTTTCCTATCTCCTATTGGTTTAACTACCCTCATCGTAACTATAATTTAGTATAATCTAAAAATAGGGGTACCGTCACGATGAATCCTGTCTAGAATTCAAGTCCTATTCAGGTAACACCGTTTCCGGGCCACAGTTAAAAGTGAGTAATTACACGCAACACTGTCGAGTTTGATATCAGCTTAGGTCTACCCTTACTAGAAAGGGATTTATTACGTGTGATCGACGAATCTTCATTCAGTATAATAATTCCCAAGTTCCCCACCCCTATCTATAAAATAATGGCCTCACTTATTCGCCCTACACTCCTATCCAGATTTTGGTGTTTTTTATTTTAAGTTGTACTTTAATAGGGTTTCTTGAGATCAAGGCTGAGGGGGAACGCTTATAGTCAAGTTAGAAAAATGGAAATCTGATCAAACATAGGGTTGACTGGTCTATAATGTTAAAGCCATGCAGATCACAATTTACTATAATCCTAATTTAAACTGAGTTATTTTAGTAGTATAGTAGTTATAGGACGCTAGAAAAAACTCTAGTTTTTATTACTTTATACGAGAATAGTTGGATTCTCTATCTCCTTATGAGTTAGGAGGCTCTAGGTGGGGGGTGAGGGTTCTGTTCATTTTTAGTTTACCATAACTAAAAGCGTAGGCTTTTAAGGAGAGATAAAAACTATGTGAGAGGGCAGAGGTGTAATTATTTTTAAATAGATTCTTACTTTAAAGCTAACCCATGCACTACACCTGTACCACCTGAGGTTATTACAGCCTAGGTGATACAACAGCTTGAAGAACTTTGAGCATCAAAGGTAGTCCCAACCAACCAAACTAACCTTATAAGTGGTACCAATAATCTATATCTGATAGATAAACGCTCCTATCAGTCATCAGGTATTTATCTGCCGTACATATTCGTTGTACGTAAAGGTCCGAAAATATAAGCTGAAAGTGGGCCGAAACTAGGGAGTGGGCCCGGGTCGCTGTCACGGGTGTAGAGATAAACGTATTCTAGATGTATGGGATGCCCGAGAGAAAGCCATCACCAAGGAGTAAATACGCCGTAGGCTGTACTGGAGATTGCTCCAGTAAAAATGCCAGCTCGACCTTTCCGGCCAAAAACTGCATCCTATGTTCCTGTTGCCTGCCCGCCTTTGACCAGTTAAATTGCTACCACTGAAGCCACTAGCCAAAGCTGACGACGGGCCAAGAACTGACCACTCCTTTTCAAGTTCCTGTAGTGCCTATTCAAAAGCCCCGTAAAACTATAAATTGATCTTTATATCTCTTTTGTGCCTAAGCGCCTTTGTAAGACACTAAACCCGAGTTATAGGGGCAATACGAGGGTGATCATGTAGGAAACCTACATGTATATGTACTACACTCGGATAACAATGTTTAGGAACCAATCATAGCTAAATGAGGCCGTTCTCGGGTCCCTTTATTCTAATGGTAGTTCCTACCTAAACCAACGGTGACATGTCTTTCCTCTAACAACCCTGCTTGAGACCCACATAGGAAAACCGTTAGCCGTGTAGTAACACAATCCACCGCAACGTCAGGTCTCTACCCCTCCTCTCTTCATCTCATCAAAAAAGGTATATTGTCAAAACTCATTTCCCAGAATATGACGATACCCTCTCCTCATTATTTCCAGTTACCACTGGCACAGTTAAAAATCACAACCCAGGCTCACGGCCCATCTTGTAAGGGGATCCCCATCACGCCTGCCACCTTCATATAGGTAGGGCTAGTGATGTGTTTTCTATCTTATCACTGAATAGTAGTTTATCTACATCTAGCGGTGTACTCATCAAACCCAACTTTACCACCATTACTAAGTTTAGACCAGGCTTAAGCCCAATTTAAAGTATAAGTATACCAATATATAGCTCTCCAGTAGTAAATATGTAGTAAAATACATATCAACTTATCACTAGCGGTAAGTTGGGTTTTGACACTTTCACTTGACTCCTCTAGATGAAGACCTTACGTCAACTCATAGAAGAATTACCCCGAAAGTCTGTCCCACAATAAGTTTTGCAGTAAGATATGTTAGTGCCTGGTTAATCTCTGAAATTCTTTTCGATCCATTTCTTTATCTCAGTTGTTATTATCATAGTCCCTGAACTCATGTATATCGTTACTTCAAAAAACCTTGGAATGATTGCATAGTCTAGCACAACTATTATTCTGGGTAACATTGTACACGGTCCCATACCTGAAGCCACAATAGAAATATACTCAAACAAGAAAATCAAGGAGAAATAAGAGAGATCCATTCGCCTTGGGAACTATATAGTAAACCATGTAGGCTACGCTACCCCACCCTTATGAAAATTTGGAAGCTCTAATAGGCGTGCAGCAGATTTTGTGATATAAGATTTTATAGTACTTCTTGAACGAGGTGCCCCAATCACAAGTCTCTAATCACTAGGTCATTAGGTCACGACTTGATACTCAGCCGATATATGCACTTTTTTAAGGCACCCATTCACTGGGAGTTCATAACACGTCAGCCCACTCCAAATGCGAGGCTGCCAGCAGAATTAAAAAACAAACGTGTACCATTATTTGCGGACGCTAAACCGGCCCTATCACCAATCGATTCCTGGGGTGAGAGCCTCTTCAATGAACATAAAGGATGAGGCTGGTAAATTGCAGGAACGCCTGCTGAGTATTGATCTCGGCTCCTGTATTAAAACTACCTACTGTGCTCAATCCTTTGGACGGCTGTTCTACTACGACTCTATTATACGATGGACCAGGTACTTTCCACAAACCTACCTAATATTAATATAAAACTATGGACTAACAAACTATAGGCCAATTACTCAGATCTCGAAGTAGCACCTATAGCATCAGATCTCGAGGTGGCACCTACACCCCAGAAAGAAGTCGTAGCGCTACAGGAAAATGATCTTTATGGCCAACACTCGGATACAAATGGAGCAAACATGATCTGGGGCTTGCGAAGAAGAAAATTTTGGCTCATCGTTGTAGCAATTCTGATCATCGTTGGTGTTGCAGGAGGTGTAGGAGCGCATTACGTAGGGAAAAAAAGATCATTCACTATAAGCCCTTCCGTGAATGGAACCACTTCATCTTCCACAAAAGTTCCAGAACCATCCCCAACATCATTCCCAGGTCCATTACCACCTATAATGAATAATACTGGTCTCGCCCTTGCATCATGGCGTTCTAGTACCAATGACACTGAGTTTAATGCTCGGCTTTTTTATCAAGGCAACTCGGGCGAGCTACGAGAACGGGCTTGGATTTCGGGTTCTGGTTGGTCGAGCAACTCTACCCCTATATTGGACATAATCGCCAGAAACAACACACCATTATCACAAGTCAGTGTATCCACCAAGAGTGGAATCCGCGAAATCCAACTATTCTACCTCAATAGCGGCAACACCATCTGCGACGTGATCTACTCTGGGAGTAAATGGGTCAAGGGGAAACTCGAATCCCAGAACATCACTGCCGGAGCGGACAGTAAACTGGGTGCCATGCCATGGAGAAGCGGTTCTGAGGTTGTGCTGTATTATCAGGATTCGTATAGTGCTGTTCATGAGCTTAGATGGAAAAACAACTCCTGGAGCAGCTCTAGCCTTCCAGGATTTCTAACGGCTAAGGGTTCAGGCATAGGAGTCTTGTATTCGGTCGACAACGGGGATGAGCAGGTTCGTATTTACACACAGACACCTGACCATGCTATTGTTTCGAAGGATTTTATTCAGGGCCAGTGGTACCTTCCATACTCACTCTATAACTCGACAGCTACTCCTCTGGGGACCAGTGTTGCAGCTACAATTTTAAATACATGGTCGGAGTACCAAGGGCTTATGATGGTACGGGTGTATTTTGTGGGGGAGGGTGATATTGTGAAAGTACTTACTTGGGAAAATGATTGGAGCTGGGATCCGAAAAATTTGACGGAGTGTGTGGGTGGAGGGGCGATAGCAGCCATGGATTGGGACAAAAAAAGTGGTAGAGCATATTTTGAGATGAGAGAAGGGGCCCTGGGTGAGATTATCACTGAGGATGGGGCGAATTGGAACGCTAGCAACTTCAGAATTTGACATTATAAATGCGTAGATTTTCTATATGTAGATAAACTTAGTAGGCACAAACTATATGTACCTACTATTAAATGAATAAATGTAGAAGGTGGGCTGCCATGCAGGGTACGTAATTATTTATATGCAAGATCTAGCCTTAAATACCCCCTGCTCTATCTCGTACCACCCATAAAACACTTATACTACATAGTAGCCACATCAAAGCTGCTGTAAAACTAGAAACCAGAATAATCCTTGAGCACGAAAAAGTCAGGCGACAATAGCACTTTTCCATTCATCATTATTAATTAACACTACGTATACTAGCATATATCTCTAAAGTATATCTACTTTTTCTAATTCCAAAAAGTCTTCAAACTTCACATAAGTCCCAATCAAACTAACAGAAAACAATAAAAATAGAATTTTACTTCATCTACTTACCTAATCTTCCACTGAAGTCAACTACTCCGAATCCACTGGTAGCCTGTCTCTCAGCCATTCCATAACCCCCTCTGTCCCTTTCTCCAACACTTGCCATCTTGGAACTCTAAACAGGTTCCCACCAACCCTTAACTCCCTCAGAGACATCACGGTCCCGAGTTTTGGTGGTAAATGCCCAATAGAGTTACTACTTAGGTCTAATACTCTCATCCCATCCACAGCTTCAACCGGGATCTCCTCAATCCGGTTATCTCTTGCGTATAATGCCATCAAATGAGGGAATTTCGGCCTGATACCCGCAATCGAGACAAGTCGGTTCGCTGATACATCTAACGTTTCGAGTTTAGGGGCATCGAGATTATCAAGGAGAGGTTGGAGAGACACAATCCCGTTCGCTTGCAGAATGAGTGTTGTGAGTGACCCAAGGGAGATCTTAGTGGGAAGGTATGAATCACCGGAGAGCTTGTTGTGACCAATGTTGAGTGTTGTCAGTGATGCACAAAACGTCTCCACGCTGATGGGGATGGCAGTGAGCTTGTTATGGAGGAGTATAACACTGTTGGGACTTCCAGCGATGGATTCTAGAAGGTCCACGGGAACATCTTCGTAATTTTTTGAGGCCATGTCCAAGATGCCCCCCCTACCGACCTCTAGTGCCCTCTTATATAACGTGCCTTCTTCTCCATCAACAGATTCCCCAACACCGGAAACGTCTAAGGCATCTTCATCATCCGCTTCTGCAATAACAATCTCGGGTGGTGCTAACCGCGCCTTGAGAGTCCGCTTCAGATCTACAATGCCCATATTCAAGAGACTTCTTTCTCGCAGCGGATTTCCATCAAACTTAAGAATCTCAAGCCCCTCCATCACACCGAGGTGGGGGTCTAAGCTTTTGATGTTATTTGCTGAAAAATCGAGGGTTCTCAGCCTATAGAGGCTCACTAATCCCTCAGGTAAAACTTCCAAACGATTGGAATCCACAGTAAAAACCAAGAGCTCGTTCCAACCTTCTACAGAAGGGAATGAAGACATCTCATTGTTGGTTGCAAGTAACTGCTGCAGTGTAGGCAGAAGGATCGTACCCCCACTGAACGTTGAGATGTGATTATTCCTGATATCAAGCAAATGAAGAGAATCAAGAGACTCAATTTCTGAAGAGAATAAAGTACCCCTCAGCCTGTTGCTGGATGCCGTCAATTCCTGTAGCTGACAACCGCTGAGAGCCTGGAATGGAATCTCCTGTAAGCGGTTTGAGCTCACATTAAGGACATGTAGTCTAGAGATTTCTCCAAGGGATACCGGTAGAGAATTAAGTTTATTCTCTTGGAGTTCTAAAATCTCTAGATTCTCGAGCTTAGAGACTGACGAAGGTAGCTCTCCTTCAAGTCCGTTCTTCGCAAGCTTTAAATCTACTAGAGAAGAGATCTTGAAGATAACCTCCAGAGCATTGTGGTCGAGTTTGTTGTTGGTCTTTAGACTCGGATGTTAGCCAAGAGCACTACGGCCCGATGCTAGATGAGCTTCATCCTAGCACCTAAGGTGGAGGGAGGGGGGGGTGGATCCAGCAGCCTACCAGATTAAGGACTGTCAACTCGGTGAATTCTCTAAAATTCTTCGGTAAGGTAGTCAATAGATTGTTATGCATCTAGTTCCATACGTTAGCTAAACATCAACCTCTTATAATCAAGTAGTGAAGGGTACGCTAGTCAGTGAGGGCTTCCACGTACATCAATGCTAGTTAATCCCCCGAACTGCTCCACCATTTCATCACCAATCTCCCCAATCTCATTATCTGCGCCAACAAAGCGGACCAGGTCTACACTCTCGTACCACTTTGGTCCGTCACCACCATCGTCTTCCAGGTCCTCTGTAGATGTTTCATACATTTTATAAACATCATTAGGTATCTCTTTCAGCTGTAGATTAGAGATGTTGAGACGACCCTCTACCCGGGCGGTCTTTATCCGTTGTTTCATGACCTTCTTTGAACCACCTTCACCAAGTATTGCCTGGTTGAAAGGGTCATCTGTGGAAAAGTTGAAGCCATCTAAATCATTACTAATAGATCCAGTGACAGAATTTCCAGAGGTTGACTGAGCAATAGACTCAGCACGTGCACGATGCGCAGCCCGAGCCTTAGCTATAGTGTCACGAAGAGACTGTGAGGCAGCTTTATTTACAGCTGCCTTTCGGGATATTGGTGAATCTGGTGTCTCTGTACGTAGGGGCTCGGGAGTCTTGTTTCGCGGCTTTACTACTGGGCGAGAAGATTTAATAGATGGCTGACGTGGACCAGGTTGTGCTGAGCGTGGTGGCAGCTTAGATACCGATGGAGACATTGGAGTTTGCTGACCCGAAGAGATGGTTCGACGCATGGGGGTTGGAGTTGAAGAGGCTGGGCTAGGACTTGGGAGATGAGATGCTGAAGTTTTGCGGGCCAAATGTGAGTTTGATGCTCTCTTGTTCAGTGTAATCGATGAGTTAGACGGCTTCCGGGTAAGCGGCGGTGCTACTGTAGATGGACCAGAAGCTGGAGTCCGAGGAGGGGGTGTCGATAGCTGAGTTTGAAGCTGAGAAGCCGAGACTTTTCTGGTCAACGTGGAAGCTGAAGGCTTTTTTGTCAACGAAGGAACCGATGCTCTCTTTGCTAGTGAGGTGGCGGTGTGAGATGTGTGATCTCTGGCATTGCTTTCTATTCCACGAGGGCTCCTTATACCTGCGGAGATTGGTGGGGATGGGGATTCGAGGGGCGAAGAAACTACTCAGTGTGTTAGTGAACTATTATTACTTGAAGTAGTAGAAATAGTAGGATTTGAAGGGGATGGTATGGGATGGTATGGGATGGTATGGGATAGGAGAGGGGTTTGGCACTTACGCCCACCATTATAACCGGAGCCACCAATTCTCGAGGGCCTCTTAGTACCTACTGGAAATCTCGGGGAAGCAGATTTTGGGCTTGGGGAAACTAAAGACTCTTTTGACGAAGCGGGTCTTAAAGAGCTATATGAGGGTGGTACAGTTATCGGTGTAGGGGTAGGAATAGAAGACTTCTTTGGCACTGGAAGCCTAGAAGATACCCTCCTCTTGAGTTGGAGAGGGCCAGGTGTAGGGGGAGGGGGTGGGTTTTGGGGGTGTTGAGCAACAACAGGGGAAAGAGGAGGAGGAGACTGTTCTCGTAATTCTCCTTGGACACTCGAGGGAGCACTACTACCAATGGTACTACTGTCAATAGTGCTGTCCATATTAGTATCACTACACGTAGAGTCATCCATGGTGATAATTGCTGGTGTTGTGGTAATGCAGTAACAGCTATATGTAACTCAACTGGAGTTGAGAGCTCTTCTCAGGAGAGGAGACATGAGACCAAAATCTAAGGCCTTGCCTGCAGCATGCAGGGACTAGTAGTGAACCCTAAACCACGGCTTGGCGGTGGTAATTGAAAGGGGTATAATCGGGACTGGGAGAGGGGACAGGGACAGGACAGGGGGTGGCAGTTGCTGTGGCAGCGGGGAAGGAGCGGCCCAAGCGAGGCCCAAGCGAGGCCCAAGCGCTGCCTCCTCTGTGACCAATGCGGCGGTCCCATGCAGACAAAACGTTGCTGCGGGAGGAAGGGTGGCTGGGCCCATATAATCTAATGAGGCTGTGGGACTTTCCCTGCTGCGGGGGAATACAATCACATTGTCTCTCACTCTCTGCCATCAGCCTCCTCCTCCTCCTCCTCCTCATCATCATCCCCTCCTCTGTCCCCGAGGTAGTGTCCGCCATGATCTCATACCTCAGGGTGCCTCAACCTTAGTACTCCAACCTCACTAAACTCCCCTTCTCGCTACTCACAGCCCATCGCTCAATTATTCACTCAGAATCACTGACATAGCGTAATACATATCACGGCGGCGACCCAAGCCGCCGTCTTCAACAATGCCACCCTCGCAGGAGGACTCCCAGGAGTCCATAATCCTTCGCACCCCGACTCCCATCTCCTCCCCTTCTTTGTCGCAGAGGACCCCCTCTACCCACCCCCACAGAGACCGTCCTACTATCCGCCTCATACCCCCACCATCCTTCACCTCCACTGGCACGCATTCCTTCGCTCCCTCGTCTTCCACCTCCGCCTCCACTATGCCCACACCAATAGACCATACCCCTGCTATATCGCTATCTACACAACCCCCCAGCCCTTCTACTGAGGGCTGGGACGATCTTTCGTCCTCTCTAATTGACTCATATGACCTGACAACCCTGCGATCAAAGCTCCAACTTGCAAACCAGCTTATTAAAACCCTCTCTTCTTCCCTTATAGCAATGCGCACGAACGCGGCGCACTACCTCCTCCAACACAAGATTCTTGAAATGGAAACTACCGAAGCCGCCGCGCGACACCAGGTTGAATCAGAGATTACACGCCGGGAGGTCGAAGTCCTGCGCCTAGATCAGAGCTCATTCAGTACCACCCAACAGCTCGCCCTCGCGGAGGAGAATGAGACCTATAAGCGCCGGCTGCGAAAGGCAAAACGGTCTATCAGGGAGTACCGTGAGGAGATGGGTGACATCAAGGATGAGAATGAGAGACTAAAGAAAAGGATCCGCGATAACCGTCAGCACCAATTGGATGCATCACGTTCGCCTGATGATGGTCGCCATGGCGGAAGTGGTGGTGGGGGTGGAGGTGAGGGTGATGGTGGGGGCGGGGGCGGGGTTCATAATTCCTCTTCCACAGTAGAGCGACATAGCCCGACGAGCAGACAGGAGAATGGTACAGGTAGAGAGAGGGATACAAATGAAGACGATGGACTAGCAGCGTTACGATTCCTGGCATCACAGGTCTTGTCTCAAGAAATGGATGAGGGCGAGCGCGACGACACCAGAAGAGCAACCACACCAAAACCAAAGTTAAGGAAACCTACTACCCCAGGGCCCGTACATCATACAGCCAGCAGAACCCTAATGAGTCCTGTTGCTTTCACCTCTTCTTCCTCCACCTTCCGCACCCAAAAGCGCCGCCGCTCCCGTGATTCTACAATCTCCGCGTCTGATGTTGAAGATACCGCATCAGACATTAACGAAAGTGGGAAAAGACGGCAAATAGGAACTACAGCCAACATTTTACACAGCGCCACTCGCCAACGACGATGTACGCACAGTCCTCACCCAACTCCAACAGCGCCGCTGATCAACGAGCAGAAAAATAACAGAAGACACCGTACACAAGGTGCTGATACACCACCACTGAGAACACTGCCACCGGGGACACCTATGAGCCCACCTGGAAGAGGAGCTAAGGTTAGGGATGTAGGCTCGGGACAGAGTTTAGGATTAGGATTGAGGCTAGGTTTGGGGCTCGAGGGAATCAGAAGCCCACCTTGATCTTATGAGGAGATAATTTGAGGAGATAATTTGGGTGGGATTATGATACCAAGAAGTGTTGGGAACTATTTTTATATTATTTTTTTGATGTAATATACTTGTGTAAAGAGCAGTGAGCTTTTTTATCATTACTTTTAAGCTTAAACTTGGTGGTATTATAGGCTGGAGTTGATGGATCGGGCTGGGTTGGGTTGGGTTAGGTCTCAGCAACTGAGCTTTATGAGCTACGATGTACGTGCGCCTAGGTTGAAATCTTTTAACAATTCTTCACTCACTTAAGATCACTCATTCGGCGTTTATTATGTAGATTAGACAAACTAAATCAGCTTAAATTCAATAGCCTCTAATAGTTTTTATTGAGGTTATAAAATTTTCTGCCAATGTTATCTGATAAATTCAACATCCTCCCAGAATATACTGTACTGAGCGGAAAGGGTGGAACGAAATCCCCTACTGACAGATTTCTTTCAGCATGGTTTGGTGTAATAAAGTCAAAACGACATTTCTGTGTATTGGGACAAGACTTTCTGACAACTGACTGTCCCACCCTTTGCCCTCGTTACATTATAGTTCCCATTATCACCATTTTCATCACCCTAAATAGCAGTCACTGAGAAATAAGGCTCCTTCAAATCTCAAATGTATAGAAGGAGACAGCTCCAATGAGCAATGGGGGATTAGTTTGTATATACGCAGAATATGACCCCAAACACAAGGCTACCAGAACAGCCTCTTAGTGCCTCCCGTTTCTAAAGCTCGCACACCACTACTGCTGGAAAGTTTTATCCTTTAGACAATTAAAATTTCCCAGGCCCCACCATGGAAGTTATATGATCTACAGCAAGTATCATTGGCTTCATTAACTTACGGTTATATAGGCAGTGTGAGACAGATATTGAAAGGTCTTAAGAATCCTATAGGTAAATTCAAATCTTTCTCTATAAAGCTCTCACTATAGTCAAGGCGGTAATATAGTTACTCTCTCTCACAAGGCATTCTACTTCAAGCGGCAGGCGGTAGTCATGAAGTTGCTTTCCAGCTACCCTTTGACAAAGGCCCCGATATTTTAGCACATGACAACCACTGGTCGATGGTATTACAAAAAGTAGTATAGGGTGTCAATGAAGTCGTAGTCGGGCTACTCCTTAAAAAGAGCTGTAAATTCCAGTAAGTAATGACCAAGGTAGCTGAGCATTTACATCGCGATAGTAAAAGTTGACTTTATAGATATCTTGGTCGCGGTGACGAACACATTCCCGGCATGCCAGAAATCTTGTAAATCTCAAGGATAAAGCGACCAAGGGCCTAAAATTTGTCAAGCTGGTTCAATTACCATGGGCCGTTAGGGGGTAGATGGCTCAATATACGATGGCATGCATAGGCCATGGAGCGCTCCCCAAGCTGCTCCTTGGCAAGAGTTGCAATGTGTTGACACAGAATAATAATGGGAGAGATGGTGTTGCACCTGGCAGCAAGATATAGCTATTAAATTGTGGCTCAGCCATTCCTTCAGAAGGGCTCTAATATCTTGATACGAGCAAATAAAAAGCAGGGGTACCATACATGTACTTATACTTACCCATGAAGAAAGGAGTAATTAGATTACCCTAGAATCTATAAGTTAGACAAGTAGTATAGTAGCAGATTTATACTTTATGAGAAACTAATAGCTAAAGAAATTGTACTTAGAGGGGATTAAATTATATTTTAAATATATACTAGAAGAATGGGTTACTCTAGTAAAGAAATCATTGGCTGCCAAAGCAAAGTCCCACCGATGGCTGCATGTGGTGAACAAGGGTTAGCCACGGCAAAATCCCTAACCCTAATCCCAACAACTTAACTCTTAAGCTCTGTTCGCCAGAAGGAGATTTGCCATCGGCGGCATACCCAGGTATAACAGATGGTATGGACAGCTCAGGTAAAGTGCACAAGATACTTACCTCATGAGTGTTGTTTCAAAAAGGCCTACATTAGATCGGACTAGCTTTTTATGGCAGCGATGGAGATGCCATGTGAATCATGATGCTGGCATGTGCATACAAGGGTCCCATCCAACATCATTTCTCGCCCGGGGTTCTCCGCTTGCAGATTAGATTCCTGTATCCCATGGCTACCCGTTTCTTATCATCACCGACTTGTTTTGTTTAAAAAAGAAAATCTTGTCTCTGTTTACACCATGAGGATAGCCGCTCTCTTCATTCGGCGGTTGCCTACGTCCGCTATTCGACCAGGAACCATTTGGCCACCGATACGTCATAGCTATATTCGCCAGACTCCAAAGTCACTTTCCAGCAACGTCTCACCTCCCCACAAGCGCGGTAAATGGTCTCAATCTCACAATAACCGCGTACTATATATCGGTTCTGTCACGCTCGCAGTAGTAGCTCCTCTTAGCCTCTCGTCGACTAGAGAGGAAAAGAAAGAGAGAGATGGACTCCCAGAGAAAACAAATGAGGAGCTCATGCTTGAGGAATCAGACCTACAAAAAAAACCACCGGACTCGAAAGATCAGCCACTTATCTTTCGCGTCATTCGAGAATTCAAAGTCCTTGCGGTCAACTGGCTAATAGAGCCGTTCGCTACCGGCTTTCGATTTGTCACTTTGGTGACTATTTTCGTACCTCTTATTCTTACAGTACCCCTGATATGCCTTGGTCAACGGATACCTGAGAAAAGCAATGAGCGTCAAGGGACAATCCTGTGGTACGCTTTCCTGATAAAATCAATGGAGCAGGCTGGCCCGACATTTATAAAAGTGAGAGCCCTATCTCTCAGTAATTATGCGCGTTCCTAGTCAAACAACGCTTAGATTGCTAATGAAAGTAGTTAGGACAATGGGCTGCGTCTCGGACAGATATTTTCCCAACCGAAATGTGCGAAATGATGTCAAAATTACACTCCAATGCTCGTCCCCACTCTCTCCACGACACGAAAAGAATTATATGCCAAGCTTTTGGTGGCAGGGCTTTTGAAGATATATTCGAGGAGTTTGATGAAACTCCCCTAGGAATTGGAGCTATAGCTCAAGTTTACAGGGCAAAACTAAAGCCAAACTTTATTCCAGAACTAGATGAACAAGAGGCAAAGAGCAGATGCCACAAAAAAATTGATATTCTTACTGGGTCGCCATCACCGCACGAGGTCCCATCCTCTTATGTAGCCATCAAGGTGCTCCATCCGAGAGTTGAAAAAACTGTTCTCCGAGATTTGAGAATTATGGGTTTCTTTGCAGCATTGATACATGCCATCCCTACTTTTGAGTGGCTATCCTTCCCGGATGAGGTTGGGCAATTTAGTGGAATGATGCGTCTGCAAATGGATTTGCGGATTGAAGCCGCTAATCTCTCGAGGTTTCGTTCAAACTTCAGAGATAGGGCTACTGTCACATTTCCAATGCCGTATAATCATTACACCACACGGGAGGTTTTGATAGAGGAGTTTGCCCATGGAATACCTCTCCGCGCATTTTTAGAGTGTGGAGCCGGCGTCTTTGAGAGGGATATTGCCGATATGGGGTTAGATAGTTTTTTGGTTCGTGTCTTTGAGATTACTTCAACCGCTAAAGCATAATGACTGATAAAAAACGCTTCATTAGCACATGTTGATTATGGATAATTTTATCCATGCAGATCTCCATCCTGGGAACATCATGGTTCGCTTCTACAAGCCTGAGCCCCCGAGTCTCATCTCTAGGTTCTCTATGCTTGTTCCAACTTCAGAGAGTGGAAAGAATGTAGATAACTATAAGGAAATCACAAAAGTGGTTTTGTCCCGGCTAAGCCCCTATCGCCGGAATCCAGAAGAGTGGATAGAGGAACTGAGCCGTCTAGATACTGAGGGCTACAGACCTCAACTCGTTTTCATCGACACCGGTCTCGTAACTGAACTTAACTCTAAAAACCGCCACAACTTTCTCGATCTTTTTCGCGCCGTCGCTGAATTTGATGGATACCGTGCGGGCCATCTCATGATTGAACGAAGCAGATCTCCCCCCGCCGTCATTGACGCCGAGATATTCGCACTCAAAATGCAACACCTCGTCCTTGCCGTCAAATCACGCACATTGGCTTTGGGGAATATCAAGATTGGCGATATCCTGACTGACGTACTCCATATGGTTCGTGTACACCATGTTCGCATGGAGGGTGATTTTATCAATGTTATATTATCAATCCTACTGCTCGAAGGCATCGGAAGGAGTCTAGATCCGAATATGGACTTGCTGAAAAGGTACACCACCTCTGATGCGTTTCTGGAATTATTAGCTGAACTATGGACTACAGTTCTCTACCCATGTTGAGATCGATTGGAGCTGGGAGTGGCACGGGTATATTGGGGAATAAGGAAGGAGGCGGTAGAGATGCAGGATTAAGCTTTTTGAAAGTTTGGCTAGGACTTGAGATGAGGCAGTTTTTAACAAGCTCAATGGAGGATGTAGAGAACTTGGTGAAGTATGATTTGCTAAGCCCGAATTTATAGCTTAAAGGGTAGATGGTAGAGGGATTTGGTACTATTGGCGTTTGTTTATTTTCTTTTTTCGTGTTTCTCTTTAATTCTCCCCTCTTTCCGAGCTTTGAGTACACGTAACCTTGTGTTTCTTTCTAGTGATGGCGGTTGTACAATAGCTGGTAAGATAGCTTACGGGGTAGAGGCAGAAGGTATAGGATACATATTGACTAGAGGGGCACACTACACAACCCACCATAGAAATTATCATAGAAACAGTAACCATAGGAAAACGTAAAGTGAGAAAAAAAACTAGAATTTTTAAATTAATATCATAGCACCAATCTAGCGCATACTAGTGATTTATAGTACACCAAATAAGAGAATAGGGGAAGCATACATACATGTAGGCTACATGTATTCGTGTCTAACAAGACATACATGTGTCATCAAAAGAACTTGACCAAAAAGATATACTATAATCTACACATGAATCAACGCCCTTGCTTAGAAGTACACGTATACCTACTGTACCGCCCCTTGCTTGTTAATAGTTGACTGTGACAAACCCTGGAGTTAAGAGTCATACATAATGAGCATGGAAGCAAGGGTGCGGGATGTTCTAGTGCCGAGACAAATTAGAACTACTCTATATGTACCGGCAATGAGGGCTAAATAGCCGAGTTTTTAGATAAAAATTTAGTAGATTCCTCTAAAGGACACCTACTACATACCTATGTAATATAGTTAATCAGTCAATCGATCACTACATGTACCTTTCAAGAATTCTAGGTTACTTATGGCCAAGCGATTTCATGTGATATTGTGGTAGGTGTCAAACATTTAACTTTATCCCCATCACTGCTGAGCTCAGACATTTAATTGGTAATTAGAAACTCTAGTGTGAATTGACAGCGTATCAACCCCCATGATTGTTAAATTACTTCAGCTGGGATTGACTAAAGGCATGGTAGACCCGTACTTACCGTATTGACTCGAAGAATTAGCTATATCTGATACCATTACACAAAAGAAGAGCATATTGATTTAAGGATTGTATTTTCCTAGACCCTCCTCAACCCAATGAAGCTCTTTCAAGTGGTTTGCTAGTCTCGTGCCCATAGTGGTTTGCTACTGGAATTATTATACGAGATTCCAAAAATAGCTAGTTTTCCGAGTCAATACGGTAATTGAGCTGAACGGCTGTGAGTTTTGATATCGCGATCTGTGACCAACGTGCTAAACTCTGCAGTGCCCTACGCCTTATCCCTGCGTTTTTACAAATCACGCGTAAATTGCGTAACCCTAAACCTCCACTTGCCAAGCCAATATACGCGTTGAGGACAAAAACTCTCAGACAACGCGCCCCTCGCCCAAGCGTCCCCTCTTTTATCTTCTCCCCGCATCGCGTCTGCTCAATCCATTCTCATTTTCCATCTTCACTTGATTTCATCTATTTGCATTACCTATCCTCTTTAATCAATTCAGCAATCATAAAAGATTTAGTCGATTTCACAGCTGCGTTCCAATCTTCATCTCTTGAGCCTCAGCGTCGAGACATAGCTTCTGCACAGACTCCAGTAGCATAATATTTTAACACCAAAGCACCACAGATATGTATGTCTGGAAAAGAGGTATGATAAAAAGATTTAATGCCATAATTACTCATACCTACCACAATTTGAGCCTTTGTAAAATAAGAGTAAAAATAAAAAGAATAGCTAACATGAGCAATCTCGATAGACGGCCGTAAGGAGCGTGTTCAGTTCGATAAAATTACTGCGCGTGTGTCTCGTCTTTGTTACGGACTAGACAGTGAGCACGTCGATGCAGCAACTATTACACAGAAAGTTATTTCGGGAGTGTACCAAGGGGTTACCACTGTTGAATTAGACAACTTGGTTAGTGCCCTTGATTGTCTATGCCTTTTGCCATTGGAAAAGCAGTCGGGAATCTTAATACCTATAGTAGAGAATTAAGCTAATAAATTATAGGCGGCTGAAACAGCCGCTTACATGACTGTCACCCACCCTGACTATGCTATTCTTGCTGCCCGTATTGCTGTGAGCAACTTACACAAACAAACTAAGAAGCAATTCTCTCAGGTCGTGAGTGATCTGTATCACTATGTCAATCCTGTAGGTTCTTGAGTTTTCTGAATGCCATTACTAGTGAATTGACTGTTGTGTAGAAAAACGGCCGCCCTTCACCCATGATCTCTACGCAAACCTATGAAACCGTCATGCGCCATGCTTCTGAACTCAACTCTGCCATTGTCTACGACAAAGATTTTAATTACAATTACTTTGGCTTTAAAACTCTTGAGCGCTCATACCTATTACGCATAGATGGCCAGGTTGCTGAGCGTCCGCAACATATGCTTATGAGAGTAGCTGTCGGAATACACGGTGAAGATGTTGAGAAGGCTATTGAGACTTATAATCTTATGTCGGCTAAACACTTTACTCATGCCTCTCCTACACTCTTCAATGCGGGAACTCCTTCTCCACAGTTATCATCTTGTTTTCTGGTTGCGATGAAAGATGACTCGATTGAAGGAATATATGATACCCTGAAGATTTGTGCAATGATTTCTAAGACTGCTGGTGGTATTGGACTGAATATTCACAATATTCGTTCCACTGGCTCTTACATTGCTGGGACGAATGGTAGTTCTAATGGGATTGTGCCTATGCTCCGAGTTTACAATAATACCGCGAGGTATGTCGACCAGGGAGGAAACAAAAGACCAGGTGCTTTTGCCATCTATCTTGAGCCGTGGCATGCAGACATTTTTGAATTTATTGACTTGAGAAAGAACCACGGAAAAGAAGAGGTCAGGAAAATTATTCGATCTTTCCTTATATATCGCTGACAAGGTTTATAGATTCGCGCTAGAGATCTATTTTATGCTCTCTGGGTCCCTGACTTGTTCATGAAACGAGTTGAGAAAAATGGTGATTGGAGCTTGTTCTGTCCTAACGAGGCTCCTGGCCTAGCCGATGTCTGGGGCGACGAATTCGAAGCACTTTACAACAAATATGAAAAAACACCCGGTCTACCTCGTCAGACAATGAAAGCCCAGAAGCTCTGGTATGCCATCCTAGAGACCCAAACCGAGACAGGGAATCCGTTCATCCTTTACAAGGATGCTTGTAACCGCAAGTCGAACCAACAGAATCTAGGAACTATTAGATCTTCCAACCTTTGCACAGAGATTGTAGAATACAGCTCTCCCGATGAGGTTGCTGTTTGTAATTTGGCCTCTCTTGCTCTACCAACCTTCGTCGATGTCCAAAGAGGCGAATACGATTTCTCAAGGTTACACGATGTCACAAAGGTTGTTGTTAGGAACTTGAACAAAATCATCGATGTCAACTTCTACCCTGTCGAGGAGGCAAGAAGAAGTAATATGAACCACCGACCTATCGCAGTCGGTGTTCAAGGTTCGTGCCCTGCAGGCATCGTCTAGTTGGTATTTCTATCTAACCTGATGGGGCTTAGGTCTTGCCGATGCTTTCCTTGCTCTTCGTATGCCATTCGAATCTCCACAGGCGAAGCAACTCAATATTCAAATATTTGAAACGATCTATCATGCCGCTGTTGAAGCCTCGGTCGAATTAGCTGAAATTCACGGCCCATACTCAAGCTATGAAGGCTCACCGGCTTCCAAAGGTCAACTCCAGTATGATCTGTGGAACGTAACCCCGACAGATCTATGGGACTGGGATGAATTAAAGGCAAAAGTCAAGAAGCATGGACTTAGGAACTCTCTTCTTGTTGCACCTATGCCCACTGCATCTACTTCTCAGATTCTAGGATTCAATGAGTGTTTCGAGCCTTACACATCAAACATTTACTCCCGCCGTGTGTTGGCTGGAGAGTTCCAGATCGTTAACCCCTGGCTGTTGAAAGACCTTGTGGACATGGGCTTGTGGAGCGACAACATGAAGAACCGGATTATCGCCAACAATGGCAGCATTCAAGGTGTTCCGAATATTCCAGACGATATTAAGGCACTTTATAAGACTGTCTGGGAGATCTCGCAGAAAAAAATTCTCGAGATGGCTGCTGACCGTGGTGCTTTTATTGATCAATCACAATCCCTCAATATCCACATTCAGAACCCTACTATGGGTAAATTAACATCAATGCACTTCTATGGGTGGAAGCTAGGGTTAAAGACAGGAATGTACTATCTCCGTACCCAAGCCGCGGCCGCAGCTATTGTAAGTTCTATGTTTCCTCTTATTTTCTTGACCTAGAATCACAGCCTTGCATGGCGAGAATTGCTTTGGTCCATGTATATGAGGTGGATTAAGGCCCATGCATGATATATCCAAAAATTCATTGCTCTAATTTCTTAAGCCCTTAACTCTTATATATTCTCCCTTTAAATAATATCCTAGGGCTTATACTAACACCTAATTATTCATTAGCAATTTACCGTTGACCAAGAGGCTCTAAAGGTAGAAGACACTACTGTTGCCCGTGTTCTCCCTGGAAAGAAACGCCTTCCGAACACTGGCTACTCTGCCCAGGCCGCTATACCTCGTCCAATGATGGCTACTACTCCTGTGCCCCGTGTTGTTTCTGTTGGTGGGCCCCCACCCCCTGCGCCCCGCTCAGTCTCCATCTCTGGTGGCCCTACTACTCCTTCCGACGAAGAATCAGAGCCATCTCCAACGCTCTTAACGACGGAGCCACTTATGGATCCAACTTCTGTTGATGGGTTAGAGGAGTTGGAGAATAAGAGAGACCAAGAAGAGGATGCGAAGAGCCTTAGTGAGGAGAGAGAGGTGGATATCTATGCCGATGCTGTGTTGGCTTGTAACATTGAAAATAAAGAGGAGTGCATGATGTGTTCTGCTTAGATTTTGTTCTATTACGATGCAAGTTAGTTGGTTTTGTCTGGGCTGGTTGGGTGATCAAGGGTTAATAGGTTTAGGGGAATGGGATGGTGTTTTTACTAGGGCTTTATGAATATCTTTTTGCTTTTTATCTCGATAAGTAGTAGATTCTATAGCATAGGATAAACTGATGTGATGATTAGAGAAATCATTCAGTTTATTATGATGATGAAATTATCGTTCCATTCCTTAGCTCAGTGTCTATTCATTGAGCTAAAGCTCTAAAATCTATATATATTAATTCCGGGGTATCCGTGATAACCGATACCGTGAGTATTAAAAGCCCAAATAAGTCTTCTCGGTATTTATTCTAACTAAACATAATCACTAGGTCAACCTAGAAACATGACTTAGGAGGTTTTACATGTAGGTAGTAGTAAATAAAACATTTATCCACCTAGAACAGACTATCACTGAAGGAAACACCAATTGAAGACAACTTGGTTGCGTACTTAACACAAGTACACGGAACCTCAAACCAAGGCTAGGAACTGTAGCAAGGTAATTTTAGAGATTCAGTTGATATAGACATGCAGAAAACGGTACAGTACAAATCTCCAAGAGGTGCCTCCGCCAGGTAGTGGTTGGGTGAGACATGGGTGAATTCATGATTTATTTATTTACTACCCAAGCTATCAGTTAGATAACTAGTTTACCACCATAAGATACATACAGTCTAGCACGTAAGCAGTAAACATAACACTATGTAGTGAGTATTCAGAAATCTCACTGACACATTTATCATTAGGGAGTGGTACTACTGCTAATCAGCCAACCACTTTAGGGGGTGCTAGTACAAGCCAACAGCTTTTAGCTTAGTCGGCACCATGTCTTACTAGCCACCCAAATAGGGCTAACATCGTATGCTTTAAATCAGTTTTTGTTTTAGCTGACGGATAGGGGTCAGTACAAATGCTTGTTGACTCTAGCGAACCCCACAATCTACTCTGGTCACGTGATGGGTCTGCATGGAGTCTGGTAGATAAGTACTTTTATCTGACCGCTCGAATAACGGTGTTGTTTATGCTGTATGATTTGGGTCCAAGAACTCGTCATCACTCCTTGCTTATGCATCCCTACACGTTATGGTCCTACGTTCGAGAATACACCTTCGTTCGGAAACGGCAAGGGATTTGGGGAATCGTCGAAGCGAAGTAGGCTCAATCAATCCGAACCAATGTTGAATTCTGTATCAAGACCCTCATCAGATAAATGAATGCGAGCGCCCATGCGTTTCAGTACGTTATGTTTGACCCCTGGTCTAACCGCTCTAACCTCAATTCAGCCCTTTGGAAGGATCTCTGGCTTTGACATGTATCAAGTTTCTTTTATCCGCTTTGGCCCCGCTGCTCTTCGACTCTGGTTCTCTCCGTATCCTTCATTTCTGCTCCTTAGCGTGTTTTGTGTCACGGAGTGGGAGTGCACCATGTGGGATCAATATAGTTGAATGTAGTTTTCTTCGCTTTCCGGGTTCTCTTCTCCTCTCTAGTTATTTCTATGATCGCGTGTTTGTCGAGGCGCCAATGAAGACGTTCGAGGGGCATTAATTTTGCTTCTAACGGCCAGGCCGTTTACCTTACCTACTGCCAGTCAGTTCTTTCTCCCGCTCTTTTTTATTTTCTATTTACTTTCACCGAAATCAATAACTGGATCGACTTGTTCTTTCAAATATTTTCCCTTCATTCCTATTACACTCTTGGACGGGATCCTTGAGAGAGTATATTGAGTTTATACAACCTTTATCATGGAGATAATTACAGAACCTCCAAACTATGGCCACCCGCGACTGGATAGCGTTGGCAAAATATATATCGCAGTGTTTGTGCTTTGGACGTCAGTATTTGGGATTGGCCTAGTCATCTTTCTTACCCACAGACATCTTCCATTCATTCGCCTGAAGAATGTTCCCTTAGTGTGTTCAGCATTACTTATGCTACATTTACAACTGAGCTTCGACATTCTTGTGTACCCTTCGAATGGCATTTTACCGTGTAGTCTAGAGTTTTGGGTTATGAACATTTGTCTTCCGTATGCCCTATTTGACTCCCGTTTATTAATCTACATCGTTAACTAATTATATTAGACTCGGAATTGCACTTTTTCAGGCGCAGAACATGCAGCTTTTTAGTTTATTCTGGGGTCAGAAGCATCTTGTCTGGTTGCGCTCTAAAGACCCCGAGTCAGCAAATGCTCCGAAGGAAAAGTATCTTTCAAGTAATATCATCCTCAGATGCTGGTATAGGTGGCGGGATATCTGCATCTTGAAGAAAACATACATAGTTATTGCTACCGGCACTACCCTACAGGTACAAACCCTAAAACAAGGAATACTTCCACTATAGTGCTTAACCACGCATTTACATGGCTGTGCCATATCTGACGTCGTTTGCTGACTGTATCGCAAAAAGTTCTTAGTAGCCTTGGCTATCTTCCTCATGTCAAGACGTTTCCATCCGAGCTTTGGGCTTGTTGGTAAACCCGCAACTCGTTTCCAATGCCGGGCCGGGTGGGAATGGTATGTGTCACCCGCCTTCAATATTTCCCTAGCCGAGCCACAATGCATGCATGATGATTCTCGAACCGTAACGCTCGGGTACGGCACTCTCAGAGTTATTTTTAACACATATATAGGTTTCCGTCAGGTATCTGGCAGGCAGTTTGGACATATGGTTACGGACCCTTCATTCTCTTCAAGATCAGAAAGATCCAGGATACACATAGATGGCGGGTACAGACAACTTTAGCCATTCTTTTCAGGTTAGTTACCCCGAGTATATTCATTCAAAAAGAAGAAGAAGCCCTTCGTTAAACCGGAACCTTTCTTTTCTTCTTTTTATTGATATTTTAAACTGTGGGAGTAGTCATTCCTGATAACCTCTTTTTTCCCTTCACAGTCTACCTGCTTTGCCACTGTGGCTTTCTACCTGGTTCACGCCGAACTTCTATGTGATGAACTCTTACTGGCCTCCTAACTTATGGTTAGTTTCGCTCTTTCACTATCAATTATTAGATTCCATAGGTTCTAATCACAAGTGTCTATAGGTTTGTACCTGGACTTGGAGCAATGGAATTTATTATTCTCTTTTTCCCTATTATTGAAATATGGGAATTCAAGAAACGTCAGCGCAAAGCCCGTGAAGAGCCTGGTCACACAAAATTTTCCAAATATAGCGTAGCTGCACTAGAACAGGCATTACGGGATGACATCGAACGCTTAGAAGAATTCGCCGCGACTAAGGATTTCACTGGAGAAAATATAATATTTCTCAAGCGTGTTGAGGACTGGAAGCAGAACTGGAGGTTGTCGGAGATCAAAGCCCGTAACAGGGAGCTTCCACCACCAGTCCTCCGCTCACTCTACACTACTGCTGAGCAGATATTTAAGACACTTGTCCATCGTGAATCATCAGATTTTCCGTTGAACCTCGAGGAGGATGTCTACCTCCCCCTAGATAAGGTTTTCGGTGGTTCCAACCCAGGATCACAAAAATGCCCTTCCGTGCATAAATTTACTGGTGGGACAAAGGCAATGATTGCGCCATTTGCAGACGATATCCTTGCAAATGCGAGAAGAATGCCCGAAAAGAGAGGGTTTCGGGAGATTTCAGAATCACGAGAGCCACAGAGACGCGAATATAACGACGCAAGACCACCGACTCCGCCGCGAAAGGACTCAGTCTTGGGCATGCCTCCCCCAATACGTAAGCTACCGACGAATTTTGGGATTAGCGTATTTGATAAGGCCGAGATTGCGGTGAAGCAGATGGTTCTGACAAATACATGGATTCGGTATGTTTTCTACCACCCTAACGTTTTCTAGGAGTAAGTACTAACACCCTTATGATCTTATAGTTATGTAGACTCATTGCCTCTATCTGAACACTCTTCGTTAGGTGCAGGACCTACTATTTCTCCGCCGATAAGCTGGCGATGGAGAAGGTATTTTTGGAAAAAGGATTCAGAAGGATGAATACGGTTAGGTGAAATAATTTTATCTATATTATTCCTTTACTAGGACTTCTTTTTTTACCTCTTATCTTTATTATTATTACTGGTATATCTTTCTCACAAACACACTGTAAATTTCCAGTGAGAAGGTTAGGTCTATAGCCAGCGAACAAGAGAGATAGTCAAATATAAAAGGGAGTAGAGAAAACAAAATACTATACACTCTTATCTTGTTTGGGTTATACTCAATAAATTTAAAAAAGCAAATATTGCCTTATGTCTCTGCTTCATGATATATCACTCGAGTCTTTCATGGTCTATGTGTTGGGATATATCTACCTAATTAGGTATAGCGTGGGTATCTAAGTAGGTATTGCTGTGGTGACTATGGAGGGCTTGGGATAGGGTTTGTTTAGGGTTTTAGGGTACCGTCGATTGGTCTATAGATATATATATAGAGGGTATGAGAGCACTTCCCTAGAGACTCCCCTAGTCTGCTAAGTTCCTGAGATACTCCATATCAACTCCATAACTTCCACACTATGTAGCGTCCGGAATAAATAAATGAATTACATGTAATCACAAATACGTAGGTCTAGCGTTAGGTCTATAGTAACGTCTTCCAGCATTATAAATCATTAATTAACTCATCCTAGAGAAAGCTTAGAATAAGAGATATAAAAGCACTTATCCCATAATCCGGTGAAGCTGCCCCCCCCCAAATCTTGAGATTTTTTTATTGGCTAGCCTGAAATTTGTTTCGTATAAAGCCACCGCCATTTCCTATCAAACGTATGGCAGCTATCTGACCACAAGGATTATCATATTAGGCTAGCTTTGATCGGCTTAGGGAGTCCCCAAACAAGTCTAAATAGTGACGACTCCCGCTAACGAATTTCTCGAGTTTATGCGATAGCTCAATTGATCAAACAGAATCATATTGTGGTAAATCTACCAGCAATGAACATAACACTACACCCATTAGGGTGAAGCCCTGCAAGCATCTCTGATAGAGTGCGGGTGCGAGTACCATAGCCTCAGGGCTGCATGTACTATGATTAATTCATTCATTCATTCATGAACATAACACTCCCAGAGAGTTATTACTTTAAGCCCTTGATAACCCTTGGCCTCAAAAACAATATTAATTGATTTTTCTAGATATCTTAATTAGATACCCATCCAGTTACGGTACGCACGTAATTTCGACACGCTCTTCAAGTTCGCCCCTCGCAGTAAGAAGTTGGTCGCGTTGGCCTTAGTAAACTTATATAAGTAGGCTCGTGGTATTACCCTATAATGAAAGTCTACGAGTCTAATTGGCCTGGTGGGTTTTCTCAGCACAATGAAAAATTTAGTGCCAGTAAAGAGGACTATTGAGGGGGATGTACAGGGGGATAAATCAGAAGAGCAAACTCATAAATAGGCTATCCTCTAGATATCTATTATCTTGTCTACTATAGATGGTAAAACTACTTTCTCATACTGTAGATATATTTGGGTATTGGATTTTCAAGATCTTATGTGGCCTTTGGATGATCCAAATGGGAAGTTTATGAAGCACCAGTAGTAATTCCTTAACCCTTCAACAAAAAAATACCCCTTATCAAACTCAGGTCTTAATACTCAAAGAACCTTATCTGCGGGAGACCTAAAAAGGTTTCAAATCATGTAGAGTATCTCAAATACACAGCAGATATTTAACAGGCTGTCTATAAAGGAAATCTTTACTGTAGCTGGCGAAGGCTCTCACCTAATAGAGGATTATATGCTTTAAATAATAATTTAGATTAGGAATTATGCAAAATGTATATGCCTTTTTTTTTTGAAAAACTTGGTGAACCATGTAAGTATCTCCTATGAAACCTTCCCAACCTTAATTACAGATTTTTCACAGCCACTACCCAGAACTCAAAATATAGATATCTCGGCTTCCAAAATAATAGCCCTGAGGTTATATGAAGGTCACGCTCTAGAGAGTTGTCAGGCAACTCTAAACCGAAACTGTCTAAAATATAAATATTTTTATCTCTATAATTGTTAACTAGATCATCCATCTGTCGCTTTGAAGCTTGTATAACTCCTAATGACGAGTAAGAAGAGCAAAGCGCCCGACACTGACTACGCATGGCCTTAGGATAAAACCACTTTTTGTACTTGCTAAAATAGAGAAAGCCACACTTCTTAAGTCAGTTCTATTAAATAGCGAGACACTTACGAACAGTAATCATTCTGAGCTATTAATAGCTATAGAAGAGATGGCACAATGATTAGGCTCCTGTGGAAATCTTCAGTCCTTGATACTACGTAACCTAGAACATACACAAGGGATTGCTAGGACTTTTCTGTTAGGTCAAGAAGTCAGGCTTCAACACCTCGAGGTCTTAGATTACAATATAAAGCCCTCAATGAGTGCCCTAGCCTTGAATCATTATCACTAAGTTACCATACAAGGAATTACGTCAGTAACGATATCGGTAAATTAGCGGAGTCACTATGTAATTTACAGGGCGTTCGAAAGTTGCACTTAGTCGGTATATCAGGATACTCTATAGATAATCATATCTCCATGATTGCCAAAGTGCTACCATTACTCAAAGAATTATAGTCTGTGAATATCACATCACGGATTGGTTTGGGACGACCTTGCTAAGCTTGCGAATTTAAAGATACTCGGTTTCCGTACGATGAGCAAACTCACATCAGAGGGGTTTATGGGGTTTGTAAAATCTTTTGGATGATAAAGAGGATTCCTTTAGAAATAATGTACAGCCAATATCAAATGACGAGTGGTGACAAGGAAGCCATTAAGAAGGAAATTACGAATAAGGGTGGCTCGTTAATTCTTTTTCACGATGTCGATAGGTATATATGCTTGGAGTCCTATGGCAAGTCTCTTTTTCGAGAGAGCTACATAATACCACTGTTCATAGAGGAAGATGATTTTCCCCCTAGATTCGGAGGCTGAGTTTAGTTACGAGTTTCTTATATATTATTCTTAAGGCCTTTGGGGCTACGTTTAGGTGTATACGATGCTGGTAATTTTAAATAAGTTATAAGCTGCTATTAGTCTTCTATTTCCCAACTACGCAACCATAAAACTCACTGCCAGCGTGCAGCGCCAAGACCTGAGGCTTAGTAGTTCGCAACATCACAGTTTAAGGTCCTCGAGCTCAAGAGCCTCAACAACTACTCCCCGACTATTTCCAGCTTCTGCCATGGCCTTGACTTCGGTATACGCTTGTCTATTTAAATACAGAGGATCTTTCAATTGCTAATCTACGCATGTAGTGGAAATCCTTCAACTTTTTTACCGTCACCCCCGTTAAAGCACCTGACGAAGCTGATAAAACACCCTCACGCCCACTCTTTGAGGTCTGATTCCCCATAAGAGGGCCCAGTATGACCCGACGAGCCTTCTAACATTCTGTAGGGTGCAGATATAACAGCCATAGCTTCTGGCTCAGATAGCATATTCATCGGCACCTCCACTGGGCATATTCACGTCTGTAATTCCTCTTTTAAGATCATCCGCTCTTTCCATACCCAGGAACAGGACTACAACCACTCAGGAAGTATTAGGCACATCAAACAAGTAGAAGGAACAGCTCTCCTAGTGACAGTGAGCGAAGACCTAAGTAATGAGCCTGTGTTGAAGGTGTGGGCATTGGACAAACCCGAAAGGAAGACGGGGTTTCCTCGGTGCCAGACAACCGTGACTATCAACAATGGGAGAAGACAGTTCCCTGTTAGTACTTAGGCGCCCCTACTCAGAGTGGAGCTCTCGAAAGTTTCGCTAATCATAGTCAGATCTCTGCATTTGCCACCACACCTTCATTATCACTTGTTGCAGTTGGGTTTGCCAATGGCTCGATCACCCTGATCCGTGGGGATTTGATCCATGATCGTGGGACGAAACAAAGAACGATTTTTGAATCTGAGGAACCAATAACCAACCTATGTTTTTCGCCTCCTGCTACTTCTCCTGCGACTCATCATGGATATAACCCATACAAATATCACCCTGCGGCCGACGGCGGAGATACACTCTATGTGTCCACGATAGGGCGTGTGCTGACATTGATTACTGCCGGGAAAGGTACGGGCCAACCTGCTAGAGTACTGGAATCCCAAGGATGTGGCCCTGGATGCATGACACCTGCGATCGACTTTTCGTCCGGAGATAGAGGGCTCTCTGGAGAAGGTAGCGACATAGTCATTGCTAGAGACGATGCCATCTACTTCTACGGTCCCAACGGCCGTGGTGCTTGTTATGCTTATGAAGGCCCAAAAGAAATGGTGAATGTATTCAAAAATTACATCTCACTCGTCTCACCACCAGCCTCACAACCATCAACAGCAGCTCGAACTGGAGGTGTTTCTGATACCTTAAAACGACTTGTGGGAAGAGGTGGAGTCCCTGCAGCCGCAGATGATCCGTTCGATGTGACAAAGTTTACACTCTTGGATACTGAGTTAAAATTTGTGGCACACTCAGAACGATTGGTTTCGAGTGTTCGGAATGTATTCAGCTCATGGGGTGACTTGTTTGTTCTAACTTTTGATGGGAAGTTGTATCGATACCACGAGGTCAGCTTACAAGATAAGCTAGATATACTTTATGCTAGAAACTTATACATCCTCGCTATCAACCTTGCACAAAAGGCTGGTGTTGGGGAGCCGAAGCTACGGGCAATCTATAGGAAATATGCAGATTACCTCTACGGGAAGGGTGACTGGGATGGTTCGATGCAATGGTATATCAAAGCTCTTGGTCCCTCAAATGAAGAGGGAATAAGTACGGTTATCCGTAAATTCCTTGATACACAACGAATACACAACTTGATCGAATACCTCGAAGAACTTCATATGCATAAGATCGCAACATCTGATCATACAACACTCCTTTTGAACTGCTACGCCAAACTAAAGGATATAGACAAGCTAGAGAGGTTTATTAAACAGACTTCAGGTGAGGGGTTGATGTTTGATGTAGATACAGCGATTGCAATGTGCAGACAGGCGGGTTATTACGAACAGGCTGTGTATCTAGCGCAAAAACAGGGTGATCACGAGGTTGTTGTTGGGGTTATGGTTGAGAACCTAAATAAGATCTCGGAGGCATTATCATATATCCGGGGATTAGATCCCGAGATGGTACGTTTGTTGTCCCAACCACAAATCACAAACCAGTCCTGGGATGCTGATAGTTTTTTCAGGCCTATGCAAGCCTAATGAAGTACGCGCGGACGTTTCTAAAGGAGGCCCCTGAGAAAACAACGGATTTCTTCATCGAGTACTACACTGGAAGATACTTTCCAGGAAGCAAAGCTACCTCGGAAATACAAGCGCAACATGGTAAACATGAAACAGGGCTACAGAGCTACCTTAATGCCTCTTTATTACAACAATTACCGTACATGGGAGGCGGGTCTACTACGACTAGCACGCCGACTAACCCAGCAAATACGGGACCATCGCCTAAGACTGCTCCAGAGTCTGCTACTGCTGAAGCGACAACAGTGCCGCTTGTTCTACCGAAAGCCTATAGCCCACCAAAGCCGCGCACGGCATTTTCTTCGTTTGTAGAGCACCCTAAGGAATTTACTACGTTCTTGGAAAGGGTTCTTGAGAATGTAGAGATTGGAGGGTTTGGGACAATGAGTGAAGGGGATAGGATAGACATCTATACCACACTTTTTGAGATATACTTGCAGAGGGCGAACGAGGAAGAGAAGAAAGAGGAGAAGGAAAAATGGGAAGCTAAGGCAAAGAAGATTATTGAGAGCAAGGAGGTAGGGCTATTATAGAACCCCAAAACGTCCTTATATGTTTTATTATTGCTAATTATAATCCTAAGACATTAATTGATACCTCCAATGTCCTCCTAATCTCACACCTCTCAGACTTTCGAGACGGCACCGTACTCGTCCGCGAAAAACAAGGTCTCCGCTTTGATATATTCCGATCCTGCTGTTCAGCAGGAGACACAGACGGCGCCGTCCGTGCACTCAAAAAGTATGGGGCAGAAGAGCCGCAATTATACCTGGCCGCACTATCTTATTTTACCAGCAGTCCCAGGGTGCTTGAAGAAGTTGGCGAAGCAGAGTTACAGAGGGTACTAAAAGTAATCGATGAGCAGGGTCTAATGAAGCCTCTAGAAGTTGTGCAGACACTAAGTACAAATGCTGTTGCGACGGTTGGTATGGTGAAGCGGTATCTAGGTGATACCATTGAGCGTGAGAAGAGAGAAATTCAAAACGTGAGAAAGCTAGTAGCTCAATTTATCAAGACCTCTAGCTCTAGATACTAACAACTATCGATAGAACCGGAAAATGATTGAGACATACAAGGTAGAGACGGAAAAAAAGAAAGCAGAAATTGAAGATCTAGGGACAAAACCATGCGTATTTCAGGCTCAGAGGTGTCAGGCCTGTGGGTTACAACTGGACCTGCCTACTGTACATTTTTTGTGCAAGCATTCATTCCATCAGAGGTTTGATCATCCCCTACTCTAAGGGTATAGTGTAATTTATTAACGAACTCTAGGTGCCTTAATCAAATCGATGACACTGTAGAGTGCTTGACATGCGCTTCATCAAATCAAACTATTCGGACACTTCGTAAAGGTAAATTAGCTCCACTAAAGAAATCTCTTTATTAATTCTAACCTTGAATACAGCCCAAGATGAAACGGCGGACAGGCACGACTACTTCAAAATGTCCCTACAAGAATCTCGAGATAAATTTGGCACCATCAGCGACTTCTTCGGAAGAGGTGTTATGGCTGCTCCACCCGTCCTTCCAAACTAGCATACAGAGCCATCCTTTGAGCTATGCCCAGGATTCTACAAGAATTCTTTTAATAATTTGGATAAGACCGCCAGTGCATTTGTTGTGTCTCCTATGTGATATGAATTATATACCTTTCTCATTACAATGTAGCTTTCGTGTTCTTCGAGTGATTTTTAGGGTACCAGTCCTGCTGGTTTATCCAATAACTATTATCAATTACCTACGCTCCAAGCTCAGCCCCCCGAATCCGAAAATATGCATCTTGTACTCTTTTCCCCTAGGTAATGAAAACGCCATAACTCTATACTCCAAATTTATAGAATAAGAATCAAGGAGAGAAAGGCTTAGATAAACCAGTCCCAGACGAAGACGACGCTAGAGAATACGACAGCTCCCCAGAAAGCTGACCTAGCAATTGTAATTTTTTCACCAGCCTTTTTAAGTTCTTTATTACCGCGCTGGACGTTCTCGGTAGTTTGCATAGCGTCTTGAACTAGATTATCGATGTAGGCGTTCTGAGTCGCCAGGTTCGTAGCTAGCTGGGTTTGAAGTGAAGAGATCTCAATGAGAGACTTTTCGGCGGTCCTGTGAATATATAAATATCCCATTACGGAATCATACTCTTTAAACTTAGTGCTTATACATACCTGACTTGATCTAATGCATCTTCATAGTGCTTCATTAATTCACCATTCTCTTTCTCAAAAAGTTGCAGCTGCTCAGCCGTAAGCTGCCCTTCAATACTCTTCTTCTCCTCCTCTTCCATTAGCGCAACACTTCTCCCACCACCCTCCCTCCTCATACTCGAACTCGGAGAAAAATTTGATACAATCTGTGGAGGTGCCTTGTTGAGCATACTCTTTCCCTTCTCGACCTGCCTCTGCAGCCTAATCTCCTGCTGCGCCCGCTGTATCTCACTTGCCTTCTCCAGCTTTGTCTTTAAAAACCATAATACCCCTTCTCTGTGCTGCTTGAGTGTTGCCAGCTTTCCTTCCTCGAGTTCTCGCTCAACACTCTCGTCGCGAAACAGCCCTCGAAGACCAGTTGTAAAGCGACGTCGCAGAAGTGCATCTGCGGTCTGAGCACGAACCTTTTCGGTAGATTCCAGACGAGAGATGACGTCTAAGAGCTCACGAATTACACCTTTTGTTTCTGCATCTATTGCATCACGCTGAGCATCCGTTAGTGCTCCGGCTGTGGAGTTGGAGATAGATGATGTAGAGAGTGTGCGTGGAATGTGTGGACGAGCCGAGGCTGTAGTAGTGGAAAGATAGGATTGCCGGATAGAAAAGAGATAAGTTGTGAGTGAGGAGATGTGTGACTCCTGGTTTCCAGTCGGTCAGTGAAGAGATAGAGGTAAGATTGGTAGGTAAGTTACGATTCGAAAAGCTTCCTTGAGGAATTCATCGTTTGGTAGGGGAGACTTTCGAGATGGTGAGATGAGGGCCACTGCAGGGTATTTTGAGAGGAAGTCATTGAAGATGGGAGTTATGTCAGTCATGGTTATTGAAGCGTTAAGGCAATGGTGGAGAATGAATGATGAAGAGGTAAAGTTGGCTACGTTGCATAAACTTGCGTCAATCACTTTATGAGGCTCTGCCAGAAGCTTGGCTGGCTCTTAGCGCAATAACCAGAACTCCAACGTCGCTTTACCAGTAGGGATGAGATTCTGTGGTTAGGCACATGAAACCTCTTGATTCTTAATCTATTTCTGTTTCTGTTACCTAACTTACTATCTCTCCAGGACTAACCCCCTAACCGTCACATGTTTTATCCTCAATTGTACATACTAACAAGCAATCTAACAAGGGTTGGGCCTTTTCTCCCCTCCCCCACCATGCTAAGCTCAATACAAGCTTCTTGGATGTAGACAATTGATAAGGATTCGGCCCAATCACCTGTGCATGTCCTATCGAGCGAACACAGCCGGGGCCGAACAGGCATACATACCAGGAACGCCTCTAGATGAAGCTTAAAGGTATAGCTCGCAATCGCCGCATCTCCTTATCTCTCAAACTACCGAAACATAGCCATAGCGCCTGCTTTGAAGATTTAAGAGTCTACCTATCAGTATAAAAGGTCTCCCTTGCCCAACTGGTAACTCAATCAGCCAATTATTGCTAGCATCAGCAAAGGCCCTTAAGCCCCGAATGATATATTGTGAATCTTTTGTAGCCGCCCAGACAGAATTATCACATCCAAATACAGGGAAATACAAAGCGTAGTTTGTCCTAAGTTCCGGGGTAACGTCATGGCACACAAAGCCCAGAGTAACACTGCTGTCGAATACAAGAGCTTGACGAGCCGCGGGATCAATTGACACTATTTAGAGGCAGTGCACTCAAATATTTTGTATGGCTACTGCGAACAAATAAAACCGCCAACTTTGCAATTACGCTCAGGCGGCAGCCTACCTCTCATGGTGGCAAAACTTGATGCCTAAAACTTTTTTACTCTCAGCTCCAGTACCCACGATCAATGTGATGTCACTGTTATGACTGATCCATAAATTTCCCGCTAGATTTTCTTCCCTGCATTTTCTCGCCGACCGTGGTTCTTAAGCTTTCCCCCCAGCTTCTAGAGCCTAGGCGCCTTGGCAAAGGGTCAAAGGCCAACACTGTGGTTGTGACTTTTTTTGCTGCGCTGCTGCGCCGGTTCAAAAACGGAAAGAAAAAAAACAAGGTTACTCAGCAAGTTATAGTGCTTGGCGCAGAGATTTTCAACGAAGTCCTCACCCACCGCGCTTCCTTTTTCTTCCTCGTTCACAACATCCCCCTTTCTCTTTCTTCCATCAAACCCTCCATCTCTCCACTCCCTTGCTTTCATCGAACGTCCACGTGTCATCCGAGCAGTTATCTCCTTCACTCTACGGGTGTCCTATCATTCTCATTATCCAGAAGAACCCAACAAAACAAACCCACTTATCACCTCCTTGTGGTCGGTTAGGTTTTTTTCTCGGGGATCCGAACAAACTTTAGACGCTTAAACACAGCACAACATGTCGTACGATGCTTATCGTGGTAGCGCAGGAGGAGGTGGTGGTGGTGGATACGGAGGTGGACACGGTGGATCGAACGGGTATAACAATAATTCTTACTCCTCCTATTCCTCTTACTCCAACGGGTGAGTTTTGCCCTTGACGCAGGCCTCTGCTATGAAGTTTCTTTTCAAGTTTCTTTGGAGGCCGTTTGCTACTGGCTTCAAGAAACGAACCCTAGGTGTATATATATACAAGTATATTTGAGCACTATACTGACATTAGATATAGTGGAGGAGGTGGTGGGTATGGTGGATCTCGCGGTGGCGGATATAGCGGTGGTGGTGGTGGTGGTGGCGGCGGTGGAGGTGGTGGGTATTCTGGCGGTGGAGGAGGATACGGTGGCGGAGGTGGTGGAGACCGTATGAGCAACCTTGGAGCTGGACTAAAGACTCAGTCATGGGGTAAGCATTGCCTTCATGCTAAACGCTATTACTAGGGCTAACACTATTGCTATAGATCCTTCTACGATGCCCAAGTTTGAGAAGTCTTTCTACAAGGAAGACTCCGCCGTCGCTGCTCGTACTCCTGCAGAGATTGAGGCATTTAGGGCTGAAAAGCAGATGCGCGTGCAAGGACGTGATGTCCCCAAACCCGTTATTACCTTTGATGAGGCTGGGTTCCCTAGTATGTATTCTCCAGGTTTATGTATATTGAAACCGCAAATATCTAACGACTTATCCCAGGCTATGTCATGAATGAGGTCAAAGCTCAAGGCTTCTCAGCTCCTACCGCTATTCAGTCACAGGGTTGGCCTATGGCTCTCTCTGGACGCGATGTCGTTGGTATCGCTGAAACCGGCTCCGGTAAAACCTTGACTTACTGTCTCCCTGCTATTGTCCACATAAACGCCCAACCACTACTTGCTCCTGGTGACGGTCCTATTGTTCTTGTCTTAGCTCCTACTCGTGAGTTAGCTGTTCAAATTCAGCAAGAGGTTGCCAAGTTTGGAAAATCGTCTCGTATTCGCAACACTTGTGTATACGGTGGTGTACCTAAAGGTCCTCAGGTCAGAGATCTTTCTCGTGGTGTTGAGGTTTTAATCGCTACGCCTGGTCGTTTGATCGACATGTTGGAGACTGGTAAGACCAACCTTCGTCGTGTCACCTATTTGGTGCTTGACGAGGCCGACCGCATGCTTGACATGGGTTTCGAGCCCCAAATTCGCAAAATCTTGAGCCAAATTCGTCCTGATCGTCAAACTTGTATGTGGTCCGCTACTTGGCCTAAAGAAGTCCGTCAGCTTGCTTCAGACTTCCAGAATGATTTTATTCAAGTCAATATCGGTTCTCTTGAGCTGTCTGCCAATCATAATATCCAGCAGATTGTAGAAATCATGAATGATTACGATAAGCGTGATAGGTAAGAATTATCTCCAAGTTCTCGGTCACAGAACCAACGCTAATCTATTCAAAATTATAGACTCATCAAACATCTTGAGAAAGTTATGGATGACAAGAATAGCAAATGTCTTATCTTCACTGGTACTAAACGCACAGCCGATGATATCACTAGGGTTAGTCTGGCGCTCAATACATTTCCTAAACCTATACTAGAATTTTTTTACTAACAGAAATAGTTTCTCCGCCAAGATGGGTGGCCTTGTTTAGCTATTCACGGTGATAAACAGCAGAATGAGCGTGATTGGGTTTTGAACGAATTCAAGACTGGGAAAAGCCCCATTATGGTTGCTACCGACGTGGCCAGTCGTGGCATTGGTATGATCATTGCATACATCCTCCCCCTTCTTTCTGCCTCCCCTCTTGCGTGCTTGCGAACAGATGCTCTTCTCTCAACGCTTCGCCGGACCTAGTCGTATATCTTGCCTATATTATGGTGTCTGTTGGTTTTCACCTATGAGAACTCTAATCTCGGGGTGCAGCAATATTGAAGTCTCATGAATGTCTTCATTACCTCTCATTGGAATTGAGTGAAGATGATGTTGTCTGGGCTATTCGTTGCTGCGCTGCACTTCCCGAGGTTTGGACAGTACGCCCAGGAACTTGCATTGATGCAATGATGAACAAGATACCGAAGGCCGTGATAGTGAGTGAGACGCAGAATGGCGCGTCACGCAAATAAAACAGGGTTCTGGTAAAGTGTTAAAATGTGTGTTGGATGCTAACTTTTTTGCTAAAGATGTTCGTAACATCACGCACGTTATTAACTTTGAGTAAGCCCACCTTCTTTAGATCTATCGTTTTGATAAAAATCTAACATCTATATTATTAGTTACCCAAATAACTCAGAAGATTATGTCCATCGTATTGGGAGAACTGGTCGTGGAGGGTAAGCAAGATCCTCTTTACTAAATTTCAGAAACGGAATAGTATGCTGATTTACCAATAGTGCCAAAGGAACTGCTATTACTTTCTTCACTACAAACGATGCCAAGCAGGCTAGGGATCTTCTTACTGTTCTAAGAGAGGCTAAGCAGCAGATCCCCCCAGAGCTTGCTGACATGTCCCGCTCCGGCGGTTTCGGCGGCGGCGGGCGCTATGGCGCTTCCAGAGGCCGTGGCGGCCCCCGCGGTGGTGGCGGTGGTGGTAGAAATGATGGTAAGTTTTGCCGCTAAATAGCCTTACGCCACTAGTCCAATTGCTAACGTTTATTATGCAGGGACTACTTCATCTAACAGTGCGCCTTTGGGTCGTAGCCGCTTCTAATACTTATCTTTCAGCATAGTAATTTTCGGCAGGCCTAGATTTCTTCGCTTGGGGGTCTTCATTTTTTTTTCATAGATTGGTTTGCTCACATAAAAGGGGTTTCGTTTCGATCACTCGCTTGCTTTCGTTATTCATTCCTTGACACATAGCTCACCATTGATTTACAATCTTGGCCAAGAGTTCATCTGGTATTTTAACCATGCGGGACAGGGACAAGCACAGCCTCAATGGTGTTAAATTTATGAGAGGAAAAAATGGAAAACTCAGTTACTTTTCTTATTGCGTTCAATAGTAATAAATTTAGACACATGTCTCTGAATGATTTGGTTCATATGTGCAACATCTGTAGTCTGAAGAAAGACATGCA
Organism: Verpa conica; assembly: GCA_033030425.1. Classification (NCBI taxonomy): domain Eukaryota; kingdom Fungi; phylum Ascomycota; class Pezizomycetes; order Pezizales; family Morchellaceae; genus Verpa; species Verpa conica. The sequence goes on from JAUFSD010000003.1 coordinate 1,023,890, forward strand.
ACAGGGGAGCCAGTTGTATATTGTTCCGTGATATTTTCGGTGAAATTACCGTTACATACTTCCATATGCAGGGTGAGAATAGCAAGGTATTAGAGCCGATACGATTAATTGTGTCTCGGTAATCGAAGGCCGAAATTGGATTGTCTTTTGATGTTCGGCATTCGCCGAACCAGGATACCCTTTACCTCTTCGACATCCCCGTTCCCTTTGTTTCAGAACACGGAGCGGAAAAACCTGAGCCTGAGTCTTGAATCCTGACAACAAGGTGGGTCTGGTCTCCCCCCAGCCAGGTGAGGGGGAATGGTCGACTTTATTCGGGAATGCAGTTTGATTGTGGGAACCCCGAGGTAAAGGCTGCGAGGCAGTAGCGATGAGGTCACTTTTGTGCGTAACCACGTCAAATATGATACATGTGGTTTCTTGAGGCGCAGGACGCGTAGAACGCCGACATCGCACACATCGCACACATCGCACCCCATATCAGACGACGAGACGAACACCCCCTCCGGCAAGAGTGAACACAATGTCACACTATCGTATTACATTCTTTTATTTTATTTTATTTATTTATTTTTTTCTGTTTATTACTTTTTGTTTTTATTTATAAATCTGTAGATTGATAGTCAGGGGAAAGGAGGGGGGATGATGTAACAAGTATCGAATTATGCCAGGAGGTTGATCAATTGGTATCTTTATGCGGAGATGATATAGGTGAATTGTGCCTATACTTACCTAATATCTCGATCCTGTCTGGATGAGGCGCACTCCGCACACCTCACGAGGACGGAGAATTCTTGGTTCTTGGAGTAGAAGCATGGAGGAGCACTCAACACGAGGAGGAGAAGCAGTAACAGAAGCAGAAGACTCCTGCCGCCAAGAGACGTGCAGCAATCGATCGAGCATGTTGCACTTGTCCAATGGTCAACGTGCTGGCGGGGTAGGTAGCCCGGGACTTGTCTTCCGGTCAAAGAAACTTTATTTTGCCGGTATGCCGGTAAAGTACTCGCGGAGTAGCTCAAAGCGGCAAGCCGTCATCCAGAAAATTTAGAAAACTTCCGCCGTCTTTGAGGTTCGGCAAGACCCTTTACGTATATATATAGCTAGGGTTTAAACTGGTTCAAAGCTGGTTGAGGGCCACGAGTTTGTCACTGTGGTTGAGACCTTAATCCAGAGGTACTAAATTGACGCGATAGAAGTCTAGATTAGGATGCTGTCTGGTCTAAATCATCATACACGTGCACAAACACACAGACACAGGACGCACACCTCACTCATCATACAGCAATTGCGCCCCGTGCGGATGCTTGTATCTTGTCGTCCCCCATGACACCACGGCGTCATACTCGGCCCAGATAATCGGCAATCAGACCGGCCTGCCCGGGCTCTACTTTCTTTGGGTGTTTTCCCTGAATGGGTCACACCCTTCCGACCCGCGTGGATGGCTGGATAATTTCAATACACAGACAAAAGTGTGGCTTGACTCTTTTCCTTTCTTTTTTCTTCTGTTTTTCTTTTCTTTTTTCGTCCCCACTTTCATGGTATGATACCTCTAACCGCCCATCAGAACATGTCTGGTTAGCAGAGAATAACCAATGGATCAATTATGGATTCCTGCGAATCGGGCCATCGCCGCGTAACGCAATCAAAACCCAGCATTTCCCAGCCACCTCTTCCCACACTCCATCCTCGAAGCTGCCCCCTTCCCCCCGCTTTTTGGTCGAAACGAACAATGCCATCCTCCAGGGACAACGACCGCTGCGAACCCTCCCCAATCGTAAATTTGTGCCCGCCCAGGAAATGGGATACTAGATGCAAGCAAGCAGGCAACGCCTTGTGGAATGTTCAATGGAATGTTTCGACTCAAAAGAGCCATCGTCCAAAGCCACGGCTCTGGGACGTTTGTTCGCGCTCCCACAGATATTTGGTCACACCCTCCTTTTGACCACGCACCGGGTACTGCTTCTATTAAGGGCACTGCACACTTTTGTTTCCTGCATGTAGCTGTCATGTCTTTCAAAGAGTTTTCCTTTTTCTCTAAATTATTTTTTGCCATTTTTTTGATGTATAGTACATTTATCCTGTCCGCCCGTCCAAGGTTCTGTAATCCTTCTTCTACAGTGGGGTTTTTTGCACTCGCCCTTTGCGCCACACTCATGTTCACGTGAGAAGTACCCATTCGCCCGCCACCGCTCTGCCGGCGGGGTTTCTTCTCGCTTTTTCCACGGAAGGATTCCCAGCTTCACACAATTTGAAATCCGGATATTATTAATTCCGTGCGGTCCCTTTGTATATTTCCCGCCGACAAGCGATTTGCTTCGAAAAAAATTGTGTTGCCAATCGAGTCGTTCAGGCCGATTACCTCATGCGATAGGTAGCAAAGGAACCGGAGAAGGAATGGAAGAGTTGCTGTTCCGGGGACCATCGAATAAATCTCCGAAGTAATGTTCTCGTTTTGGCACTCTGATCCCTTAAGATCTGTGTAAATACTTGTCCTTGCAGCGTATCCCCTGCGTGTGTGGGTAGCCACCTTCCTTCCAGGAGCCTGTTGCGAACAACAAGCGACAGAGGCGGTGATGAGGCAGGAAAGCGTAACCAGCACACTGGTTCTCGGTTCCACGGCACCAGACCCTCGCCCTCTAAAATCTTCTGTTACATTTTCCAGAGAGCAGCACGCAGGAAGCAGCAGCAGGCAGCAAAACCCCAGTGTTAACCCTGCCTAACCTGGATGTGCATCGTCACGAATTCTCCTCTTGTTCATTCAGTCCCGATTTTAGATTTTCTCCCAAAAATATTTTTATTCGTGTATTTATCTTACTTCTAAAGCACCCTCCGCCGTGCCCAGTTTGCCATCGTCGTCATCTCACAATTTTTTTCGAGGGCTAACGGCACACAGCACGCTCACATCACATCAAAGCGTGCACCCTTGCGTATCGAATTGACCTCATCCAGTGGACTGAGGAGCACGTCGCATCTGCTCCCCTCACTGCGGACACATAGGAAGTAATGGGCATTGGGTAACGATGAGCGAACATTTTTATATCCCATTCGCGATAGAATCAACTGGACGTAGTTTACCTTATGTAATTATTATATTTTCTTTCTTACGAAAAGAGTCGAAAGCCTTGCACTTTTTCTGCCTCTTCCTTTGAATGCTTTTTTTGCTTTTTTTTGCTCTTTGTTCCACGTTCGAAATAGACAAAAGAATTTGTGCAGGCCGTTGCTTCTAGTGGCACATCATCAGTAAAAAAGTGGAAATCGCCGGGGCCAATGGGAGACGGCATTACCCCCCCTCCCAGTCTCTCCCACCCAGCGCTCGCAAAGCAACGCCGGCTGCATGAGCCCAATCATCCCTGGCACACACCAGACACTACGCCTGATATTGCCTGGGTGAAATCCATCCCATCCATAACCCGCGCTCTTCACGCAGTTCTTGAGCTTCTTTCCTTCCTGGAGAAAGAACACTGGCAGCCTTTGCTGGAGACTTCGTAGAGACGACGAGGGGCTTCTCTCTCTCTTCACCTCTCTCTCTTCATCCCCTCTCCTCTCCCGACCCCCTCTCTCTCTTCTTCCTCCTTCCTCCTCCCTCCTTCCCTCCGTCACTTCCGCCCGCCGTTTACCACCGGGCTACTATCCCCACAACTGACTGGACTCCACTTAGTTGAATTCCGTCACCACTACCGCTAGACTACCGAGTCACTAGAGCCCAAGGCTGTGCGTGTCGTAGTGTGCGTGTGTGTCGGAAAGAAAGTTGAAGGACGGAGGCCAGATACTAGCCCTGGTAGTGTTGCCTTTTTTTTTTTAAGTTCGAAGACGCGAAACAATATCAATCACTCCCCCAACGGTCATCTTCCCTCCCCCCCCCCCCAATCCCATCCCATCCCACTTGCACATACCATCCTCAATCTCGTCGCCCCGGGTCTTCTTGCTCTCCTAAGGACACTGTTCTTGTCTAAGTGTGCGTGTGCCTGTGTGTGAACTACTACTACTTCTGGCTTTCCCATCTTCTATCCCTCCACTTGCACTTTACCCTCCGCTGCACCACCCTGAACTTACCTGTCCGTAACTCTCCCTCTTCCGCCCCAACCCAACAAACCGTCACCCAACCGCTACTTACATATACACCTACTACCTAGTCACTTTGCAATCATACTCACACTCACACTCAATAGTACTCCTACAGTTGCACCAACCTTACCTAGACGTCAGTCGACTAGATCAATTGTAAAAGATTGATCTTAGGCTTTGGAGATCATCCCGCACTCATCCTTCCACCAAGGACACTTCACCCAGAATAGCATGTCCCTTGCCTTCTCTGCTGCACCGGTTAACCATCATAACGGCACTCACGCTCACTCCCAGCATTACGGCTACAATCACTCTATGGACAGAGGGCCATCCGATTATCAACAATCTGGTTTGCCATCATCTGCGTCATATTCATCCTATAGTAGCCAACAACAAGCAGAGCCTCAACCTGCAGATCAGCCTGCATCAAGCTATCAGACCCCTTCTCAGGAAGTGAGGTCTACTTCGTCTACATACTCATCATCTGCTACCCCATCATCTGAATACGGAGGCACTGTCAGTTCTTCTTCAAGGACCCCCACATTCCCCCCTGACTATAACTTGGGACACCGATATTCCGAGGCCCCACGTTATCACCCATCAAGTTCTACTGCCGGAGGTATGTGTACTCCACTTCTCCCGGTTCTCCTTTTGACCCAGCAATATAAAACGGAACCTAACCCATGTAAAGACCCTAGTGTTCCTGCCCCCAGTCCACAGTACGCACCGCCACCAAACCAGCAGTACGCGCACTACCCACCCCACAACCCTCATCAAATGTCGGAAACTTACTCTAACGGCGGCCATCCCAATTGGCGTCCTGAATGGGGTCCACCCCAACCATCGTATCATATCAATGGTCAATACAATGCACATGGATCGCCTACTACAAGTGTATCATCATTGTCCCCTGGTGGTACACCGGTTAATCGCAATGTAAAGCAAGCGAATCGTAAACGCATTTCTGATCAGACAGCACAACACCCATTGTCACAGGTATATTCGTTTGTACCTATCCCTGGAGCGCAGCAGCATAAGCGGCCTCGTAGAAGATATGAAGAAATTGAGCGAATGTACAAGTGTGGGTGGAATGGATGTGAAAAGGCTTATGGGACATTGAACCATTTGAATGCACATGTGACAATGCAAAGCCATGGTGTTAAACGTACTCCAGAAGGTATGGGAGATTTCTCGTCCCCTCTCTTTCCCCCTCCCTATTTTGAGTGGATGTTTGTTTTTCTTTCCCCTCGCGTTCTCTTTCGCGCTTTAATATTTTTACCTTGATTTCTTTGGGGGGGGTCGATTTATCTACCTCAGTTGTTTTTGTGCGACTTATACCTGTGGAGACACCTCTTGACGCGTTCTGTTTAAAATCCTTAGCAGTTATTAACGTGGTCACGTGAATAGAGTTTAAAGAAATTCGCAAAGAGTGGAAGGCGCGTAAGAAGGAAGAAGAAGCCCAACGAAAAGCCCAAGAAGAAGCGGAACGCCAACGGAATGCTGAGAGTGGGTCGGGGGCGGAGGTTACTCAGGTTACCCCTGGAGCAGCAGCTGCTGCATCAAGTGCGCAGTACAGTGCCGGAATGGCCCCTCGTCAACTCCCCCCAATCGCCTATCAACAGACTCCTGTGGCCAATGTCCATTACCCCGCAGCGCCAACAGCGACTATGGACCCAATGCAGCAATATCAGCAGCCTACGATCTATGGTGCTTACCAGCAAGCGTCCTATCCACAAGGCCCACAGCAAATCTTCCCAGGTCAAACTCGTCAGGCGCCGATTCCTCCCGCAAATGATGAACCGGATGCGGATGCTGACGCGGACCCGGATGTTGCTTCGGCTCAGCAATCTTACAACCAGTAAATCCCCTCAATCGGGGTTGTTCATTGTCAAGCAGCAATTCCCGTATTTATAAATATTATGCTTTTCGATAAAATAAAAATTCACGACATGATGTGCGACGACTGTTTCCTTTTGAGGGTCACGGTTTTCTTTTTTTTGTTAATCTTGCCAGTATGGGGGATATTGATGAGTGCGAGAGATCGGGGATGAACATTTTCGGGTATACGAATTACTTTCCCCCCCACGTATTTGTCAACAGGCTCACAGGCAACATTTGCTTTTTTCTCTGCCTCCACCCCTTTCTTGCTTGCTCCTGGCAAGAACAACCAACCTACCACAAATTGTCTACTGTTATTAGCTCTCGTACTTTTCGATGTTTATCTTTTTTTTCTTTCCCGATTTCGTGTACTGTTTTTTCGCTTGAAAAAGAAAAACATTTCCTGTGGGGTGGAGAATATAGATCTCAACCTGTTGCTGTTGTTTCCTTTCTTTTTTTAGGGGCAGGGGGTTCTTTTTCTCTTTAGATTGGGGGTCCGGTTACATTTTTTTTCCTTTCATCGTTTTTTTTTTTTGTTCCTAGCCACCTTTACTTCTAGTAAAGACTGACTAGGAAGAGAATTAGGAGAAGAAACAACACGAAAGAGGGGGACTTGTATCAAAAACCCAGTCTCTATATTGTTTCATTTTTAATCCTTCTCTGCACATGTTTTTTTTTACAGGGTGGCTAACTACTGTTTTTAACTTTTCACATTCCTGGTTGGAAAGTCCCCGGTTTTTTTTCTTTCTCTTGGGGGCTGTTTGTTGATAATTACTTCCTGTGAGATTTGTAAAATAATGAGCATGTACCGGTAAATAAAGCACAACCGACCCTTTTGCTTGCCTTGTGTGAGCTGTCGTTATGTACATTTTGACGAATCCTTTTCGCAGGTGCTCTAACCTAGCACAGCTGTTTTTTTTTTTCTTTTTCTTTTGGCCGCGACGTTCTGTGCAGTTACGTCTTTGTTTCCGCTTCGAGATGGATGCGAGAAAGCTTCTTTTACGCCATCCATTTTGCCTTGCCTGTCCGAAAACCTGGTTTGCGGTATCGTCTATCTAACGCCTCGCGCTAGAATCTCGCTCGCGAAAAGATTTTAGCACATGCTTTTTTTAGTGGGTCCTATACTCTCTACGCCCTCCTAATTTTTTTTGTTTTTTTGATACTTGCAGCTGGTGTTTCTAGTGCGCTTCTATATCAGGTTCCATGAGGTGGGGGCTTTGCTATGATCGCTGCGCAGCGGCGCTGCTAGCTTGTTTGCTATATTTCTTTTTTTGTGCACGTTTATTAATCAATAAATAGAAGACCTGCAATAAATACTACCGGTTCCCAATATATATAAATACGATACGGGAAGAGCAGTACCGAGATTAGACGCACTAATTTACCGGTATCAGTGTGTTGTAGGCGAATAATACCAAGGGTGAGCTGTCGGAAAAGCAGACAAAGCCTCGAAAAATCAAAATCGTGTAGTTTCTTTATATGTAGGAGGACACAATAGGGTTTTCCTGAGTTCACGTTTGGTTACCCCAATAGGGTGGCTTGAATATGATATGTGCAGCTACATGGTAATATCATTGTTTGTGACCCCCACTTCCGACTCTTTCCTGTGTGTAATCGTGTCCAGTTCTCCGGCGGCGACGGCGGGGGCGGGGGAGTTGCGGTCACTGTGCAGCACCGGTAAATTACATTTGTACCCCCATAAACGTGCCCTCCCCCCCCCCTTTTTTCCCCTCCCGTTGCTACATATCACTCGTGCATCTGCAGCCAATGCAGATTTGATACCAAGACTCTGCAGGGTTTCTCTCAGCTCATGCATCGCTCATAGCCGAAGGGCAAGAATAAAATAATAAATAATTAGGGCAAGCTCGGTAAGGAGCGAAATTTGGAAAAGGCAAGCTCATGTCGTATAGGCCAATGCTACTCTATAGTTCTATCCTTGCACATACTAGTGGGGTTAAAGAGTTTAACTGGAGATCCAACAGATCCAGAGTCATCTTCGGCCAATTTTTTATTCGAAGGTGTGAGCCGCAAGGTATACAAGGTGTACTATAATTCCAACTAACCCCCTGAACCTTATTGCAAACCTAACCCCAGGTCTCCCAAGTAAATTGTAGGCCGCCACATCTAGCGCTATGTAGGCTAATAGTAAATAATTTTATCGTTATCCCGAATATGTGGCTAAGTAGATAGATAAACATCTATTCCACATTATACCAACTCCAAATAGGTACATAAACCACGACTCCGACTTTTTCCCCCTAAATTTAGCTAGTCTCAAGACTAGGACTGCTAAGATTTAGAAACCTGGCTGCAGCGGCCCGCCCCAGTTTCTTTTGCCTCATCTACAAAAAATACCCCATTTAGAAAGGAGGGGAGAAGATTTTGCCAGAGTCTGATATGTAGGGTTTAGAGCAGACAAGAAATCAGCCCGGTTCTTGCGCACCCATATGATTTCCACAATTCTTGGCAATAGTCCTAGGTGAATCCTAGTCGTTGTTGGAACAGCCAGGGTACCAGCAAAGGGTATCTATCCTAAATCTTTGGGTCTAAGTCAAGTACCCATGGGTGCTCCAGCTCCTATCCCCCCACACGCTTGCGCCCAACATAGCTTATAATTTCCCTTTACCATTTGTAGCAGGTCCCCAAGAGAGGTTCCGGCTCAGGACCTGGGAGATTACTATCCGGGAGTTTTGAATTATACTTCTTGGCCGCGCAAGAAGGCCCAAACACACGAGACCTCCCCATGGGTGTAGAGGATCCTATCACAGCATAACAGGATTATGAATAACAATGTGATAGGACCGGAAGTATACAGGCTGTGTGACTTACCGCCTTTACTTAGGTTTGTAGTCGTTTAGATCCAGCCTAGGGGTTATATTCAGTATGAGGAATAATTTCCCATAAAAAGAACAATTAACCCTAGTTAGATAGGAGTATAATAATGCCACCGAGTGATACTATATGACTTTCATCGAAACCCCCTATCTTAAGCTATGACAGTACTAGGTGGATGTACTAGCCGAGGGCCCCATAAGCTCAAACCCGACTAATAGTAGCTAGGCGCCAAATGAAGTCATCTATAATACTATAATATATATTAGAGTATGTAGGTGCTAATGGATATAGTATGCCCGATGTTTATACCTCCCCGTAGTAACAGCGGGTTTATAGTTATCATAGATATAGCCTGGTACTACTTAATATCTCACCCCTCCATGCACACCTTACTAAGAGGGTCATAGAAAGAGAGGAGGTAGCAGTTAGGGCAAGCTCGGGTGGAGCGAATCTGAAGGGGGGAAATAAGCCCATGTCCGATTGTACACTCTAAACCATCACAGCTCAAGGCTACCAAAACAACTCCAGATTAGCACCGCATGTATGGCACGGGCTTATGTAAGTTCCGGTAGGAACTTTCGCCTTAATCCCTTCTAGACTGCTTTACGTGCCCGCTAGTATCGGATCTGAAGTCCGATTACGCCTATTTAGATGCTGCCTCTGCTTTGGGATCTAGACCCCCCTAGTCTGCGTGTTCGTCTGATGGTTGTTTATGGTAAACGGAGATCTCCTAATTGTAAGCGCTAGCATAAGGTTACCATGTCTCTAAGATGCAGAATCCTGTTTCCTGGTACGCATAGCTATTATTTGTACTTGCAATAAAACCCTGGAGCTATATGTACTCTACATTAAGAGCCTCAGCCTTACTGTAGCGGCGCAGTAAATACTTCCATGTTTGTTTGCGCCATTTCCCCGCGCCTCCTATCTCAACGCGGGGGCTTACTTTACCAATTTACCCTTATATGAAAAGAATCATATAGACGGATAGATTTCCGGGTGAGGAATAACTACCCAGCTCACGAAACATCATAACGTCACCGTGCTTCTCTTTGGAAACAAATTTAGGTGGTTGTCTGCGAGACGCGTATATCATACGTAACGTAATCCACAATCTATGCGATCGGTTCGGAAACATCAACATAGAAACGGAAAAAGAAAGTGGAGCCGGGGAGGGTGTTGATTTCTCGAAATGGATTGTCGATGAAGGATTGCAAAGAAAGGAGCCGAGACGAGACATTGGTGACTGGGCAGGGACAGGTACAGGGAAGAGAAGGGATGACCCCTCTTCCACCTCCCTTGCCGGCATTAGGAGGCTGCCCAGGTCAGTAGGGGTTCTGGGATTTTCTAGAGCAAAAGTAGAGGAAGGGAAATCCTTGCCGCCCCCTTCACCCGATATATTGCCTCGGAGCCTGTTCCTAGCTGAAGATCATTAACTGCCATGTGTTCACTCACCTGGTTGATACCCAAGATACCCAAGACACAGAAAGGGGTGATAGCACGCGGAGGGGCATGATATGAGACGTGACATCGTTGAGTGAGTGATGATTCATGATACGTACCTAGGTCTAGAAGCATGTGTTTGGAGCTTAAGAAATGCCGCCCCCCCTCCCGGAAACCGAGATGAACCGAGGATATTCCTTCACGGACGAAGGCGTTTCCGGTTGTACATCTCCATGTAACTTGAAGCATGCTCTCTGTGCCCTGTACGACCTGGCCTGCATCAATTTTTTCAACAATTTTTTCCACACCCAATAATACACCTCTAGATGCCGCTATATGCGGGAGGAAAAAGCCCCATGTCTTCGAATTCTCAATGTAGATGTACATCACGAGCGCGGGAACTCTATATTGTGGCCGAAGCCAAATGGTTGTAATTATACTATTTAGTCTCCAGAGTAGCATGCGGGGTGGAAAAAAAAGAAGGGAAGAATCTCATGTCTCAAAGATACAGGACTTACGTAGCCATAACAAAAATTGAGGCTCCCAAAAGTCTCATTCATCAGGATACCCCGGGGCGCGCATTCCTCTGGACCAATGCGCACATCTTTAGAATATAGACAACCCAATTCTCACCGTGGTCACGAGGGTACTATACTGTTAGGGAACAACCCGTTTATCCTGCATGAGTCGATACGTAAAAAAAAAAAACTACAGACAGTTAGAGTTTGAGCGCGTATTTATCAGGGCAAAGATATCACCACACGTTCCATCGCGGTAACTCGGTAATTTCCCCTTTGGAGAGGTAGAGAATCGGAAGGCGGACTCTTTCAAATCACATCATTAATTAACAGAAACGGCACAGACGGAACCACGGAACCCAAACACCCGTTTCCATTTTTCCTTGTAAGCATGTCTTAAGGAGTGCGTGACAAAGTACATGATTTAAACTTTTTTAATTCCCAAAGATATTCTTCCCTAAAGGTTTATAGATAGATAGAAAAAAAAAAGGGAACTCGTAACTGTGTACTAAAAAAAACCTTGCTAAAATAAAAACACTTATAACAAACTACGTTCTCATCGCTCCCCCGTGGAAGCCAGATTGTTGGTTAAATTGAACGTTCTTGTTACCTCGGCCCCTACCCTGTCCTCCTCTACCGCCCCTGCCGCCTTCGTGATCTCCGCGTCTGCCACCTCTACCACCCCTGCCGCCGCCTCTTCCACCTTGACCGCCCTCCGGGAAGCCGCCTTGGCCTTGGGTCTTCTGCTCCAGGACGCGCTCGTTCATTTCCATCAAACCACTAGCTTTATCGCTTAAGGTTAAAGCAAGCGTCTGAAGGCGTGAGAGTTCGACACCTTTCCTGAAGATGATGGCATTGTTGACTTGGTCTAGTGCAGCAGCGATCTCTTCATGAGCGATCATCTTGCTGACCAAAGCTGAAACCTTACGTTCGGAAAGATCAAACATTTCCACTAGGCGGGAAATTGATAGGGTGTCGTAGAATGGTGCATAAGTGAAGAGGTACGTCCGCAAGCCCTCCTCTTGGATTTTCTCAGAGAGCATGTCCTTAATTTTCTGTGGTTCTGGTAGGAGATCCCAGATTTTGATAGCATGGATGAGCTCACTTGACCTCTTCCATTCTCCAGCGGCGAGAGCCTTGGCAGACTGCATGACGTGGTCGCGGGTGTTCTCCGCAGGGCCGGTGAATATTTGTCGTTCATGGTACTCAAGCATACGACGGAATGTCTTGCTGATTACCCTCTTCTTTAGATCAGGAGAAGACCCAGTGGCTGCCAAAGCCGGGATTTCGAGCAACATTGAGCAAGTGAGATAGGCACACTCTAAAAGCTCTAAGTTGATGTGCTGATGGAATGGGAGCTGCCTCTGTCGTTCAAGACGCTCCTGTTCAGGGCTGACCTGAGAATATCTTTGGATCTGAACACCCTGGGCCAACATCTCCTTCAATCTACCAGTACCACAAATCTCCTGTAGGCAGGTCTGGGCCTCGTAGATTAAACCAGCACGGAAGGCACAGAGCCCAACCTGTACAAGGGTCCTGTTGTAGAGAATCTGGGTGTTAACATCAGCAACATGGATGTTCTCTTGAAGATGTGACATGAGCATCAAATCGCGGGCCTTGTAGAATTGGTTATGGAGGGCATAGTGGTAAATGTGGCAAAGCATGGCGCGTGTGCGGAGGACGGTGGCATCATGCTTATAAAGGTATGTGCAAAGAGTATACAGGAGATCACTCGCAACGGTGGAGGTCTTTTTGGCTGAAATCGCAGAGTCAAGGCCTTCAGGAATCGACCTCCAGGCGTTCTCCTCAACAGTAACAATAACTTGTTCAGGCTATGTATTGTTAGCTCCTGGTACGTAAAGATAATTTATATAATATCATTACCTTGAAGTACAAATGCTCCAGTCTACGCATGATAACACGGTTGATTGCCTCGTCAGTAGGTATATTCTGATTTCTGTGCAGCCTTTCTAGGTAGAGTTGATTCCGGAGAATAGTAGTGTAGAGAGCACCTTCGTCACTGAGCCTATCGATATATTCGGTGGTATGAGGATCAATATGTTGTAGAGAACGAGTAAGTTCATCATCGAGTCTATCAACGAAAGAAACAACACTTCCAGGGATCTTAAGGACCTCGCCAGGAGCTGGTACAGGCTGCTTTTCATCGTCGTCCCACTCCTCTGCGTTCTCAACTACCACGTAATCTGGATTTGCTTCAAGAACTTCCAATAAGGTATTGAACTCTCTCTCAGCGCTGCAAGTGTATTAGTCCCGAGTTTAAAAAAGATAGTAAATATACACCTGGGTACTTACGCTTTCCATTGTTCGGCAGACATATAAGAAAGGGCACCGTAGGTAAGGTCAAAACGGGTAGAAATTAGAGCTAAAAGAACCTTGATCTTTTGGTATGGTGTTTGGGCAACCTCATATAACCTCTCCATGACCTTGATCTGCTCTCCCTTATCTGTGTTCTTTTTCCCTCTGGCTTCGATAATGCCCCTCAGGTGCTTAAAAATACTCTCGGGGGTATAAGTTAAGGCTTTCCCACTTCTTCCGACAGTTGCAAACCCCTCATCGTCATCTTCACCAGCTTCATCCCCCACTTCAGATATTCTCGGTGACCTAGTAGTGGTCTGGGGTGCTACCTCTTTCTTATCCTCTTTCATGAAGGTTTCCGGATCCTTCTTGTACTCCTCGATTTCTTTCTCATAGCCGCGGTTGTTACGCTTGAGACGCTGTTTAATGGTGTTGAGGGCACGAGCATTTGCAGCATTCATCTTCTTAATTGCAGCCTTGTCTTTAAGAGTCTCATTCATGAAATCTTCTAAGTCTGCAACAATCTTAATGTAGACTTTCGGGGTAGAAGATTCTGTAGGCTTTGAGACAATCTTATTGAGTTTATCGAATTCTATATATCATGGTGTTAGTTAGTATCTCTTATCATGGTAGTTGCCCCACCAAGTTACCCCGCCCCTACATTCATTAAAGAATTCGAGAGACTTCAATACAAACCTGCAGAAATGAGAACCCAGTCATTAATCTTCTGTCCATTCTCGATAAGCTTGATAGAAATTTCAATCTCCTCCATCCTTTTGTCCTTCTGACTCCTGACAACCCTCTTCCCATCGTCCTCGTCGCTTTCATCATCGCTCCCGCCGCCCCCTACCAAGAACCGCGTACCACCGGCATCTTCACCAGACTCTTCCTGATCATCTGTTTCTCCTCTAGAACTTGAATCTGAGCTGTTTCCATCATCTACCTCTGAATCTTCTTGTTCGGAGTAGAGTTCTTCGTCAGAACTGCTGGTGTCGCTGTCGCTAAGACCACCATGGAAAAATCGAGACATGATTGCTAGTAGAGATGTAGAGACTGCTGAGGGGCTGTTTGAAGCAGCTATTTAATTTGATGGGCTCGATGCCGGCGCTCGTTAGTCGTTCGATGAAGTGGGGTGCGATGGTTATGATTCACAATGCTCGACAAAAAAAACATGTGTGTGGCCAGGGCTATCTCTACTCTTAACCCTAAGAGCCTCAGGTCACAAATGGGTCACAGTAGTGTTTAAGGAATGTTATAATAGCTTCACTGAACAAGCAAACTATATAAAATTTGTTTAATAAAATTTTTATAATAATCATGGTGGGTGTTATTTTTGTGTAGGCACATATATTTACTTGCTGTATCAACTTCTCATGAGAGTCTCGGTGATTAATTCGATTTTTCTCCCCAAGTCGAACTGGGGGATGTATGACTAGGAGATGGTAAAAAGAGAGCTACAGACCTATACAGCTATAGGTTTGAATGTAGGTAAACCCGGTTTTTATGTTCCCCTCTCAATAGATATAATAGAACTTGAATCATTATACATCACTCGCAAGCCTATAACCCAACACTAGGGGCCTCTGAATCAGAATGAGGATAAACCTGGCATATAAGAATCATTGGTATCGAAAATTCAGGAAGGGCTAAATTCTTTCTTCACATTTGATCAGGGAGCGTAATAGGGAAAGAGAAGAAAGCTGTGATAATGAATTAAGGTAACAAAAGAGAAAGGGGCCTAACTACTAGTCCCTATGAGAATCGTTTCCACTATCCCCCTTGTCCACGTTTCATTTTCCTAAACATGCATCCACTCACCTAAACTCTTGGAAAAACAAAAACAAAACAGGAAAACATGGCATCTTCTATGCGTAGTGCCTTGTACACCCAGCTCATCTCAGACTAGTTGAACAATTTCATCTCGGTGGACTGGGAATGTTAAGGTAGGCATCGCACCTCCCACTCATAAGATCATACACACTCATAACCAAGCGAAGGGAGAAAAGAGAAGAAAAAAACATGCTCGTATTCATGCAAACAGATTTCACAAGACCCCGCCCGCCCGCCCCTGTAAGAAAATTAGACCCATGCCTTAAGCATAATTCTCACTCTATCCCCAATGCTGGTTGAAAAGTCCATCCTCTAGTGTCCGGTCTTCCAGCGTCCTTACAACATTCTGGCTTCGATACTGAGTTCCGCCCCGACTTTGCCTTCGGCCCCGCCCCTGCCCAGGCTGATCATCTGGGATTCCGCCAGGTGGTGGCGGGAAATAAGCTGGGCTAGGCTGGAGACGGATTGGCTGGGTAGGATCCATCATCGACGCAGCTCGTTGGATTTGCGGGGGAACACCATCAACCATAGTGGCTGAACGTTGCCTGGCAGATCTTTGGCTATTTTGTGCGTATAGTTGTTGTGCGGGGTTGTATTGGTTTGATGATGGAATCTGCGCAGGTTGTTGCGCATGTTGTTGGATTATATTAAGCTGATTCCCGTATTGATTCCCGCTAGAGGTGTATGCTGGAGGCGCTGCCTGCTGGGGCTGCTGCTGTTGGGGCTGCTGGGGCTGTTGGGGCTGCTGCTGTGAAGTATACATGTTGCTGTACATGGCTGCAGCTGCGGTAGTAGGCGCTGTAGGCTGTGAATGACTAGATGCTTGGTAGTTTGCCAGCGGAACACCTGTAGAATAGCCTGTTTGGGCTTGTGCGGCATGTGCTGCTTGCTGAGCCTGCTGTTGAGCCTGCTGCTGTTTTTGTCTTGCTGCTTGTTCTGCTCTTTGCTGTGCTTCCATTGAAGACATTGGAGACTTTTGTGGCTGTGGTGTTTTGAGGTTCATAGGGGGGATAAATGGACCAGTGTATTTCTGCTGGGTAATGAAGGGATGCATTTTTGCTTGCTGTGGGGACCACCTTTCCATAGGATTAATATTGAGAAGACCGCGGACAAAATCAATGAACGCTATTCGGTTATTCATTTCTGTAAAAAAAAGAGGGGGGTATTAGTATATTCGAATTAGGTGCCAAGAATTTTACTAACAAACCTCTTTCTTGCTCAATTGGTTTCATGCTTTTCCTGGGCATCGAATACTGTCTGATAATTTCAGGTAAAGTAGTGGCCTGGAAGTATTTCTTGCTTGGCTGCTCCTTTGTCCCATGCTCTCTCGAATATTTCTCCATGCTTTTGAGTTGATAAGTCTTTCTTCCAAACTCATCATGGACCTTCTCGAAAAATTCGCCTGCTTGTTTTCCCATCTCAATCATCCATACTGGAGGCATACCAAGCATCTCAACAATTCTAGAGACCTGATTGTACTCAGAACTACCCGGAAATAATGGGAGCCCCAAGAAGAGCTCTACCACAATACATCCGAGAGACCACATATCGATAGAAGATGAGTATCTAAAATAATTTATAAGCTGTTTTTAGGTTAAATACAGGATGGATACTTACGGCAAACCCAACAGAACCTCGGGAGATCGATAAAATCGAGATTGAATATAGGTGTATACCGTTTGCCGTTCATCACATGCAGAACCAAAGTCGATGACTTTGATTATCGGGCTCTCCAAACTAGCCATCCACCACAATCAGATCCTACTATTCCTGAGAGAAACATAAACCACTTACTTCTTCAACAAGATATTCTCTGGCTTCAAGTCACAATGAATAAGTCTTGCCTTGTTTAGAAGACATAGAGCATTCAACAGCTGTTGTGCAAAGACTCTCACGAGTGTTGTACTCAATCCTCGGAACTGATTCTGCTTAATAAGTTCATAAAGATTGACACTGAGAAGCTCAAAGACAAGGCAAAGATGCTGTCGGTGAATAAAAGTGTCTTTTAACCGTAGGATATGATGATCATCGTTTTTGTCTAACTTACTATTGAGCTAAGGTTCGTACCAAATTATTAGTAAATCAACCGATTGCGGCAATCCCAGCAACACGCTAGTAGCTCTTACCAAGTCTAGAACAGAAACCTCCATCATACTCTGGTTAAAGTATGCGGTCCTATTCTTCACTACCTTCACCGCAACAACTTCCTGTGTCTTCAGGTTTTGGCATTTTACTACCTGCCCGAAAGTGCCCTGCCCTAGAACATCCAAGATCAAGTATCGGTTCCTGTTACACAAATTATGATTAGAAACCGTGATAACCCAAAGGAGCTAGGAATAGGCCACCCCGATCCACATAGACGTACTTTGTTTCTTCTGATCCAAGGATATCATTCACATAGAGAATATAATCACTGTCCTCGTTGTCGTAGCCATCATTCTTCACACCCTTACTTGGCTTGGTCAGAACTCGCCGGGGATTTCGTGATGACTCGTACTTGAAGTTAGGATTGCATATCCGGTACGTCGCAGGAAGGTAGCTTGTCAGGGCTTGCAACGGCTATTCCACCTAAGATGTTAGGGTGGTTCAAAAGGCTTACCACCAAAAGAAATGCTAGAAACATACGCTAATAAAACCGCCTTCCGGATTTGCTCGCCTGAAAGCAGGCTGAGAATTCGTCTGCGGATTTAGGTCATTGAGGCTGGTTACTCGTGAGAACCTTGGTGGTGGGTCCCTAGGGGGCGACTGGTGGCGAGGTAACTGGTCAAATGTGGTGCTGTGTGGCGTAGTTGCAGACTGGGGATAGTAACCCCCCCGCCCACTGCTTGGATCGGAACCTATAATTTATTAGCATAATAGACTTAGCTAAGGGCTATTGATGGGGGCAAAGACCTGAAGCTGACTGTTGCTGTTGTAATGGGTGTTGATAATTTTGCATTGATGGTGGGGCACTCGTCCGTGGGGATGCAGTGGTATTTTGAGAGTAATAAGCTCCTGAATTACTAGAATAATTCGGTCGTGAAGGGGATTGTCGGGACTGATAGGTTGGCATTTGAGAGTAGCTCGCCTGCTGTGCGGTAATCCCAGCAGGAGGGGCAGCAGTGTACGCAGCCTGCGAACTCGAACTGGTGTTCATTGGAGAGTATCTTTGGGAGGCAGAAGATTCCTCCGAACCTAGATAAGGCTGGCGGGAGCCCTGAGCCTGCTGGTATTTTGTCCGGTTATATAGGTCTGCATCCTGCATTTGCACGTCCATACTATAGTCTGGATTATTTTCTAGACGAGTGGTAGGTGAGGTTACTGCTGACAAGTTGCCTGATGATGCTCCATGATAAGCCTGATACGGTTGCTGAGTTGTCGTCGCAGCCCCTGCGGACGCCGTCATGGTTGTTAGTTGCGGTGGTTGCTGAGGGTTGGGATCTCGGGAGTGCTGTCCAGAAGAGCTCCCTTGTGGCAGTACATTGGCTGGATACCGCTGTTGACGGCTTGCAGAGGAGTCTCCGGAGAATGTTGTCCAGGAATCCATGATGTTGAAATCACCAGTGGATTCACTCTGGAGTGGAGAAGGAGACAGTGTAGCGGGACTGCCCGGAGGTCTCTTCGGCGCTGAGTGGACCGGATGCGCCCAAGATGTTGATACCGAAACAGCGACGAAACCGACCAAACCCCAAGACTAGCTGCACTTCACTTGGAAAGAAGTTCACAGATAAACGAGCTGGCTGAGACGGAGCCCAGGCCTCCAAATTGGCCGACTATGGTGACGATGTTGGGAATAGGTGTTGAGGGCAGTTTTTCTTCCCCAACAAGTGGTAGATTGGAGGGGTGATGTTGCTTGGGGTCGACTGACCGTTGGGCTGAGGTACGTTGGCTAGTCGTTGTTGTTGGCGGGGAAAGTGCAAACGCGGTCGCAACGTACAGGGGAGTCCTCACTAAAAGAGGGGAGAGCTTCAAGGAAGAGAAAAAATTATTTATGTATGTATGGACGTCACAAAGCGAAAGAGAGCGGGAGATAGGAAAGCGAGGGATAAAAAATAAGAAGAAAAATATAAATGACCAACCCAACAAGCAAGTATGGCTATGGGTTTATTGGCAGGCACTAGACACATTTACGAGGGAACGCCGCAACAGGTTGGAAGAATTACGCCCGCCAATGCGTCCAAGAGAAGCTGCACTCGCAGCATCAACGCTTACGAATTGGAATAATTGGAGGTCGGCAGTGGTTCAAATCAGGGTATTTGTATGGTATTATTGGCTGTGGGTAAGCGCTGTTGGTTGCTACGATATAACGGCGGTTGGAGAACCTTGAAAACGGTCAATTAGGGTTACTTCCCCTACATTTATACTCCATCCGGCCATTTACTTGTTGAGGCCCACATGTGGTGGTAGTTAAAGTAGGTTGTGAGACCGAAGTGCAGAAGGATAAGTATAGTTAAATGATAAGCCCAGTACGAGAAGTATTCTGCCGATTAGTCTTTTATTATACCTTATGAGTTGAAACAGCTCTTAGGTATCACGTGATCTCGCGATCCCGTGACCAATTTCACAGTACCCTCTCCTAGGTTTCAGGATACGGATATTTCTCGTTAAAGAAAACACTCAGAGGCCTACAGATCATTCTATCCCTCTTAAGATAATGTAATTCGTGTCAAAATAAGATGCCCCATAAGATGTGTCACATTCCCTACTCCTATCTAGCCAAGTTTGTAACCGTTGCTGCATCAGGTACAGTGCCTAAAATAAATTGTATCCCATTCTATCAAAGAGTAGCATTAATATCTATTTCAAGATTTTAGGGGAAAGAAATATGTAAGTATTTTGGCGCGCTGGGTAGTATCTTGGGCCTGGGAAAGGAGGACCATTCTATCCGAGTGACGTTGCATGGTTTGTTGCCAAGGCCCTCTTTGACTCAACACTTCACGTGATTCTCCGCGTCTCCCAGGCTCGACACGTCTTTAGCCCACGTCGCCCCGCAAAGTTTATCTTCCTATTTCACACAGACAACTTCACTAGAACCGTCTATAGCCATGGATATTCCACAAAGGGTTCCAGATGACTTACGGGGGCCAAAAGACTTTCTCACCTCTTCCACTAGATCTCCTATCTTAACCCCTCGCCCAAGCTCAAGTTCATCTTCTTTGTCCGAAGAATCTGCCGGTAGCTCGATAAGCAGGGTGTATCAGGGTACCAGCAACATGATATCACAGGACTTGGAAGATTTTGCGAACTTAGAAGCTTCGGGACTTGTTGCTCAGGCCATAGATCAAGAGGTTCTAGAGAAAGAAATTGCCGCTCAGGTATTTTTTTCCCAAACTTATTTGGGGCCGTAAAAGCTCCAAACTAATAACAATCTATAGGCGGATAAAGCGATTATTGATAGAGAAGATGAGCTCGAAAAAAAACGATTAGAGAAATCGAATAGCGAAAAAGAGTGAATAAACTAATTAACATTTTTAATAATTAATTAAACTAAAAAAATCATAGGAAGCTTATTTATTCACTTGGAAGACTTAAAAAAAGACTCATTCATAGCCGAACGAAGGTTAGCGAGAAACAGGGACTTCGGGTGCAGATTCAGGAACACCAAGAGAAAATAGATGGGCTTGATCAAGATATAGCAGACATAAATGCTCGTTTCCAGGCTCGCCATAGTAAAGCGACTGGGCGTCTAGCTGCTCCAGTTTTTGCAACCGTGGAAAGGTTACCTACTGAGACCGAGAGAGGGTTTCTTATTCGTGGGTTACCTCAAACTGTATAAGTACCTTGAGAAATATTTCTAACTAGTGTTTGCTGACTAGGTACCGGGAAAATCACGCCGTTTGCGCAAGTTCCTGGCGCAGAAAGGTCTAATTTAAATATTAAGAAAGAAGTAGATGGCCCAATATCTGGACCCCCAAAGGCGGCACGTATAAATATGAGCCATCAGAACCTAAGAAGGCCTGGCTTTCAACAAGATACGACTTCCGAAGAAGAGCAGAGCTCTAAAGAGGAAGGCGAAGTAACGCTACAAAATGAGTGCCAGCGTCTCGTAAAAAGCTCCGAAATCGACATTACAGAGGCAGAATCTGACGGGTCAGGATCTATCCCACAAAGCTCTTCAAAAAAACGCCAGAGGCGTAAAGCTACATCAAATAGTGACGACGGGGGCTACTCGCCAGGACCTTCCAAGAAGGCAAAAAAAACCCAAAGGAAAAAGAAATTTGTTAAAGAAGATAGTGATTTCATGGTCACTGAAGCTATTAGCTCTGATGAGACAGATAATGACTATTCTGTTGGGAAAGAAGTTATAACTGTGCAATCTAAGAAGAGAAAGAGGGGGGCGGTGAAACCAATGGAGACTGATGATCTGCGGGGGCTGGACGATGGAGACGAAAAGTCTTATCAGGCGAGACTGAAGAAATGGGAAAGTTCGCGGCGTAAGGCGAGGGGTCGAAGAAAGACCCTAAACGAAGACCCTAACAACGATTCGGATTCAGATTCAGACCTTGAAGAATGTTATATGCCCCATCCAACCGAGGCAGATACGGTCTTTAGTGGTGGTTTCAAGGTACCTGGAGACATCTTTCCCTCCCTTTTCGACTACCAAAAGATTGGTGTGCAATGGCTCTGGGAGCTACACACTCAAAGAGCTGGTGGAATCATTGGAGATGAAATGGGACTTGGGAAAACTATTCAGATAATCTCCTTTATCGCAGGTCTTCACCATAGCAACATGTTGAAAAAACCAGTTATTGTAGTTGCCCCAGCTACCGTTTTGAAGCAGTGGGCAAACGAATTCCATCTTTGGTGGCCGCCACTGAGAGTATCGATCTTGCATAGTAGTGGGAGTGGGATGTTAAATGTCAAGCAAGAAGATTACGATGAACTTTTAGAGGGAGGGAAGGCATTTCCTGGGACCAAATCCCAAGCGAGGGCAAAAAAGATTGTGGGGCAAGTTTTTGGAAAAGGTTTGATTTTGTCAATTTTACTTGAAAATTTGTCACTAACATGCACCTAGGGCATGTCCTTATTACGACTTATGCTGGACTTAAAACTTACGGTGATTTACTTCTGAACGAAGAATGGGAATATGCAATTCTTGATGAAGGACATAAGATTCGTAACCCAAATGCTGATATCTCTCTTTCATGCAAAAAAATTAAGGTTAATACTTCACTCTACTCGAAGTTTATTGTTTGCTTAATATTTAGTTAGACTCGTCACCGAATAATTCTCTCTGGGACACCCCTACAAAACAACCTAACAGAACTTTGGAGTCTCTTTGATTTCGTTTTCCCAGGTCGGCTTGGGACATTGCCTATTTTCCAGAACCAATTTGAAACCCCGATAAAAATAGGCGGTTACGCCAATGCCTCCAATGTGCAGGTCCAGACGGCTTACAGGTGCGCGGTTGTTCTGCGCGAACTAATAAGTCCCTACCTTCTCCGCCGACTCAAGGTCGATGTTGCTGCAGACCTACCGAAGAAGAGCGAGCAGGTTCTATTTTGTAAATTGACAGAATTCCAGAGGGATGAGTACGAGAAATTTCTGAAAAGCAAAGAATGCAGTCAGATTTTAGATGGAAAGCTGAATAGTCTCTTTGGGATTGATGTGCTGAAGAAGATCTGTAATCATCCAGACCTTGTGGACCGGGATGTACTTATGCACGTAAGTTTAAATGTCTATTAGGCCCATTCTATCTTATTCCTTTATACTGACATATTATAAAGAAAGAAGGATACGATTATGGAAAGGGGGCCTATTCTGGGAAAATGCAGATCACAAAATCACTCCTACAACTCTGGAAGAGGCAAGGTCATCGCACACTCCTCTTTGCTCAGACCCGCCAAATGCTTGATATATTAGAGCGCTTCGTCAAGAACTTCCATGATGAAGGAGAATTCAAATACCGGCGTTTGGACGGCAACACTTTAATAAAATACCGGCAGGAGCTTGTCAACGAGTTTAATGAGGATCCGAGTATTGATGTTTTCTTACTAACTACAAGGGTTGGCGGGCTGGGGTTGAATCTCACTGGTGCAGATAGGGTTATTATCTTTGATCCTGATTGGTAGGTTTTGCTGTAAGGTAAAATGGATTAGTGTACCTCATACTGATGGGGGATGATTTTTTAGGAACCCTTCGACAGATTTACAAGCCCGGGAGAGGGCCTGGAGACTGGGACAGAAAAAGTCGGTCACAATTTATAGGCTATTGACTGCAGGGACAATTGAAGAAAAGATATACCATAGGCAGATTTACAAGCAGCATCTAGCGCTGAAAGTTCTTGAGAATCCGAATCAGACGCGATTCTTTAAGGTTAGTTTATAGCTTATGATACCTCCTTCGGGTTCGGATACTGATTACTGAGGTAGATTGATGATATGCGTGATTTATTCAAACTGGGTGACTCGAATGTTGCTGGGACTGAAACAGGGAATATGTTCCAGGGTGCTGAGAAAGTCTATGATGGTGGTATATTCTCGGATTCAGTGGTAGAAGTAAAAGAAAACGACGATAACCCTATGGAGCTGCGAAAGATTGTAGGGGTGGCCGGATTACAGAGTTTGTATGTGTATCTCTTTATAAATTTTAAATTTAACTTACTAACACTAAGCTTTAGTTTGGACGATGAGGAGGATCAAAAAGCTACCGAAAAAGAAAAATCAGATGAAATGCGGTTCATGGAAAGTATTTTTGGCGGTTCAGGCGTCCTTAGTGCTCTCGAGCACGATGCCGTCATGAATGCCTCTAGTACGCACGTAACTATTGCAGAAAAAGAAGCTACCAGGGTTGCTGAAATCGCTCTAAAAGCTCTGCGTGAATCTATCAAAGCAACTCAAGCTGCGTCTATCGGGACTGTTACCTGGACTGGAAAATTTGGTTGCGCTGGGAGGGATGAGGATGAAGGAGCACCTGTCGTGCCTACAGCGGCAGGTATACTAGCCAAGATGAGGAGAATGAACAACAACGCTGGTACTAGTAGTACCGGTAGCAGTAGTAATCCAAGGACCGGAGGTAGAACAATGGGTGTGAGAGCCGTTGCTATTAGGAGCTCCCTACCCCAGCAGCAGCAAAAAGGGAATGAGTTGATTATAAGACTGAGAGAGTATATGAAAGGGAAAGGTGGGAGTGCAACTTCAGGGGAGATATCGGAGTTTGCAAAAGGGGAGATCCAGGCTGGAGATAAGCAGCGTATGGATGAGTTTAGGTATATGTTGAGGGCAATTGCGGTATTGAAGAAAGAAGAAAGAGTCTGGAGCCTAAAGAAAGGCTATATGTGATAGATTTTAAAGAACCTTGTGATATAGTATTCTTTAGTTTTAGATTGGGTGTTATAGGTCGTTTTTTCTTTTTTTTCCCCATATAAATAGGGAGGAGTTTTCTGAAATCGTTTGGTATATTGTTTTATCTTTAGAAGGTTTCTTCTCTCCTTATAGGGGCTTTTTAAGGAACTAGTTTAGGGAATTTCTGTTACTCTTCTCATGATAGAATGAGAAGTCTAGATAGATAGGTTGTCACACGAAGTACATTGTTGATGACATATACTTTGTGAGCCGGATTTGCGGGAGATTTAGCCTGTTTAGAGAAATAGTTTGAAAAAATATAACTTCTGAGGAAACCCTAAAAGCTGATACGATGTCAATACTAAAGTCTTTTATTAGGTCTGCTGTCATCGGCTCCAAGTCACGAGTTAGTCTTATTTGGGGGTTCGAGGTGGTGTTGTCGCTCTGGTTTTTGCTTTTCTCTATTTGGTGCGGATCACGGATGGTCTAAAAATAGCTATAGGAACGGCAGCCCCTGGCAGAGAAAAGCTGGCTCAAAGCGATCACTAAATGCGTCCCGTTCCCCCAGTGTCCGAGGGCAAGGGAAGCTCTTTCCTGTACAGGCATCTCTCTCTCTCATTCGTTCGTTGGCATTGGTTCTTCCCCCTCTCTTTTCGTCTGCCTGCCTGCGTTCTTTTTCCAGTCCTCCTCAGCTCTCCCTGATTGACTGATCAATTTGTTGTTGTCTGTTTGTATTCACTCGTTTCGTTGTTTTGATACCAGTAAAGGTGAAGGGGCTTTACCGTATTCTGCCTGCTGCTTATTGTCTGTCTGCCCACTAAGACTAGGACTTACATCCCGGCTTCTTCACTTTTGAGCCTGACTGACGGCTACTTTCACTTTAATCCATCACTTACCTGACAGTCACCTCTCTTCTCCCTCCACCCTCGCTTTCCTCTGCTCATCTCTCGATAATTTCCCCTTGGTACTTATTTCTGGGCGAGAGCATCTCGGCACACCAATACAACACTACTACAACTTTATTCTGCGCTATCGTTCAACATGCGGAATTTTCAATTGATCTTTGGCCTCGCTTTTTCACTTGCGGCCCTGTCAGCATCGGCACACCCAGATGCATTTGGTGCTGCTCCTGCGTTGATACCGCGCCAGACAACCGAAGGTGTGTACTCTTGAATCCTTCGTTTTCTTGTGGTTGTTATGGTGCTATTTGTGTTTTTGTTTTTGTTTGGCAACACTTTATACTGATCTATTTGCAATAGCTACCAGGACCACGCAAAACACACAAACCAGCCAAACCACAAGGGCCACGACAACCAACCCCGCCCCTACCAGCGGCGAAGGAGATGTAGTCCAAGGTGACGTCGATGAAACCCCCTCAGACACTTCACAAAGCGATGCCTCTTCAACAGAAGCAGATCCAGTAACAACAACCGATAAGAATGGCTCGACCATCACTATAGCCCCCTCGACCACGACTCAGGCAAAGTCATCGACTTCCAAGACGAAGAAGATTTCAGCAGATGCTCCTGCTGGTGGTGTGGCTATAAAAACTCCTGGTGTTTATGATGGATATCAGATCTATAAGATCGGCGAACCGATCACATTCGGATGGAACTATACTAGTCTTTCGGTTACTCCAACAGCGTTAAACATTCAAGCATACTGTACAGATGGTGCGCAGTACTTCCCGATCGCAATGAACGTGAGTGCGGGCACGACAGAAGTTGTTTGGGATACTGAGGCGTATCAGAGTACTGCCTTGTCGAAGCTCCCTGTGTGAGTACTCTTGCTTGGAGGTCATATTCCAATATATGTAGACTGATAGCTTGAGGATATAGGGCAACATATACCCTCTTCATCTATGACAACTCACGCGCTCCTACCGCAGTCGCGTCTCCGGGATACTTGGCACCATTTTCTGGACTTACCTTTGGAATGTACACTCCCAGGCCGGCCGTTCCTCTTGCAAGTATGTTGCCTTCTTTGGATTAGGAGACTGTTCTTCATTCTCTTTTGTGCGTTTGTACTGATATAATTGGTGCTAGGCTTCGAATGTCCTACCTGTGATCCTAGTTCTGCTAGTTCTATGGATATGAGAGCGCTCCGCTTTATCCTCGGAATGGGACTAGTTACTGCCCTGAGTTTCATGTGGTTCGTTGCGGGTGTGTTGTAAAGTACAGGTGCATATGGGTTATTGATATAGTAAAAGTGGTATTGAAGAACTTTTACACACGGATTGGGTTGCGTACTACTGAATTGCTATCGCTTCCTGCACGGGTCTTAGGAGTCGTATGGCGAGTTTCTTTCTTTCTTTTCTTTGGGTTTTTTTTACTCTCTCGCATCGGTATTGCATCGCATCGGCATTGGGCACCAATCGAATATCCTTTTTACTATACCTTCTTTACCCTATGGTGTAATTGGGGTCCTTGTTTTATTGATTTTAGATTGTTCCACAATGTGGGGTGAATGACTGCGGAGGGTGTTAAATGATTTAGTTGTGGGGTGTAGATGACAAGGGGAGGGGGAGCATCTGAAAATGCGTGCAAGACTGAGGGATGGGGATATGTTCATTGGGTTGCTTTTTTGCTCATAGTATTGCTGTAATGTTGGGTTTTCGTATATCAGGATGACGAGAAGGGAGCTTTTTTATTTTATCATAACTTGACAGTTCGATATGTCTTATTGTTTAGTTTAGGAGTGCCGGTAAATAGATTTTTTTCCTTTTCCCTCTCGTCTTAGAATATATCACATGTATCATTGACCCTGTGAAGGTGATATCATGTCCTAGCCGGTCGCTTTACGTACATATATATGAAGATATAGCCTGATCCGACTTTGGAGCGGGATCGGGGAAGTGACAGAATATTGACATGGGTTCCAGCAAAATTCTGTAATCCCATGACTGGTAAAGAAAGTCTGTTGCCATAATGCCGCGGTACAAACTGTGGGTGTACCAAGATTCTCAAAGGCAGCTTGTCATGCTTTAGTTTAGTTTGCTTGTAATCAATACGAGTACTATGAAGTCCTATATGTGCGTATAAAGGCAAAAAAACATAAGGGGGCACAGACGTTTCTCCTATGGCTCGAGCTCTAACACTCCTTGCTCCCCACAAGATTATTAAGCATAACGGGTATTGAGAACTAGGACCGTCCCTGTAAACTTTCTAGGGCTTGTACCAGGATGGTTTAATGATAATAGAATACGGGGATTTGGGTTTATACCCTCTATCTTTGTAACTTTAAGTAGGAGCGTGTCTATTATTTGGCTTAGGTTTAAAAATATATTCTACAAAGCTGGCGTAAGGGATATAGGTTCTATTAAATCTCCAGTATTAGCTGAAGTGATTCCCCACCGCTATTACCTTGAGACTTAACATCCATGGGACACATACATATAAAATCACATGCATTTGTATTTGGCTGCTTGTCCTCAAGAAAAAATGCAGACATTTACAATAATAGGAACATGGTCATCATCCACAAATGATTTCTCACTAGGTGTATACAGTACATGTATGATGAATGCATGCGCCATTACTCACTGGATGATCAGTGTTATCAGATTCATAATCTTATCTAAATGGTGGGCATCTTGGCAGGGACGTGTTCTTTTGAACGCGTGAAGTGAAAACCAAAAAAGGGAACGCGGACTGTATTAATGCAACCTGGAAATCATCCCTCAGAACAGAGTTGATTCCACGCACAACACAGCACTTACATCTTCCCCCCCCAAACTCTGTTAATTTTACACATACAAGTCCTTAAATAAATCCTGTCGGAGTACAATCGAATTTATATTCGGATATCCGCCCGTAACCCCCCCTTCACGCGTTCCACACAGTAGCGCACGATATGGAGCGCTCCCGCCGTACTGGTACAAAACGTACACCACACGCGAAATTTGCCGAACTCCGTGAACTCAAAAAGTCTGGAAAAACACGTCTCTCTACATACGAAGTTGAAGAAGAAGAAGACCTCTATGAAGAGGTTGATGAGGATGAGTATAAGAAGGTTGTCCGTGATAGGCTGGCACAGGATGATTTCGTTGTCGACGATAATGGAGGGGGATACGCGGATAATGGAATGGACGATTGGGGGGATGAGACAAGGGATAGGGAGGGGAGCTACGATGACGAGAGTGAAGAAGACTCAGGGAAGAAGGGCAAAGGAAAGAGCGCAAAGAGAAAGAGAGAGGATGAGGCGAAGAGGAAGATGGAACGGGATCGAGATATTACCAAGTATTTTAGCTCTGCAAATATTGTGCCGACTATTAAGCCGAAGAAGGTAGCATTAAAGTCCCACTCTCCAGCTATGTCCAAGCTTTGCTAACGCGAGTGTATGGTGTAGCCGGTGGTTACAGAGGAGGATAATAACTTCATGGACGACCTACTTGGAGAATTTGACAACGAACTCTCTTCGGCCATTCCATCCTCAAAACGTGCCCACGGAGAACCTCCAGCCCGCAAAGCCCGCCGTCTCTCCCCCGCTCTGAAAGACAAGAAGCTCTCTAGCTTTAGGAAGCCCAGTAGCGATGGTATCAAACCGTCAATCCCAAGTTCTCCCCCAGCGATGGGCGCATTCGATGATGACGACGACGAATACGGTGCTCCAATTGGCGATGATGACATCCTTATGTCCGATGCTCTCATTTCACCTTCCTCTCCCTTAGCGGGCACAACCCAGCGAAAGAATGTGGTATTTAAGAAGGAAGAAGAAGACTCAGATGATGATGATCTTGCAGTTGCGGAGATCAAGGGTAACAAAGGTGTTAAGTCTGAAGTAGTCAATATCTCTGCATCGAGACCATCACTCATGGCAATCCCGGAGCATAAACCTCCGCCTAAAACCCCACAAAAGGCAGTCGCTATTGATTCAGCTGCATGGACGAACTTGGCAGGGAGTCTAAACGTTATGAGTTCGCCGCAGGTGGAGAATGTTAATTATGGAAAGCTGGCGGCAGGGGATGTGGTGGAGGAGGATGGGAGCTTGAAGATGTATTGGCTGGATTACACAGAAGTCAATGGATCTCTATGCCTCTTTGGAAAAGTCATGGATAAAAGGTCCAATAAATACGTCAGTACATTTCTGAAGATCGATGGGATCGCGAGGAAGTTATTCTTTTTGCCGAGAGAGACGAACCGCAAAACAAATGAGGAAGTCACAATGAGTCATGTTTATGAAGAGGTTGAAGAGAAATTGTTGAGAAATGGTATCAAATCCTTCAGGAGTAAACCTTCTTCCCGCAAATATGCATTCGAGCTTGCTGGAGTTCCTAGGGAGGGAGACTACCTCAAAGTACTCTACCCATATAAACTACCCGCTCTACCACAAGGTCTTACCGGTGATACATTCTCGCACGTCTTCGGGACCAATACCGCACTATTTGAGCAGTTTGTCCTTTATAGAAACGTTATGGGGCCCTGCTGGCTCAAGATTGAAGGCGGAGACTTCGGATCTGTGGAGAATGCATCGTGGTGTAAACTAGAAGTCCAGGTTGAAAAGGCCTCGCAGGTAACTGTGCTGGGAGATGATTCCTCGGAGCCGCCACCACTCACGCTCATGAGCATAGCGTTACGGACCCATATGAATACCAGAGAGAATAAACAAGAGATCATTGCCATCTCTTGTAGGATCTACGAGAACGTGAACCTCACCGATGCTGCGTCACCGGAAACGCTACCATGTCAGACTTTCTCAGTCGTTAGGCCTGTTGATCAGATTTTCCCACAGGGGTTCGAGAAAGCTGTGGAGCGACACAGGGGGACGATTAGACAAGAAAAGTCGGAGAACATGCTTCTGTCTTCATTCTTAGCTAAATTACAGCAGACTGATCCGGATGTCTTGATCGGGCATCAGCTTGAGAGCGTGGATTACAGCATTCTTTTGCATCGTATGAAGGAGCGAAAGACGCCAAACTGGCATAGAATTGGAAGGATGAAGAGGGCTACTTGGCCGCATTATGGAGGGAGAATGGCAGGGAGCTTCTTTGCTGAACGACATCTGGCTTCAGGGAGGTTGATGTGTGATCTTGCGAACGATCTTGGGAAGTCGCTCATGATAAAATGCCAATCTTGGAGTCTTACAGAGATATGTGAACTTATGCTTTCAGAGAAAAGGCAAGAGTTAGATAATGAGGAGGCCTTAAAGACCTGGGCGTCGAATGGAAAGGGGTTGTTGGATTATGTACTTCATTGCGAAGCGGATACATACTTCATTGCTGCAGTTGCAATCAAGATTCAGATGTTGCCACTCACGAAACAACTTACCAATCTCGCTGGTAACTCATGGGCTCGTACACTTAGCGGAACCCGCGCAGAACGAAATGAGTACATTCTCCTCCACGAATTCTACCGTAATAAATTCGTCTGCCCCGACAAAATCTTTGGCAAAGGCAACAAAGTCACAAAAGCTGACGACGACGAAGAAGGGGGTGCAGATGGTGAAGAAGCTGCTTCTGGGAAAAAGAAGGATAAGTACAAGGGTGGTCTTGTGTTTGAGCCTGAAAAAGGATTATATGATAAGTTTATTCTCGTCATGGACTTCAACTCGTTGTATCCCAGCATTATCCAGGAGTATAATATTTGTTTTACAACAGTCGAGAGGAATGATGATGAGGATAAGGTTCCTGAAGTTCCTGAGAAACAGGAATTGGGGATTTTGCCAAAATTGATTAGTACGTTAGTGCAGAGGCGACGACAAGTCAAGAATTTGATGAAAGATAAGGGGGCTACGGCAGTACAGAAGTCTCAGGTATATATATATATTTTAGTGCTAAGCGTGAGGGATATGGCTAATGAAGGAGTAGTGGGATATTAAACAACAAGCACTAAAGCTGACGGCCAACTCTATGTACGGTTGTTTGGGGTATACACGCTCCCGTTTCTACGCACGCCCTCTTGCCATGCTCACGACCTTTAAGGGCCGTGAG
This sequence comes from Verpa conica, assembly GCA_033030425.1. Taxonomy (NCBI): domain Eukaryota; kingdom Fungi; phylum Ascomycota; class Pezizomycetes; order Pezizales; family Morchellaceae; genus Verpa; species Verpa conica. Next base: position 1,054,963 of record JAUFSD010000003.1, read on the forward strand.
ATTCTGCGTGCTACGAAGGAACTAGCAGAGTCAATGTCATTGCGGGTTATCTACGGTGATACTGATTCCGTCATGATCAACACAAATGTGGACAACTATAGTGATGCTACTAAGATTGGAAATGAGTTCAAGAAGAAGGTCAATGAGCAGTATAGGCTTCTAGAAATCGACATTGATAACGTCTTTCAAAGATTGTTACTACATGCAAAGAAGAAGTATGCGGCCATTAATTATGTAGAGATTAATGGGAAACTAGATACGAAGATGGAAGTGAAGGGGTTGGACATGAGAAGGAGAGAATACTGTCAATTGTCGAAGGAGGCATCTTCGTGAGTTTTATCTATTTACTTGAGTTGTGCGGTTATGTTTAGTGTGCTAATTGTGAAGAATAGTCATATTTTGAATGAAATCTTCTCAGGGGATGAAACAGAAGTCGTGGTAGAGAGGGTACACGATTACCTCCGCGATCTCTCGGCCAAGATTAGAGCGGATAAGTTCCCAATCATGAAGTATATCATCTACACAAAGCTCGGAAAGAACCCAGAAGATTACCCTGGTGGAAAGACAATGCCGCAAGTTCATGTCGCCCTACGAAAGAAGGCCCGGGGAGAGCCGGTGAAGAGTGGAGATGTTATCTCATATATAATCACTGGAGATGGAGAAGGGACTGACAAAAACCCTGCGGAAAGAGCATATTCAGTTCAAGATGTACAAAAAGAAGATTCTGGACTGAAGCCGGATCCGGAGTGGTATTTAGTTAAGCAGATTTTCCCGCCAATTGAACGTCTGTGCGGGCCAATTGATGGAACGGATGCTATGAGGTTGGCCGAGTGTCTGGGGCTTGATACAAAAAAATACCAGATTGTCAATGCAGCTGGGCAGGAGAGCCGTGAGATTCATCCTCTAGAGTCTACGATCCCGGATGAGGAAAGGTTCAAGGATACAGCGAAGCTGAGTCTTCGATGTCGTGCTTGTAAAGAGGCCTTTGAATTTGCGGGACTCCTTTCCTCGGAGGAACTAGTTTCGCCGAAGGGGATTATCTGTGCAAATACGTCGTGTCAGAGGATTGTTCCAGTTTCGAGTGTGATTGCGCAGCTGGAATATCAGATTCGATCATTGACGTCAAAGTACTACGATGCATGGCTGGTGTGCGATGATACGTCATGTGGGAATAGAACGCGACAAATGAACGTGTACGGAAGGAAGTGTCTAGGACCAAAGGGACACGCAAATGGGTGTAGGGGGGTTATGAGTTATGAGTATACGGATAAGATGCTTTATAACCAATTGTTATATTTTGCGAGCGTGTTTGATGTGAATAAGGCGAAGGAAAAGGTTGGGGTTGAGAGGAGACGTTTGTGCCCCTGTATATCCTCTCTATTTGAACAAAGGCTAATATGTAATAGTGACTATTCATGCATTGGCGGAGGAGAATAGAGTAAGGTTTGATTTTGTTTCAGAGACTGTGCAGAGATATTTAGAGAAGTGTGGGAGACAGTGGGTTTCCATGGAGAGCATATTCAGTTTTGTGTAGATGGGATTGGGTTCTTAGTTTCGAGTTGTATAATTATTTGTTTGTGGGGTATGAGGGGTGAAGTTGTTAGATACCCTAGTATGAGGTGTCTATCACGGTAATAGAGTACATAAGTGCAGGTGCAGGCGAGTGCCAGACTATGAATAAGAGCTGTTGTCAGACAGGCCCTAAACCCTGTGGAAGAGAACAGAAAAGCCGCCAAGCCCACGCTCCCCCATAGGGACTAGGGCGGGGGCTCCCGAGAGCCGTGCCAGAGGGAAAAAAAAAATTAGATGGGGCTTTGGGTAAAACACCACGATAAACGCAGAGGATAGCCACAGGCCAACCATTCAACTCTTACTTCTTTATTGCCGTGTTGATACGGTTATCCGGTTTATAGAACTACCGATTGCTTTTGTGCATTGTAAAACCCTGTTCTTAAAGAAGGCGGCCCAAGTGGGATCTTATTCTATCACGACATGAGGCGTCTGTCGGTAGGTCACTGCCCCCTTTGCCCCGGATTTCCTATTCCTAGAATCCCTTCCACGTACACTTCAACCACTTCTCCTTTCTTCTCACCTTCTGTACTACAACCTCGCCCACCCCCCCGTATACCTCATTCGTCATCTTCAGCTTTTTAGAAATCCATACAACATTTAATATACTTTTATATACCCTTTTGCCTGCTACTTGTATAAGTGGCGTTTGGTATCTGACATTCTATTTTTCGACGCAACGTATTACAGAACTTTAATTTGCGGTACATCATGCAAAACCAGCAAAATACTTCGAGGTTCGCCACCCAGACTCCCGCTAGTTCCTGGCGCGCAAGCTCAAGGCCTGGTGTTGTTCCTGCTCCAGTCCGGCCCGCAAGCAACTTTTACGCTCCGCCGGGTGAGGAAGCATGGACACAGTACGATGGGCTTGGCCCTGTGGGAAACGGTAGAGATCTTAATAGAAGCTGGAGGGGTCCCGGCCCAGCGGTAGGAAACGGTAACAACAACAGAGACAGATCCACACAGAATACACTATTCCAGCCGCACGGGCAAAAGGCGGGTGGCCAGTACCCTAGAGGACCGGCTCAACGAAATAATAGGGGAAGCTTTAAAGCCCAGGGAAGAGAGCGATCACCACCAAGAGGAGGGGGAGGGAGGGGAGGCGATAGACAAGCTGATCGGCCACAGGCGAAATCTAGTCTTTTAAAGTCTGGTCCGTCAAAGTCGAGGGGACAACATGGGGAGCTCATCGATGAGGCTTACTTGCAGAAGCATTTTGAAGCTCCGAAAGAGGAAGATTATAAGAAGGCACCAAAGTCGCTATTCGCAAACCCAAAGGCGTTCCTGTGGGATTTCAAGACACTTTCGGCAAAATCCGCATTTCTGTCACAAAAGGGTGGAGTTTACAGATGTACGGTTATTGTTACACTTCCGAACCACCAGAAAATTGAGGCTGTTGGAGATTCTTCTAATAAGGTTCGTTTTCGTTTATCGTTTCTCTATACAGTTGTTGAATGCTGATGGTTTTTTCCCCTCCTAGAAAACTTCGGAAAAGCTTGCATGCCAACATTGTGTCCTCAAGCTTCATTCTACCGGACTGCTTAAAGATATCATCTACCAGGGAGCTCACGAAGCTGCATTTGATCAGGAGCTGCTAAACGACGAATCGGACGCTAAAATGGATATCTACGATTACTGTGCACGTTTCGACACCGTTCCCATGTTTATTTTTCGGGAAACCCAACGGCCAGGAAACCGGAAAGCACTAGTTGAATGTACAGTAGAGATGCCGGAACAGAGTATTCAAGCTTCAGCCCGCGCTACTGATAAGAGGACATCGGAAATTTTGGCATGTGTCGAGTTCAAGAGGCAGGCAGAAGAATACCACGCTAAGCACGGTGAGGCGACAATCGTTGTCAAAGATTTGCTGGCACTTAGCACTCGAAACGCGAAGAAATTCTTTGAGTTCTACAAAATGCAGAACCGGAATGCGTCATACGACTTGACCTCGAAACAGGTTCAAGGAGGAAACAAAAGGCTGAAGGCCGGCTATTTCATAGGGCAAATGAACCTCGATGGTAATCCAATTGGAGAGCCGGTGGAGATGCACAGTAAGAAAGCAGCGGAGGCTGCAGCTTACCTAACGGGTGCTGTTGGATTGAAGAAAAGGGAACCGGGCTTGTTTCCGAGATTCTTGGAGGCCCTCAGACTTGGGAATGGAGAACTTTTGAAGCCAGTCACTCCTGGATGGGTACAAACAGAGAATGATTCTGTGATGGCTATGACGGATACTTTGGTGAACGTTAGGCGGGTTGGGCTTCCTCCAAGTGAGGAGGAAGAGGACATGATTGAAGCTCAGCAAGAGAGGAATAGGAGGATGCATCCATGGAGGCGTTTGGATAAGGCGTTCGTAGCTGTTAAGAATATCAAGTTGCAAGAGGCCCACCAGGAGTACTTGTCTGATCCTAAACTGGCTACACTGAGAAAGAAGCGTGAGGAGTTGCCAATGAATCAGTATCAAGCAAAGGTTTTGGATATTGTAGAAAAACATCCTGTTAGCATTATTGTTGGTGCTACTGGTTCTGGAAAGACTAGTAAGTCCTAAATACTCTTTATATTAGAGGTTTCGTTATTAACTCAGTACAGCTCAGGTACCTCAGATTCTACTAGAGAAAGCAATTAAGGGGGGAAAGGGTGCCGAGTGCAATATCATTTGTACTCAGCCTAGACGTATTGCCGCTACCTCCGTGGCGCAGCGTGTCGCTGTGGAAAGAAATGAATCCCTTCAGAAATCTGTTGGTTATCACGTTCGGTTCGATTCTAAGTTGCCATCTGCTGGTGGAAGTATTACCTACTGTACGACCGGTATCCTACTTCAACAACTTAGAAACTCTGCCGATGAAGCGCTAGAGGGTGTTACCCATCTTGTTATTGACGAAGTTCACGAACGCGATATTCTTATTGACTTCTTGTTGATTATCTTGAAGCGGGTGTTGAAGGATAGGAAGATCCTCGGAAAACCGGATGTTAAAGTTGTGCTTATGAGTGCAACCATGGATACAGATCTTTTCTCGAACTATTTCCAGCAAAAGAATGAGCATGGCCAACTTGTACGGTGCCCTGACCTTAGTGTTCCTGGGCGTACTTTCCCAGTTAAGGAATTATACCTTGAGGACATTAAGGAAATTCTTCAGCAGTCTCACTCGCCCCAAGAATTGGCTATGCTCAATGAGCCTGATTCAAGGGAGTTCCTTGGAGTTGAGACCAGCCTATCAGCCTCAAATCCAGCCTCAAGGCTTGCATCGAGAGCTCCTTCAAGAGTACCTTCAAGGGTCCCCTCCAGAGCTGCCTCTACACGGGAAGAGGCTCTTGAGGAAGATGATGGTGTGGACAACTCTACTACTATCAATTGGAAGCAGGAGATTAAGCTTGGTGTTAATGGTCAGGCAGTTGTTTCAAACGAGAAGCAGGACGCCATCGTTCCTATAGGCCTTATTGCTACCACTGTAGCCCACATCGCAAAAACTACAGATGAAGGTGCTATGTTGGTATTCTTGCCTGGTCTTGAGGAAATCACTAGTCTGGACGAGGCTCTCCGGGTCCGGAGACTGTTAGGTGTTGACTTTAGTGACGAAAAGAAGTTTAAACTCTGCTTGCTCCATTCTTCCATTCCTAACCAGAACGAAGTCTTTGACGATGTTCCGGAGGGCTGCCGTAAGGTTATTCTTTCCACAAATATTGCGGAGACTTCAGTCACTATTCCAGATGTCAGATACGTTATCGACAGTGGGAAGATGAGGGAGAAACAGTATGAACAGGCCCGGAGGATCACCCAACTCGTCTGCACCTGGATCAGTAAATCGAACTCGAAACAAAGGGCCGGAAGAGCTGGTCGTGTACAGAATGGAAACTACTGGGCTTTGTTCTCTAGGAATAGATTCGAGTCGATGCGTGCGACAGGATTACCGGAGATGTTGAGATCTGATCTTCAGGAAATTTGTTTGGATATCAAGGCTCAGGGTTTTACGGACCCAGTTAAGCAGTTTTTGTCGGAGGCCATTGAAGCCCCTACTCCAGATGTCATTGATGCTTCGCTCAACCAACTGAGAACGCTTGGTGCCCTGACCGACGATGAACGGTTGACACCTCTTGGACGAGTATTGGCTACAATGCCTGTGGAGCCTGCTCTTGGAAAAATGATCTTACTTGCTGTTATCTTCCGCTGTCTCGACCCAATCATCATTTTGGGTGCTTCTACGGCTGCTAGAGATCTCTTCGTTAGCCCTCCGGAAAGACGACAGGAGGCGAATCGTGCGAAGCACGCTTTCGTTCGTGGTACAGGCAGTGACCATATGGCAATGGTCAACGCCTTTCGTGAGTGGAGGTGGATCCGCGACCAAAATGGTCAATACGCTGCGACAAAATTTGCCGAAGACAACTTCCTTCACAAGGGTGCTTTAAGGACCCTTGAGCAAACAGCAGAACAAATTGAAGAGATCTTGGTCCAGACGAGTATTATTCCATTCACCAGGAAGAGTCAGCGTTACCAGTCCGAGATCGGTCACACGCGCTTGAACGATAACTCCAATTGTGTGCCACTTATCAAAGCACTTACTTTGGCTGGTATGTACCCGAACTTGGGCATCAACACTGGTGGAAGAGGGTTCCGTACTGCAAATGAAAATTTTACAATGATCCATCCAACATCTGTACATTATGGAAACAGGGCCGACGAACAGTTGCCTTTTGGGAGCTTGGTTACCTACTCGAACAAAGCCAGGAGTAACGATGGATCAACTCTTCTTCTCCGTACTGTTACCGAAAGTTCCGCATTAGCTGCTATGTTGTTTGGTGGAAAGCTAAGGTCATATGGAAACACTTTGGAGATCGATTCCTGGTTGCCATTCTTGGTGCCTACCCAGACTGGAAAAGTTACACATGATTTTAGAAAGCTCTTAGACAGGGTATAATCTCCCATTCTGCTTTTATGTAAACCACTTAGCTAATTATATGCCTTGATAGCTACTTGCACATGCCTTCCGTAGTCTTTCTCAGAGGGGTAACGACAGAAATGGGTTCTTGGCGGATGATCCAGCTCGTGAGACCTTTGCGAAGGGGTTGGTTGAGGTAAATTTAGCCTTTCATCTATTTATTTTATAGGATCATTTCTCACATTCTGACAAAAATAGGTTCTCGACTGTGACGCTCAGAAGCGGGCTCCACCCCGTCAATGGGGATCAGGTGGACAGGCTGATAGAGGGTTTATCCGTAGGTACTAAAAAAACAAAAACAAAGGTGGGAGCGGGCGGGTTTTTCTTTCTGGTTCTTGACATACTCCCGGCGTTTTATCTCTTGTGTTATTTTATCATTGTCTGGTTTTTTTGTGCATGTCGATAGAGGATCTCCTTCGTCTGTTCTGTAGTATACTTTACGATTATGGGTTTAGAAAGCGTGTCAACATAATGCACATGCTGCATTATTAAAAGGGAAGGCGACATAGAAAAGTCAGGAAGGACTTACTCAGAGAAGTGGGGCTACAGATGGGTGAGGGGTTCTCTTGTAAATTTACGATAGAAGACATCTCCATTTGGTTATATATCATGTGGGACTTTCAATAAGCCTTGTGTTTAGAATATGTACTAGGTGATTGTAGTGCCAAATCCGCTGAGTAGGAGTGAAAGCTCTGGGTCCTAAATTGTAATCGCAGATATGTAAAGAGATTGATTATTCTCTCGGGATGTGCCGGGGCTACCCCTATATATGACTACTTTAGTATCGATACACCAAACCGTATAAACTTTATCTGAAGTATAGAATTACAGCAGCCTTTTTCCTTGTCAGTATCAAATAAGCCCCAGATAATCGTGCTTTAGGGCCTTCATAAGGCTTTAATAAATATAAAAGTAGTGTTATATGCCTAAAAGTCTTTCGAAAATCTACATTCCAGATAAAAATTCAGTAAGGTTTGCCCATTGCCGTTGTCTGGGCCTTCGGAGACCTAGAACTCTCGGGGGGTTCTCTTAGAGTCTTGGGGAAAGCACCCTAGAAAGTACCCCAAGCATGGTGGGCTCCATATACTTATGATTAATTCATTCATCTGACTCTAAGGAGCTAGGCAGGTCGTATTGAGTGTCAAGACATGTGGTTACTTGAGAAGCATAGATCATTACATGGTTAGACTTTTGGTACTTTAGGAATGCTTTCTCTCATATATAACACCTAGTTTTGGCTCTTTAGGAGTCATAATAGCGAAAGTTTCTTAGATAAATCACATGAGATGATATTTGAAGAATAAATATTAATTATTACCAAGATTACAAAAACAGAAATAATAGAAGAAATAACTACATAATGTAGGAGGGAGTTGAACCTACTGCACGCCTATATTAGTACAAGAGTGTTAGTATAAGTGGTAAGCAATTATTAAAGATAAAAGAACTATACCTTTAAGGTAGCTATTCCAAGTATTAAGATACACTCGGACAACCGGACAGATGCAGACTGGGCCTAACAGTAAAGGATTGTGAACAGGACTTGCCCATAGAGGTTGGCGAAACTATCCGGTCCTACAACACCTTGTGGGACCTTAGTAGCCGAGGTTTCATTCTGGGGACCGCCCTTTTTATAAACCTGTTGTTATTAGGCTAGTTAATCAAAATTACTTGACTCTGGAACTATTTTTCTGTTAGTAAATATTTCATATCAGATAGGGTGAGTGGATAGGGTGAGTGGAAAGAGAAGGGAAGGGAAGAAAAGAGAGGTAGGTAGCGGCGGTAATTAGAGGTGGAAGAGTAGGAGGAGGAAGAGGAGAATATACAAATTCATTCATCAGGGGCAATCATTATGGCGTCTAAATTGGCTCTATCGGCTGGGTGTGAGCATAGGATTTAGCTATAGAAGGTTGACGAAACTATCTTGTAAAACCTTGTAGGACCTTGTAACAAAAGTTTTATTCTAGGAACCACTCTGTACTGCTGATAGGTTAATTAATTAGAATGCTAGGTTAATGTTACTATTGATAGAGATATATTATCGGTGATACACCTGATAAAACAGTTCTTATGGTTTTATATGATTTAAGGAGATGAGCAAGAGGTTGTCAGTAAGCCTTTATAGTGTCGATCTGATGCTTATATGTTGGTTTTGGGAAGAATAAGATTGGGAGAGAGGGGTTTACAAGCTTCTTTTATACCCAAACTGCACCAGGGTAAGGATTACCTAGATAGTGAAATTTGGGGCTGGGCTGGGCTTGGTTTGCCCCTGCGCTCTAAATAGTATTGAGAAACCGGAGGAGGCATTGTTTGTTTTCCGTTGGGGGTAAGTTTCCTTTTTTTCACATTGGTGGTTGGGTGGTTGGGGGGCTGCTAAACTTATAGGTGGAAGCGAAGCTCCCGCTACACTGTCAGAATATTTCTAACAGCAAACAAGTGAGAAGCTACATGTAGTAGAGAGTCAAGATCCCCTACTGAACTGCCAGAGAAATACAAACACCCTGATAGACATAAGAAGTGTCCAACTCTGAAGGAGTGAAAACACAAATCATCGGTTGTTAAGGAGCTCAAAATCCTCCCACATGTGCCAAAGGCCGCCAAACTGATGTCAGGTGACCTATTCCTAAATTATTTACTGTAGATCTAAAATATAGTGTGCAGTACGTGCTTGAGTATAATCTTGAGCGAGTATTTTTTATAACTGGAAGATTTTCTTTTTCTATTATTAGGTTGAAGTACTTCTGTAAATGATCATGGTCCAGGACTGGTGGTTTAATACATATTAAAATTTATGAATACCCGATAATATGTACTTGGAGGAGATCTAAGGACACGTTCGACACCTTTGAATACATTCTCACTGCCTACCGAAAGGAAAATTGATAATTCTTATATCCAAACAGTGTTTGCTGAACATGTGTACAATGGGTCTGTTTCTATTTGTTAGATTATAGCTAGTATATATGGAAGAGTTATGTAATACGTATGAGTTAACTTTTGTATACTCTCAATCAATGAAGTAAGAAAATGTTTTTCTCTATTATGATTAATCAATCAATCAATCAGCTATTTCTCTTAATATACTATGATTAATTAATTTATTTATTCAGCTATTCTCAGTGGTATGAGAGTACCTTAGCGTTTGGGCTCCATATACTTATGGTTCATTCATTCATTCTCAGTGGTATGAATACCATAGCCGAAAGGCTCATATATTCAATGAGAATTTTTTTTTTCTTTCAGTGGTATAACTTCTTAAACGAGTGATGTTCTATGATTATTACCTCTAGATAAGAGTTTAGTACTAGTAAAGTAATACATAGGCGTTTTCTCGTAGGAAAGGAGCTAAGCTCAATCTAACCAAATTTTAGGGAATAAACATGAGTCGAAGCTCAACTGAGTAAGAAATAGGCGCTTTGAGATTGTGGAGGCTAGTAGAGCTATGGAAGGTTTTTATTTTTTAAATCAAGTGATTTTTTATTTCTAGATATAAAATCAAGCATGCGGTTATAAAGCTATGGTCTATAGAGTTATGATGTTTGATTATATATTATATGTAGCTTAAAAAAAAAAAAAAAAAAAACTTTTGCGAGATATAAATTCGGTGTTACGGCTTCATGCTCGCCTCGCAATAGTGTTTCCTACCTTAGATGAAGAGGCGGGATGCCGTGGTACCTACATATAGGTCTTTTTTTCCCTAGTTCTCGTCGGTAGATCCTCTATAAAAGCTAGCCCGTGCCAAGTACGGCTAAAGGGAGAAGTAACTGTCTGGATTTCCGATAGAGTAAAACGGTTAAATGGTGAGAGCAAGGCTACAAGTTACTCCTCGGATGTACCCGAGTGCAGTACCCAGCGAGTGATAGTCGTGATCTGGTATATGTATCCTGACCGAGATGCGGAGAAAGTTTTGTTTACCCGGTTCGGCATTAGATCACGTAGGGGAGGTCGGCTAGAAGAAGGATATTTCAATAAAAAGGTGTCTCTTGGCTGAATGTTTTACAGGATTTAAACAGAAATTTTATTCAGGGGAGGTTCTGTATTTCCCAACTGTGACCCTTCATCCGCTCATCTATTCATCTATTCATCTATTCAACTGAGAACTATCATATCGATCGGATGCTGATAATGTCTTGCTAGGTATTATATTACCCTACACTGACATTGCTCTGTCTCGGAACCCCTGTAGCTCCACCACTCCCCAGGCAACGTCGTCCTGTCCAACCAAAAGCCTCCACCAAACAGGCCTCCCCAGCTATCCCCTTTTTGTACACCTCTCCCCTTTCCCGTGAATATTATGAAAACTCTCGCATCCGCAGACTTCTCTCCCTTTGCAACTCCACCGCCTCAATCTAATTCTTTCTCATCCATCGAAACCTCAGACTCCACAATGGTGAAACCATCAACTGTCCTCCACTATACTTGCCATCCTAATCAGCTAAGGGCATTGGTCCAATGGTAAATCTCCTATATCTCCGCTAGCCTTGCGTTGATTCATTTATACCTTCACTTGGGTTTCTTACAGAGCCTTCTCTAACATAATCTCGTTGTATCTCTAGGAAGATCTGGCATAACCCTCTCCACGAGCGGGATGAAGAGAAGGAATCAGAATCCCTAAAACGGTGCTTTAAATTCCTCGACCTCACCTCCCGCTCCTTCAGCGCCGTTATCCAAGAGCTTTGCCCTGAACTCTGCGTATCGGTCGCCCTCTTCTATCTTATTCTGCGCGGCCTCGACACAATCGAGGATGACATGACAATCCCACTCGCCGAGAAGGAGCCCCTTTTGCGATCATTCGACGAGGTACTCGATAAGGAGGGTTGGAATTACAAAGGCAATGGCCCCAACGAGAAGGACAGACAGCTCTGCGTCGAGTTTGATGTCGTGATTAAGGAGTTCGCCCTTATTCCCGAGAATCATCGAGTAATCATCAAGGACATCACAAAGAAGATGGGAAATGGTATGGCCGACTATGCCAATAATGCTGAACACAATGTCAACGGCGTCAACACCATTGCCGACTATGATCTTTACTGTCACTACGTCGCTGGTCTCGTAGGAGAGGGGCTTACCCGCCTTTTCGTCGCCTCTGAGAAGGCGAATAAAGCACTTCTTAACCGCCCCCATCTTGCAAACGCGATGGGATTGTTCCTTCAAAAGACCAATATCATCCGTGACTACGCCGAGGACCTTGAGGATGGACGTAGGTTCTGGCCGAAGGAAATCTGGAGCAAGTATATTACCAACTACAACGAGTTTCCCAAGCCGGAGAACGAAGAGGTAGCACTCAACTGTATCTCTGAAATGTGTCTAAACGCGCTCAACCACGCCGATGAGTGTCTATTCTACTTGGCTGGGATTAAAGAGCAGAGTGTATTCAACTTTGCAGCTATCCCACAGGTCATGGCGATTGCGACGCTTGCTTTGGTGTTTAGGAATAAGGATGTATATCACAAGAATATCAAGATCCCGAAGGGAGAGGCTTGTGAGTTGATGTTGGAGGTTGGGAACTTGAGGACTGTGGCGGAGGTGTTTAGAAAATATTTGAAGATTATTCACAAGAAGAACACACCCAAAGACCCCAACTTCTTGAAGATTAGCGCTGCTTGTGGAAAGGTTTGTTGGTCACCCCTCATAACCTGCCCTTGTTACTAACAACTGGATTATAGGTTGAGCAATTCATCGAATCTATCTTCCCTACTCCTAATACCAATGATGAGGTCGCAACTCGCAGACAACAGGATGCTACCGGCGAAACACCAGAGGAGGCAGCAGCAGCGAAGAAAGAGATCTTCCTCTTAATCGCAGCTATCGTCGCAACCCTACTTGTCATCTCTGCTCTTATGGTTAATCCCCCTTCGCCTTTTCCTTTCACTCACCTTTCATACTGACTTATTGTAGATTGGTATCGCATGGTTGATGGGTGCACGTTTCGATATGGCCATTAAGGAACTTATGAATGGTAATTTCAAACCTCCTGCTGCGGCCGTCACCTCAATAGTACCAGAGCATGTTGAGCTATAAACTAAGAAGGAGTTTGTCTTGTTTTTTTCTTTCGGATTGCATTTTTTAACTTCTTTCGAATCTGGTTTGGGTTGTATCATTTGGATAATACTTGTATGCATGGCACCTTTTTAACAAAATCTTGGGGAAATGATAACGATTGTTCTTTGATGTGGAAAATGGGGTGGACAATGGAAGGATGGGAGGGGGTCTGGTTATGATGACTAGACTAAACATGCATTGTTAGGTTCTGATAATATTTTAATCGTCCGCCCTTTGTGTCCCTTTTCTTTTCATAGCGCTGGGGGAGAGAACATATAAGCACGGATGTCAAATTACAACACCTGCACTTTATTTGCTGTTGGTTGTGCCGAAGATGTGCTGAGATTGAAGTATGTGATTGCCTGGTGACGGGGACTAGTTCTGGAACTGCAACTGCTTAGTGTACAGGAGCGGGGCTAGTCAAGCATTATATTCCTCTACTTATGAGTGGGTGAGCATGGTTATGAATAACGGCATTAGTATTTATATTTAGTAGATTTAGTTTTGTCTTAAAGATATCGTGTTTCCTTCGTGTAACAGAACTGCTCAATTTTTTGGAACCCCAGCGTTGGACTAGTGAGTACTGGGGAGGGGAGTTTCCGAAAATAAAAAATAGGTAGTGTAATTTTGTGTAGTCAGTGGAGTTAAATAGAAGAGTGAAGCTAGGGATGCAATGCTTCATGTACTCAAGAAAAAATTGAAATAGAGTAAATATTAACATATCTATATAGCATGCCCTTATGGTTAGAATGGCTTAGTCTACCCCAACCTAATATTTAGGGAGTCGCTACTTGGTCTATAGTGGTTTTAGATTACACCCTGTAATTCTACCTATTTATATAATATTACTAGAGGAACTCTCAGGCTGTTTTTTAGAAACAAGCCTATGATCCGGACATCTAGATCTATGTAACTCGACAAAGAAAAACTGCCAACGCCACTTTACCTATGATGCAAAGTCTTTGTCCCCCCAAACCTAATGGCTATAAGACCTAGATCCCGTATATAATAACCAAGAATGTAGATTTCATCACATGTAGCTATAAACCCCTAAGGAAATGACACCCTCCGTTACCTTTGAAGACCTAGAGCAGAACCCCTCACCACCATGCATCCCATCTTCCTCCTGGGGTATAAAAACCGCACGAGACAAACGTTGGCACGGTATTGACCCGGTACCCGTTAATATCGCTCTATTATTTCTCTCTCTACTCCTGATAGCTCTCACTGGCGCTGAGCTTTTTCTTGGCTACGCTATATTCCCGTATATGGCCCTTTAATCCTCTATCGGGCTAGGCATATTATTAACGGAGTAGATGATACAGCTTGATCATCCTCTTAATATCAGTCACAACGACTATTCACACGGCGCTCGACTTGGTACTCTATATAAATGAGCACCTACCACCGATCTACACACTATGTATGTCAGTGATAATGCTGATATTCTGGGCTGTCGGTGTAGGTCTTGGGGCTGCAGATGTGGCAAGAGGGAGTATGAGGGGTCTACCAGGGGCGTTGCATGGTCACTGTCTAAGGAGGTATGACGAAGGGCATTATAAAAGGTTGGGGTGTCTCGTGCCGCGGGCGAGGTTGGTAGACGAGGTTGTTGTGATGTAAGTGTTTCTAAATGTTGAATTTTGGGTGGCGAATATGTAGCAGGAATAGCGGGGAAGGGGAAAATGTCGCTGGTAGGTAGTGACTACGGCTTACTCGTGGGTATAGGGCCTTCTACATAATTTCTGTAGTTCTGTCTTCCATCGCCTATCGCCGTCATCAAAGTCATATTCTCAACAAGATCTACGCCCAACGTTGCATATGCGGGAATAACACCTCATCTATAAGGCAAGGCGTTGCAGTGCAACAAACTTATCTAGCTAGGAGAAACTCGCTGGCAGTGGTTCATGAAGCTAGGGTGGCGATCTCGAAGGAGGTAGACGTACTTGATATATCTACTCCACCTACGGTACCAGAGAGGTCGGCTTCTAGAATAAGTAGAGGATCAATGATCCATGGTAAGGGTGAAAAGCTTATGGGGGATAATTCCGAGGAGGCAAAGTATATATAGCGAGGACCTGAGAATAGGAACAAGGCTGATGGGACGGTGTTTCTCCCTTTATTTTGAGGGTGTTAGTATCTTATATATAAAATATGACATTTAATACCTGTGGGATGAATTGTTAAATTAGAGGTGTAGATATAATCATAGTTAAGAAAGTCAATTACTAACTATAAATCACTACCTGATGCTTGATTTGAAAAGAGGTATCAATTTCAGTATATTCCTATAAGGATATCATTAATAAGAATTTTCTTAACTGAAATCCCTGAAAATTAGCTGCAAGGTTGGACTATAATGCCCTCTTTATATGAATATTTATCTTAGTTTTTTGTCCCAACGGTACTCTTATAGTGTGCTGTATAGTAGGCTCCCGTTATAAGAACAAATTTCCCTGACCTTATAGTGGAAACCTTAACGCATGAGATATCCTCTGAATTCAAGTTTATGAACTAGTATTAAGAGGGATTTTATAGCACCTGTGAGTGTAATGATGTGCCTAGGTCCCAGATATGCTGTCAATACTGATAGTCTACTAAGTGAGGAACCCCATTGTGTAACCATTGATAGTCTTCATTTGATCTCTTACCTATATATTTCCCTAGTAGAGTAAAATCTATTATAATGGTCTGCCTGTATTGGGGCCACTAATCTCAATAGTTATCTTAGTAAGATACAAAGATGCCGTCCTCAACGTCCAAGGCTAAAGTATGTATATGGGATCATATTATGCCTGATGTAGGTAAGTGAAGTAATTATCTTAAAAAAATTGCTTGGCTAAGACAGCTTAGAACTTATAAGAACAAGCCATATACTTATGTTCGGGATCTTATGGCTTCAGTTCAATTGGCTCTTAATATACCTGTCTCTTTAGTAGTCTTGGCTTGGTTGAAGCTATCTGATTTTTTGATACAGGCCTTACTACCAGGAGTTTTCAAAGAATACCCACTGGATCCTCGAGCTCTGCAGTATAGCTCATTGCATAGCATCTATAATGTAGTGCCTCCTAATATTCCTACCACATATCGTATAATACTAACTAGACATCTAAGATTGGGTCGATTATATCTGAGATGACGCATGCCGCTGATCTTAGTGCCCTGAGTAGAGTACAGCTATTTACCGTTACCTTAGGCATCCTATGTAAACGCCTATTCCTACCCGTTTATATAAATACTACCAGAGGAAAACATGTCAAGACTTACGTCTACAAAAATAATATGTAGTCTACTCATCCGAAGCGTATTTGGTGTTAGGTCCCAATCTTTGGCTTTGGTACCGCTGCGGAATGTCATTTCTCTGCTGTCTAGTGTCGTTGGTCTTAAGAATCTCTTTAGAAAAATTAGATACAGCAAGTGTCTACGTGGCTTAATAACACTTTTTCGTCATTTATGTGTCTTTATGGGCATCTCTCAGAAGCCACCCCCACTCAGTAGCCCCCTTAGCCCCCTGCACGTCAAATGCGGCAACCCCCGTCCGTACCCCTGTCTAGATCCTCGTTGAGCCGCCAACCTAAAGCACGATGACGCAGAAGTCATCCTATGTCACACATAGTTCATTCTGAGCAATGAGGGGGCGACGTAAGGTCCACGACAGCTCGGAGTAAAGACCACGGGTGGTTGGGATCTGTCATCTTGATATCTATACATTCAACAAAGACACGTACCAAACAATAAGTCGATCTTATATTTGCCAGTCACAGTTTATCTTTGGACTAGTCTCTAATTTGAGAAATTCCGAATAAAGTGCAGAAAAAACATTCTCTCTAGATAGAACAGATCACCATAAAAGCATGATGTAATTCCCGAGGTACAAACCCACCCCATGCATATTCCTTTCATGAAGTTTCAATCCTTAAAAGCCAAACACCAAATCCACCTCACAAATAACATGTCACAAAACAAAAGAAAGATAAAATAAAAGATAGATGGGTGAGAGAAACACAGAACATCAATCCAATAAGGTTATCCACAACCTAAGGGAAGGCCTGGCCATATATATACGAAATAACCTGTCTCCTTTATCCAATGAGTCCGATCCGGGAGTGATAAGAAACTACTCCGAATGCAAATATATACTTAAGACGAGATTACTCGTTGTGCTCTTTCTTCTCGGTAGGAGCTGGTACTGGTCTACCACCCCAGCCAAACCACCCACCAGACCTCGGGGTACCGACGAATGTGGGTACCTCATTTTCGGCATCACTCATTGAAACATGATCGAAGTCTCCAGCCATATTCGCATAACTTGGTGTCCTTGAGAAATTAGGGTCAGCCGCGTTATCAAGGACCGCTGCGACGCTGGTGTTGCCCGCATCTCCAGATACGCGAATTGTTTCCATTTCCTGCTCCAATGCAGCCATGACTGTCTTTAGCCTCTCCCTCTGTAGCTCAATAAAGCGTGTCTTGTCTGCCTTCCCTTCTATTCCTGCAGGAATCAAGGTCGCAGAATTCGGTAATCCATCCGAGGTACTCTCCGGCGCCTGCTGTTGTAGAGCTGAAGAAAGGAAGTGGTAGAAATCCGTTGCCATTTGAGGAGCATATGGTGTGATAGGTGGAACATTCCACCTCGAGAACAAGTTTGTAACGAATGAAGCCGCGTCTTGGGAGAGTGGCTGTGGTGTCTGCGAGGCTGCACCTACCTCCTGAGGACCAAAGAGCTGTTCCCTGGCCATGTGAAGGAGTTTTCGGATGTACTCGATTCCTGCGGCTTTGGCCTGGTCATGGGTTCGGGTAATAAAGTCTTCAATCTCCTTCTCATGAGCCTCAAGTGTAGGATGAACGTGTTCTACATAAAGTCTTGTGGCGCCTTGGAACTGGGGAAGAACAAGCCACAGCATAAAACCAGCGCGGACTTCTTGGTAGAATGGGAGCCTGTGTGACGTAAATTTAGCTAGTCCAGGAGGCGAGGTGGGGCATTAGTCTAGTATTTGTGAGGACTAACCAGCACAGAATCCAGCCTGTCCAGGACTCAACCACGGTGATGCACCCAATGACGACCCAGTACATCAGCCATGGTGTAAGCTGTGATGGGTCGTTTGCCTTGAGGGCCTTGTATGACGCGAAGACGGGGAAGAGGAAAGTTGCAACGGAGCTACTCAAACATTAGCTATTGCTTCTTGTATGATAGGAACCTTGTGATTCAAGCGGTGTGTGTGGTGTGTTAAGAGAGAGGGTGGTTGGAATAGAGATGAGAACTCGGGGGCATTTTAGAATGCGGGGCCACAAATTACCAAAGTAGTTTTGCCAGAAGGTCAAACATGGTGTACTATGTGTAGAAGTTTAAAGATGGGAGAGACCCTGTGTATTTGCCTTGGTTGATGTAAAGCTACTTTTCGTCAAGAAAGGTAGGTAATGGCTTAATAGTAGATGGAGGCTTGCTGTGTTGATAGAAGGTAGAATGAGGGGGAGAGGGATTTCAGGAGGAGGAGGAGGAGGACTGGAAACAAATTATGGGTGAGGAAGAGGGGAAGCTTGCTCTCTAAAAAGAGGGGACGTGGGAAAAAATCTGGATGGAGCTGTGAGTTGTATCTAAGCGGTCTTTGCGGTTATAGTAATGTAATGTAACGTGGTGTGGTGTAGTAGTGTAGGACGAGGACGCGGAGGACGCGGAGTACGGGTAGGTACAATACGATACGCAGGAGGTGGGAGGGGCACCTAGCAGCAGAAAAAAAAGCCTAGGAAGCCCCTCCACACCTCCAAGAGCTCTTGTGCATATGCAACTTGTGACCTTCCACCTGTTCGGAACATGCTCTAGTCTAGCCCAGTGCTAACCCCCGTGATCGCATCAGCCGGGGATAGAGTTGCTACTAGAATGGGTTTAGTGAGATCTGAAGAAGTTACCACCCAGGCCGAGCTCTGCGGAGACGGCTGCAGGGCACTGGAAGAGGGATAGCAGCTCTATTCTGTCACTCAGCTACTGGAGTAGCCCTAACCCCCCCGCCCGTTACCACCCGTAAGGCCTTGCTAATCAGGATAGGTGAACTCCTGACAGCTGAGGACGACGATCATCAATACGAGCAAAGCAGAGCCCATAAATCTACGTGTAGTCAGCCTTCCGAGTGCCACTGAGTTAATCTAATAGCCCAGCCGATCCCTCCCGAGACTTAACCGCCCGCTACAACGGCTGCTGGTATGAAGTGTACCTGCAGGGCATGTACTAACTGAATAATAAACCGTCCGTAGCTCACTACCCCCACCATTGACAAAGAGTATCATGTCCTTCCCACCATAATCACAACCACAACCACAATTATCCTGGCCAGTTGCCAACAAATATCACGCCGCATCATGAGCTTTCTTTACCATCCCCATCCGCTCACAAACGTAGGAGTTACAACCGACTATTTGTACGCCTCTACTAGGGGGTATTGCGTGGGCTGTTGTGTGTTGCGCTGGCACGAGGTTTCTCAGCTCCCTCTAAATAAACCTCCAATCCCACCGTACATCTGTCCTCTCCTCGTAAACTTCATCATACATTGCCTACATACCTACCCCGCCATTACAAAAAAAAAACGCCTCCTTGGTACAATTGGCATATAAACAAAATTCACAGGGCAGGACAAGAAACACCTCATCCGCAAGCAAATGCAAAGAAAATCTTAGCTGATCCATAATATCAAAACAATACAATGTGTATCCTACTCGTCACCACTACACACCCAGAGTACCCTCTTATACTCCTCTCTAATAGAGATGTATGTTGTCTCTCGTCTCTTTTCCCACCTCTCACATCCTGCCTGCTTCCCACTTCCAAGATTAGAAAGATCTGCATGCGTCTACATATCACCTATCCAAGATCCGAGTTAAGCGCATATCACAGCAATACTAATTTCATAGGAATTCCTTCACCGTCCTACTGCACGTGCAGCTTTCTGGGAAAAGCCCAACTCACACATATTCTCGGGTCGAGACTTGGCCCGTCCAGAAAGAGGTCCGCCTACGTTTCTACATATCCTTCGTCCCCGGCCTGTTCACCCCTCTTTCATCCAGCCTACACTCCAATCATCTACTCCCCTCTTCTATCCCTGTAGCTAACCGCACCACCCAAATTCAGGCACATGGCTTGGCATAACCCGCACCGGCCGCCTCGCAGTCCTCACAAACTACCGCGAACCCACCTCCCTCGCAGCACTCGCTGAGAAGTCCCGTGGCGCTATGGTCACTTCTTTTCTTACTGCTACTATAGCCCATTCTTCAACATCCGAGTGGCTCCACGCCCTACATGCGACTGGGGATCTTCATGGTGTTGGTGGATTCTCACTCCTTTGTGGAATCCTCCGTCCTAAAGACGTTGAAGCTGGGACTATCCAACCTCTTGCTGTTATATCTAACCGCACACCTGCCGGGGAGGATGGAGTCGAGAGTGGTGTGACCTGGATAGCCGGCGAGAAAGGGGAGACATGGGGGCTTAGCAACTCTTTATTCGGGGAACCGTGGCCGAAGGTAAAGAGGGGAGAAGGAATGTTAATAGAGGTTGTTGAGGCAGCAGTAAAAGAAGGAAAGGGTGAAGGCGAGTTGCTAGAGGGACTGTTTGGCGTGTTGAGTTTTAATACGTTACCGGAAGTGGAGGGGGGGTCCTATGCGACTCAGATGGAGTCGTTAAAGCATAGTATTTTTATTCCACCGTTTTGCGCAAGCCATGAGAAGGTGGATGCACACCCGGTAGACATAATTCCGACCTCTTCGACTCCAGTAATTGATGAGGCCCCTGCAGTCAACAATTTGGCTAATATTGAAGCTCAATGGTGGCGTGATCGGAAATATGGGACGCAGAAACAAACAATTATACTAGTTGATAAGAAAGGGAGGGTTAAATATGTGGAGAGGACACTGTTTGATAACCAAGTGAGGGCAATGGAGAAAGAAGAAAGGGATTGCGTGACTGAGTTTTATATAGAGGGCTGGAATGAGTAGAAGGGAAACCTGAGAGCGAGTAGTTTTAGAGTAGATTGCTTGGTATGAGCTTGATCTTTGGTATTATATTACATTATTTCTTTTCGTTATGTATAGCTACTTATGTTTGATGCTTCATGGCGGTCCGGTTTGTTCACTAGTAGGTGTTGGAGATTGAATATGCACGTAGCTTGTAGTATTTCTATATTTTATGAATGATATTGTAGGATCTTTATCTTAAATTCTTGTATTTGCGGATATATCGATTTTATAGTACGCTTAAAATATTTATTTTAGCTCAAGATTGGAATCGGTTCTTATCGATGATCCCGACAAGTATTCCCTCCAACCCTAACCCATATAACTCATAGGCAAATACTTACCTCGGTATATACATGGAACGGTGGTCTAGTTCATCCGCTCCCGCTTTACACAGCTAATTGCTTGCGGGAGCACCGAGTATTGCTGCGCCCGAGGGCAGCGGGATTCAACATACGGCGTTTCTAAATCCATTCGGGGGTGCCGTTCGAATTGTGAGCGAATAGTAATTATACTCTCGGTAGTGCCGATTGTGATTACTTGTTGTTCCGGTCGAGCCAACTACATGATGTGAAGCTTCGGTGTTTCCGAGGAAGGTGATAATTTTAAGTATGAACTGTACGTTTACACTGGGGGCGGGCGTTATTTTCAGGGGTTTGGGTTGATACTTAAAGCTGGCCTCTACCACTACTAGTGATTCATATTCTCCAGCTATCCAGCGCTTGCAATTACTCTAAAGTACTTTTTACTAATTGATCATTGTCTTTCTCTGTTTATCATATCTCTACCTTACTCTAGATATAAACAAGATGTTTGGAGCCTCAGCACCTAATTTCAACCCTGATGATATCCCAGACCTTACTGGTCGAGTCGCTCTCGTTACTGGCGGTAATATCGGATTAGGGCGTCAAAGTATTCTTGCCTTTTTAAGGAAGGGCGCAAAGGTCTATATGGCGGCAAGAACGGAATCTAAAGCTGTAATAGCCCCCGCTCTATAAATAAAGTAATTTTGAGGGTTCTGACATTTTTAACCCAATAGCTCGCTGCAATCGAGGAGATAAAGACCGAAATTCCAGGCGCACAACTTGAGTTCATTCAAATGGACTTGCAATCTTTCGCTTCAATCAAAGCTGCGGGAGACTCGTTTATTAGGAAAGAAACGCGTCTTCATATCCTCCTCAATAATGCCGGTGTTATGGCGCTTCCTTACTCAGTAACGAAAGATGGTTATGAAGTGCAGTTCGGGACAAACCATATGGGGCATTTTTTGCTGACAAAGTTGTTGATGTCGGTGATGATTAAAACTGCTGAGACAGCGGAGAAAGGTACGGTGAGGATTGTGAATGTGTCTAGTTTTGGACATAATTTTGCAATTGGTGGTTTGAATTTTGAGGATATGCACCGTAAGAATAGTAGCACGTGGATAAGATATGGAGTTGTAAGCTCTCCCCATTTTTCTTACCCCTTTCCAGTAGGTCTGATGGTGGTCTTGACTCATTGATTTCAGCTGACGCTTATACTCATATAGTCCAAACTCTCCAATATACTTCACATTGTCTCCCTTTCCAAGTGCCTCAACGAGAACGGGATCATTTGTACTGCCCTTCATCCAGGTTTTATTTCCTCTTCTCTCTACGATACCGCAGCAAATGCAAATATAATCTCACGTCTCGGGTTTGCGATAATGAGACAAGGATTCACGAGCGTTGAGGAAGGTGCGTACACGCAAGTATATTGTGCGGCCAGCGATAAGGTTACTTTGGAGGACACAGGAAAATACTACGTCCCTATCGCTGTAGAAGGGACCGGATTTTGTAGGCCGAGCGGGTACGCGAAAGATGAAGGGTTGGCAGAGAAACTGTGGGTGTGGAGTGAGAAGGAGTTGGCAGAGCATGGTTATTGAATAGGATTGTGTTAATATATATGTTAGTGTTAGTGTTTACGGATAGTTTTGATTGGAGGTTTACTTGGTAATAGGATAAACAATCGTTAGGCTTCTTTATTTCTTTGCTAGGGCGCTGGTATTTTTGAATACATATATGTGTTCTGGCCCGTTGGGGGGGACGTCCCCTCAACAGGCCAACCTGTTGGAGGGACGTCCTCTATATGGGCCAGCCTATGTCCCCTGTATGGGTAACAACATAAAAAAACCTTGGCTACAAAAAAACACTCAGAACAAAGCTTTCAGCCTCCTACAAGTTTAATAAAGCATAGTATAAAATCCAAAAAAATCACAAATATAGTTCAAGATAGATTTATATTTTCTAGCTATTATTCTTATTCTTTTGAGTGTCCCTGTATTAATTAGGCTATACTTTGTTGGCCTGCCCATGGGTGTCCCTCCAACGGGTAGGGCACCTAACAGATTGCCCGTTGAGGGGACGTCCCCCCAACGGGCCAGAACATATGTATATATATATTGGGTCATATTCTATTCTATTTTCTCATCCTCCTGATTTTGTGAGAGTATTAATTACAGCGTCTAGAACTATCTAGTATTACAGTTTTTTCTGTTTAGTCCAGGCTAGGTCAGTGCCCCCAACTGTTTGACGCTCGAAAGACTATTAATATAAATTTGCTAAGGGACCCATAAGGAACGACGTGCTTTGAGCAACCCGGCGTCCACCATAAGCGCTATGGCTCGCCGACGCTGAAAAAACGTGACTGTTACACATGGTGGACGTTAGAGAACGTATACAATAGTTGATTTGGTAGCTGGACGCATGCAAAATATGCCGACTCAGTTTTTAAACTGCCTATATATTCGGTAGTCAACTGAAAGATTCCTTCACTGCCATGGTCATCGGTATAGAAATATTCAGATATTATACCTATGGCGGTAGTTCTAGGATCTTTAGCAAGCATTGTCACTGTCTTAGACCTAGCAGCAAAAATTTCCTTACTAGGGTACGAATATATCGGCGGAGTGGCATACAAACCAGTAACCCTTCGAGAACTCGTACAGGAGGTGAAGTCTCTCGAACGTATCCTCAGAACACTAAAGAAATTCGCCGATGAGAACCCCCAAGTAGAAGCGTTGAAGGAGCTAGGAAATAACGAAGATGGGCTACTCCAGGCATGGGCCCAGGATCTGGTAAAACTAAAACTAAAACTAAAACTGGAGACAAGAGACGGATTCAAAGGGGTGGTTGATAACCTTAAGCGGCCATTTAGAGAGAAGAAAACGTTACAACTCATCAGCAGAATAGAAAGGTATAAGAGCCTTTTCACATTTATACTATTGGCAGGTCAGATATAAGTGAATCTAGATCGCAGCTAGGAATCTAGTGTAGGTATATTAATTTGATATTTACCTAATAAAGGTTCATAGTATTGTAGGGGGACAAAAAAACCCGGTCATCCACATGGCAACCAACTCATGTTGGTATCCCACAAAACACAACCATGAACTTAGGATTTATTTTCTCCTAGTATAGCAAAGTTATAGGTATATTCTAAGGGTATATAAGTATCTTGCAATAATAGTTTGGTGTCTTGGGTGTTCCTATCAATAGAAATGGTCCCTAAAAACTATTTCATAATTCCTCAGATCCCAAACTTGTTGGATATGTTTAGGCTATAAGTATATGCTCCCTATATGAGGACAGTCCCTAGTCTAATAATTCATGCCCTAAAGGGTCTAATCAGAGCTATGTAACTGTGGAGATAGTAATCTATTATTACCCCATAAAGTCTATTTTACCTTTATAGTATTTATGATAAGAATGATTAAGGTAATTTTAGATTTATATTCATAATAATAAAAATAATGAGGCTTTTTTGCCATAATTAAATTTTCATATTTGCTTTTAATGTGGTTGTGGAGTAATGGTTATTTGAGGTTGGCCTTTCTGGCTGCTATCCCAATGACCGGGTATTTTTGTCCCCCTACAATAGAAAAAATAGAGGAATGTGCCTTGTCTATAGATAGTGCTGTTAGAAGCCTTAAGACTGAAATTACTACTCACTATAGACGGGAAAAGGTGCAGGACGGCTGTAAAACTGGTGAGAGTAGCCCGCCTTTACTGAAAATGTTGATGCAATCTTTGACCTCTAGCGCATGAATTTGATTGTCTATATTGGAGGCAATAAACCGGGAGAAGTATTGGGGTTGGTACCTGGAGACAGAAAAATAATAGCACGGTACAGCTTTGGAGGAAGAAACTAGAATAAAATTTGGTCGAACTACTGAGATATTCAGGTAGCTTGGAACAGAGATTTTCCTCCGGACTACATATAGGTTTGGGTTTGGTACGTACGGTACTTGTACTAAGTACGAGATATAGTACGTGTTGTAGGGAAGTAAGGTGGATGAAAGTCTAATAATGGCACTTGTGGGTTGAGGTTATATAATATGGATTTTCATATGTAAGATCATGAAGCAGTGTTGCAATTAGGTATATTTGGGCTTTATACTACGCATGTTATACCCGTGCGCGTACGTTCTAGTCCTCAATTTGTCATTCGGTTTATTCTAGCCTATGTAGTAGGTCATTTTTTAATTTATTTAATTATACTCTTCACTCTATCCTTCTCAGCCCTCCTGTCCGAGCATTCTATATCTTATTCTAATTCCCTTTCGCCTCCCTTGTATCTTACCCCCCCTTCTGTACTTATCTTGTTTCTTCAAAATTCCCGCACCCTTCGGCACTTATTCATCCTATCCTTTCGGTAATAATCCAGCTAACACCAGCCTCTTTAGCTCAGCCTCTTTGTGTTTCCTCCTAATTAATTAGTCCCTAGAATCGGTAGCTTTAGATATGGTGTTTTATCTATAAAGTACGTATATGAATGTACATATAATCTTGTTTTTTGGGGCTTAGTTTGAGGGGAAAGTCACTATAAATAATCTTCCACTCGAGGGAAAAAATTCCAGAAAGCTTTTCACGTAATAAAGGTTACGACCTGTCGAGCGGGGGTGCCCTGAATATCAAATATACATACTTCGCCTTTGTATATCTGCGTATTATCGAAGTATACTAGGGGTATCTGTTGCCCGTTGGATAGGTGTTTGGGCTCTCTACACTCTTTGGGAAGGATTTCAGTAACGGATATTTTCTCAATAAAGGTAAAATTGTTACATTATAAGCATCATTTCCGCACCTCGCCTATTACTATACTTTGCAACTTTGCTCTTTTTCTTTCCTTTACTGGCCTTTGAATTGATAGGTCTAGGTTTGGTGAAAATTATAAGTAAAGTGAAGTATTTAATATAGCAAATAAAAGAAGGTACTTACACTACCACCGTCGGCGAGTTCTCTTTATTCGTAGGGCTCCCCTTAGGACTGAGTGGCAGTGATAGTGGTGTTTGTAACGCTGAGTTTGGCAAAGGTGGGAGGGGGCGGTTCGGTGGTGGGCCAGGAGAAGGGGGAAGTTTTCGTCTTGGGCGGCTTGCAGGGCCTACATATTTGTTTAAATCAGTAGCGAATAGTTTTAACGAAATACAAAAACTTGTGAACCAACTCTAGAAACTTACTGGTTTCTATAAGGAGGTTGAAGCGACCATTCTTTTGTACGCGAAGTGCAGTATCCCGCTCTATAGGGAAGATTAGCGTGATGTCTACTACGTTAGTCAAGAAACATGCATTAGTGAACAATTGGGGTAGTAGGAGGCATGTGAGGGATATTGGAAAGAAGAACGAAAGAAAGGAGACTAACTCCCGATCTCATCAGAGATCTCGCTGAACTCTATCTCTACCTCCGCAAGCCAGTTATCGACATCGATAGGCCCCTGTGAAACTTGTTTGCTCCTTTTATCCATGGTAACGGTAAACGTCTTCCAGTTTGCAGTAGCGGTAATGACACTGCTCAAAGAATAGCTTTAGTTATGGTGGTAAAATAGGCTGGACTGTGGAGGAAAGAAATCTGGGCTACAAAAAAAAATTACAGAATATATTAGTGCAACCCCTTCGCCAATATTTGACTTATGTTTCCAATGGAGAAGTATCGGTTTTTCTTTTGTTTCCGGAGGGGCTTAACGTAACGGGAATACCATTACCGCTCAGCTCCGACAAAGCACATCTTACTAGTGCCGCAATGATTTTCGGAATAGATCAATCTCTATGGGACTAGGAACAAGTATGCGCTGGAACGGCGGGGTACACAAAGCGTAACAAAAATTGCCTTGCATGAAATTTAGGACCTTGTGTCACATCAACCCAGGACCAAGTCTGATACGTCAGGTTTTGGCCACAAACTTCAGGTACACAATTGGGGAAGGCAGTAAAGTACCTAGAATTAAATAGGGGCGTTAAGCTGACCAATTAACCAACCATTATGAATAGGTGAAAGACGCCGCCCCCAAGGATTGGTTTCTAATGCATTAGATCAAAAATTGACTCTACTCTGATGTTTTTACAAAACTACATGTAGAATTTAAATAGCTGCGAGGAAAGATACCAGCTATCATGTATAATGCAACATATAGGGGCAAAGTTTGAACGGCCAAGGTAATGGTAGGGATGCTATACAGCTTAGATATTGGCCAGGTATCTTACACACCCAAACCCCACTCTTTGCACTTGTAGAACTTACCTCAGATAGGCCATCCCAGCAGTTTGGTGACTACAGCCAGGCATGTGGAAACACGTGTAGATTGGGGGTATCATCTTGGAAATGGCCTTATCGTCAGCAATCAGGAACCGTTGCCAAGCGCCAGCCCTATCAGCAAAATCAATTGGTTCTACAGTTGTGTATGAGCTTCAGAAAAGGGGTTTCAGAGTATAAATCAGGATTGAATGAGATACTGTAAGCGAGGAGGAGGTTTTTTGTGGTAGGAGTGTTACTCCTGTAGTTGTGGTGTAGGGTGGCCTGTCGATTTACCATGTTTTGTCACCCCCATCATTCGAAAGGGAAAAAAGCTTGCATTCTTGGCTGTTGCCTACTCAAGCAATTCTTGGCATAATCATTTGGGGATTAGCCGATTCGTGGTGGCCGAGTGATTTAACGTGAAGCCGATGGAGTGTGAATGGGCATTTCTCCTCCCCACTCTCTCCCCTTCTGTTTATACCACTAATTACAGGACTAAATAGGCTCTAAAGAGGAAGACACTCTAAACTACATTAAAAGAGTCAGATTTGGCGCCCTATATTCTTGGACGCGATAACGGAAGATACACTAATAATATACATGAAACAACCGGTACCCCAAGCACGCATTACTCCGAATCACTATCTGCAACCACTCTCCGGGCCCTACCAGGTCTGCGCGTAACATCCTCATCCTCATCTTCTGTAGCATTATTCATGTCAATATCATCGCCTTTTGATGGTGTTGTCCTCGCTATCCCAGCTAGGTCATCACTATCATCCTCCGACGATAAGTTGGCCAAAACTGGTACAACAGGTGTAACCTCTCTTGAGATTACACCTTCATCATCTTCAATTACCACCTCTTCATCATTCTCCTCCATCATCCGCTTCTTTTTCTTTCTTTCTTTCTCTACACTTTTCAAACTGTCTCTTTTATCTGACTTCTTCCTCTTCTTCGTTGCTGAGGGTTCTGGACGTTTAGTACCAACAACTAATAATGGTGCAACACTACGTTCCACCTCCAACATCTTCGGCCCCGCTTCCCTCTGCGCCTTTTCCTTTAAAAGGAATTCCATTTCCTTCTCTGGATCCATTTCTTCATCCGAATCGTGAATATAAATATCACTCTTAATTGCTGCCCTCTTTTCTTTCTCCCTTTGTAGTCTCTTCTTCCGTTTCTCCCTTGCTAACTCATCAAGGACGTCTTCATCAAGGTCCTGATCATCGATAGGAGTGCGTCTTTTCCTACCTAGGGTCTTCTTTTTCGGTTCCAGCGGTTTCATTTGCGTGGGACCCCCAGGTACGAAGAGAAATTCCTGATTATCGTCAGAATCATCGTCGGAATCAAATATTTTCCGTGCTTTTGCTTTTCGTTTGATAAGGTCCTCAGGAACCTTGCCATCTTCGAAGGTGATAGGATCATTGGTATATTTTTTAAGGAGATCGAGAGATTCTTGGAGCTGATCGGAGGTGAGGGACGAGGGAATAATCCAGGGAGTGTCCGGACTTTCGTCTACCTCGAGCTTTTCAAGACCGAGGGTGGTCATAAGGAGACGGAGTTTAGCGTCTTTAAACATTGCGTTCTTCCGCTCTTCAGAATCAGGTTTTATTACTGCAAAAAAAATTAGCTTCTGATCCCAGAAGAATTGAAGGAAGTGGCTTACTGATATATGGGGGCTTGTTTGATTCATTCGGGATCACCTCTGCGCCTGCATCCGCTGCAGCTTCTTCTTCAAGAATTCTTCGGGCTGTATCCTCTGCTTCCCAGGATTTTCGCTCGCTGATGGCCTTGTTGAGTTGGTCTTTGAGCCAGTCTACTCCATCACCCTTATTATCGTCTAGCAGTGCGCCAACAGCAATGCCAACCTGTTCATTTCGTGATACCCCAGGGATATGCAGCTCTGCAGCTGGTCTACTAAGGATTAGAAAAAAAATCATATATAAGAATCCTAGGAGATACAAACCTTGCCTGCCGGATCTTGATTTCTTTATCATACCCGTGTGTAAGATAATGCATAGTGTTATTCATTTTCGTGAACAAAAGCTCCACAAACATCTCAGGTCTACTTTCGAGTTTCTTAATCAACTTCCTCAAATAGTATTTGACAAACTGGTCCATCTCCTTCCTCGCCGGGTGGCTCTGCGGCATACCGTCAGGGTCTTGCATAATCCGGTAAAACTGTTCCACAATATCCAACCTGAACAGTAACACCTCTTCCTGCCGCTTCACAAAGATCCGGTGGAAAAATGTAATCGCTCGTTTAACCTGGCTATATGAGAGCTCTTTGTAGTTGTCTAGAAATGCTAGGAAAGTATTGATACAGTTTTGTTGAAGGAGCTTAGTTTCGAATCGCCCAAAATCGAAGGCACGCTCTTTCATGGTATTGCGAGATACCATAGCCATATCCTCCTCGTCTTCTTCTTCTTCGGGCATGTCGGTTCTTTCTTGCTTCTTCTTAGTCTTTTGCCGGCGCTTGGACCGGACAAAGAGTACTTCATGTTGCTTCGAGTATCTTTCGAGCATTTTGAGATGAACATGGACCATCTCTGTACAGTCATCTAACCAACTAAATGGCTGCTTCGTATAGGAGCGTAGTATACCAACTACGAGGTCTAATGTAGTCTCCTCATAAAATAACCTATTCTGAATATTCTCAGCGATGTCTTGGTCGTCTTCTAGTGGCGATATTGCCATGTCCTGTACTGTTAATAAGATCTGAGTAAAGCACCGCATTCCGGCTTGGAGCTCTATCCAGTACTTGAGATCGAACCAACCTGTCATCAGACGGTTCAGCGTGATTAGCATTTCCTGATTTAATACCGATGCAACGAGAGAGAAAGAATCATCCCCTGAATCGGTAGGCTGCTTCTCAGCCGACTTTCTGCGCACCCGCTCGGCTTTGAGGAACCAGGCGATCAGGTAAAAGAATTGACGTTGATTCGTATTTAGGAGCCGCTCGGCATCACGGTCAATGGCACGGCGTATATGGCCAAACAACGGGTTGAAACCCGCATCTAGGAATTCTTCAACAAAGGCCCGCATCTTTGGTTTCGTGGGGCCTTCGAGAGTCACCACCATATCGAACTCCGTCTTCCGCCCAACACCCTTGGCGTCACTTCCCTTTGGCTTCTTCCATTTCTTACTCGCATCCATTTTCTGCTGTGCTGTGCTCTTACCTAGGAGCGCACCTTGGCCAGAGACGAATGCACGGCGTCCGTCATCTTTCTCTACCCATACTGTTGTTCCGAAGCGGTTGTGCCTTGTGCTCGCACTACGCACAGATGCCCGCTTCATCTCGTCTTCTGCTTTGAGTAAATCGGTGAGACTCTGTGCTTTTCTCTTATTTTCTTCGGCGCCGGAGAGGAAGAGTTGTTCAATGTCTACGCTCTTCAGCAGGTGGTAGATAACCTCCATGACCACCACATCCTGCGTTATAAAATTATTCCCCATCTCGCTGCTTATGGCCAACAGTAAGTATAGGATGTTTTGCGCATCGTATGCCTCGATTGTTGCAGATCTATTGATGTCTTCACCGGTATCGGTCTCGTTGGGGTTAGGGTGTTCAATAATTGCAAGGTTGCGGAAGAGGTAAAGAACGAGCTTTATGATTCCTTCATCACGTTCGGTACGTTCAGAGCCCGGGATGTCAATGGATGGGAGAGCCACGCGGACGATAGAGGATAGAATGTTTTTTGAGGGGTGGCGCAGAATAGCAGCTTTGTATCCAGCTTGGGCATGGGTGAGGGCGGGGAGGTGGCGATGGTGGTTTTGTGTCATTTCAGAGAGGGTTTTGTCCAATGGCCAAGTGAGAGGAACGAGTAGTTCGACTACGGGAAGTTTTAGTATTAAGTAGTTATATCTTATTTATTAAACAGAGGTGAGGCATACCACATGCGAGTGCTAACCGATGCTTGCTCCTATCTTCGGTATCTTCATCCTTCCAGCTAGCAAGAATCTCTAGTAGGTCCCCCTTGACCAGGTTCGCCTCCGCCATACATCTCGCAACCTATGCCAGATAGCCCCATCAGTACTTGCTCTTCCATTCCGTAGTTCTATCGGGAGTCTCACATCGTATCTGTTCAGTTTCTCGTCATAGAGTCGTAGCCATTTCCGCAAGTCTTTTAAACAGGCCAATGCATCATCTCCCAGCTCATAGCCCGTGGGTGTAGATCCTCCGAGCTGTTACTTCCGGTTAGGTTTTTATGTTCTCTTTTTTTTTTTGTAAAGCCGGGAGAGGGGTAGTTACCGCCGAGACTAGGGAGAGGATGTGTGCCCTCTAGAAGGAATATTAGCTAGTACTCTTGGGTATAGGTTTGAATTAGGGACATACAATCATAGGGTCTACTGTCTCTGGAGCTCCACCAAAACCAGGAGCATCACTTTCGCTGTCGGTATCCATGATTGAAGGCTCGGGATTTGCAAGTTTATAAGGTTATAATCACGCCGTCCGGGGGAGGTGGTTATATGACGGTCGGGGGATAGCCGGCGGGGGCGTTTTACGGCTCGGTAGGATGGTGTAGATAATGTATACTCTTGCAGACCTACAGACAGATTTTATAATGGACAAGGTTGACGGGTATCTGTGGGAATGCCGGAATTTCAAATATAAGAGCCTCGATAAAGGAGTTTCTCTAAAAAGTTCAGTGATGGTAACGCGTCTGAGCGCGTCGCGTAAATTGATCTTGGCGTTATAGCCCGTGCATACACGTACTAAGAGAGAGTGAACTCCAGTCCCAAATGTTACAATATTAAATGAGGAATGCTGAGGAGTCTGGGTTCTGTATATAGGAGATCCAGTGCTTAATATATTTCTGGCTATTAAGAGATTCAGATTTTGTGATTTGACCTAGATCATGATTCATCACTCGGTAGTGTTTGAGTTAGAAAACTCTAAATAAATGAATTAATCATGGGCTATTGGTTTACTACCTTTACTGTAACATGTACTGTAAACTATGCTGCGAGAGTATTGTCTACGCTGCAACTGTATAAGACTGCCTCCTTATACCTTTCCCCCCCGCTCTCTTCCTCCCCTCTTCCAGTCACTTAGAGGGTACGCTTCAATTTTGGCTACTCCTAGGTCTGAAGCCCTAAAGTATCGTCAATAGCATAAAAATCCCACTCTCTTCTCCCCACAACATTGAATTTACCTTTATTCAGCCTCAAGAAATTACCATCTACAACTTTATCAGCTGTATCACTGAAAATATTTGATTTTCATTAACAGCTCCATAATCAGTATTACCAGGGTGATATCTAGAATAAATACCGGTAACAAAGGCTCTACAAAGCTGCAGTAGAATAGCCCTACTAATCATCTAGCTAGGGAAAATCCTGTCTGTAGTTTGTCAAGAACCAAAGGTGCTGTCTTACTACTACATTTTGAGTAATAAATTATGCGTTTACCCGGCCTACCCTTCTTCTTTTCTTCTCCCGGCCGCCCTTCTTCTCCTATTTCCTATTCATCTTGCTAGTTCCTCTCTAAAAGGGGTTTCTAGAATGAAACATCGTATAGAACTTATACAGGGTGTAGTAGGATAGTTTCTCTAATCCTATATGAGTAAATACTACTTATACCTGGATAATTGGCCAAAGTAGATTTATTAAAGCTGCTCTTCTAAGGGTGAATGTGCGTCTATATCCTTCTCCTTCTCCTTATATTTCTCATGCATGTTACTATAGTTTAATTGGCCTATAAGAATTCTCTTTGTGGGCGTATTCGCCTTATAATAATATTCATCTTATAAGAATACGTCGGGCTGGACAGGAATTACTTTATTTTCATCAGTGCTTTCCTATAAGAATATAGATTCGCTCTAACCTCATGTTTTTATAGGACGATTGGACTGTACGGTACACTTTCTCTATAAGAATATGTATTCTCGGTCCCAACTAGATAAACAAGGCTAGACTAACGCTAATTATAAGAATATTCGCTTTATAAAGGCGCTGGGATTCAGTCCCAAGCGTATTATTATAGAGGGAGTCTACTGTAATACCTTTCTAGAGGGTGATTCCTAGAATGAAATATTTGCTGCTAAGTCTCCACATAGTATAACAGGATAGTTTTGTCAAGCTTACATAGGTAGACTCTATTCATAAATAACCGATTAACTAATACGGATGTCTTGAAGTCCACATTTAAGAGATTTGTTTTATTTATGTTTCACTTTCCACCCTCCTTTTTCCTATTCTCTTCTTTTGTTCTTTTCTTTTTATTAATCTAATATCTCTTCCCAAAGTGGTCCACTTAAATAACCCCGGCCTTAGCGCTCTATCGAGGGTGGTGGCAGGATTCACGTCGATGATCCTACATAGTGCAGGTCCTGTTCTACATCTGTCCGGTGGCCCGTCAAAATAAATAACGTCAATAAATAACCCATAGAAATTATATTTTCCTTTGATTTTCTTTATGATAGTAGCTTTTGTTTAAATTTTTATTTACAGAATATTTGCTTGTGTTTGGTATACTTTTGTCTGTTAAAATATTTTTATATTTTAATCCAATATTACTTCATATATACAGTGAGGCTTCTGAAACTATTTTTGATTTTTGCTATGATTTATAGAAAGGAAATCTCGTGTGTAGTGGAGTCTTCTACCGAATGTTCGTAGAACGGAAATGATTAGAAATTACGTTACACAAACTGTCATATTCTAATTGGCCTGAACTCACTACAACTGTAAAAACTATTTTGGTAAGCGAGTTACTAGTAAGAAGGCCTAAACTTGCGTGCAGCCCGTAGCACATAAATCAAGATACAAACCTCGCTTCAAACAAACCGTGAGAACAGGAACTAGTTAGTAGAGAGCAGATTTCATATTTTACAGTCAGACTTAAATCCGCCGCCCATCAATCCACCACCTGCAAAAAAAAGCAAATCAAACCCCTAAAAGTTCAATGACAAAGAAACAGAACACCAAACCACCCAATGCCTTTTTACCCCTTCCATCCAGTACATAATGACCATCAATTCATATATACCCTAATCCCAAATCCCACTAAACAAGAAAAAAATTCTACACTTAATGCTGACTCCACTCAATAGTATTTAAATCTACACCTTCCTGCACGAGCTCCCAGAGTGGACTCAACTCTCTCAGGAATGTAACTCTCTCTTTCACTGCTTTCAACACATAATCAATCTCCTCTTCTGTCGTAAATCTGCCGATTCCGAATCTGATACTGCTATGTGCGCTTTCGTCGCTGGATCCAAGCGCGCGAAGGACGTATGAGGGCTCAAGAGACGCGGAGGTACAGGCGGAACCGGAGGAAAGAGCAATATCTTTGAGGGCCATGAGGAGTGACTCGCCTTCAACATACGCAAAGGAGACGTTGACGCAGCCGGGGTAACGAGCACTAGGGTGGCCATTGAGAGTTGTGTGCTCCATTGCGAGGAGGCCATCAGTAAGTCGTTTAGAGAGGGAGGAAATGCGGGCGTGGTCGTACTATAGACATTAGTAAACCGGAATCACAAAAAGGTAGAGGGGGGCTCCTTACAGAAATTTCCTCATAGGCGATACGACAAGCTTCACCAAACCCAATAACCAAAGGTGGGGCAAGGGTCCCACTTCGGAGACCACGTTCTTGACCACCTCCCGAAATCAAGGGCTCAATTCTAACCCTGGGTCGTCTTCTCACGTAGCAGGCACCAATTCCCTTGGGTCCATATACCTTGTGTCCTGAGATAGACATGAGATCGATGTTCATCTTGTTGACATCAATGGGGATTTTTCCGACTGCCTGAGCCCCATCGCTGTGGAAGAAAATCTTTTTTGAGCGACATAGCTTCCCGATTTCTTCCATGGGTTGAATAACACCGATTTCGTTGTTGACCGTCATTATTGACACCAGCACGGTATCAGGACGGATAGCAGCTTCGAGTTCTTCCAAATTGACTAAACCGTTTGCCTGTACAGGAAGGTAGGTGACCTCGAATCCCTCACTCTCCAGATGTCGGCATGAGTCAAGCACACACTTGTGCTCCGTTTGGCTCGTAATAATGTGCTTCTTCTTGCTTTTATAGAACCTTGCCACACCTTTGATGCTCATATTGTTTGATTCTGTGGCTCCGGATGTGAAGATGATTTCTTTGGGATCAGCACCAATGAGGCGTGCAATATTGCCGCGGGCCTCCTCGGTGGCTCTCTCAGTCTCCCAACCATAAGCGTGGGTGCGGGAGTGGGGGTTTCCGTAGAGTCCGGTGAAGAAGGGAAGCATGGCGTCGAGGACTCGGGGGTCTGTCGGGGTTGTGGCCTGCATGTCGAGGTATATGGGACGGGTGCCTTCGTCCATTATTGTTGCCTGCTTGAGGATTCCTAGGTGAGGTTAGCATTGTGTTGCAAGATGTGGTAATTGAAATGTTGAGATGTACCTGCAGAGGGCGACATCATCGCATCAGCAGTCAACCCGCTCCCAATCGGCCTGTCTGAAGGCTTCAACCCTCCAGTCTTGTTGACGAAATCTTGAGTATCAATAGCCCTGTTCTGGACATCAACATTGATCGCGGCATTTTTCTTCCCTGATGATGAGACATAGCATCTTGCCTGCTGGTGAAATCTAGGTAGGGCACGGGCAAATGGGAATCTTGTAGAGGTAGAGGAGCGAGTGAGGCTGATATTTGTGCAGCGACACAGGGAAGCAACTACCCTGGCGGGCGCGGCCATTGCAGGTAAGATAGATGTATGCTGGTGGGGGTGTTTTATGCAGGTCTTATCAGATTGAGGTTGTAAGTGGGCTGATGCTGGAGTTAGATTGATTGTCGGAGTTGTGAGTGATGGCGGGCGGGCCAAACACCGTTGATATTCGGTGCCGCCCCTCACATGTCTTGGCGCTTGTTGGTAAGCAGCCACATGTACCTATCTCCGCCCCGGTTCTGGACTGGAGCACCACCGCCGTTAATCGGGAAATCTCTGCAAAGTCCTCGACTCGATTGGCCTGATAGGGGACAGCGTTCCAGTAAGAATTGAGAATTGTCTCGGAGTATTAAGAAAATGTCCCCAAGAATTCTGTAACCATTGGTCTAGGCTATCTCTCGTCTTTACCGTCTGTAGAATCATTGCCTGGCCCTCTAGCTAGGGACAACATGATGTACTCCCTAAGCCTAAATCGGGCTATCCCCGAAACATATTCACGCATATTCCGATGAGAAGCAATTTATCAGCCCTTAATTGCTAAAACCACTTAATCCCGCCTATATCCGGATCGCGACATTCTCGGGATCTTTGGACCTAACTAGTGATGACGTATAAGTATTGAGGGGTGTCAATAATTATAACAAGACCTTCGTATAAATTGCTCTATAACTCCCCACACTCGGGTTTATAAAGTATCAGTTTCTTCAATTCAAACACCTTGCACTTCACAGTCTAGATATCTAATTTTTGTGAAATCTTCGAAATGACTCGCGTTTTGTTAACCGGTAAGTTCCCCAGCTCAACTCCCAAGCTTTAGTACTAACGCTTCATGCCTAGGTGCCTCTGGCTTCATTGCCTGTAAGTTCTCCCATAGCTCCAAAAAACCTCTAGATTCGAATCAAAGATTCCTTGGAAATGAACCCCCGTCTCTCCCAAGAGCCTTTATTAACTTCCCCTAGCCCATATTCTCGAAATCCTCCTCAAACGCGGCCACTCTGTCCGCTTCACAGTCCGTTCCGAAGAAAAGGCTCAAAAGCTCCTTGCCGCACACTCCGAATACTCCGATAAGCTTGACTATGTCCTTGTCCCCGAAATCGCCGTCACCGGTGCATTCGATGAAGCCGTAAAGTCCTCCCCACCAATCGAGGCAATCATCCACACTGCCTCCCCATTCCACTACAATGTCACGGACCCACGGAAACAGCTCATCGAACCGGCTATCCAAGGAACAGTCGGGGTTCTCCAAGCCGCAAAAAAATTTGCTCCAGAGGTCAAGAGGATTGTAAGGCGTCCCCCCCCTTTAGGTTGAAGCACGAGTGCGTTGCTGATATAATGGTGAGTAGGTGATCACCTCCTCTTTTGCCTCGATCCTTGACCCTGCTAAAGGGGACTGGCCATCTAAGACCTACAGCGAAGAGGACTGGAATCCTATAACCTTGGAAATTGGTGCCAAGGAACCAATTAACGGCTACCGGGCCTCTAAGAAACTGGCTGAAAAGGCTGCATGGGAATTCCTTGAGAAGGAGAAACCGAACTTTACTATTGCTACCATCAATCCGCCGCTTGTCTTTGGTCCTCCAAAGCCTTATATTTCGAGTTTGGAGAGTTTGAATACTAGTAACCAAGTTAGTAGCGAACTCCTCCCTTGTAGTAGAGAGCTGACAATATTAATGATATATAGCGCGTTTTGAACTTTATTCGTGGAGACTGTAAGGAAGCTCTTCCGCATAGTGGTGTTTATATCTGGGTCGACGTTCGAGTAAGTCCAAGCCTAAATTATACCTTATACCAAACACCCACATATTAACCATTCTAAACCCCATTATAGAATGTAGCAGAAGCCCATGTTGCTGCTCTTGAGAAACCAGAAGCCGCCAACAAACGTTTCTTTATTGTCTCGGAAATCTACTTCTCAAACCAGATGATTGCCGATGTGATTAAGAAGAACTTTCCACAGTACAGTGATCGGCTTCCGGAGAAGAGTGAGCCGAATCAGGGGTTGCCAGAAGGGGGTTGTTACAATGTGGACAATAGAAGGAGTAAAGAAATTCTCGGGTTGGAGTATACGAAACTTGAGCATAGTATTGTTGATCTGGTAAAGGTATTACAGGAGATGGGGGTGTAGAGTGGGATTGGATACTTGTTGGTTAGATAGGTTCTCGAGTAGAATAGTCTATGGGGTTTTTAAATGAGTGATTTATGAGATATTGACATTGATTGTGAATTTTTATTATAAAACAAGAATAGTGGTCATAGTAGGAGTAAGCAATTAGATACTACATACCTATATCAATCGAATTCATTGGCACAAACTAGAAATAGTTAGCGAGGGTTTGAAAGCTACTCAACTGGAATAATTTTAACTGAATCCATCAGAATATAAGAAAGAGTAAAAAAAGAACGTATGTGCCACTCATTTTTACGAAGAGGAGATCTTGTTGATGAGCCTGCTCATAGAAAGCAGCTATCTGCTGAAATTATTCTAGTAGAATCACTATTATAGTCGTTTATAATAATTATATTAAGGCTAACTACAGTATGAAAAAACAGAGTTAATTTACTACCATAGCACTATGAAATTTAGTTACAAATACCGAATTAAATCAGTAGTTGAGGTATATTACTGTGCCAATACCGTATTTCTCCCATATCGCTAGTGTATTGGCGGGAGTATCGTATTGATCCCACCCGTCTTTTTGGTACTGTACATAATAGTATTTGAAGTAGGAAAAAGCTAGGGAGATATGGAATTCTGTCTCAGTTTCATAAAACCACACTCCTTGGTAGTTGTTTTACCTTCTCTCCATGTACCTATGATTAATTCATTGATTTATTTACTTTACCTTCCCTGGCCGAGTGATTGACTATGACTGTAATTAACGAGAATTTTCCCTTCGAATAATCGATTCCTTGTTCTCTGTACGTACAAGTGCTACAGAGATTTGAGCTCGTTCGTTCACCAGGATTGGAAGATCTATATAAGCTTGGAAATCATTGTAAAGGAGTCCCCTGTGCCATTTATTATACAAGTACATACAGCTACCTACACCAGTACGTAGCTAAATACATGTATACTCTAACAAAGTCACGTGAGAGAATTTACAAACCCCAACCCAAACGAATAAAACCTCTAGGCTACCAATTCTTTCTAGAGTATAGGGCCCCGTATATTTCACGACACCTAGAGAGAAAGGGAACTACTTCATGAAATTTTTTTTTTTTTTTTTTTTTTTTTAATTCAAGCGATTTTATTATTCTGGGTACAAAATCTGGTATGCAGTATAAACTATGACCTAAAAAGAACCCTTCCCCTTCCTAAAAATAAAACACGTCCCCTTTCAAAATTCCAAAAAAAATATCGTAACTATAACACAGGAAAGAAAAAGAAAATTTGACAAAAACAATGTACTGCTCATTTATATCTTCCTTCCTTTTGACTTGCTGTCTTGGTGCCGTTATACACGGGCTTGATGAGATTGCTGACTCCTTATGATTCGGAGTAGGTAACAGACGTGAGAGAGAATATAGTGGAGGGAGATAGCACCGGTGACAGGAGTGCTTTTTTGGTAAAGTTTATCTTGTTCTGAACGACGAAGGTCCCGACGAGTAGCGAAAGAGTTTCAGAGCTCCAAATTTTGTCGAGGGAGCTAACACTGGGCAGAAGAGAATTTCTGGATGTGGTGAGACTAGGGCAGTGAAGAAGCACGTGCTCTGTGGTTTCGGGAAAAAAAGAACACCTGGGACAGGTGTCGGGTGTGTGAAAATTTATCCACGACTTGTGGGCATTTAAATAGCTCTTTTCCACCCGCATTTGGTGGAGACGGGAGGATTGAAATTTG
This sequence comes from Verpa conica, assembly GCA_033030425.1. Lineage (NCBI taxonomy): Eukaryota > Fungi > Ascomycota > Pezizomycetes > Pezizales > Morchellaceae > Verpa > Verpa conica. The sequence continues at coordinate 1,094,504 of JAUFSD010000003.1, forward strand.
TGAAGAGATATAAAATATGGTGTTGTGAGGGAACAGCCGTATTTGTAGTAGCTGGGTGGGGGATAGAGGGTCTCCCAATTCTTAAGGAGCTGTTGTTTGATAATTATTGAGAAATTTTTATGGCTAAGATTAGAGCCTAGCAGTGATTGAATGAGGGAGCCTAAAAATTCAATTGGCAGGTGGTTCACTCCTGCCTTGGCGACTGAATTCTGTGACGAGCTAACCATCGTCATAACTAGTCTCAAGTACCTCTCCATAGAGACACCTAAGGATCTCCCTTGAGGGATAGGACTAGCTATCCTATTCCGGTCAATAGATACTAAGGAAAGTCGTTACTATGATAGCCCAATCCCTAAGCGAGCTGGCGAGCTCCTAGGATGGAGCGAAGCTCACCGTCGTCGGTATGCGACAGAGACCAGAGTAATGCGTCTGTAGCTTATAGCTACGGGAGATACTAGTGCAATGAGACTGAAGCTGTTGCCTCCATGAACAGAGTTAAGCTCCTGTTCCTCTAGGAGGAATAACAACGGTTTCGCTGATGGCCAACCTTATGGTAGGTCGAGAGCCGTGAGATGAGAGCAAAGCTGTGCTTAGTAGTTAGGGCCGCCAGCAAAAATAATTAACCTGGCGGCGTCACGAATCGAACCATACGGGGCTATTGTGACGATTTAACCATCGTCATGACAAGTCTCAAGTACCTCTCCATGTAGAGACACCTAAGGATCTCCCTTGAGGCATAGGACTAGCTATCCCATTCCTGTCAACAGATACTAAGGAAAGTCATTACTGTGATAGCCCGATCCCTAAGCGAGCTGGCGAGCTCCTAGGACGGAGCGAAGCTCACCGTCGTCGGTATGCGACAGAGACCAGAGTAATGCGTCTGTAGCTTATAGCTACGGGAGATACTAGTGCAATGAGACTGAAGCAGTTACCTCCATGAACAGAGTTAAGCTCCTGTTCCTCTAGGAGGAATAATAACAGCTTCGCTGATGGCCAATCTTATGGGAGGCCGAGAGCCATGAAACGAGAGCAAAGCTATGCTTAGTAGTTAGGGCCGCCAGCAAAATAAATAATTAACCTGGCGGCGTCACGAATCGAACCATACGGGGCTAGGCCTTGTGCGTCGCCCTAAGGTCCTTATGGATCAAGATTACCTCTCCGCCACGACCCCAGGTTGGACTAGGAACGTGGGAAAGGAATCTAAGCAACGGCAGGAATCACCAGTGGGTTACCCTACCTAGGGGACTCTGTGTTTTCTAACACCCCCGAGGCGCCCCACTGTGCCACCCGCCGTTTGCAGAGGGGGCCCCCCTGAGTTGCTGATTCCCTAACAAAAAGACAAGTTTTGGACCCCAAAAATAACCCCAAAACCGTCAGGAAAATTCGTCCAACCGAACCAAACTCGGAGGGTATATGGGGGACAGTGCTGCGAATCCATAGGTGCAATCGGATTTGAAATCGGACCATTTTAGCAATAGTTACAGAGCTTTTAGTAACCAACGCTTTTTAGTCGCTAGTCTATCGACCCCGCTAGTTCTTAGGGGCGCTCTAGACTCAGTTGATTTCCAAGCACGGAGGAATTGTTCCCCCGCTCCTTGGCAGCCTGCTCGCAACCAAAATCATAGCTTAAACCCGTCCTTCCCCCAGGACAATCATTCTTGCTAGTCAACGAACAACCGTTGTTCAGAGACCCTCATACTCTTTGCTAAAGACGTTTGTCTTCCCCTGGAAGCAGAGCCTTTTAAAGTCTTTAGTTATCTATCCATTAAATCCTTATTCCTGTTTTGCCTAGGAACTGTCGACCTTCCGTGTTGACGAGCGGTTCTAAGCCTCGCTGCTGAAGCTTCTCGTCAGAAAGGGAGGTTGTTGGTTTTTTTGGTACGGCAGTACTCCCCTGGGAGTGCCCCCGTTACAAATTCCACTTTTTGGGGGGATTAGGGAGGCCTTTGAGAAGTTCGGAGTGTGAATAGCTCCGTTCGGATGAGATGGTTGGAAACGAGGAGTGAAACCGGGCCGTGACTGGGTTGTTAAAGGAGTGGGCCGTCGCAACCCTGATGGCGTGTTTAATCTTAAGGTACTGAAGATAAAGTATTAATGGGGGGGCGGAGGCCTCCGCCCATAGAGCGTGTAGATTGGTTGCTCTAAAGCAGCCTAGGGCCCACCTGAGAACGGAGTTCCAAAAGACCTCCATTTCTTTTAGGGCTGAGGTGGGGGTGAAAAGGGTGGCACCATAGGTAAGCATGGGGCGAATGGCAAGGGTGGCTAACTTCCTGCAATTACTTGAGGAGAGACCTTTCCCGGAAGAGGAAAATCTTTGAAGAATGCCAAAAGAAGCCTGGGCTGAAGCCAGTCTTCTTGTAAAATGGTCGTTTGGGTTAAATGAGGGTGAGAACCAGTAGCCGACCCACCGTACTATTGGTTTTGGATGAAAGGTGTGTCCATCAATGCACACGGAGAGGTGTGAAACTGGTGACTTGTCTCTGGAGGTGCGCCAGTGCATCAGCTAAGTTTTAGCGACTGAGAAGGACATGTTGCGGGGAGCTGCATTGTTTTTAAGGTGATAGTAATTTTCTTGAAGTAAAAGAATGTTTTCCTCCACTGTGGGGGAGGCGACCATGATGGCAAAATCATCAACGTATGATAGGGTAATGCCTGGTGAGGGTTCCAGGTGATGTAAAACGCTAACGTAGATAACAAACAATAGAGGAGAAATAGGGGATCCTTGGGGGACCCCGACTTGAACTGGAACGGCTAGCTTGGGGGAGCTTTTGTAAAGCAAGGTAACCCAGCGGTCGGACAAAAAGAAGAGAATCCAATTGACCATATAGGGAGGAACGCTTTGAGAAGTAAGAATGGAGGCTAGAGTGTGTTTTACCACATTATCAAAGCCGCCTTTAATGTCTAAGAAAAGAGTGGAAACTTTCAGTTTAGCTAGCTGCATGGCTCTAATTTCGTTATAAAAGACTGTGGTGGCGTCTGAAGTGGAGAGGCCTGCGACTGAGCCGCATTGGTGTGGATGAACTAGGCCAGTGGCCTTTGCTATCTTTGCCAATCTAAGTGTAACAATTTTCTCCAAAACTTTTGAGAAGGTTTGGAGAAGAACAATTATTTGGTAGGAGGAAGTGGCTGAGTAGTCATCTTTGCCTGGCTTGGCTAGGACTACACCATTTGCCTTTTTTAGGGAGAGTGGGTGATAACCGCTTTTCAAAAGAGGGGTAAGAATTCTGGGAATGACTGTGGGATTAATCCTGTGGACATCTTTCTATACTGAGTAAGGAATGGAGTCGGGTCCTGGTGCCGAAAGATTGGATGTTTTAAAAAGAACAAGCTGAATTTCTTCAGGAGTAATAACGGGAACATTATGATGCCGTAGGGGAAGGGGGGAGCCAGTATCTGGTCTTGGGGGAAAGAATGCATTCACTAAATTCTCATTTAGGATTTGAGGTGTAGAGGAATTGGGGATGGAAGGGATCCGGTCCTCGGATCTGGTGGCCATTTTCTTAAGCCGCCACACATCGGAAGGGGAGGCGTTGGACACAAACGTGTTCCAATGATCACGTTTGGCCTTTTTAATAGCGTTAAAGTAGGCGTTTTTGGCCGCTTTAAGCTCGAATGGAGGGGAAAGTCCTTTGCGGTAGGACTTGTGGACGCTGTGGTATATAGACCTTAACTGGGATAGATTAGGGTTCCACCAGGGTTTTGACCATGATGAAACTTTCTTTGTGGGGGTATGTAAAAGGAGTGTGTTATGAAGTTGATTAAAGGACTCGTCAAACCATTTGTCTAAGTCGGAGGAGTCGGGGGGGAGCTGAAACTCGCTTAACAGGGGAGTAATGAGGTCCCAGTTAATGAGGGACCAGTTGGGGGTGTTATAGGGAGTGAAGTCAGTGTCCGGGGGGACCAGCTGACAGAGTATGACTCTGTGGTCTGAGCCTGAGGAGACTGGTGGGATAAGCCACTTTGAGACTAATTGAATTGCGGATTGATTTGCCCAGGTAAAGTCGATGACGCTATGTCGCTTTCTCGGGTCAGGGGAGATTCTGGTGTACTTCCCAGGAGTGTTAACAAGTGAAAAGCCAAGTTGGTTGGCCAGCCTAAAATAGGGAGTGGAAAGATTTAGTTCCATTGTAGAGAACTTTCGCAGGGGATCCGCAGCAGGGGAGTGAACATTAAAGTCACCAACGACAACGGTAGGGACAGATGAGGTCGGAAAGGCCATGTAAGGAGGGACAGATCTAACGGAATCGGACACCTGTCTATTGTAGACATTAACAAGTGCTAAGGATGAAAATGAGTGATTTGAGGTTGCAAAATGTAATGTAATAAAAATAATGTCTCCTCGGTGCAAGGGGGACTGGGTAACAGAGTTCTTATCCAAAAAGGAAAAGTTAATATAAAAGCACACCGACACCTTGTCTGTCTGGAGTGTGGGTGTGGGTTTAAAAAGAGCGAAGTTGGGTGCAATTAAAGGAGAGCGATTAAATAACGGGGGTTCTTGCACAGCTATGACCTGTGACAAGTGAACTACTGGATTTGAGAATAGAGAAAGAAACACATTTGTCGCGGGCAGCTCCAAGGATACCCACGCCACCGTCACACGAAACAAGGCCAAAACCGGATCACACCTCCGCAAGAGGGTCACCTTCGACCTCGCCCCCACTAGACGATCGAGTCGATTAAGTGCGCGCGGAGGGGACGTTTCTACAAACAGGCAATAATAGGCGCGGGAAGGCTTGTGTTCGCGCACCCGAGGTTGATAACGATAAACGTATTTGTCAATAAGGTTTTTCGGGCCGACGGCCCATTTTGTTAGTTTCGGATTTTACGTAACGTTGTCGGATGCCCCCAAAGTCCCCTTGTACACTTTGTATGTGGTTTGTATGGGAAAGATACCTTTCTGTTGGATATGACATATCCAACAGAAACAGTGGGGGGGATTTTGGAATTGGAGTGAAAAGTTTTCTTCGGTGTAAAAGTTATTTTGTAGGCAGGAAAAGAGGGGAAACATATAAGGAGGGACCTCGCCCCGAGAGTTTTCTTAGGCACGCAACGTCTTGTTTATATTGTTTAGTAAAGAAATATTACAGAGTTTTTCACTTGTAATATCTTTTGTCGTAACACCGTTTATTGTCGCCGTCTTAGTCGCCGTCACCGTTTCGTTGCCTAGGCTTCACTGTACCATCCCAACCGCCCCGCCACAACATTGTTGCTCCCGGCGCAGTTGTGTTGAATGATGTTAAGTGGAGAATTGTGTTTAGTGGTTGTACTAAACATTTTAATTGGTGTCGTTCATTGCCACTTCCTCGGTGGCTTCTGAAGAGGGTTGAGCCTCCTGGGTAGGTCCGTCTCTGAGCTTGTTGATGATGGAAATGCGGTGAGGGCATTTCGAGAAATTTGCCGTGTGATTACCTCCACAGTTGACACACTTGGAGGGGGTGGCGACACAGCAGTTGGGTTTTGGGCGGACGTGGCCAGGGCACGTAGTAACGGCACACTGGTGTTTGTCTCTAGGGTGGCCTAGGGAACAGATGGGACAGGTAGGTTCTTTTTGTTTGCACCCTTTAGTTGGGTGGCCGAATTTGTAACAGTTGCGGCAGAGGGTGGCTTTGGAGGCTGACCACATGACGGAGCAGTGGCGGGGGCGCGAATAGAGTCTGATGGTGGTGCCAATGATGGCTGCTTCCTCAGCAGTGACAGTGATGACAACTGTTGAGAACTTCTGGGCGTTTCGGGCGGTGTCGTCGGCGGTGAGAAAGCGGGTGTCGAGGGGAGTGATCCCTGTTGCGAGTTTCACCGCTTCAGGGAAGGCTTTTTTGAGATGGGCGAGGTCGGGGAACTCGCTTAGTGGGATGCCTCTGACAGCAACGTCGCAGGTGGTAGGGGCTTGCTTGAACAGCTGCATCAGCAAACCTGCAAGATTGCGTCAGGAGCAACTGTTGCACGGGACGCTGGAGATGCCACATCAGCAAAAACAAAGATTCCGCCCCGCTCTCCTGAAGAGCGGGGCGAGCGGGGCGACGATTTCGCAAACCTACCCTCCCACAGGTGCTTTATGCTGCACGTCATCTCCGGGAAATCTCAGGGCGGACGCTAGCAGTCCGGGAGATGCCGGGAGAGCCTCAATAAGAGTAGAACAAAAAGTTGCGTCTAGAAGAGTCTCAATTCTCTATTCTCTATTCTCTATGTTCTATCTAATCTATATACAAGAATATACCTGCTTTGCTGCCTCCCCGCTGCCCCCCCCCCCGCTTGCCCCGCTGCCTGCCTGCCTGCCTGCCGCTGCTGCGCTGGGAGGCAGCTCGACGTCCAGTCGACGCGTCGGACCAAGGGTGTTCGTACCTGAACGGATAGGTTGTTCGCTTGGTGGCTCGGGGGCTGCTGAAGGCTGCTGGGGGTCCTGCTGGGGGTCCTGCTGCAGCTGTCGCGCTAGGGGTTCTCTGGGGTCACGTTGACGCGTCGGACACGGGAGGTTCGTCTCGCCCCGGGTTCATTGTTTGCTCTATAGGAGAGAGCCTGCAGCTGTTGCTGGAGGGGGTCTGCTCTGTCTGCTGGGTCTGCTCGAGGGTCTGCTCGAGGTCCATAGACGCGTAGGACATGGAGGGTTTGTACCGTGACGGGTAGGTTGTTCGCTTTATAGGAGAGAACCTGCCTATCCCCCACCCCCCCGCCTGCCTGCTTGCCTGCTTGCCTGCTTGCCTGCCTGCTTGCTGCCTGCTGCCGCTGTCGCGCTGAGAGGCAGCTCGACGTCCAGTCGACGCGTCGGACCAAGAGTGTTCGTACCTGAACGGGTAGGTTGTTCGCTTGGTGGCCCGGGGGCTGCTGAAGGCTGCTGGAGGCTTGCTGGGGGTCCTGCTGCAGCTGTCGCGGCTGGTCTGCAGGGAGTCGCGTTGGCGCGTCGACGTAGGGTGTTCGTACCGGTACGGCCGCTGGGGGGGGGGGCTACTGCTGGCGGTGCTATAAGGCGCTGTTCTCAATAGTTAGCATAGGTTCATAGAGTGGTAGTGAGTGGGTGGGGGGTGCTGGGGGAGAGGGGTTGCAGGCGCGTTAATGTGGTACGGCCGGGTAACACCAGCACCTCTCCAGGAGACTGGGGGCGACGGTCCCTCGCCCGGGTGCTGAGGGGTCGGCAGCGCTCTCCAGGAGAGCGGGGCGAACTTTCTCCGCCTGGGCGACAAAAATCTCCCGGAGAGTTTTTTTTTTTTTGCTGATGTAGCAACTGTTGCATCACAGGAAATCACTTGCGTCACAAGCATCCCCAGCATCCCCAGCACCCCAAGCGTCACCATACCACTGCCAGTACCAGGAGCGCCTCACAAGAGGCTCTGGGAACCGTACTACTTAAAATTATGTTTCTTGTGAGAGAACTATTGTTCCCTCCTACCCGCAGATTACTAGCCTTTATTAACTACCGTTCTTTTCAGAAAAACAAGCGAGGTTTTGGAGGTGCGTTCCGCCAACCCTAACCCTACTGGGGATACACCTAACCCTGCTTGGATACCCCTAACCCCTATCCCTATTCCTCCAGGGACTTCGCCAAAATCTCTAAGTCCCTGAACAGACCACACCACACCCACCTCATCGCACCACACCACATCTACCCCCACCCCCTACCCCCTCTCCCCTACCCCTCTCCCCTACCCTTCTCCCCTACCCCTCTCCTCTATTTCTCTATTGCTATTTGAACAGTAAAAGCTAACTTATATGCAGGCTGTCTTGTTTCCTTTCACCCGTGTCATAACGCGTTCTACCGACGCATCATGCCAGTAGCAGGACCCTTGAGACCCTCCAGGCGACAGCAGCAAGACCTCCTAAGCAGCAGCAGCAGGACCCCCTAAGCAGCAGCAGGACCCCCTAAGCAGCAGCAGCAAGACCCTCGAGACCCCCCTCCAGGCGACAGCAGCAAGACCCCCTAAGCAGCTGCAGCAGGACTCCTAAGCGACAGCAGCAAGACCCCCTAAGCGACAGCAGCAGGACCCCCTAAGCGACAGCAGCAGGACTCTCGAGACCCCCTCCAGGCGACAGCAGCAAGACCTCCTAAGCAGCAGCAGCAGGACCCCCTAAGCAGCAGCAGCAAGACCCTCCAGGCGACAGCAGCAGGACTTCCTAAGCAGCAGCAGCAAGACCCTCGAGACCCCCCTCAGGCGACAGCAGCAGGACCTCCTAAGCAGCAGCAGGAGGACCCCCTAAGCGACAGCAGCAAGACCCCCTAAGCGACAGCAGCAAGACCTCCTAAGCGACAGTAGCAGGACCCTTGAGACCCTCCAGGCGACAGCAGCAAGACCTCCTAAGCAGCAGCAGCAGGACCCTCCAGGCGACAGCAGCAGGACCCCCTAGGCGACAGCAGTAAGACCCCCTAAGCAACAGTAGCAGGACTCTCGAGACCCCCCCCAAGCGACAGCAGCAAGACCTCCTAAGCGACAGCAGCAAGACCCTCCAGGCGACAGCAGCAGGACTCTCAAGACTCCCCCCAGGCGGCAGCAGCAGGACCTCCTAAGCAGCAGCAGCAGGGTCCTCGAGACCCCCCCCCCCAGGCGACTGCTGTAGGTCTCCAGGACTATGGGAACCTCTCGGGTGACAAGCAGGTGCTGAGGACAAGCGAATTAGAGATATTTTGTACATATTAGATAGCATATAATAAAATAATTGAGAACCATACTAGTACTTCTGTGATGTGACCGTGACAAGAGCGTGACAGCACCAGAGGACGTCAGGAAGCCTACCAGAGAGCATCAGAACGTCTACCAGAGAGCGTCAGAGGCATCAGGAGCCTCTGACGCTCCCATAGCAGCGTCAGGAGCCTCTGACGCCTTCAGCAGAGCGTCAGGAGCCCCTGACGCCTCACAATAGCGTCATATTCGGCCAATTGCCGAATGTGCATCAGCAAAAAAAAAAAAACTCTCCGGGAGATTTTCGTCGCCCAGGCGGAGAAAGTTCGCCCCGCTCTCCTGGAGAGCGCTGTTGACCCCTCAGCACCCGGGCGAGGGACCGTCGCCCCCAGTCTCCTGGAGAGGTGCTGGTGTTACCCGGCCGTACCACATTAACGCGCCTGCAACCCCTCTCCCCCAGCACCCCCCACCCACTCACTACCACTCTATGAACCTATGCTAACTATTGAGAACAGCGCCTTATAGCACTGCCAGCAGTAGCCCCCCCAGCGGCTGTACCGGTACGAACACCTCATGTCTGACGCGTCGAACGCGGCCCAGAGGGACCCCAGCGACAGCTGCAGCAGACCAGCAAGCCTCCAGCAGCCTTCAGCAGCCCCCGGGCCACCAAGCGAACAACCTACCCGTTCAGGTACGAACACTCTTGGTCCGACGCGTCGACTGGACGTCGAGCTGCCTCTCAGCGCGACAGCGGCAGCAGGCAGCGGCAGCGAGCGAGCAAGCAGCGAGCAAGCAGGCAAGCAGGCAGGCGGGGGTGGGGGATAGGCAGGTTCTCTCCTATAAAGCGAACAACCTACCCGTCACGGTACAAACCCTCCATGTCCTGCGCGTCTATGGGCCTCGAGCAGACCTCGAGCAGACCAGCGAGCAGCAGAGCAGGCCTCCAGGCAACAGCTGCAGGCTCTCTCCTATAGAGCAAACAATGAACCCGGGCGAGACGAACCTCCCGTGTCCGACGCGTCAACGTGGCCAGAGAACCCCCAGCGCGACAGCTGCAGCCACAGAGGAGCACAGCCTTCAGCAGCCTCCGCCACGGCGAACAACCTACCCGTTCAGGTACGAACACCCTTGGTCCGACGCGTCGACTGGACGTCGAGCTGCCTTCCAGCGCAGCAGCGGCAGGCAGGCAGGCAGGCGGCGGGGCAAGCGGGGGGGGGGCAGCGGGGAGGCAGCAAAGCAGGTATATTCTTGTATATAGATTAGATAGAACATAGAGAATAGAGAATAGAGAATTGAGACTCTTCTAGACGCAACTTTTTGTTCTACTCTTATTGAGGCTCTCCCGGCATCTCCCGGACTGCTAGCGTCCGCCCTGAGATTTCCCGGAGATGACGTGCAGCATAAAGCACCTGTGGGAGGGTAGGTTTGCGAAATCGTCGCCCCGCTCGCCCCGCTCTCCAGGAGAGCGGGGCGGAATCTTTGTTTTTGCTGATGTACACCAATTGCGTCAGGACACGATTGCAGGTTTGCTGATGTGGAATGGGTTCGAGAGGTCGTTAACCGTTTGGTTGAGAATCGCAGTGAGCCCTTCAAAGAAGGGGGCGTATGTAGAGGCTGGGACCGTTGGGGGAGCGGTGACTGAGACAGCTCCTTGCTGGTTAATGGAGACTGTGAGAGAGGTGACGGGGGTGACTTGTCCCCCTTTAGCGAGGAACTGGCCTAGGAGAGTTGGGAGACGTTGGACAAGGGAATCGGAGTCTTTGAGGGGAGAGGGGGTCTGTCTAGACGAAAAGAACCTTCGCTGAGCAGTGGGTAAGGTCTTGGGCTTATCCTCCGTGACTTTTTGCTGCTTGGGGCGAGGATTGGTGGCCTTTTTCGGGGTGGTGTTGGCGGCCGACTTGGCAGCATCAACATAGGACATCTTTTCGGTGGTCGTGACCGACTTGGGGGGGGATTTGGCGGGTAGACTCTGATAGGAGGGACCAGCAGGGGAGATTGGTTGGGTTCTTTGATGGGGGAAGGTTGCAGGAGGGGAAGAGGTTGAATTTTTAATGTTTTTAACGATGGCTTCGAGCCTCTCGAAGCGGTCGTAAACGCTGGTGGGGGGATGGTTGGAGGCGTACCGAGTCTTTGTCTGAATGTCATCGACTACGGCCGTGATAGAATCGAGCTGATGGGAGAGTTCGAGGGCGGCATGTTTGGCCTGAGCCGCGACCTTGAAGGTGGAACAAAGAAGGGTGAGGAGCAGCTTCTCCATGGGAGAGGTGTTGTCGTCATTCATAGCGCTGGCAACGGTAGAGGAGATGAGGGAGGAGTTTGGCATGCCTATTTCATGGTCTATAAGACCAGTTTGTAGGTTGTCATAGATTTCGGAGAGAGAGGGGTCAGGGCTTGGCATTTTGAGGCCTGGAATTTTTGTGAGTTTGGTGGGGAAAAGTGGTTGCCACGCAAAATTTTGGTGTTGAGTTTCAAAAACTGAGAAAATAGAAGGGATGGAGGATGATAGAAGGGATGGAGGATGAACTACTTCATGAAATACCTACCCATCTATTATATTCTAAACTCAAAAACAAAATAAAAAAATAATATTAATACTAATCTGACACTATACACCCCTCTTTCAATCAAACGCTCGGTGACCTCCCATCCTTATACCTCCAAAGCCTACTCAGGTCTCTAACCGTCTTCCCTCTCTGCCTCTCCACACTCCTCCTCGCCTCCCTCGCACAATGTCCATCTACGCAACTTTTCGGTGTCCCATGCCCACCCGCAGATCTGGATTCCTCCGCCCTGGCCTCTGCCCTAACTCCCTCCGCACCATGCGCGATATTTGCTCCACGATTCGTTCTTGCATCAACCTCGGTCTTATTCAGTGCGCCCTGCACCTCTGCTTCCTCCTCCCGCTGTACAGCAGTTGTCTCGTCAATTTCCACAACCTGATTCAAGAACCCGTTTGAATCGTCAATAAACATATGGGCAAGGTAATGTTGGTTCATCAAGTGACCTCCATGCCCTCTGTTTTCAAAGACCTTTCCTACAAACCTGTTTGAGAGCTTGTCACGCGTGAAATGCAGCACGCCGAAACGGGAGACGAAGTCGTGTTCGTTGGCATAGTGTTCAATGTGCCGGATTAGGCGTTCTTCACGAGGAGGGCTGTCGGAGGTGCCTAATGAATCAAGGGGGCCTGTCGTAATAGAACTCGAGCTTGAGGAGGAAGAAATGCGGTCGGAAGTTGGAGTGGGGACGAAACGGACCGGATTGTTGAAATGGTTGGCTGCACAACTACATGCACAGATTAGCATAAATGCACAATGAACGTGTGTCACACGTGGATAAGGTAAGACACCTACCCAAATGTATAAATCTCTAATTTATCAAATGCATCACTCGGTACATCGGCGAATAAGCTATCTAGTGCAGTAGACAATATGATACCACCTTGTGAGTGAGCGATTACTACGACTTTGGTAATCTTCGGATCCATAAGGACGCCTTTGAGATGCTGGTATATGATGCGAGTATCTTCTGTAGAATAGGAAAAACATCGCTGAATGAGGCATTCCACAAGATCAAAGACTGTACCGTAGGTTCGATTATGAACACCGACTACTGGCCGTTTGAATATCGAACTGAGCATGTCGATGTTGGCTGTCACGTTGACGTTTAAATTAGAGAAAACTTCTCAAAATACCTCTTATAACATGGTGGTGTTTCGGAAACTAACCTTGTAGCCAGTGCTCCCCTGCAGCGACACCGTTCACAAATACCCAGTTCTCTTCTGGCCTCACTTCATACCCTTCTAGGTCAACATTACTATTAACAACCCGCTTGCCCCTTAGCGGTATACATAACAGCCAGACCAGTATATAGTAGAACCCTACAAATATTACAAATGCCCCACCAGGCGCTGCAATAGCTAACGGTATTGCAACTATCAAAAATATAACCCCCAAAAGCCCCAAGATCACTTGTATAAACAGATCACGCATGTTCATCCAACTAGGATAAAGCTCCGAGTAAAGGTTTGTCGTTTTCACTGGCAGAAAAATATGGGGCACCCATAGCAGGAGGCTCCCAACCAGTTTGATGTCGGCCCATAGAAGCTTAAAGGGCGAGTCGCGGAAGTTCAACGGCGTGGTTGACGCGCCGCCGTCGATCTGTGAGGGGAGATAGGAGACAGGCATGCGGAATAGCTGGCGGGGTTCGTAGAGGGGGAGAACTGGGGGATGCGCCATCCTGGCCATCTTTATTCTGTGCGTAGCTACGATAGTAGGCGTGAATATTACTATTACAGAGTGTGGCACTGCCGAAAACGATACTATATGTGCGGGTGAAGCCGAAGTCTGGAATGCGGGAAGTGAAGGATGGACTCAATATTGCACATGCGAGCCCTATGCTAGGCAGAATGCCGTCAGGTCAGCTGAAAAAAGAAAGCATAGATGCCGCGGCGAGGGGCTGAAGGAAGAGTTACACTCACTTGACCAAGATGCGAGTTATCGTGTTTACACACACAGTTCAAGTGTAGCTGCCCAGCTGACGTTCCGCGGTTCTCAGCCCCCAGCCGAACCGCCCAAACAGGGGTTTGACAAGGCAGATGGATGGGATTGGCGACCACCCAACTCCTTACAGCAACTGGCAACTGATGCATCTTCATAAGGCTGTAGAGTAGGTGCTGTCCTCACTACATGTAAGTATAACATAATCGATTATATATATTCTGCTATTGCTGAGCATCTCGTAATGAAAGTTGGGAATGTATCACTGGCTTGGCGTCCGACCATCACGACAAGTATAGTAAATGCACTTTCAAAATGAAGAAGGAGAGCGGGGGAGATATGAAGTCGAGACTCTGAGGTTGAACTCCGGAAGTCGGCATAGAAGGCGGGTAAGGCTTGTGCTTAAGCTTTCTACGATCGTGCGGTACCTTCTTTACGTCATCCCACGTACTCAACGTACTTACTACAATAGGTATGCATGCACGACATGACCTTAAACCGCATCCCATCCGATGTTGTACGAGGCAACATAAAAGCACTGTATTACTACAAAGCTCTTATTACCATGACACCTACTATCTGAGTCTTTGGTTCTGCTGCTCTTTCCTACATTCTTGTAAGATTTCTGCAATGTGCAATTATCAGAAGCCAGCATCTCCGACCAAGGGGGGAGGTGTTTATAAGCGACGTTCTCTTCGGGCGTCTTTGCTGGGATACCCTGAGAGATAATTATATCGGGCACTGCCACCACGGCCACGGCTCCCCCGGTGAGGGGTCGAAGAATATAACTCTTCCTATTGGACTGTGACATTGTAAATGTTAATATGTTTCCTAAAAGACTAGATGAAATAATTGGCATGCAGCTATCCTCCTAGGGATACAAGGTAAAGTTAAAACAGACAAGCATTTGGTGAGAACAAAAAAGCTTTTACTACTGGTTCAAACATCACCCCTTGTATGTTTGCTAGGAGCTCATGGAGGCACGGGAGCTTTAAGCGAAGGGTGTCATGTTATCCCCAATGCCAAGGTTATGGTTTGTTCAAGGGCTCGGGTGCACACAACACATATTTTCGCCATTGACAGTTAAAAACTGTATACTCGCCTGTATACATGTATATTAAAAGCTCACTTAGTAAGCAAAATAAAAGGAATACTAGAATTAAATTACTAGCTAGAAAAAAGCATGAGATCTTAGAGACAAGGGGTTAAATTAAAAGCAGAAGAGTTTCCTATACGCAGCCCTATCGCTTCTATCTTGAGATGTGTAACACAGTAACTGAAGATCATCGGATATCACTCCCCTTAATGTTACACTCCGCTACCTGTAATTACGGTTTTAGCCCTCTAATTGACTGTGAGGGGCAAAATAATGTTTTACCAAGTACCAACCCACCCCGTTGACAGGCAGATCGGGAATGCCCCCCCTATCTGCATGTACCACCGCAGTACCATGAACGTCCAGATGACACCCAGCAACCAAGACTGCCCCATCTTCGTCTCGATTCTCAATTCAAGGCTTGAGCACATAATTATTTCCTGCTACCGCTTCTCTACTCTAACTAGAGATGTGTCACTAAACCTGTATGGTGTTTGGTTGTTGTTCCAATCAATGGTATTGAGAACCAACATTAGAGGCGTCAATCATATCTTGCTTGACGTCAACACAGGGGTTCCAAGACTTCCATACCCCCTACTCTATATCAGTATAATATCCTAGGCCCATCTTTACTTGGATAAATGTTGTTCCCAGACGCTCGAGGCTTTCTCGATGGGTCGAACTCACCGAAAAGAGTCGTAGCGTATCTAAAATAAAAACGTACTCGTGAGTTGTGAAGTTGTGACCACCAATGATCTACGTACCAAGGATCATGGGTTTGACATCCCTTGCGTATCATAGCATGTTGTCTCGACCACATTCATCAGAACTTTCTAAATACTCATCATGTCAAAATTGTATTTAAAGACAGTGTGGGTAGGTAGATGAGCCCCTCATCTTTATTCTGGATTACAGATCCTTTGCTATAATGTTATTTTCTAATTCTTTATTGGCGGCTCTGCTGATCGTTACGCCTATATATCAAGTCTATGCAGGGATTGCCCGAGACTTTAGAGGGGAACTAATTAAAAGAGTTATGCATTCCGCAACCACTCCTTTAAAAGTCATCGAAACTAGAGACGCAAATTCTTTGATTTCAGAGGGCGTACAGTTGTCGAATACATTCTGGAACTATTTTTGGGATCCGGATTTTCAACACTTCAGGACGCAAAGGCAGAGCTCTGAGACTGTATGTGATTCCCTGCAATTATACTCCTCGTGCTTGTGTTGCTTTAGGGTCTTTTTTAAGCTTACCGAATAAATTACAGGTTGGATCATGGAATGGATATACACTCTGGCCATATGTATGGATCATAGATGTTCTCAAGTAACACGAGAAACGTACTAACATGCTGTAGGTCATTGGCACAGAAGCCCTTCTAGAAGCTGAAGCTGCTCAACCTGACCAATTTTCTGACGAAATCACCTCTGCATTATCAGGAATGGAGAAGTTCTTTTCAAGTGAATACAATGCATACACTGCATGGGTCTGGACATCTGGGAATTCAGATATCTACTACGGTTAGTGGGATTTTAGTTAAAGATGTATAAGCCTTGACTAAATAACATTATAGACGATAATGCCCAGGTCGTCATCGCATTACTACGTGCCTACGAACTCGGAACAACTTCCAAAGCATCATACCTTTCCCAGGCCCAGAAAGTTACCGATTTTCTCGTCACGGGTTGGGACTCTGCCAATGGCGGTGGCATGAAATGGCATCTTGGTGATCCAGGAAGAAACGCTTGCACAACATCCCTAACGGCTGTCGCAATGCTGAAGCTCGCTAAAATGGGACAGAGAACCCCAGGAAAGTCTCGAAACCAGTTGATTGAGTTTGCAAGAGTTGCTGTCGAATGGATTCTCGATGAGCTGCAATTGGATTCGGGATTGATTGAGGATGGTGTCGGTGGTGGGCCAACCTATACGTGAGTTGACCGGCCTCGTGGTGCCAATCTCCCGTACCAATAATCCTTACTGATAATCGGTATGGCAGCTATAATACCGGGATTACTTTGCATGCTATCTGTATGTTACAGGAGCTTAGCCCCAACTATGATGGTGCAGCCAAAGCAAAGAAACTTGCGGAGGCAGCTCTCGATAGAAATAAATCTCTCTTCGACACTACCGTCGCCGATACAGAGTATAGGTACTGGTGGGATAATACCTTTTTCCTACACCTTCTTATGGAGGGTCTCTCTGAATACATTCGTGTATTTGGCGGGGCAAACGGGGATATCGTATCCAAGATCAAATGGGAGTTTCAGAGGCACACTGATTATATGATGAATTACATGAAGGATGATGATGGACTGTATGTTTCACCGAGGATTTTCAGACCCCCAGAGTCTACTGAAAGCTAACAAATATCCGCTTCTAGATACTGGCGTGGTCTGAGACTTTACACAATCTCTCTCAATAGGCTTGCGGCGTATAAGACATTTACAGGAGATACAACACGGGAAGCTTCGCTGAACAGCGAGGAGAGGTGGACTGATGCTGCCAGCTTGGCACTTCCAGTAGGCACCCGCGGGATGGCAAAGACCTTACTTGGGAACGGTGGTGCAGCGAGGAGTTTCTTGATTGCAGCGAGGAACCTGTAATTTCCGGAGTTAGCTGGAAGGGTATTTTCCAGAGCACTAGACTTTGCCTTTATTATTATTATTATATCTTATTTAAAACTATATAATATTTTTACAACATTTATATTGAAATACCCTTGATTTTTGAAGGCCTAGCGATCCTTCGATACTACGTATACATGTAATGCAACTGACCGTGAAATCCTATGCGCCCGTAACATAGGACACCTACGGTTTTTCTTTGAAGACAGAGTTTAAGAAACATACTTAGACTCTGGTGGAGCTCTCAAGCACCTAACAAGCCATGATAAACACATTGGAGGATAATTTGTTGAAATCATAATAAACCATGAGGGGGTGGGCTCTTTCTTGTGTTTTATATATGTATATATGTACCTAATACGTATAGTGCCGGTACAAGCAAGTTTTTGGTCTATGATGTAGGAGGCTTTGCCCTAGGAGCGCATATATAGAGGCCTAAGCCTACAGTCTACTTTCGTACTCTCATCTTGTTTAGCTTATTTATGTATGTACTTATATATACCACATGACTGTTCTCGCTCCCAGCTTCATATTTGCTGCGTATTACGGTGCTGCGCAGCAAAAGCAAGTATTGGGGCTAGATATAAGACTACCACATTACCAATAAAAATCTATGTATGTAATTACATATATTTATCCTAGTCTATTGCTATAATGATTGCGTACAACCAATAAGACTCCCCTCAAGATTCCACAAGAATATGGGGTGTGAAGTTATAGCGGTGTCATGAAGGTATCGGCTGGCGTAAAGGTATCGGCTGGCGTGGCTTAATTACACATTAACTGCTACTAGTGCAAAAACAAAGTCTATTCGGTTTAGTACAAGCAACAAAGTCTACCCCAACGAAAATGTCAATAGCAAAAAATGTCAATAGCAAAAAATTCCCCTTATCCCTATTCATATACATAAATTCTAATATAGTCTTCTGAAGCTTTGTAGCTCTAATTTCATCCTAAAATTAGTTGCTGTGAGGTTTAGTTGTGAGGTTGGTGGTTGCATCGCCATGTACCAAACCGAACAGACCTTATTTTCGCACTAGTATAGCTAGGCGTCTTTGACGTTCCGTCTTCACCCATATATATGCCTTTACGTAGGTATAGGCGTATATTTAGTCAAAAGTAGTATAAGATCCCCAAGTGTTTCTAATGATGGCATTGGGGGTTAGATTTTTAAATTAATATGTGTATTTATAACTCCCTGGATTCCTTTGGCCATTAATGTGCTCTGGCATGGTTTTTTATAACGTGTCCTAGAAAAGTCCGCCCCGCTACTTGGTAATACATGGAATTACAGGTATCCAGTGTATAAGTACAAATAAAATAACACCACTATTCAAGGAAAGTTATATGTCTCATATCTCTACTTGGCGCTTCTGATAGTTCTACCGTAGGGACTGACTATATTCAGACCGTTGCCGAGAAGGTGGCTTCAAAGAACCATACCAGTTATGGCAGTTTTGTTGTATGTTAAACCGTGTGTTGAGGTCCTTTTTACCTCCTGACGTGTTATTTTGCCCATAAACAGTAATAAATTAGGAAATCGTACTCTCGGCAACGGTCTGAATATGGTCAGTCCCTACGGTATCAGTTAATTTTTTTTCTTTTACAAGATAATGCCGTAGCACACGAACGTGGACCTTTGATAGAAAGGCTGGCGTTAAGCCCAGCCGATGTTTCAGAATAATAAAATTTGGTTTTTTGATTGAAGTTTCTTGTTAATATTCTCATTATGCTTCTATTCCATGTATATCATACTCTATCACTCGAGCTTTAGTAAGGTACTGTATAGGTGTATATCACGTGACTGCCAAGCACCCCGAACCACCTCCAAGGTTGCAAACGAAAACAACAGCCACGAGCTCCATATTTCAGCGTGATTTCTCCAATTTCCCAACGCCCGCACTCCACGAATCCACGAAGCAAACCCCTGATCCCCGCCTCGACTAAGATCATGGTCAAGGTCGACAAGCAAGCTGCAGGATTCGATGAAGGACGCCCGACGGTCGCAGATCTCCATGGTGACAACCCATTCGCGCAAGCTGCGAAACAGCACTGGTTAAAGGAGAAGCCGTCTAAATTCAAGCCGGATGTTTTGAAAGCAGAATTCTATGATGTGTTGGAAAAGGATGGATTTCGATTCAGATCCATGCTAATCTTAGAGAATCTACAATTCTTGGAAAAGTTTGTGCTCTGCCCGATGCCGCCCGGAATTGGTTGTTGACATCTTTTTTACAAACAGATTCCTATGGCCCAATTTCACCGAGGACTCGTCCAATTTTCATATCATCTTGATCGCGTTGATGGTAAATGTGAAGCGGAGAGAAAATTTAGGGATATGGGGTGGGAACCTTCGGAAGCTGTGGTGAATTGTTGGAATACTAATTGGGTGAACTAGACCACATCTCCGGCTTGCCCGAGAATTTCTCGGTTCTCTTCCGCCGCATCCTATCGATGTGCATTGACTACAGCCTTCCGCTTTCTATTCGGGCCCATTTATTGACGTTCATAGTCACATCATTCCAATCACTAGACAGTGCACTCGTACGGAAAGAATGCGCGCCGTTAGTCTCAATAGGAGTATGGCACAACATCTCCACCGAAAGTCTACGAAACGCACGATTCGACAAATATCCTCAGACAAAGAAGGTCTGGAGGGCTGCTGGAAAACGATACGAAGCATCGGATGATAGCACTAAGTCAAGACTGCGGTTCGAGAGGATGTGGCTTTTCCAGATGATACTAGATTTCCTAAATCTCATGTACAAGCCTGCGGATGAAGGGGATGACCCAAAACGTTTGTAATACCGTACACCGATAACATACTTCTTAAGCTAACCGAAAATAGAAATTTTAAATTATTGTGAACGTTTTATTGAACTTCTCACAGACCTTGAATCTCAGCTACCCACAAGGCGCTACGTCAACTTCCTGATCAAGGATCTCCACATCCTTACCGCCATTAAGCTATCACCTCTCTATGCCAATTCCGAAAACGGCCTCTTCCGTGATCTCTACACACTCCTTGCACATTATGTCAACTTTTCCATCGACGACCACTCTGGTCTCCAGCTATCCCAGGAAGAATCACGGCAGAATCATAATTCAGATTTGGCGAAGCTCCAGAGGACAGCGTTTAAGCATTACAAGGACAAATTAACCATCCTAGCTCTTGCAAACTACGGGAGCATAGGACAAAGGGAAGAGCTCGCAACCCATATCACAGAGCTAGAAGATGAAGAAGTTATAAACTTGTGCCAGTTACTTGGATTACGAACAGAATATCCAAAGAATGTGATTGTACCTGTAGATCGCGTGTTTTTGACAGAAGCGCTACTAGCTATTCATGAAAGGAGAAAGACCTTCCAAGAACAAGCCAAGGAACTGCCGGTACTGCCAAACCAGAGTACTCTTTTTGAGTCATCCCTTCTCCGGAATGAGTATTACGATGGATCTCGACCCTTGGCAATTCCGAAGCTTAATCTGCAATACTTGACCGTGGGCGATTTCTTATGGAGATCCTTCATTCTATATCGGTGTGAAGCATTCTTTGCAATTCGGAGAGACATCGAAGATTCGTTGCATAGGCTGCAACCTAAGATCCAATATCCAAGCATGCAAACCCAGTTCCATGGATTCTCCAAGATGGCACTTTTAATCACTAGGCCTTCGTACGTACACACCACCCCATATTGGCTAATTCTAAGACACTAACGGTTCCAGGATCCTCGAGACTGCGCCCCCTCGAGTAGGTGAGGAGAAGCCTGCTTATGTCCGCGCGGAGATCAGCCTTGACCTTACCCGCCTTTCCGATGAAGTTCGTCGTGACTGGGAGTCTCTCCGACCGGATGATGTTGTGTTCCTCCTTGCGGTGAAGGGCGTGGATGAAGGTGATAAGTTGATTACCAATGGAGGGTCAGAAAAACTGAGTACTGCAGAGAAGTTCGGCATTAAGTGTTTGAGAGCTGCAGAAGTTATTCAGGTACTTGATCAAGACGGGAGGCAGTTAAGGAGCGGTGAGGGACAGGTTAGGAGATCAGGGGGAAGGTGTAGACTACATGTTAAACTCGATACGGAGATGTATAAGGTATGTGTTCTATTGACGCGGAATATTTTTATAAATGAAATTACTAATAAATTAACATTTCAGATTGATGCGGATCATATCAAGGCTGGGAAGCCGGACATTTATGACTCTATTAATGTGCTAATCAAAAGAAAGGGCAGAGAAAACAACTTCAAGCCGGTGTTGGAGTCCATTCAGGAGCTTACGCAAGCGGATGTCCCCATGCCGATTTGGCTGCAAGAAGTCTTCTTGGGATATGGAGACCCGGCTGGGGCTAACTATACAAAGCTTCCCAACCGGCCGAAGACTCTCGATTTCCGTGATACCTTCACTGATTGGAAACATCTTTTAGAGAGCTTTCCTGGAGTGGTATGTTGCCCCTATTATGTTGCCTCACATAATACTAATTTTATAATAACGATATTGCAGAGCCTTCAGCCAAAAGAAGGTACCCCAGAAGGATGTGACCCCCCATATGTCCTGTCGGATAAACCTGCCCCAGAAAAATCCAGACCAGTAGCCAAGAAACGTAGAAGAGAAGTGATGGAGACTCTAAACGATGCTCTCGAGATTTCGACCTACAAGCTCCCGAACATGGGACCTTACCCCATTGACAAGCCACGCATCAATCACATCAAATTCACCCCAGCGCAGGTTGAGGCGATCAGGTCCGGGACTAATCCAGGTCTTACTGTAATCGTCGGACCCCCTGGAACCGGGAAAACTGATGTTGCTACCCAGATCATTAGTAACCTATATCACAACTTTCCGACGCAGAGGACATTATTGATTGCGCATAGTAACCAGGCACTAAATCAATTGTTTGAGAAAATTACCGCGTTAAATATTGATGAGAGGCATTTGTTGAGACTGGGGCATGGCGAGGAAGACTTGAAGACGGATACTAATTATAGTAAGCAAGGAAGAGTAGAGTCGTTTATGGTAAGTTTAGCGGGTGTTTTGTTTTATTTCCAAACTATCTTCTTCGAGCGTTTAGTTCTAACTCGCCTCTAGGATAACCGTGTTCGATTGCTCACAGAAGTAGACCGGTTAGCTGCTTGTATGGGAGCTCCAGGTGCTCATGGCGATTCCTGTGAAACTGCAGGCTACTTCAACCTCGTTTACATTCTGCCAGCATGGACAAAATTCCAAAACGAGATTTTCGGCGATGGTGTAACTTTCGAGAAGATATATGGAACCTTCCCTTTTCACAACTACTTTTCCAATGCACCAGGGAAAATGTTCCCAGATGATGCAACAGTCGAAGAAGCTATTGAGATTGCGGAAGGGGGATATAGACATATCGCGAAATTATTCTCCGAACTGGAGGAGATCAGGCCGTTTGAGCTATTGAGGACTGCTAGGGATAGACAGAATTACCTGCTTACAAAGGAAGCGAGGATTGTTGCTATGACTTCGACTCATGCAGCTATGAAGGTACGTTTTTTATTCTGAGTTAGATTTCCTTTTGGCATTCAAGTGCTGATGGTATGCTACAGCGTGGTGATATTGCTAAACTAGGCTTCCATTATGATAACGTGGTGATGGAGGAGGCAGCACAGATCACCGAGGTGGAAACATTCATTCCCCTAGCCCTACAGGCTCCCAGAGGTGGAGAGCTATCGTTACAGCGAGTCGTACTTTGTGGTGATCATTACCAGAATTCCCCGATCGTTCAAAATATCGCATTCCGCCAGTACGCAAACCTGGAGCAAAGTCTTTTCGCCAGGTTAGTCCGATTAGGTGTCCCCAGCGTGAATCTAGATCAACAGGGTCGCGCACGGCCAAATATCGCACAGTTATATAACTGGCGTTATCGTGATCTTGGCAACCTCCCGTTGCTGGGCCAGCAGCCGGAATATCAAACCGCTAATGCTGGGTATGTTAATTGTTTCATTCTACTTTTTTATCATTGGCATTGGATTACTAATAACCCTCTAGATTTCGCCACGAATTCCAGTTTATCAATATCGAGGATTATAAAGGCCAAGGCGAACAAGAACCTACACCTCATTTCATCCAGAATCTCGGAGAGGCGGAGTATGCGGTCGCTATGTTTCAGTATATGCGTTTATTAGGCTACCCAGCTGAGAAGATTACTATCCTTACGACATACGTAGGACAAAGAGCACTCATCAGGGATGTTCTTAATCGTCGTTGTTCACGTAGCCCTCTGTTTGGCTTTCCAGCTGCACTTACTACCGTGGATAAATACCAGGGAGAGCAGAATGACTGTATGTTTCCCCGCCCTTTAGGACTTTATTACCACAGATCCTAACGGATACTTAGATGTGATCCTTTCCTTGGTACGCACAAAACGTGTTGGCTATCTTCGTGATATCCGGCGTATGACTGTCGCTCTCTCTCGAGCACGGCTAGGACTCTACATCCTTGGACGACGTGAGGTTTTTGAGTCCTGTTATGAGCTCTCCGAGGCCTTTAATAGGCTCCTCGAAGACAAAAGCGATAAACTTCAACTCGTAACAGGAGAAATGTGGCCAGCGAACCGGAGGCCTGACGAGGTTGCTGAGGCAACAGAAATGGCGAATGTAGAACATATCGGACAATATGTGTATGAGATGACAGCAACTAAAGTAGAGAGCCTTAAAGCTACGAGAGGGAGTTCATAAAATGAAAAGACGTGCATTGGGGGGATGTAAAGATACAGAATGTGGTGAGAGGTCGAGATATTATTGTATAATATTACTATAACTAAAATGAAAAGATACTATGCTGTAATCAACCTAAGGGGCACGGCTAAGAATAGTAATCTAGCCCTGCTACTGGGGCAAGTGATGCATAAAGACCAGTATACTAGGGAGAGGTATTCCAAAGATTAAGCTAAACTTGCAAGATTACTATCTCCAGACTACAGCCTTTTAAACCCTCACAATTGGGCTAAATTATAATATAAACTCATTTCGTGGTCAATGATCTCTATCGGAATTTTCGAAACAATGCGAAGGGGATACTAGACAAAACTTTTAGAGGCCTCAACCTGCTCAAATCTGAGTGGTGCCTTATTTAAGCTTACAAGATAACGATATAGACTTGTGACACTAATCCTCTAAAATCAAACGCTTAACATGTCGCGTTTAGCTTTTTTAATTTTCCTTGGCTGTTTTTATCCCCCACCTTTAGCCCTATATGATCAACAATGTATAGCAGAGATACAACTCCCTATTCCACCATGATCGACACATTAGATTCCACCACAGTATAACTGACCTATAATATGATATATGGTGGTGTTATATATACATATAAATGTGCCCTTATAAGGGGTGCCAAGATATTATCGACCTAGGAGTAGGCTTTCTATACTATACATAAAGTAAGCATTTTTTTCAAAAAATACTTTGGTTTGCTTTCCCCTCAGATATCAATGGCTCTCCCTAATATACTGAAAAATTGCTAGAGAATTTATTTGTGTCTGGATTCTCATTTCCTCATACAAGGTCCACCAGTTGCAGATTCCAAATAGGGAATCCCTATATCTAGAGATCTTATAGGGCAATTACATAACGCACACCCTTGTGTATATTATTGGCTGAATTCTCAATACAGCGCATTTTATAATAAACGTTAGGCACAAAGAATTAGTTGACAGTTAATAAGACCGAGAGTGCTTAATCCCTTTTAATTGCTAGTTCAGGGTAGCTCCAAGAGATTCTTTAATAAACGCTTATACTAATATTTTAGGCTCAGAATATATATACGCTATAGACGCTTCTATATGATTTGCTATTTTGGGACTATACCATTTAGCTTGTTTATTAGAACGGTACCATATCGCAATTGACAGTCTTACTTTATGTTGAAATAATTTTTTATTATATTTCAATCGGTTTTCCTAGAAATTTCCAGGTTTTCCCCGCCATGTTTCTCAATTGTATACACCAGTTACCGTGAGTCAATTGGGTCAAAAGTAAGACAACTTACCTTATCATCTATATCTCGCGGCCTATCTAATATAGAGCCTACAGATACCCTATAGTACAGTCATTTAGCCCGAAACCAAGAGGCTTCGGCAATAAGGATCAGTTGACACTCGGCACCTAGACATGACCCTAAAACTGTAACATGAACAAAACAAAAGGGGTTCTCCCTGCCTTGAAAACTCGGCGCCTTTTAAAACGGGCATCTGCTCACTACGGGAGAAAATCCCGAGCTAAAGGATCGTTCCTTAGCGTTAACTAAGAGAGACTGCCGTCTCGCCAACCCCCTTGAAACGGAAATTTCACAATCATGCCTGCCTGCAAAAACGAATACCCGAAGACGGAGAGCTTCTTTGGGGTGACGGCAAAAGGTGGGGTGATTGTGTATAAATTGATCCTCGAGAAGGGTGTATTGCTACCCATGAGCCGTAACGTAATTCGCGCTAAGTTCGGGTAAATTTGGCGATTAATCAATAAATAATATGAAACCTCAAAAGAATCATCCATAATTTATCCTTTCAAAAGAAAAGCTTTGTGGATTCAACACCCCCTAGGACTGTCACTACACATCACTCGGGCCGAGAGTAAATTTTATAACTGCTTGGTTGAACGCACGTGCACCGTAGAAGGAATAACCATTCTCCGATAGTTCTATAGCTAGACAGCTTTGGTCATAGTGCCTTTTGGTTTTTTGATTAGCAAATCAGCACAGACATATTCACATGTCTGGCCTGAAAGTCCGAACCCGTAACTCGAACGGTACGTTGGGTAGCAAAAGTAGCTAGTAGCCTCTTTTTTTTTTTTTGCGCTCGGAGAATTGATAAGCTTCCCTTTCGGCCGGAGAAATATTAACTCACATTATTCACTTCCGCTTTGACTAACGATACGCTCGGGCGCCGAAGACTGGATATCCATTGCCCTTTGGCGGCTTAGCGGAGCAATTTTGGGGACAAAAGACAAGCTATAAGATATAAGAGTCTGTTGTTATGATAATTAGACTTCTTATGGCATACGTGTGCTGAATTAATATATAAATTAAACAAGTTTCTAGATACATGTCCCCAGTCAGGAATCAATAAAGTAATATAAGGGTAAAGGGAACCTCGTGGTATGTCTCGTGACCTTCCCCCCCCCAATCACCGCCACCGCCACCACTACTACTACAAGCACTTGCTAACGGAAACAACGGGACACAAAGTGCATAAAATTAAGCGAGCTGCAAGAGAGCAGCAGGAATCATGTTGTACCCACTACACGTCAGGTACAGTGGATACCTCTATTCACTTGTACTCTAAAACTACATGTATGCTTATATACGCGTACCCCCTCCTATTTCCCTCTGCTCGGTGATTACAATTGTATTTTACAACAACTTCGGTCAATGAACCATAAAGAGCCTCAGCTTAAGATCAGCGGGCCGCTGGTGGGGTGATTAAAACCTAGATTGATACCAGCATATGGCCATGCCGTAGCTTGCGTCACCGTCTAGTAATTGAACCAATAAACCTAGAAGCATTCATTATTATACTAGAAAACAGTTCTAGAACTCAAAGCACTGATCTGTCTCAGATTTAAGGTATGCATTTTAGATTTGAGGTTCCTGTCAGTTCCAGGCGGCGATCGTGGTTGACAGCGAAGACTTTCTCGCAGACAGGGAGTATAAGATTAAAACACTTTGAATCTCCGGTGCTAGGGTTAAATATGTACTTTACAGCACCAACGGATTTGTTGCCGAGTCCCGATCTCCCGAGGGTACCCCGAAATATACCCCAGACAGAATCTTAGCTAATACGGGAATTGAGGTCATCTTTGATCACTCGTTAGGGGGTACATTGCTGGGAATCACTCATTTCAATCCCGAATGTTTGGTCTCCCGCCTCCCCACTAGTCGGTCGGCCGGCCCAGATGCAACGTGTTGGTGCCCTGTGCAGGTCTTCTGGACGCAACTACATGTAGTGTTAACATCCCGGCCGAACGTTTCCAAGCACCATTCAAATGCCCCTTTTATTAAAATTCCGACTACTAGTGATTGGCTACCTCGCTGCCATGCTTCAAGGCAAGTAGCGTGGCACTTTGCGGGATCTCTATATTTTAATTATGGAGGGACAGACCTGGTGTGTAACACTGGTGGATTACTCACAGATAGGAGAACAAAGACATCGGGCTTACTTACTGCGGTATCCCTAGTCGGTGCAAATCGGAACACCCGAACGCCGACTGGTTGTTCGTGGATAAAATTAGTCGTTACAGTTGAGAACTAGGGATTCCTAGTATGCTGTTGGTTATACTTGCTTAATCAAGATTCTTCTACTGAGTAGTAAAACTGCTAACACTCGTATGATTTTCTATCAGTCTGACATCATCCCCAGTGAGCTTAATTATGATTCAGCTGTACGTATTCAAGAGCCATCTGACGAATGATAAGCGAGTATAAGTTCCACCGAAACTGACGAGTGATACCCTGTGACTATGTTCTGCTACCAACCAGGCACCATTTATCAAGAAATGTCCTACCCCAGGCAACAGGGGAGGGGAAAAAAAACTGTTGGGAAATTTTTAAAACAGCATCTACCTCCCCCCCTATAGCCATTGATAAAACACCACCAAGGAGCTACTAGAGTCAGAAAAAGGGGTTCGAAATTATTCAGACGAAAAGATACCCAGCTACTCCAACATTCCAAGCAATCATTGTCGTACTACATATGTCTCTGGGGTAAGCGCAGCCGCTAGGCATGGGTCTATGGGCATGGATCGATAGACATGGGTTTTCTAGAAGTCGGTTAACGAAATATCGGTGAGGTTTTAACCGCGGTACGGAACCACTGGATTAGGCCTTGCGATCGTGGCTTCTTCCCCAGCTCTCTATGCAGAAGTCTGGAGTCTCATTACACTAGACTGACGCTTGGAGTTTGTGTCTGAGTTTTGACCTAACAGATCTCATCGAAGTAGATTTCAGTGGAGAAGCTCTTTTTAGAATAGCGGCTGGGCAAAGTAGGAATCACACATAGAGGGTGAGACATGGAATTGTTTCGCTGACGACGTCGGCGGGGGCTAGGGTTCCAGTCATGCCAAGCGCTTTTATCACTTATCAGATCTTGGGGGAGAGGCTGGCCTTGGAATCACAACCGCCACAGCTTCCAACGACATCCTATTGCCCTCGCCCGACTACACAGCTCCCCTAATCCATATTACCTGCCCAAATAACACCTAAAGCGATGTCTGGTCTCGAAAAGGCTCTCTTCAACTTGAAGGTACATCCTTCATCTACCCCCCCCCCTACCGCCCTACCTCTTCACTGCCCTTGCACCAGATCATGAGCACTGACCGTTCTTTGTCCCGGATAGTTTACGGCGAAACAGTTGAACCGACAAGCAATCAAAGCCGGAAAAGATGAGAACTCGGAGAAAGCAAAAATAAAGAAGGTGCAAACCCGCCGGTTCCCGGATACCTCGGTATCCGTCGTGTGATTATACCGAAAGGCAGCTGAACTGACGGACAACCTCCCGGGACTTGTCAGGCCATGCAGCAAGGCCATAATGATATCGCGAAGGTCTACGCACAGAATGCCGTCCGAAAACAAAACGAGCGCTTAAACCTTCTCCGTCTCGCATCTAGGATTGATGCTGTCGCGAGCAGAGTACAGACTGCGGTGACGATGCGACAGGTTACGGGCAGTATGGCGAATGTCGTTAAGGGGATGGACAGTGCCATGAAAACCATGAACCTCGAGAAGATATCCCTGATTATGGATAAATTCGAAAATCAGTTTGAAGATCTGGAAGTCGCTACCGGTTATTATGAGAATGCGACATCCTCAGCTACAGCCATGGCTACGCCGCAAGAGGATGTAGATCGGCTTATGGGACAAGTCGCGGATGAAGCTGGCTTGGAGCTTAACCAGGAATTTGCAGAGGCCACTCCCTCAAAAGCGAAGATCGGACCTACTGAACAAGAAGAAGACGGGTATGATCGCCGTCTCCACTCCGCCATGTTTACATCGCGAGCGCGTTTATTTTTGGGGTAGAACTGACGGGAAGGTGATACAGGCTTGGCGAACGTCTGAGGGCCCTGAGGGGGTAGATAGCTCAAGACAACAGTTACGCGTCTCAGTCCCTGATAGAGCTAGCTTTGGATACGAATGCGGAAACGAGAACGATGGAGGACGTTCTGAATGTCACTGGCGTTTCTTTCACCCCTTTCTCAATTATTGGGTTTCTTTTTCCTTCTTTTTCCGGATGCAATGGATTTTGTTTGCTTTTTTATGTAGTCTATCACAGAGTGCGAAGTGTTGGGAATAGTAAATTTAGCAATCCTGGTGAAGCTTAAAAAAAGAATTTCAAGTGTTATTGAGACTAGTGAATCACATGGTCCAGTTCACCCGGAACGATTACGCGAGTAGGACTTGGCCACTCTAGAGCGCCATTTCATTTCCGGTACGAAAAACTACCTATTCAATATAGCCATTTGGATTTTAGAAAAAGTAAAAAAAAATTGAAATACCCGATCTATCTACTGTTGAAGTACAGTCCCATATACCCATACCCCAAAGATTCCGTTTCCCATTCCCCATTCCCCATTCCCATAGTCCCATATGTCCCGACTGACCGACCGTTGGAGTCATGTATAGCTACTAAGAAATACAATATTTCAGTGGTCTGCGTCTCCTATGTAGCAGCGTAGGTTTAATGAAAAATCCAAAAAAAAAAAGAGAGAAAAGAAAAGAGAAGAGAAAAAAAAAGACAAGGATATATCGAAAGACAAAGAAATGATGAACAAAACCCCCGACCTGCCCAGCCGCCGCAAAAGGTATAGATCAAACGCCTTCTCTTTCTTGAAAAGAAACGTCAGAGTCCAGTGCTCTTGACAGGAAAAAAAGAGTATAAACAGGAAATAAATAGGGAAAATTTGGCAGAGTTATCGAAACAAGGAGATGAAGAGAAATAAAAGTTTTATCCGTTGTCCCGGCAAAGATGAAGTGAAAGTAAATTGAAAAGAGAAGGTGTAGGAAAAGCAATCTCATATGCCTCCCTTAATTTCCGGCCCTCTTGTGCCTATTCCTCATATTGTATCGAACAACTAAAAATTATCCAGGCTTGTATCTCTAAGGCTCGCGGTTTTGAGGAAAGTTAGGGGGGTGTGATGATGAACGCTTGCGTTGGTGTCCAAACTCCCTGCCCAACAAGGATATCCTGTCTGGCCGTTCTTCTTGCTCATGGTGAGGTCCGCCAGGGGCTCCTGCTGAGCCTATTGACCCGGTCCCCCTAGTAAGGTATGATGAACTGAATGTTGTTGCGTCTGCAGGTGCACTCATTTGGGGGATCTGAAATTCTTGTGGAGGGGCAAGAGGGGCTGTTGCAAATCCAGACATGGTTCCCGAGTGGGGTGTCAATGGAGGTTGAGGATATTTGAAGTCGGATAGTGTCAACGGTGGAGGGAAGCTTGGCGGTGGCCGTGCCTGGTGGCCAGATGGTGGCGCTGGTGATGGATAGGGGTGAGTGTATGGTCCTAAATTAAGCAGTTAGATCTGAGGTCATGCAAGGGTCTAGAAAAAATGTTTATACATACCTTGTGGTGTGTGCACGTATGGACTATGAGGCGTTTCTGGAGGAACACTCCGAGGGGGCTCATTGAAGGGTAACCCTTGTATTGAGTATGCGCTAGGACTTAATTGGTACTCCCCGTGATCTATAGTGTTTGCCGAATAAGGAGTACTAGATCTTAAAGGGGAACTAGTAGATTCTGACATAGAACGTGGGATGTCTTGAAGCTGTAAGCGGGGCACACTGGCACGAAAGGGATCGGTAGGCCGGGAAAATGGGTTTCCACGTTGTTGTGGGCCAAGTGGAGCTGTCATGTACCCGAGATACGATGGACGTTCACCAGTAGAAGACACAGGGGACAGTAACTCGCCAGACGAAGTCGTTGGAGTAAATGATAACCCGGCAAAAGCTGGCGTAGTTGGCGAAACAACAACTTCATCTTCGCCAAGATGTCGTCGTCGGAGGGGATCGGCCCGATAGCCCATGTTCGTCGTTGGGGAATATTCTGTAGGCGAGGCGATGGGTGTTCCCATCATCCGACCTGAGCCATAAGTGTGTAAGGTTTGAAGAATTGGGAACTCCTCTGGTAAAGCGCGCGACTTCATCATGCGCTCTCGATCATCGCTGCTCATTCGTTTCAGTTTGGCTCTCCTGAGACATCATTAGTCACCAATTTCGGTTGTACAAGCTTAAGACCATGGGACGGACCTATTTTGAAACCAGACTTGTACCTGACGAGGGCTCAAGCCAGGGATTTCCCTAGCCAACCGTTCCCGATGAGCTGCGTCAGGATGCGCCTGTCTGGCGAACTCACTCATGAGGAAGCGAGTTTGGTTATGTGTAAGACTTAATTTCCCCGGATTTTGCGTCAGCCGGAATTACGCACTTAGTATTCTCAAAGGGGTCAAGATCAATTCTTACCGAAATCGTTTCATCTTTCTTTTTTCTTGTCGCCGTTCGCTTAGGGACATATGATGTTCTCCTTGCGAGCCGGAAGATTGACCGGTTATATCCACAGAATGTCTATGTTCTGAATGCGAAGAAGGATGCGAGTGTGGGCTATCAATCATAGAACCAGCCGAGGAATGAGGAGAACCTATATGCTCTTCGTGGGAAGCCGAGGTAGGCCACTCCCTGTACTCTTCGGCCTCGGATACTGGACCTGGACTATAGTGCTCATATACTGGCGGGAGTTGGTTGTGTGATGGGTGGTGATGGTGGTGGCCGTCTTGCTCCTGGTGTAGCACTGATGAAGTATCTCTCTCCAAGCGCTGCTCTCTCCAAGGCATGTGCGCAGAAGACTGATCGCCGCCAAACTCTGCCATTTGGTCGAAGGTGTGGTGTTTCGAGGTTGAAGGATTCCCCCAAACTTCTAGTCCCCGATCTTCCCGGTAGTGAGGGGAGTGTAGTAGTGAAGGCACTTTGACGAATCAAAAAAACGTGTCTATACAGCCAACAAAAGTGTGGCTGTTTTGGGGGAAGTGTTGCGATAAGAGTTAAGATAGTGGTACTATTGCCGTGAAAATAATAGTAGGGGTGAAAGAGAAGTCGATATAGCCTCAAAATTTTCACACAAAAAAGCAATTCGTATTATAGCTGTTCCTGCGTTTCGCCAAATGTCTGTGATTAGGCCGTAGCTCGTGCTTCGTTTCGTTATATCCGGGAATCCGGCGTGTTTATGATGCGTGTGTGTATAGAATGGCGTCGAGCCTGTTGCAAAGAATTTATTGACGTAATCAGGGAATTGCGGTCCGGATAATTTTGGAAGGTACAAAAAAAGTGAAAGAAAAGATGGACAAAGTAGATCAACAGTGGCCCTGAGAGGACAGGAGAATGAAGAAGACTTGTGTGTGTGGCGCGGGCAAGGTACGGTATGTATAGTCACCGTTAAGCTGAATTTAACGGCTAGGGACACTACTGTTGGACGGGCTGCTTGTAGGCGTACAACGGGGTACCCAGGACGCAAGAATGAGTGACGAAGGACTGAGATCGGTGTAGCAACAGGGGATCAGTGTTGGTGATCTTTTTTGGGGCCAGAACTGCTGGGGTAATTCGGGCAAGTAGACCGTTCACCGGCAAAAATGAATGACAACGGTAAGTCTATATGGAGAAATGTTTGAATGAGGGAACGACCAGCGGAAGCCAACAACAGCTTCACAGATACTGATCCAGCAGCCGTGACCCAGCACAGTGAAGTTCGAGCAAAAAAAGAGAGTGATAGGGCAACAGGATGAGCGATGTTGCAGGACAGAGCCAATAAGAATGAAAGAATGAAAGAGAGAAGAGAAGAGAAGAGAATGAAGAGTAGAGATGGGATTCCCAAACGGAGAGCTGGGGGTGGTAGTGGGGGGGGGTGGTTGTCAAGGTATAATATATGTAGGTAATAGTAGAGGGATTACTTGAACGTCAAAGCGGAGGCAGAGACAGACGACCCACAAACGGTTGTCAGGGAATCTATCTAGCGAAGGAGGGCAGGATGGAAGAATGAACGAAGGTGGACTAGCACAACCAGAGATGCGGAATAGGCGCACGGGCTGTCGACGAATTTCTGAATCTGCAGTGGACGAGGGAGAAGCGTGGGCACGGGGCCTGATCGTGTAGCCTTTGCATGAATATAGATGGTCTGGGTTTGAGAAAAAGGCGGGGCCCACGTAGGAGAGTGAAGGAGGGTGAAGGAGGAGTAGGAGGAGTAGGAGATTCAAAAAAGTGGACTGCTCTACTGTGGAGAGGAAGTAGCAGTAGCAGCAACAGTAGCAGCAGTAACAGGCAACAGGCAACAAGTGACAGGGCAGGTGAGTTGATACTGTGCGGGAGAGGAGCCACAACCAAGTGGGGACCGATCCAAGTTCCAGGAGAGGTGTCGGAGGGGGTGGGCAGCCCAAAGGAGTCGCCGTGTTATGAGACGAGTTTTGGGTGTCCGGATTAGCTACCACTACTACGGCAGAAGCAATAGATATTGCAAAAATGGAACTGGCGATGGTGGTGGAGTATATGCAGGTGAAGTTGTGGAAGCGACAACTGACTGTTCGTGAGGCTGCGGGGAACAGGTCTGGTCTATCTACACTCTTTTCTTGCCTGAAATCCCGAGTTGGTTTTTCTTTACTCTCTCTTTTCTATCGGAATGTTTCCCTCCAACTTCTTTCTCTGTCTGTTCTAAGGCACAGGATCATGCAGAAATATTTTTCGGCATTGAAGTGGAAAAGAACAGAAGAAAAACGTCTTCTTGCAGAAAAGGACGAGAACCTGTCAAGGCTGACGATGCATACAGCAAGCATCAGCACCAGTAGCAGCAGCTGACTGGCCGGCTAGAGGACGACTGGCGCTCGGTACCGTCGCATAGGGAGAAAAACAGGAAGCAGTAGTAGCAAGTACAGGTAAAACGACCAAACACCAAGCCAAACAGTTACTACCTATCTATTCCCAGGACAGCAATGTCTACGGGTAAAGTGCAGGCAGCAACAACAATGCACATTACAACAGCAGTAAAATAGTAGCAACAACTATAATCAAACAAAAAGCACCGAAGGGCGGGGTGTGGGTTTAGGAATGGGATTAGAAGTGGAAAAGTGTACCGGGAGCTGTTTCAAGTTGAGTGTCGCGAGTGCTCGAGCGTTCCTGTATGTACCGGAGTTTTTGCAACGAGGTTCCCGAAGTCTCCTCTAGACCTTAGAGACAAAAGCAGTAGGGCCTGAGCAAGGCTCCAGGCTCGCCAGAGCAGCAATTGCAACGGCCGATGCGGATCATGGGTGGATGGATGGGTGTATGGATCCATCCATCATCACCCATCATGGCAGGGCATGCAGCCACGCTGCTGTTAGAGCTGCTGCTGCACCCTTGGCCTAGTCTGTTTTGCTTTTTCGGTTCACACACCTTATCCGCCTAGTCGCTGCGGTAGCGGTGTAGTTGTGGCACACAGGCACATATTCCTTTAGCCCGTCCCTGGGTCTCCCCCATATCTGATCCCGCCATCGACGAATCCAGCACCCAACTGCACGCAAGCGAAATGTTCCTGTCCCTAACTAGCAGGCAGCCCAGATATATTTCTACCGAAGGACATGTATCTGATCCCAACCCGCTATTTTCTTCTATTTTTTTTTTTTTTTTCTGTTTCCTTTTTCTCCCGGCCGGCTCCTTTCTTGCCTTCTGTTTCTTTTTATCTAGTGGAACTTGCAATTGCCAAACACAGCACGGCTCGTGCCGAAGGAAACGAGTGTTGCACTCTAAAATGCCAACCAAATACCTTATTTGGTTAGCATGCCGCTCTGTCAGAGCTCGCACGTTTGTTGCTTTGGCCGATGAGTCGGCGATGGCACCGCGTGGCATCGGTTTGACAGGAAATTTGACGGATTGCGATATCCTAGCCTTAGTGGGGTGGAAAAACCGTTGCTCGGCGGGAAAACTGTTGAGCCTGTTTTCAATATCTTCCGTGGGGTCCGAGGATGGAAGGCGGGGGATGGGAGCTGGGGGGTTCTAAGCAACCTAACCTCCGAGGGACGGGGCTGGACCTAGTTCGTTAGAACTGGCCGACGCGTCTCTTTTGAGAGACCGATGTGAAAGAGAATAAAAGAGAGATAAACATCTCGCCTGTGGAAACCTGCGTCTCGTTTAATCAAGACAAAGGTACATACCCATGTACGGAGAATTATTCGGCGAAATTGAGATCGACGGGATATAGTGGTGAACGATCCCGGGGCGAAAGACAAAACAAACGAGAGTAGAAGAACTGAAAACCTATAGAGAGAAAATTATTATGTATGACAGCTGCATGTCTCGTGATGGATTCGTTATAATTCCCCGACGGAACCGTTTCCCTCCTTTACCAGCTTGCGTGTGAGCCATGTGCGTGCATCAGGCACGGACCAGTCGGATCTTGGCTAATGAGGGCCAAGAAAAAAGG
Source organism: Verpa conica (assembly GCA_033030425.1). Taxonomy (NCBI): domain Eukaryota; kingdom Fungi; phylum Ascomycota; class Pezizomycetes; order Pezizales; family Morchellaceae; genus Verpa; species Verpa conica. The sequence continues at coordinate 1,129,765 of JAUFSD010000003.1, forward strand.
AAAGACACCATATGGCTCTGAAGCGAGTAAAGCGACAGAAGCGAAAGAGCGAGGTTACAAAAAAAGGAATGTACATACAGTATGCACGAATAAAACAGGATTACTAGGGGCAAAAATTTCGGACGTTTTTGAACGACGTCCAACAAGTTGCCCTTGCAGCTTTCCGGTGTGCCCCAGCATCGAATTTTGTCCAAGAGTGCAACGGTCAACCTGCAGTCTTTGATAACCTGTAAGAGACGCACTGCAGCGGACGGGCAGCCTGCGCGTCATCCAGCAGAGGCCGGGCTGTTTGCCACACTCTGTTTCTTACAAGGAACCCTGTCGAAACGAGATCGTTTTTCTTCGATAATTCGGCATTCATCGCCAGAGACCGTCCGATAGTCTTTTTGTAGATTAGGCCATAAAGTTCGCATACATACATGTACCTTTATGCAAAATAATTTTTCCTTTCTTTTTCCCCCCAGCTCTAGTTTCACACATCGCGACAACCACCACATCGTGCATGGACCCCAAGCTTCACATCTACGACATACGACACCTGAGACCATCTTCTAGAAGCCTTCCTCTATAGACAAGCTTGACGAAACGCTACGAGTCTGAATCACAAATCCGGAAAGTCGTTGTGCGGAACAACCCCGGGCCACCGTGCGTCTTGACGTGATTTGCGTTACCCCGCCGCCACCACATCTTCACACACACAGCATCCGCAAAAGGGTATATGTGACAACAGATAAGTTTCGCTTCATATATTCCCTACACACAACAATGAACATCTCGCATCACTGTTTATCAACCTTATCGCGGGTCTCGGGAGCCAAACCCAATCGATCGGGCTGCATATACGCAGGTTTCGATTTTGGAGGTCAAAGCGTGACAGTCACTGCAGTGATTTTCTGTAGGTATCATCTCAAAAATATTGAAACAGCATATTTGTTATAGCCTCGGACCAATCCGATACACAGCACATCCTGTACGCGTAGAAAGAGAAGTCTTGTGACAGGGGAAGGGGAGAAAAAAGAAATATCGCAAACTTCTAGCTCCGTTCCAGAAGATTTCGCTAAGCTTAAGATGCCGTCTTCCATCAGCTTCTCGAAGGGCTTGGAGTAAGATTTTAGCGTGCGTCATATATTCCTGTGCGCTATAATTGTGTCAAGTATAGATGACTTTCCGAAACAACGGGTTTAGTCTGTTCGCATGGCTATCATGATACAGATTGTCAGATACTGTGATGCGAGATCGTGATATAGAGTGCATTCTGTGCGATAAAGACGATCTGAGACGATTTCCCACCTCTGTAGCAAGATCCGGAGCCTTAGAGATATCATTCGTGTATTACAGGCAATGTGTTCCATTTACTAAAGGGAGAACCTGGTCATGGGAGAGGTAAATTAGTTTCGTAGTTTTCAGGTAGACTCACTGTCATTTGAACAAAACATGTTCTCCTATGCTTGGGTAACTACTCACCGCTCCAGCAAATGTCAACACAAGTAAGACAATATATAGAGGCTTTATAGATATATGAGGGGGTTATGAGAGGGATCAACTTTGTATCTTTAATCAATCCCTCGTCAATGCACTCAACTCTCTCACGAGGGCCATCACTTGACTGGCAGCCAACAGTTTCAAGTCCAGACACGCAAATACCATGTCAGGGGCAAGAGATACACTCTATATTTATACTATAAACTTTATAACTAATGCCAACTGTTTGTTTATTGGAGTCCATAATGGTCTCTCTGTGTGTCTGCAAGATTTCTTAGTGTTTTTTTAGGGGGATGTAGTTGAATTTTCGGAGTAGAAATTTATTTTATTTTTAGTTATTTTTTACGTTCGTCGTTGTGGTTGGTTGACCCATGACGACGTTGTCGTCCAGGGAAACCGGGGTACGCACAGTAACCTAAAAATCTGGTAAGAAAACCATTTCCCCGGTAAAATATAAATATAAATCAATTAAAAAATAATATAAAAGAAGGCAAACCTACAGTAGCCCGCATTTTTCTGGTAGCCATACTATCCAGGAACCCTCGCTTTCCAGGAGGCCTAGTTTCGTAAAGACTGGCTCATGGCGATCAACCCGGATACAGCAGCTATATTTCTGCTTCACCGAAACATACTCGCATATGAACCTGACTAGAACGGTATAGCCAGCCACACATCTGCCCAGTGTCAAGCATATGTACGTCAACTCTGTTAGAGTAGGTAGTATAAAGTGTCTTTAGCTGGCTGCCTTAGCGATAAGAAGCGAGCAGACGGAAAGCTTGCCATAGTGCGCACATGCAGCCCAGGTCAAAATCAAAGAGAATATACATACTTGTTTGTGTCTCCGCACCCCCACATTCACCTACAGCTAATCCAGGAAAAGCCCGCAGACCGTGTGAGAATTCTAATTAAAGAAGTGAGTAGTAGACACGACGACGTAGACTAAACACCCTCACTCGCAAAAGTATGGTATGGTCCGGCAAGTGATGGCAGCCGGTCAAATGGAGTATCAAACCGGGCCCCTAAATCCGATAAGGAAGCGAATAGGAGTCAAGTGACAAGTCACTGCTATCGTCGTCGTCATCGTCACTACCATGCAAGTCCTGTGGGGCATCAGGTTAAAAACAGAAGGGCCAGGCTTCTTTCGCTTTTAACGGGGATCGAGAGGAATAGATGATGATCTGAAGCACAATCTACTCGAACTGGCCGGATGCTCCGTCGTGGCGTGAATGCCTTCTGGTTAAAGAAAAATAAGAAGATAGAGACTGGATGTAACCTGTGCACAGGGCATTTTCCGTCCCTCTCATAATACATGTATCTCTCCTTCATCCCCAGCCGTATTTACCCTCAGGTTATACTGCTCACAACCGGAGAAAAAGAAAAAAAAACACAGTATGCCTGCTCTGCCCTGCCAATGTAACCGTTTACTATTGTGAAAGGAGATCCTTCCCATATCTTCTCCGATCTATTGCAGCAGGCGGGGGAACCAGTGCACTCGGCAAACAAAGCTAAACCCGAAAGACCAATTGTCCCTGTAGATATTTTTCCGGTATTAGAGAAGACACTGGGTTGGGTGGCAAAGCAATATCTTTCACGTTTTTCTCTTCCCGAGCCGGGAAATGGTGGGCATTAACAGTGATATATCGGCGCTTGCATTCCCACATGGGTCAAAGAACAGGGAACTTGGCCCCTAACTAAAATGAAGACAAATAAAATCTCTTCAGGAAAGCCCTATGGTCTGACATGGGAGAGCGGAAAAACATCAAACAGAGAGGGGGCACCGGTGCACCCCCCTCCTACTCGGAAGGACCCGGTAAAAGGATGAATGTAAATGCGGAGAGTGAAGGGCATGTTACTGTGTGGAGATATGTATGGGGTGGCTAAAAGGGATGCTGGCTTCGATCACGAGGGCCCAGACTAGGTACGATCATTTCTAATCTAAAGTTATGATCCTTGCCCATCGTGCCGGCTTCATTAACGAGCGAGCGGCGAAATTGAGTTATCAGTGGGTTTGTGTGGGCGTTTGGGGTGGGGTGGGGTCTGCTCCCCATAACTCAGACCATGTATAGTGAATTTTCATAGCATATGGAGGCAGGCTGCAAAGGGGAGGGGGTATTGTATCCGCAGCTATCAATCGTTGCAATTTCAGCGCAGTTTATCGGAAGTTGCATTAGAATGAGGGAACGGGGTACATTATGTATGAACTAGGGTGATATTGCTTCATCCGTGTGTGCGTAGACGCTTGTTGGGGAACAGGGATTCGGGCTCGGAGCAAAAAAGATGCTCAGCCTGACTTTCGGCTCTTTGAGAAAGAAGGCACAGATGGAAGGGACAGAGATGGTCAAGGCGGTAAAAGACTTCCAGATGTGTATTTACACCTATAAAATTTTCATTTCGGAATGAGAAGCCGACCCAAGTTTAACGCCACGCATGGCCTATCATTTAATACTCCTTGCTGCAGCCTTGAAGAAAGGTCCTGGTCGAGAGAGTTCGCACCACCCGGGGCCTCAATCGATAGATAATCTTCTATTTGATAAAATTACCACCTCATTCTGATCCACGTAGTGTTATTAAGGACCTTAGGCCGTCGTGCCTTATTTGTCGAGTTGCAGAACTCTCACTTTCACACCTGATCTCGACCTCACAATCCACTAACTTGAACCAACTCACTTTTCTGTCTCAAGTCGAAGTTGTGGACTTTTCAACATCAGCCAAATTTACCCTGTTAGCAACCGGTACCGCTTCCTGGTTCTTGTTGGACTGTATCTGTTGATTCACCTTGGGCCTGGCTTCTTCTTTTGTCTTCTCATCCACGTCAAATAGCATTTCCAAATCATTCCTATCTTCATCAAACTTATCGTCAAACTTGTTGAATAGATGAAAACGATCTCGTGATGCGATACGTAGGGCCTTCCAAGTCTTTGTGAATTTTGCATTTTGGGCTTCTTCGATATCTGGTGGTAAAAGTGCATCTTTAATGTCTTCTTCGGCCTGCTTTACACCTGACCGGAAGGACTCGGGTGAAGGGATACGATGTCTATCTAGAGTTAGAAATAAAAAAGGACTTGATACGAAAAAAAGTACCGTAATAGGGGAGCTCACCTCTCCTCATCGGTCAACCCCTCCATCCCCGCAGCATTTCCAGTCCCTTGCCAAAGTTTGCTCAGGGTCGGTGTCCCCATGACATACCGAAATGGGCCCTCCGGGACACACTGCTCCCCAGCCTTGCGCTTCGCATCTTCAAAATCTGCCTCGGCTAGAGGGGGCATATCAAATGACTGGCAACTCTCCGCTTTCCACCGCACCCAATTCTGTTCTCTAGTAAGAACAGTATTGATAAGACGCATGAAAAGTCGACCAGATTGATTAGGCTGCAGGCTAGCAGATATCTGAGTGCGTGTGCTGATAGCCCATTGCTCCTGTGTTGTGTTTCCGTTAGCTTCAGAGGGTACACCATATTAATCCACCAGTTAATAATTAAATAGTTGTAAACTATAGAAAAGCTCACATCTTCCGGACTCAATGTATAGGGATATTGAACTGATCTATTGGGTGTCTTGATATCCTTCCATTTATCCTTTGCCCCGGTTGTAAGGCTCAGTAAGAAGTCAATCAAAATCATTGCCTGCACGAGCACATGCCTTCTGAACGTTAAGTCGCTAATCTGTCATTTGCATGAATCTCAGTTTTAATTTCACATAAAGTGTCAATCGTGGGGATAGGAGGGATCCTAGTTACCTCAAGTTCAAATAACTCCCGGCTAGTCAAATATTTAGGATTAAATCCTTCTCCATGTGATTCATCTTCCTCGCTCTCTTCTCTCTTCCTTTTCTCCCCAGTAGCCACAACACTAGCTTTCTTGTCATCTGGCCGCTTAGGTACATTCGTTGAACCTTCTACTTTTCCCGAGCCACCAGTAGTCTTCACAGCCTCTTCATCTGCTACCTGAAATCTCGCCATTGTTGCAGAAAGTCCTTTTTTAAAATTTTCTAGTGTCCCAGGTATCTGTAATAGCCGCTGCGGATCCGCAAAATCGCGTTGTAAAGACCAAAAAATCGGGTATAGTGCATTGGCATCTAGAACCTCGAGAGCCTTTTTTGACTCCTGTCCAGCAGTAAAAGAGACAACTTTAGCACCTTTTATACCGTCATCACTCTTTGCATCTCCTTCAGCAGCGGAAAATAGTTCTTCTTTTTTCCCCTCTTCTTCCTTCTGGTCAATTTCCATTTCCTGCACCAGGACTGATTCTTGGGGAATATCATCGTACACGGTTACATTTTGAGTGTTGAATTCGCCCCTCAAATTGACCCCAGACTTTTCACCAATAGGAAAGCTTTTGCTTAGGAAGATTAATATTCGTCCACAAAAGATAGTGTCTTCAGTTTTCGATAATCTCCGGAGCAGCTCGTTACAAAGACGCAGTAGGATAAGACCTTTCCCTTTACCTCCTTCAATTCCAGTCGTTATTCGTTCGATCCGAGACTCGAGATATTGAAAGAGGAGCTCGCAGGATGGGATCGTTTGAGAGTCAAAGAGCTCCTCAATTAGGGCAAGAGGTAGACCGGGTTCGGAGATTTCTGTGTGACTAGTGTAAGATAAGTTGGGTATAAAAAAATTCATGGGTGGCATACCAAGCTCCGCAAACACCAAGGCTAAGTCTAGTAGATTACCGAACGCGATCAGAGTCTCATTACTAACGGAAGTGTCTTTTGTCTGAATTTCGTTAGCAATTGTGATTGGAAGATGACACACCGAGGACACTTACAGCAAGTTCGTACAATATCGTCTTGCACGCTGTCTCGAGCGAAGTCTTATAGAGCTCATCGGTAGGTTGAGTTGTAGGTTTGATTTGGCCCAAGTACTCAGCGTCGAAATCTGGCTCAGCCAGTGGGGGCTCGAGGGAGCTCTTCTTGACTACCGAAAGGATTTGCTTTAGGTAAGATATGAAGTTATCGACGCCCCTCGCGGTAGAAGCACCACCGGCTAGAAGAGCAGGTGACATGGTGTGACTGAACAATAAAAGCAGCGCCTGGACGTCGTGAAAGAAGAAACAAAAGGGGAAGACGTGAGAGGATGTCTGAACAGGGTTTGCGTGTGGTTCTCACTCACCAAAAGGCACGCGTTAGGTTACCCGTCGCTTCGGTTAATGGACCGAAATGCCAAGGGCTGTTCGTTGTGCAGTACTGGATGTTACCCGGCTGAGGTCTGCCCTTGAGGAATCCCTGATGTTTGTCCAAAGTGCAATTTACGCCACTGCATAGGAGCCGCACAGGCACAGTGCAGCTTAATTAAGTGAATGTATGACGAGTTAAATCTGATAAACAGACGAGTATCAAACTCTCGGATTCTTCGGAACTCTCTCTATACAGAACGGATTCACGAACCGCCTCCCTCATGTCACCTCCCCCAAACTAGTGTCTGCAGTCCTTCACACCGCAGGAAGCGGACTGGGTTTTTTTTTATATTATCATCACAACCGAAACCTCCCCTGTCAGATGACGACCGTATTTATCAGAGATCACCAATTACAGTTGACCAGGGGCGCGTAGATTTTGCCGATATTAGAGGAGGGGTGCGTATCGGAACATCACTAGGGTGCTAAGCTTTCTGTAAATTTTTGTAACGCATAGCCTTATGTAAAATTAACTCTTATTATATCTTTGAACCACCTTCGGCCTTTTCAGGATGTTTGCGAGGTCTGGAGTCATCAAAAAGGCGGGAGGCTTCTTTATGACGGCTGATGGGGGCCGGGAAGCAGGTAAAAGTCGTCATCTTAGCGTCTAAACGCGGTAAATCTGTCGCCTTACAAGCACCGGCTTCGGTAAGATAAACCATTGTTAGAGGATATACATTTCGTGAAACGGGTTTCTTCCAATTAGCGGGCCAATAGCCGGTCATTTAAGGATTCCCCACTTTTTTATATTGGTTACACTGATCCCCCAGGCGAGATTCACTCTCTACTCTACAAATACCCAAGATAAAGGTAGCGGATAGCGGTAAGTTTGCGGTCCGTGGTCCTGATTTTCTGGATTGTTCTATTGGCGCGGGGGTCAGGGGAAGCGTAACTACATAGCAAGAAAAGCACCATCGTCATTATAATCCCAGGTCTCCGGGCCGTGGTTTCCGTCTCTAGTGCTGTACGCGATCTGGGGAGAACTCTCCATGAAATCAACTCAATTGATTGTCAGAGATCGGCATACCCGTCCAACAAGGTACGCGTGTTTTTGAGACACTTAATCTTACTTTCAATCGCCTTGTTGAATCTGCAGTGATCAAGATGAGATAGCACCAATTTGATTTAGGCAGTCTGCTACGTAAAGATGTTATATCATATCTTCACTGAGTAATAGTTGTCTAGCTAGGTTAGAAATGAAGGGCAAAGACTCAGGAGCACCTGGCTTAACGGCGAATGATGAAGTATTGCTGGAGAGATCCTGTTCTTTGGGTAGGTCAGATCATAGTATATCACTCGCTTTTCTAAAATTATCTTAATATTCCTAAGGTCTAGCCCCAGCGTGCAACTCGCGCCAAGTTTCTAGATGAAACAGATTTCGTGAAGGCATTGACCCGCTCATCTCCGACAAAAGCTGGTCTATCAAACCTTTCGGGAGTTTACGTATAATTAAATTTCGACTAATCGGGCTATTCTATCAATGACGTTATTGCCGAGTTCGGCAAGTAACCAAATGAGTAATGGTTGCCGTGCCAGGAAATGAGGTTATGATCATCCGATAGGCGAGGTGTATATACAATTTCGGGTTATTAGTGAGTACATGTAATTATCAGGTTCAGATGCTTATCGGAGTTTCAAGCGACGCAAAATGTCCTCACGCCAAGACAGAATGATATCAGGCCACTTTTTTTTACTTTGGTATCCTTTAGGATAGGACGCCCGCTAGTAGTTTCTGGGATAAGCGCATAGGGACTTGAAACCAATGAATGAATTCTTGTGATGCCATTCTCTTTGAGATATTCGGGAGTATTTGACTTATCCCTATTATTAAAGTTCGAGTGATGTCTGGTGTTTACTGTGGTGGTGGCTTGTTATTTATCGAATCCACGTAACCTATATAGGTGATACTAGTATGTGCTCTATATGTAATTTTAGTGTATTTCCCTATTTCAAATTGTTTTTAGGCACTATAAACTAGGGCTTTCTAGATGGAAATCTATTAAGAGAAGCATATCTAGTACGCATATTAATATTTTTATGAGTGACTTACCGTGATTAAAGTATTATAGGTACTTTTTATTGGCCCTTACTTTTTGAGAAACGCAGGGCCTCATAGAGCCCCCTAGAAAAATCATGAATTCTTTGGGACAGTTAGGAATTTTATTATAGCTAGTGGGCTTAGAAGATTATGGAGATAAAGTGCTTCTTCTCGTGTTCATCGATGTTTACCTATAGTCATGTAATCTTAATATTTATAGAGGTAAAAAGACAAGCTACATGTAATTTTGAAGATATTGGCCTAACTAGCACATTTACTCACGTTTAAAGCTAATGATTATATTGCCTGGATCCGGGGAAATATTTGGACCACACATAGGAGAAATGTATTAGTAACTACATGTACATGTATAAACAATGAACTCACAGGCTACGATAATCGTAACAGTGTAGTACCCATAAAATATAGGTCTGCTAATACGATAAGGTGGGCCTTGATACCAATTTCCCCCTTTCTTGCATATACACCCCATTAATAAGTTTCTAGTACCAAGTTAAATTAAATGGGGCCTACTATCAACTAACCCCACATTTTTAGCTCATACACCCTCTCTCGTAACACCAGCATTGAAATCGACATTTCTGGAATCTACATCATTGGCATCTACACCACCAGAATATCTATTACAAATATCTGCGTTACTAGTGCCTGTACCCCTTGTACCTGTATCTTTTGTATCTGAGTTCTTTGTATCCTCATCTTCAATACCTAATTTTTTAGCACTGGCATTCTCAACACTCGCATGACTACCACCCAGATTACCAGGAAACACACTGAGATCTATTTCTTTGGAGTGTGGGCTATTAGCATTTTTAGTGTTTGTTATAGCATGATGACTAGAACATGAATAGCCACTAAATTCCGAAGAATTATCATCTATGTCAATTTGTTTTGATAAGGCCCTCTCACGAGATGTTTCGGTGCCTTTATGAAAAAAATGGATAGTCCCATCTGCTTCCTTGAAAAACTCAAGGGTATCTTGTAACCCTCTCTTTTCCTCTGTAATATTTAGAACTTCTTTTAGAAATGTCCAGTCTAGGATCTCTAAGATCCCCATGGCGCTATATTTGTGACTATCAGCTAATTTTGAGGCGAACTCCTCAAATCTGTAACAGACCTCTGGATAGAAGAAACTTGCGATATGTGTATTTATAGAGCTAGGGAATGTAGAATACGTCTCTATTGTATCTTGTATCATAGCTCCTTGGGGGGCTGCGTTTTCTTGAATAAACTTTGCGTTTGCTTGAACCTGGCTGTTTACAAAGTCGATTTTTTTTTGCTTTGCCATATAAGTATTGCAGGATATATGAGGCGTGCTAATATATAGTGTCTCATGGAACTCTAACTCTTCCCATTCTTTTATGTTATACCTGCCTGAGGCTTGAGCGTCGCCAAAGTCCTTCATGCACAAATACATTTCACTATATTTCTGGCCACATTGAGCTAAATGACGAGCAGCCTGGAGCCCTTTTGTTTTCTTTTCGACTCTTTCAAAGACGAAAAGATCTTTTTTCATCCACACAATATTTCCTAGCACCAAACCTCCATCGAATACAGCATTCCAGTACTTCAAAGCTGACCAGAATCCTATTTTCTTCCCTTGCTTATTTCTCCAACCCCTTTCCTTATACTCTCTAAGAGTTCCACCCGGATTTAGCAAATCAACCATTAGCTGTGAGTCAGTAAAGATTCTGATAGAGTTAAATGTAGGGGTGCCGAAGATAAACCCTCCATCTATTACGAGATCTGCCACGGCTATTATGCCCTCCATCAGTGCTGCTTCCTGCCTTGGCAACCCTTCCATTTTCGTAGGCAAGGACATATTATACACCGAACCGGGCCCAAAAAAGACACCGTAACCCCCTCCTTCAGGATTATGAAGCTTTGGGGCATCCAAAGGTGCAACTCCGCAGACATAAACCATCAGCTCGCCTTTATTATTGACATCAAACCCATTTACTCTGTTTTCAGGATCCCATGGAACAAAGTCAACGGAGCCTTGACGAAGTATTGGTTCCAAGGCAAGACCAGGATAGGCATTTAAAAACTCTCTACCCAAGACCATTTGTATATCCACACAATGATGACCGGGGAAGAGTTCCTTCACCACCTTCACCTCCAGGATGTATGGACGTTCGTGTATAAAAATCCGGATATTCTGGACCCCAAGAATGAATTTTTTGTCATCTATCTGAAACTCCCCAAGAGCTAAAACCTCTGGACATATGGCTATTAGTGGTTTTGAGTCCGACCCAACCACGGACTCAAGAGCGAATGACATATGGGTAGACCAGTCGATAACGCAATAAATTTCTTTGTACTGGTAGTGTATTTTTTTCTCAGCCTCTTTCTTGAGAGTCTTAAAACGAAGGAAATCGAGAGCTTCGTCGTCTTGCTCATAGTTTGATACCCCTGGGCCAGCGAGATTATCGGCAGGGAGACTAACATAGGGGGTCTGTAGTATGGCGATGAAGCCATGATCGCTTGTCAGCTCACTGAAGGGGGGTCTGGCAAATATCATGCCTAGCCTATTGCAAGGGGCGGGCTCACCCCCCGGCTTTGGGTCCGGCATTCTGCCCTTGACCGGGAGTTTAGTATTGATTTGTGGAGTCTTCATGTTAGACAGATCTTTGGGCGGACAAGAGGCTGGCGATGGGGTTCTTTTTTTAGGGTGATGGATTTCTTTCTCGGGGTGAAGTGAAGTGAAGTGAAGTGTATTGCCAAGCCTAGTAGTTTTTGAATACGTTCATCACATGCGATCACTCGAGTTATAGTCCGCACTAGTGTATGAATGAATTACATGTAATCATAAGTACATGGAGCCCAAATAGTCCGCACTATATGTAGTCATAAGAGGATAAAGTTCTTTCTTATTTCTGGAATGTAATTTAAGGAATTTTTTCTCTAGAGTTCTATATTGTACATACATACAGGAGAGCAAATGTGTCAAAATGAATTTTCTCACTAGTGGTAAAATATGGACCAATATACTGGAATATAGTATAAGACCAGACTAGTTTTCTGGAATAATACATGTAGCTCATAGTAGGGTAATATAAGTATCTTAGGCATACATACAGTACCAAAAAGAGGAGTGGATCAGTACAGTGCTCCCGCCAATACGCTAGCGGTATGGGAGGAATGCGGTATTGGTACAGTAATCTATCCAAATACTGATTTAATTTGGTATTTGCGACTAAATTCTGTAGTGCTATGGCAGTAAATTCACCCCGTCTTTTCATACTGTAACTTGTGCTTCCAACCCTAACCTAGGCCTCACCTTTCCCTTTAGGGACAATAACCAGCTTCAAGTGGCGCTTCATGTATAATAGTGAGCTAGTTATACCACTACTACTCTTTTACTGGGTAGGTTTATATATCTCACTTAAGGGCAGTGAGATCTTGTAGTTGTAGACCATCATAGTATTCTAGACAGGTAGTCCAGTTTTGTACTGTATTCCAGTATGTTGTTCTGTACTTTTACCAGCGGTGAGGAAATTCGTTTTTTTTACGTATTTAACGCCCCATACATGTGATTTCAAACTTTAATTTACCACCGGTAAATTACGTTTTGACAATCCACCTAGAAAACCGCGGAGAACGCTACCAACTCTATTTTAACATGGCATCTCTAAAAGCTCCATCCCGCCGGCTACTTTTTACCCGCGGGACGGGATTACTCGCGTGATTTTATTTGGGGTGTGATCATGTGATTTAGGCGTGTTGTGCCTCGGAACTCGCTATCGCTGCTTGACATATGCTTACGTCTGTTTCGATTATAGCATTTTCCGTTATGTTATACAAGTGATACAAGGGGTTGGTAACTGGGACTAATCAGAAGGACAGCGTGTGTCAAGTTTGAGTAGTATGATGCTCGTATTACACTCGAGACGCCCCCGCCCTGAGCGTGAGCGTGAGCATTGCAGTGGCTGTCCGGTCGCCTGGGTTTAATCATTGCCCAGCAGCCATACGGGGGCCGCATTCTCTGAACGACAGCCCACGATCACTGACAGAGCACCAAAAGAACTGCCCAAGGGCCTCCAGCCTGGCCTTAATCGATTGGCCCTGGGTAGGGGAGGGCCCCCCCAGCTGCTGCGCAAACTAAGGTCCAGACCCCGATTTAGTGAACTTCAGAACACTCTGTACTCTAGAGTAGGTATTTGACCTTTGCATTGTGTTAGGCTTTGTTACATTGGAAGCGTTGTTCTAGTCTACCAGGCCAGTGTTCAATCCTATATTGGGTTAGGTTTTGAGGGTTGCCACCGTATCTATTGGCTGGACTGGTTGGCCAACAAAAAGTCCACTAGACCCTTCTCCCGCGTCCATACCCCTTCACTTCGTTCAGGGCAAGGTGGGAGAGCCGTAGGGGCCTAAATACATGCTAGCCTGCCAAGCTTCTGATGGCTGATAATGCCACATAACAGCGTGGCGCTCATTAACATAGGATGTAAATGTGCCGTATAGTTTCTTGGTGTAAATTTTCAAATACAATTGCACTTCGCTATAAGAAATGCTAAATATTTAGCTGGTTTTTTTTCTTATAGCGAATTTTCTGAAGATATCCCTTATAGCAAGGGTAACTTGTGTGCTGGAAGTTCGAGTAGACCTGGTAAAAGTTTCTTATAGCGAGGTTCTTATAGCGGGGTGCCACTGCGTTATCTTTGGTAGGTATCTCTTTCCTTCTATAGGTAAATAGGGCTGAGTATTGGGTAAGTCGCTAGCTTGGCTTCTGGCTGAAGATAGTATTCCGTATCACCGAAGATTTTCCGGTGATTGAGTAGCCTAGGTCTGGCCTACCCGGTTGTTAGCTGGCAAAAAAAAAAGCCAGGAATTGACTAGACACACTCTCGGGTATAAAGGTACATATCTTATCTGTACGTGGCTACATGTACATGTATGCATGCACTTTAGATGCCTTTGTCCAACCAAGCTGAAAAACCGAGGAGGTAAGGGTAATTTAGATAGATATTTACTCGGGTAAAATTAACTAGGAAATAATTCTTACTGGTAGCTATTTCTTATTCGTCCCAATCAGACACATCTGTAGTTCTGTTGGTTAGGTGTAATCTTTGGTCTGTGGCCGGCCTAGGGGCTTGCACTCTCCAGCTCCTTTTACTGCCCCGGGTACTTGGTTTCTAGTAAATTTACTTCAAGTAGAACCTCAAGTTTCTCCTCCTAATCTAGATCTCAGAATCTATTGGTACTTCAATAGTAATCTAGTCTCTTTTCATCTCCTAGAACAAGAACTTAGGTACGTGTCTAAATTAGTAATAAACCTAGATAGAAATATGAAAGACCATACTTTGGGGACTATAAAGCTAACATCTTACCCGGACCTACCCCACTACAATTATATCATCGTTCACTTATAGACCTTCTGTATCAACTGCGAGAACATAATTAAACATAATATTATCCCACACACTCGTGTTAGAACCACAGAAATATACAAGTCGAAAAAATATTGAAAGAATAGAAAATTTTCCCACATACACCACTCCAGCAACGTTACGCATTAATCAGGCCACTCCATGTAAAAAACATCTGGGTTATGAAAGCTTTCCCTTACACCATTTACAGACAAAACATGCTTTAGTTCCAACAACAAAATTACTGTTACAATCACAACACCTTTCAGCAGATTCTTTGAAGGTGGATAAATAACTCTCTTTCCAGCACATTTGGCAGAGCCACGGCTCGTAGCCCGTGCATAAGCAATCCGGAAAGTCCGTTTGTTCTCGGTACCTGGTATGGGAGGCCAAGCGCTCCTTGACGCAATTAGGACATATCTGACGGCGCGGGCTACCAATGTGTCCAACTGGTCCTACACAATGCTGTAATAAACACAAAGTCAATTACCCACCTATCCTGAATCGAGGGTGTAGTACGGTGCTTACATTACAAACACCATATCTGCACATATGACACGGTTTAATCGCTGTAATTGGGGGGAGATATTCGTGTATAGCGTTGAGCTCGCACACTTCACTGCAATTCGAACACAAGTTATCCCAGCGATGCTGATCTTCATTCCAATTTCCACCGCGAAGGAAGGTGAAGCAACTCTTATCGGCTAGTGTCAAAGAGATAAGCTCCCTTAAACTAAGACTTTTAACAATGGCAGTAACGATCGGATAGACGACCAAAAGGTCCTGGAGCTGTGGAATATTTCGAGGTCTGTTATGGATACTAGGAAACCCGCTGACGTCATGATTATCAACGAGCTTCGCTTCTTGTGCATCTGGCATGATCAATCGTTTCCCTGCAGTTTCTATGTGACTATCGGGTTTAAACATAAAAAGTCCGAGCTATTGCTATGATCGAATGGTAAGTTGGAGTTGTTGAGACTGAAATAAGTGAGACCGTTAGATATCTAGAAGTCGATGCACAAGTTAGACAATGATTCTGCCTTCCAAGGACCCACCAAAAAATCCCGACAATCAACTATGCCTATCATCTCACCTCCTACAGGCCCTTAACTCTACAACAATCTTTTACCCACCTTTATCATTTTCAGAATCACCAAAACTCACTCGTCGCTTACCAGCTGTCCTACCGAAGGATTTTCACACCGGCACCGGGTCTATTACACAAGAACGATAAAAAATTTCTTAAATAGTTTCCTCTCAAATATCGCAACCAGAATAGTGGGTTGCAATTAATAGCCCTGGGCAAGGATTATGACATCTATCTCGGCCCCGGCGGCCCGGAGGATCGGGTGGGATCGGTCCGAAAGTATTAATCCATGTCGTCCGGTCGACTAAGACGTAAAGATTAATTTCTGGTACTTTATAGATTTTTAAGGAGGTAAACCCATGGCTTTGATTCTTGGAAAGGGTGGGCTAACATAGGGACGAAACAAGGGCATGCTCCGACAAGAAAGATCGAACAAAGGACGTAATGAGTTATTAAGATTAGACTAGGCATAATTCCCCAATAGACCGGATCGAGTTACCGGATAGTACAAGAGAAGATCATACACTCTCGCAGAATGTTAACCCGAGATTTTATAGTGAGATTATAAATATGGATAAAATTACTGGTGAGCATGAGCAAATGGGGGGCGTGGTTTAGTGGTATAATTCCTCTTTAGCATAGAGGCGGTCCGGGGTTCGATTCCCCGCGCCTCCATTAAACTCTTGCTTTTGTCCTGTGGGAATGTAGAGTAATGAATTTACGGATAAAGGTGCATAAGCACTTTAAGACTCTACTACATAGACCTTAGTCCCTCGAACACTCATAAACCCGATTCTGCAATCTAAGCAAACAGAGTACATTAACTGAGCTTGATCCGGCAAGTGATTCATGGGTAATAAAGCCATGTGTCTGAATCATTTTCATAACTCCTCAGGCTCACTCCTAGGGGGCAAAATTCCCACAATCATGAAGCCTCACTCGTTCATAAAACTTCACAAAAAAAGGGAGAGTTTTGACCCTAATAAAACCGCCACTCATCCTCAAGGAAAAATTTCAATATCAGTGAATGTAATGTTTTACCAACCCTGCGACTAGGCACTAAGAAGCCACGCTGCGGGATTGATCCTCGTCGCCGAGCAATCGCATGTATTCAATCTTAGCACATCTTCGGCACAAACCAACAGCAACTGAAGTACAGGGTTGTAATTTGACATCTGTGCTTGGGGGGGGGACGAAAGGAATTGGCGCAAAAAAAACCACTTTCGAATTATTTTTTGGTTATCCAAGATGGTAAAAAAAGAAAGAGAAAGAAATATGACCAGACTTTAAGCAGATTTCTTAGCAAACTCGACTCTCAGAATTAAATGACCGTATCCAACTAGGTATTCTATTAGCATTTGTCAAAGGAGTGGGCTTATGCATTTACTCACATCCATCCATCTTCTCACACGCTCTCGCCGCATCACCTCTATCAGTATACGAGATAAACGCGAAACCCTTTGCCCTCCCTGTATCCCTGTCTTTCGCTAGGAACACTCTTGTAACCCTCCCAAAGCGTTCAAACATATCTCTCAGATCCTGCTCCTCCGCAAACTCAGACACGTTTGTAACCCTAAGGGTGGCGAGGTCATCTCTATCCTTGAAGTTACCACCCATAGTCTCCCCAGCGCCCTTCTTCCCACGTAGGTGGGGAGCAACGTAGCTCCCCTTCGTCATACCCAAGCCACCAACATCCTCCGCTGAATTACCACCGTCCGCACCGCCGCCAGCACCGGACGCGGCAACATCGTCGAGAGGTGGAAGAGTATCCTTGAATGGGCAGCGGGCGGTGAAATGGTCGCCTGTACAGATACGGCAGGCGACCTTTTTGTCCTTGAGCTGATCCCTCAGACTGTCCTCTTTATTCTCCTCCTTATTTGAGCTTTTCCAATTTGAGGTTGGGCGGAAGATAATATTCTCCCCTACGGAGGTAGTCGATAAGTCCGGGCCACGGGGGTGACCCTTCTCAGCGCCGAATTTGGGCCATTCTTTGCGTTCGGCAACCCGGGGGTTGACGTGTTCCTTCACGACTGTAGTGCGAATCTTACGTGTGGTTTTGATTTTCTTGCCAGCATCGTTGAAGCGGAAGGTGATGATTGTTTTTGTACCATCCGCATTTGAGACAACCTGTTGTGGGGGGAGGACGGTTGGGTCATCGAACTCTTCATCGTCAGCCCAGTTGGCTCTTCTGTATTGTGAGGTTTAGCTCTGCGAAAAGGGAGTGGTTTTCTGAAGGGAGGGCTTACGAAGTGTCAGGCATGATTATTTTGTGAGGCGAGGTTCCTTTAGAACTGATCTGACCCTATGTTATTTGATTCGGTGTAATTTAATGTGATGTTGATGGAGTAGATGATTCTCTGTAGTGGGGTGGCAATCATCTCAGTAAAGAAAAAAAGCGGAGTCACTTAGATGTGTGTGGGTGTGCCAAGACATGTGCCAAGACTTCAATATCAAGCACGTGCAGGTCACAATGATAGTTAGTAGCCAATTTACCAGTTAGGGGGCTACTTACATGAGGGGTGGAAAGAGGAAACCTTTCACTTCCTTGTATTTAGGGCTTCTGTTTCAACAAAAGAAAGAATAAAAGTAAAGATTTTTGTTTCTCAAAATGATTAAGAGAGCCATTGCCCCACACCTTGCTTGTTATCGTCCTCGGGAATTTTACACGGCATATATGCTCTCTATAAGCATTTTTTAGTACAATATATCAATAATTAACTCCATGCTCATACTCACTTCTATATAGTTTGAAGCGCCATTACACACTTTAGTATCATTAACCTTGCGCTTGAATATCAATGGTAGGCTTGATAATCTACATACATGTATTCATAACTTTTGTATTACCAAATAACATGTTCCATGTTTATGAAGATTTTTTTCCAGGGTATCTAATAGGGTATTATGTGTTCGGCAAACTCGACATCTTACATACCGGAACTGAAGTTACTATATATACGAGGTCTTTGGAACACTTGCATCCATTCCTGAGACAGTTGAGTTACCAATTTTTATTAATTTTCTATACTTCCTTTGGTAATCCTATTCATGTGTTCTCTATCAGTTTATTCTGAAGGAAATAAGCCATCCCCAGACACGATATTTTTTATTCTGTAACCATGTGATTGTGGATCACTTTAGGGCTGCAACTAGTGACAGATTAGGTATCTTCTCTATTTGATAGAGTGGTGTACCAGGGGGTATCGGCAAGTCTGGTATAGCTGTGGCTAATTCTTTGATATAGACCCGGGCTATTTACATAAATTAATATCCTCTCTCTAGGATAAAGTCTATCTACTACCCTTAAGGTCTCTTCCCCCGACATATTGAAGTTCTAGTTTCTCGTGTAGAAGAGGGACCTGGGAGGTAGTCAAGGTGATATCTCTGGGCTAGCCACTGCACAGCCCGACCGCCAGACCTTCTCCCACCCCCTAGTACATAAGAAAGCCTTTAGGAATTTATCAGGGCCTATTAGATTTGCAGGGGTTTGTGCTTTATCTAGTACTGGGTTAGGGTTTCTAAACGTTTGGATAGGCCCATTAAACCGCTTCCAGCATCCCCGCCAAGCCATTTCCCTCTTCAGCCTCCCCTAGGATACTCTGATACGACCTCCCCCCCGAGCTGTTTCGTCGTACCTCACATCCACAATGTCACGACTAACAGGCGAAGTACTCTCTGACTATCCTGACTATCCCCTCCCATAAACCCAATGCTAACACAAATTCTAGGGTGGCGGCCGTACAAGTAGTGGAATCCCACCCCCGAAAACCGAGAGCGCTGTTCAAGCACGAAAGTCATTCTACTGTATCCTTACCCCACTATCTAATAGCAATATATACCTAACCACATCTAGGTGAATTATGCTCAAAAGGCTACTCTCGCATGAATGAGTTCGAGGCTCACGAAAACTCCTACGACCACCAACATAAGAAGCGTTTTCAAGAGATGAAAGCTATGCAGCGTGACCCCTCTACTGCCGAGAAACGCCGGGAACGTGAGCGGCGGCAGGATGAAAAGGCTGGGGTAATCACAATCAAGCCCCTTAAGCTTGGTACAGATGAGAAGAAGGCCGGTGGTTTCAAGAAAGGCGGTTTCAAGAGCGCATTTGGGGTTGAAGAGGATAAGAAGAGTGTACCAGTAGGCATAAGTAGTGGGTCTAAGAAGGCTCTTGTGTCGGCAGAGGAGTCAAAGGTGACAGTGGCAGGAGGAGGTCCAGTAGAAGAGAGTGATACAGAGGATGAAGGATATGAGAGATATGAACCTGCGAAGCCTACGGATTGAGGAGAGACTGCTTTGGAGAAGAGATTATATTTAGTAGCAGTGATATCACTATTCGATCCTGTCGCTGCTCTGTAACGATACTGCTACCCGTATAATATGTACTATCTAGGATTTCACGAATGCCATAAATGCCATGAAATCATTTGCGCCTCGCAAAATGCTGCACCCCACGACATGAACTTGTCCTGCTCACGAAACAGGTACTGGTCCTCCGGCTATCACCCACTCAACATTACTACTTATAATGTCCTCAGAAAGAAGACGTTATAGAGATGGTCATAATGCCTTCCTAAGTATCCCCTTACTGGACTAGACTTCGAAATAACATATAGTCCTGAAAGCCATGTGCCAGCCACTGCTATTGCCGTCGTACCTGCTATCCGCCTCCGCCGCTTATCGATCTTGAGGTATTTCGCCCACCCTACTTCCAGTAAGCTTAATCCACAGAAAAATTACCCATACGACCCACCGAAAACCACATGATACGACACCAGCCCCACCATCGCTGTATAAAATCCAGTCCCAATCCACCACCACCTCCTCCCCATACTAAACACGTGTCCTAAATACTCTAATGTAACTTCACTACTCCCACCATCAACCCAAAACGGCACAGCCCTTAATAGTCCAATATGTGCCGCCACAAATGGTACCACTGTCAATCCTGCCAGACTCGCGCCCGAGAAGTTTCTTAAGCGCCATTGTGATACTGCCGGTGGGGGGGTTCCACCATAACGTTGTCGCTGCTGGTAGTGCCTGTATGCTCGTAGTCCTAGCCCCGAACCAATGTGCAAGAATAGCGAGCCGGGAATAAGCACCGATTCGACGACAGGGTGCGATTGGTAAAAGTATGTTCGCGCGAGGAGAAGAGAGGAGTTACCAGTATCAAGGCCGAGGAAGAGAGGGATGAGGGAGACTGTAGTAGCGTGAATGCCGAGGAAGGTAGTAAATGCGTAGGATGAGTATTTTTGGGTCCGAGTTACTACCAATATAATTAATAATAAAACTTGGCAATATGGGTGAAAGACTTACACCAAAAGGTAAGACTACGTGTAGAAGATGTATTCTGTGAAGCTATAGAGTGGTTGGAAGCAGACAGATCGGATGATTTCCTTTCCACAGCCTGTAGAGGAGGCTGCTCTAGATTGTAGTAGTAGTCATCGTCTTCAATAGGTGAAGGAGCAAGTTCCTGCATAGAGATGAGTGAGATCTCATCGTCCTCTAAGACACGGGAGGATCTTCGGTACATGATGTAGCTAGATGTGAATTGAATCGAATAGCGAGTAAACAGGATGGTGATTACAAGAGGATGATGGGTGGGTGAGAGGGATATCTTGACTTGGATTGGCGGTTGAGGCTCGGGCTACCGTCGATTATTCAGTTGCCCCCACCAATGACGTCGCATCAACAACCCCACCAAAGACCTCGGTCCGACACTCTCTCACAGTAATAAAACATCTCCAACTCAACATCATAAAAGGAAAATTCCTCATCAGTCTATACCCCAGGAGTTAATTATACCCAATTGAACTTATACAAAAGATGAGCTACACACTAAAACGGACGCTGCTTGCTCCTCTGCGTGGTCCCACTCTAATCATGTTTAAACGCCATGTCTCAGCATTCGGCTACACCCAAGCCAAAGCCCTCGTATATTCAAAATATGGCCAGCCTAAAGACGTCCTAAGGTATCCTACCGCCATCTTCACCTTTCGAAAACCAGTAAACTCATAAAATGTGCTGATACCGAGCCGTCATGAAGCTTACACTCATACTCCATCTCTCCCGCCTGTAAAAATGATATCACAGTCAAGTTTCTGGCCTCCCCCATAAACCCAGCAGATATCAACCAAGTTAGCCCCCCCCTGACTTGACCCTCATCTGAAAATAGTTAACACTTCCTAGATTGAAGGTATCTACCCATCCAAACCTCCGCTAACAACCACCCTCGGCACCCCCGAGCCCTCCGCCGTCGGCGGAAATGAAGGCGTTGTCGAAATTATCTCTGTCGGGTCATCCGTCTCATCTTTCCGTCCTGGTGACCGTGCAATCATGCGCAACACAGCTTTCGGTACCTGGTGTACACATGCTTCCGCTCAATCTTGCAACCTTCTCAAGATCCCAAACGATAAACTGATCACGCCTATCCAAGCCGCTACAATCTCAGTGAACCCATGTACAGCCTACCGCATGCTGAGAGACTTTACAAAGATGGAGAAAGGGGACTGGTTCATCCAAAATGGCGCAAACTCTGGCGTAGGGAGAAGTGCTATTCAATTCGGGAGACTGTGGGGATTGAAAAGCATCAATGTTATAAGGGATAGACCGAATTCACAGGTGCTTAAGGATGACCTAATAGCACTGGGAGCAGATTTAGTGGTGACTGAAGAAGAACTTGCGAATAGGGGGTTTAAAAATAAGGTTAAAGAATTCATCGGAGACAAAGGTGTAAAACTCGGATTAAACTGTGTCGGTGGAAAAGCAACTACGGATCTCATCCGGCAACTTAGGTATGACTCCCCTCCTCATTGATACTCTAAACCACTAATACCACTACTACCATAGCAAAGGAGGCCACCTTGTAACCTATGGTGGCATGTCTCGTGAACCCATTACAGTTCCTACATCCCTTTTCATATTCAAGGACATCCACCTCCACGGTTTCTGGGTCTCATCCTGGTCTGATAAACACCCTGAGGATAAACAGGCAATGGTTGATGAAATATTCGGATACATCACCTCTGGTAAATTCAAGGACACTCCCGTGCAGGAGACCGTATGGAGACTCGATACTAAGGTAGAGGTTCTGAAAGAGGCTATTGAGCGAAGTGGGCAGGGATTTGGCGGGAAGAAGCAGGTATTTATTTTTGAGGATTAGAGCACTCAATGAAGGATACCAGGTGATACTAGGTGCTATTTGTATGTTATACCAAGAGCACCGAATGACCATGTTGTGGGACAATCTACATATATTCAATACCACCTTTGTC
Source organism: Verpa conica (assembly GCA_033030425.1). Classification (NCBI taxonomy): domain Eukaryota; kingdom Fungi; phylum Ascomycota; class Pezizomycetes; order Pezizales; family Morchellaceae; genus Verpa; species Verpa conica. The sequence continues at coordinate 1,152,203 of JAUFSD010000003.1, forward strand.
CTACACTGGATGTATTTTACTGTCAGTATGAGCCGAATATGTCGTTGAGTATGGGACCTAAAACAAAGATACATGTATGTTCTCAACTTCTACCGGAGTTTTAGTACTTAGACTACTCATTTATATAAAGGTAGCACGAGAATTAAATATATCCTTCCAGTGATAAACTTTAGGAGTATAGTACATATGTATTCTACAAGGGCGCTGTTAGGGAAAGAGTACGAAGCATGCATATCGTAAAAGGTAACTACCCAACCTAGAAATAGGTAGGGATTGTCAAACTTTGTTTTAGTGTACTAGTATATGGGGATGTGGTTTAGTGGTATAATGCCTCTTTAGCATAGAGGCGGTCCGGGGTTCGATTCCCCGCGTCTCCATTATACTTTTGCTTTACTTTTTTATTTAAGTGCCTTCAAAATTTCCAAGCCCATTAGCGCCTCTCAAATTCTTTGTCGCGCCTAATAACTAACACAATCTTAGCTATAACAACCCAGTGCAAGAAGTAGTTACAGTCTTACTCATTCTAGAGTAAATCTGGATACCTTTACCAACCTACACTATTTCAGTAATCATATTTGACCTATGTACCTAGGTTATATGTGTACCTAAGGGTACTCTCAGAAACCACATTACGCCATTATCCATCCATTCACCTAGGTCATAGCCAATCACTCGTATAGCATTATCAACTCATACGGCCAGCTTGAGCCTTATAAAAGGTGAAAAAAACCCTACACTAACAGCAAACAGTCCAAAAGCGGCTAGTTTCATCTTGGTAGCCTATTCCCATTGTTATGTATTTACTTTCTTCTCCTTTTGTGCCACTAAGAGACGGGGTCTTTACTACCAAGCCTTCCTACTTCCTCGCCATTATCTTACCTGTGAAAAGCGATCTCCTTATAAGTAGGATACAGTATTTTTCTGATTCCGAAGAAAATCATCTTCTCAGACACCCTCTATAGTTGGAGCATTCCATGATAGAATAACTTTACATATGTAGTTACATATAGCCTTATTTATGTACAACTCCTAGTCAGCTCTAGAATATGTTTCTAGACGTACTCTTTCGGCTTGAATTTTATGCTGAATACCTTATAGGCGAAAGACTTATTATAAAGATAGCCAGGATAGGAAAAAGAAGTATATGTAGTATAGTAGACAAACAGGATTTCCTAGGGACAGTCGCACTTATCAAGGAGCCACGTGAACCGTCTTGGCATAAGACAATGCTCTTAGTACCTTTAGCACACCGTAGGTACTCGACAAATCCACTATTTCCGTGCAGGGATTAAATCACCGGGGTAGCTTTGAAGGGTTTAAGGCGGTCCTAAAGTACCTACGGTATTTCAATAGAAGGTGTGAGGAAATTAGCTAGTAACCCAGAGGAGTAGCTATATAAAGTGATTGGAAAGAGTTATACTGGGATCTGGTTTACTGGAAAACCGTATCACCGTGTAACATCTCTATTTCGGGGTGGTGTCATTAGTGCGGCTCCGCACATAATTCCTCTAACCTTTTCCACCCCCAACCTTCTTTGCTGAGAGACCACTTACAAACCCGCCGAACGAAGGTTAAGGAAGACATAGCAATGAGTGCAGACCATCTTTTACTATCTTTGAAATCCTGGCCAGACGAGAACCTTGAAGAAACCTCCGTCTCATCACTGATTAACCGGATACAAGCACAGCGCGGCCATTTCCGGGATGTCAATGAAGGCCTACTTGAGGCGGAGATAGCTGCCGGAAGAGATGAACCGCAAGACGACGAACTTCTTGGAGATTCTGAAAAAAAAGACAATGGAGGTGCAACGGGTAAATCTACGGTGGACCAGGACAGTGCGGCGGAACTGAGGAATGCGAAGGCGGAGATGGCAGCTTTGGTGGCGTATGTACACGCCGTCATTGCTTTGGCTAGTATAGCTGCCCGTCACTAACACCACATAAACTAAAACAGACATGCTTTAAATGAGGCATTGTTGGGCCAAGACTACATCTCGTTCCTGGTATCTTTACACAATCCCGAAACGGGTAATTTGACCATGTCCCCTGCTCTTAAAAATGCTGTGCCCGCAGGTAGTTTGGGTTTCGATAAGATCCAACGCAAGCCAGATGCAAAGGTACTTAAGGACGATGAAACCGTTGCAAGAGCCTGGAAAATGGAAGGACTGAACTCGGCGGCAGATGCTCTGCTAGGCGCGTCCGAAAAGCTCGGGAAAGAGGTCGAGAAGGAGGGTAGGTATTGGGAACAAGTCCTAGCTATTCGTGATGAAGGCTGGGTTATAACGCGTATGCCTCGAGAACGACAAACCTTGGGTGTGAGGTATGGGCTTGCAGAGTCGGCGGTAGAATATAAGAGCAAGGGGGTAGGAGCGTTGAGACGGGGTGAAGACGGGAGCGTTGTGATGGACGACGTAGCTACTACTGGGTCACACGGAAAGGCGATGCTTAGGGTCCGGGTGATAGAAAACGGAGAGGTTAAGGGAGTGAGCATCCAAAGTGGAAACAAGAAATCCATATCTATCAAGGATGTGATTGAACGGGCACGGAACTTTGTTTATGAAGATGAATTGTTCTTTGAAATTATGAGGGAGGCAAGAATCATGGCAAATCAAGGAATTAGAACTAGTGAGGATGGTGTGACAATTCAGTTAGGGGAGCATAGGAGCATATCAATAGATATGGTAAGTTTTACTACCACAAGTTCCTTACTACTACTCGCAGTAAAGCCTAATAGTAATATAGGCCCCTCTTGATGATGATGAAACGATGTTCGACGCTCACAGTCCAGAAAGTGGACTAGCACAAGGAGTAGCAATGGCCTTCAGAATACTATTATCGTATAACCACAGAATGAGCCTCAAGAAGCGAAGCAAGCCTCCGCCTGCACTGAGCCAGAGAAAGCAACCTGTGCCTCCACTCCTTTTAGTCAGGCCCATCGCTACCCATCTCATCCATCACCAACATCTTAGTCACTTGCAAGGTTTGCTTGAATCACTAATTGGAATTGCAAAGTCGGCGGGTCTACACGCCGAGTTTTCGTTGAAGCCATTGCAGAATTGCCAACAGCCTTCCATTAAAGATGTCGAGTCTGCTGTAGGCGCTTTTATGGGAAGGCTAGAGAGTGGGGCTACACTTGTACTACCAGGTGGCTGGAAAGCTGAGATTCAGATGCCGACTATGTTGGGACATCCATTGTATGGAACAGGATTCACTATCAACACATCGCATGACGGAGTCTCAGCACGATTGATGGGCGAGAATAGGTTTAGCTCTGTGGAGGAGATGGAGCTGTATCTTTGTTGGTGTCTGGAGCGAAGCGTCGTAAACGAGATTCGGTGCGCAGGTAACAAATGGCAGCAAATAGCGCAGGGGAATGAGATGAGGAGTGTTGAAAAACAGACAAGGAAAATTCGGGTTGAAGTGACCAGGATGGGATTGTCAATTGTCACAGGGACGACTGGTGGTACAGACACTAGGTTCGTGTGGGATGGCAGTGAGACTGGTAAAAGCTTACAGGATTTGTTGAAAGAGTTCTAGAGTATGAGAAAAGGGGACTGTTCTTTTACATGGGTCTGTATGTACATTATTGTGCACTCGCTGGGAAATTTGCCGTCGATGTTCGAATATTTACTTTCCTTTACGGAGGACACGCTCTCTTTCCAACTCATCTTCAGCAGCGAGAAAGTACTTGGTAGTGTCTACACCATGCTGTATTTTTTGTTAGGTAGAACTGGTATATGGGAGGGGGGCTATTCAGAGGTGCACTCACCTGGTTATGGTTGACAACGTTGAACCATGGCATGACATTGAAGAAGATTTGAGAGTACCTAGAGTTTCGAGCAGCCACTCCTTGCATATATGGGGTCAAAACCGACTCTCCGTACAATGGCTCCTTCCTCTTGACCTTCTGTACCATCTCTCTCATGTCCATTTCCATTTCCCGTTGATTCTCGGTCCAGCCCCAGAAACGCACTGCCAATTCGTAGGACATTAGTTTTTTACCTGGTCTGGATGGGATCTCAGACAAAAAATTAGACAGACATACAAGTTGATCGAAGGTAAAAACGCAAGAAGCCGGCGGTTAGACCAAGGGCTCCAGCAAGGCGCATACTTTGTGCGAATGCACCTTTGGGGAGGAGGGCAGGTGACTGCCTCTCCCATAACCAGAAAACAGCTGGACCGGCAGCCGCGGTACTGGCCCCTACAGCATAATCAGAAGGACGAGCATAGCGAATTACACGCCAGAAGTGGCTATGAAGGGCAAGTCAGCTATGGGTTCAAGGTTCCATTCTAGGTTAAAACTGAGTAGCTTACGGGTCCGTATCAATGACCTGAGAATAGTGTTAGCTATGTTTGAGTCCCACTCATTGAGACGGTAAGATGGAGTAAGCATACCGGAAAATCGGTGTTGAGCTGCTTTGGAGGTACGGCCATCGTGAGTAGAGAGATTTAGATGTTTATCGCATAACCTGGTGGAGTTTAATTACCAGTTGACGTTGAAACCCCCGCAACCTTGTTTGGGATAACGTGTCTCAAATTACGCATCCAATGTGTATTATTTGGTCTAATTAAAGCTGCTGCTCTACCGACGCGTCCCTTTCCTTTTCCACGCGTATTTCGTGTCTTTGATACAAATCCACCAACATTTTTAAGCCTCTTACAACTTTACTATTACAAGCATGCGTGTAACAGATTCAAATCCATCCGTAGATCTTGGTGATGATTATATGGATGATGACCTCTTCGACTATGATGCCGAAATCTCCGACATCGATATTTCAACCAAAGCACCTGAACCTTCTGGTGCCGAAAAGAAGGACAACTTAGGAGTTGATGAAGAGGTCAAGATCAGGAAAAAGAGAGTTTTTTTTAAATTAGATGAAGAAAGGTATAATAGATACTACTTGCGGTTTAATGGATACGGCTAATGAATTCGGAAGACTTATGTCGAACCTGGGAATACCGAAATTGAGACAGGAAGCTCCAAAGAAGCTTAGGTTCAAGGGGAAGGGTCATGAGGTAATTCTGGTATATTACTTGCTTGACTACCTTTCTAACGCTAGATTTTAGTACCGTGATACCGCTCGACTTCTCTCGTATTACCAATTTTGGGCGGATGACCTGTATAAAAAAGCGAAGTTTCGTGATACTCTCAAGATTATCGAGAAATTGGGGCATTCAAGGAGTATGAGGGATCAAAGATTGAGCTGGATCGAAGAAACTAAGCGAAAAGAAAAGCTTTTACGAGATGGGGGTCCAGCAGATAATGGCCCTGAGGTCAATACTACTGGAGGAGAGTCTCGGAAGAATGAAGGGATATTTGAGAACCATCAAGATGACAGCGATCTTTATAGCCTACCTCAACAACAGCCAGTTAGGGTGGGAGTTCAGGGCGGTGCTATAGGAGAAAATCATGCAAGTTCATCAGGAGCGTTGTTTCTACCAGGTGACCCAGATGATAGCGATGATGATGATTTTGGTACCGGTCCAAACGATGATGAGTTGGATGCATTGATTAACACCGAAAGAGCTATGGCTTCTGCAAGTACGTCAGGCAACCCTCTATTAGGTCAAAGGGGGATTGCAGTCATGAATGCTGCTGCAGCCGTAAATGCACCATCTCTAGAAGATGATTTTGAGGACGAAATGCAGGCTATGGCAGATTTAGGCCCACCGCCAGATTGGTAAACGAATGATTCAATCCTGTTCTTATTTTATTGCTTTATCATACCTACATGTATCTTTATTCTTTACAGGAAGCTTTACGAGGTGTTTTATATATATAGATAAATACTTAATTTTTACCTGCTTATGTAGTTAAGGCCAAAGCTACTTGGACTGTCATATGTATATTTTGCTTGTAAAATATAGAAATCTTTAGAGTAAGCCATTGCTAGCCTAGACAGATGTCCAATCCTAGCAGCCAAGGAATTTCTTTATACTCAAACGTCACTCTAAGAGGTTTCTAGCAAGTTGGCCTGACCACATACCTTCTTTATAAGGAGCCGCCTATAAAGGTACCCAAGTTATATAAACCTTCATGGCCAAAATAGAGTAATTAAATCCAATATTTTTATTTTAATTTAACTATTCTAAAAAGAATTACTATATACAAGGCATCATACTAGGTCACTCGTACGTATTTTCTTATATGCTTACATAAGTATGTACCCTGCGCTTGGCACATGCGCGGCGGCCTGAATGAGCTCTATATTTCGTTATCGTTCATAGCATAATTTAGGTACATTCCTAAGTAACTCCAAGCATCAACATCATTTTAGTCAAAGTATTTCTGGAACGCAATTCACCCATAAGTTGAGAGAAATGTCATCTACAGATATTTTGGTCGATACAATGCAAGCTTTGTCTTGTACAAATTTACAAGATGATGGTTGGATTGATAACATTCTTGATGAACGACAACCCCGCAAAAGGGTCAAGCCTGACGAAGACAAACTGCGCAAACAGCTTGAAAATGATTTTCTTGCACCATCTCACGCCTTTACCCCGGAATGGCTAAACAAACTCCAACAGTAAGTTCCTGTCTCATACCAGTCCAATCCTTGCTCATGCACTCACAAATCAGACGCTGGGACGATCCTCCTGAATATGTTTCTCTTATGGGTCTTGCCCCAACAATGTCCCGTACTGTCATTCGGTTCACCCGCGAGGGCCTCGAAGGACGTGTGACAGGGTACAAAGAAGTTACAGTACCGGCTCATACTATCACAGCAAAAAATTCCACATCGCTTCTACGCAAACCCGCTACAAAGGCAGACTTCGTGAGGGGTAAGGCCGGTTTCTTCCCGTTCAGTCCTGGGGGGAGTGATATTGGAGCTGCAAATGAAAGAGCCGAAGAATTAGAACTGCAGGAGGCTTTGGCAGAGGAGAGAATAGGTAGAGATGGACTATTACGAGTTGCGCCGGGATTGAGTAGGGGTCTAAATTTCGGAAAGGATGTTGACGACAAGGGAGAGAAAATAGACGTGGAAGAAGAAGGCTTTAAATTTGGTGACGTTGCTCCAAGGAGAAGACAAAAAGAAGAAACTGGAGATGGTACAAAGGGGAAAGCTGAGAAGCCTTTGGCAGAATTGGATAGCATCGATGATCTGTTGCCTATTGAGGTACGGGCTCTATATTTCAAATCCAATTGCATGCTCCTAATTGAGACGATAGTTTCCGATGTTGGCACCAAAAGCAGGCTTGCCTCTGACAGTGACAAGACCAAAAGCCAAAGAATGGGCACACATGGTCGATGTCAATAAAGAAATTACTAACTTCCATGAACTCGTTCCAAATATGGCCAAAGAAGTATGTAAACAGTTTTTAGTAATATTGCTTCATGGGCTGAGACTGTATAGTGGCCATTCGAGCTCGACACTTTTCAAAAGGAAGCTGTTTATCACTTAGAAAATGGTGACTCGGTCTTTGTTGCTGCGCATACCTCTGCGGGAAAAACAGTTGTAGCCGAGTACGCCATTGCTCTTGCGACGAAGCATATGACCAAGCAAGTCCCTTTTAAAGATGATCAAGTAGCCTCCGCTAACTGATTAATAGGGCTATATATACCTCTCCCATCAAAGCCCTGAGTAACCAGAAATTTCGTGACTTCAGGAAGGTATTTGATGATGTTGGGATCTTGACTGGAGACGTGCAGATAAATCCCGAAGCAAGCTGTTTGATCATGACTACCGAAATCTTGCGGAGTATGTTGTACAGAGGTGCAGATATTATCCGTGATGTAGAGTTTGTCATATTTGACGAAGTTCATTATGTCAATGACCTTGAGGTATGTAATATTAAGCTCAACCTCCATCCTATGAATTTCTGTGCTAATTTTTATGGGCAGAGAGGTGTGGTTTGGGAAGAAGTGATCATCATGCTTCCAGATCATGTAAACTTAATCTTACTCTCAGCAACTGTTCCTAATACTAAGGAATTCGCAAGCTGGGTTGGGAGGACGAAGAAGAAGGATATCTACGTCATCTCAACACCAAAGAGGCCAGTACCCCTGGAACACTTCCTCTGGGCGAATAAAGCGATGTACAAGATCGTCAACGCGGAAAAGGAGTTTCTTATGCATGAGTGGAAAAATGCGAATAGCGCGCTCTCGAAGAAGAAAGATCCACCAGCAGCCCAAACACAAGTAGGCAATCAGCGTGGAGGGGGTAACCAACGTGGAGGACCAAATCAACGGGGGGGCCCGAACCAACGTGGCGTTCCAAATAAACGTGGAGGTCGTGGAGGTATTCAACAACGCGGACAAAGTAGTGGAACCACTGCCAGAGGTGGAAGAGGGGGTCGTAATACTGCTGCACAGGATAAGAATATATGGGTTCACCTTGTACAACATCTGAAGAAGGGAGAGTTATTGCCAGCTTGCATTTTCGTCTTTTCGAAAAAGCGGTGTGAAGAAAACGCCGATGCTTTAAGCAATATCGATTATTGCAACCAGACAGAGAAGAGCGCTATCCATATGATTATCGAAAAGAGTATTGCAAGATTGAAACCTGAAGATCGTCAACTACCACAGATCCGGAGGATGAGGGAACTCTTGGGTAGAGGACTTGCTGTGCACCATGGAGGATTGCTACCAATTGTGAAAGAGATCGTGGAAATTTTATTTGCTAAGACACTGGTTAAGGTCTTGTTTGCTACTGAAACATTTGCTATGGGCCTCAATCTTCCTACTCGTACTGTGGTTTTTTCGGGATACCGGAAGCATGATGGGAAGCAGTTCCGTGATCTGCTTCCTGGTGAGTATATTCAAATGGCTGGCCGAGCTGGCCGCCGAGGGCTTGACCCCCAGGGTACTGTTATCATTGTTTCTCCGATGGACGAAGCACCGGCTGTAGGTCCTCAGTAATTAGATAGAGAAATCTAAAGTGCTAACCTTTCATAGTACCCTACCCTAAAGCACATGATTCTCGGCGACCCCACAAAATTGCAGAGTCAATTTCGCTTGACATACAATATGATACTCAACCTTCTTCGTGTAGAGGCCTTGAAGATAGAGGAAATGATTAAGCGGAGTTTTAGCGAGAACACGACACAAACAATGATGCCTGAACATGAACGACAGGTTGCATTGTCTGAGGAGGGCTTGAAGCGGTTGAAAAGGGAAGATTGTAATGTTTGCGGTGTGGACCTTGAGTCTTGCCATAATGCTTGCATAAAATTAAGACTTTTGTCTGGAGATGTGTTCTTAAGGTCATTGGCTACTATCCATGGTCGGCGATTGTTCGTACCCGGGCGCTTGGTCGTCATACAAGAAGATGTCTGTTTACCTTAACCTAATTTTAAGTTCGTGCTTACTGAAACTCTGCAGACTGGACCTAGAACCGTTGGCGTGCTTCTAAACGACGGTATACTGCAGGGCTCACGTCCTCTTCTTCAAGTACTGTGGCTCAAACCCGACACCAACAAAAAATCTTCTAGTAAGCCATAAAATCTAAACATAATAGTAGTATATATTACTTACATATATAGGTGATTTGATTCCTTTCCCTGTCTGTTCATCTCTGGGTTTACCGAACATATCCAAAGAGGAATGGAAACTTAAGGATTACACGCTACCAGTTCTTAGTATTGAATGGGTTTCAAAGACCATAATCAAGTTCGATATTCAGGCAGCCCGTCGTGGAGATCGGGCAACCCTTGCAGGGCTGCAAGCACAACTCTTAGATCTGGCTGGGGACTGGCAAAAGCCGGAGTGGATTGAAGGAGATTGGAGTAAGATCAATGATATGATGTTCATCGAACTTTATCAATCGAAGCAGCAGCAGACCTCAACGATATTAGACTGCACGTGCTTGTCGTGCCCTAGTTTTGTAACGCATGTTAGTTTTATTTACGAGTTACTCTTGAGTTGGGATTGTGCTGACAATTTTCGTAGTTTACTATGCGGCATGAAGAATTTATACTACAGGATAATATTGCTAAATTGAAGCAATTAATATCTGATCAGAATTTACAGCTTTTGCCTGACTACGAGCAACGTGTTTCAGTTCTGAAGGAACTTGGTTTCATTGACGAAAACCAGAATGTACAATTGAAAGGCAGGGTAGCTTGTGAAGTGAGTTGAGCTCGTTTCATTAGATTAAATACTCGAAAGCTAATGAATTCTCCTAAGGTTAACTCGACAAACGAGCTTGTCCTGACCGAATTGGTCCTAGAAAATGTTCTCGCAGAATATGAGCCTGAAGAGATTGTCGCTCTTCTTTCTTCGTTTGTATTCAGTGAAAAGACTGACGTTATCCCAACAATCACACCTAAGCTGGAAAAAGGAAAAGCCACAATCATCAAGATCGCAAAAAAGATCAACTCGATCCAGGTTAAAAACCAAGTATTGATAAACGCGGATAGTGATGACTTCGAAGCGAGGCCCCGTTTCGGACTTATGGAAGTCGTGTACGAGTGGGCAAAGGGGATGTCCTTCAGTCAAATTACTGATCTTACAGATGTTCTCGAGGGAACGATTGTTAGGGTCATAACTAGGTTAGATGAAACTTGTAGAGAGGTAAAAAACTCGGCGAGAATAATAGGCGATCCATCGCTTTTTGCAAAGATGCAGGAATGTCAGGAGTTGATCAAGAGGGATGTCTGCCATTGTGCTTCGCTTTACTTGGTTAGTATCTCACTCTACGGATACAATTCATACACTGATAATGCTAACCATGGCTTAGTAAATTATCTTTTTTTATCCCACAAGTTTATCTTTCAGAGAAGAATATGCTAGCCTACAGTCTTATATTCGGACAAAAAACCAAAATATTGACCTGGAAGCTGGGTATTTTTTCCCCATGGTTGTATGACAGTGACGTGAGAGGATGTTTTTGCCCAATATTGACATGCTGTGGTGTATGTCATCTTGCCAAGGCCCAGGTCGCGTGGGTGTAGGTTCCCGATGCAACACAGGGGCGGTGGCCAGGCGGCTCTTATTTTACCCCGCGAAGCCGCTACTAAGATATTATCCCATATGGTGTGAAATATCATATACCCAGCAGGGAAAATGAGGGAAGGAAAAGAAAAGAAAAGAAAAGAAAAGAAAGAAAGATGGCTAGTGGCATGGGGTGCGCTCTACACAGCCATAACATGGAGTATGTACATGTACCCAAGGAAGGGACCACATGTAAAACGATATGTAGATCGCTTTGCAAAGGGAACAAGCATTAGGCAGGGGCAACAGGAAATGGATGTTTGAAGCGCTTGGTCAAAGAAGTCTTGACACTTGATTTCTCAACCTCACACATGTACTCCACTTGACAAGAAGGTCGTTAGTTTTGTTAGGCACACTATCGAGCCCTATTACTTATCGCTAGGGCTGCGATTACATGTATTTTCCTTTTTCGCCTTTTTTTTTTTTCTTTTTCACCATTTTTCCGTCAACCCTTCCAGGTCTCCATGTATGCTCATTTTTTCTAGCGGTCCCCTTGATCTGATCGTGCCCCTCGCCCCTCCACTGCCCCTCTCTCCACATCCCCGCCGTTCTCTGCACGCCATCACAGTCCACACTTTCGAGTGAGTGCCCATCTCTTCCGTTGATCGACTGTACACACCACTTGGGCTTCACTTCTGAGCCCTGGCTCTCCTTTAGAATTTTCTCTCACAATAGGCCCAATCTTCTCTCCCATTTCTCTCCCCTCTATCACAAAAACTACTCAACATCTCTCTTCCCTAGTCAAAACTATGGACGTCGCGGCTCTCCGTGGATGCACACTCTCAGCGTTGGACACAAATGCAGATATTCGACGACAAGCCGAGCTGCAGCTCAAGCAGGTACCTGATCGCCTTTGGATTTCTACAATGGAGACTAAGAGAGTTCTTCTGAACTAACGCGATAGTCTCTAGGCGGAAGCAACACCTGGCTTTATCGGTGCCCTCTTAGATATTGTAGCAGCAGATCCTGAACCGCAGGTCCGCCTTTCTGGTACCACACCGAAATCCAAGTCTAAACTTTCTCCTCCGGATATGCACCCCTCCCTTGTAGCGTAACTGACGACTGCCTTGTTTCCCCCCGATAGCTGTTTTGTACCTGAAAAATAAGGTTATCAGATCTTGGGAATTCAACGAAGATTTCCCCAAGAACCCGCCCATCTCTGAAGATGAGAAGGCTGCGTTCCGCGAACGTCTCGTACCCACCCTCGCTTCGGCAGCCTCACCAATACGACAGCAGCTCATGCCACTGATCGGAAAGGTGCTCCATTATGACTTCCCCGAAAAATGGCCTAGCTATATGGACATTACCTTGCAGCTCCTCAACTCAAATGATATTCAGTCGGTATTCGCTGGTGTACAATGCTTACTCTCACTCTGTCGCGTGTACCGATTCAAGCAAGCCAATGACAAGAGAGAAGAGCTGGACCGTGTCACACAAGCAACATTCCCCACACTCTTGGTCATCGGTAACAGATTGGTGGATGAGACTAGTACTGATGCGGGCGAAATGCTAAAAATGATTATTAAAACCTATAAGCATGCAGTATACGTAAGTTTTGGTCTGGGGTATGTAGCTAATTGGTATAGCGCTGATAGTTAGGGTGTCTAGTTCGAGTTGGCGGCTCATCTCAGAGAGGAATCCTCAATTGTACCGTGGGCAACTTTGTTTATCAAGGTTGTGGGGAAGCAAGCTCCACCAGAGTCCATGTCAGAAGATATTGATGACCGTGAGGCTCATCCATGGTGGAAGGCCAAGAAGTGGGCCTACTCAAATCTCAACAGGCTGTTTGTGAGGCATGTTTTTGGTATTCTCCGGTATTTCGCCAAAGTTCTTTCCTAACTGTTCGCGCCCCTCCAGATACGGCAACCCAACCAGCATTACTACAAACAATAATGAGAACTACGACAAATTTTCCAAGCACTTTATCCAACACTTTGCGCCAGCGATTCTGAAGGCATATCTCCAGCAGATTGAGTTATGGGTCTCGAAGCAAGCATGGCTTAGTAAGATCTGCCTGTCTTGCACCATTGCTTTTATGGATGAATGGTACGTACGGCCTTTCTTGTTGGATGTTTGAGCAGTGAGCTGAGTAATCTAAAGCATCAAACCATCGGCGACTTGGAAGCACTTGAGCCCGCATGTCGAGAACTTAATTTCTCACGTTCTCTTCCCACTACTTTGCCAAACGGATGAGGACCTTGAGACATTCGAGTCAGATCCCGGTGAATACTTAAACCGAAAGATCAACTTATACGAAGAAATCTCAGCTCCGGACGTTGCTGCTACAAATTTCCTGAACACCCTCAGCAAGGCCCGACGAAAACAGACTTTCACGGTTCTCAATTTTATTAATGAGGTTGTCAATAGGTAGGAATATCACTTAGTTGGGAATTGGAGAAATTATTGATTTTTTTTATAGGTATGAGGCAGCCCCAGAGGACCAGAAGAGTTATAGGGAAAAGGAAGGTGCCTTGAGAATGATTGGGACCCTGTCTGCCATTATCCTCGGGAAGGGAAGCCCTATCGCAGATCAGGTCGAATATTTCTTTGTCCGCCATGTTTTCCCTGAGTTCCGGAGCCACCACGGATTTCTCCGAGCCCGTGCTTGTGACGTACTTGAGAAATTTTCAGATCTTGATTTTAGGGATGAGAACGCAAGTCTAGCCCGTATTCAATTGAGTATTAATTTTGTTCTGACAGTCTTTGTAGAATGTTGTCGTTATCTATCAGAATATCCTACAATGCCTCAATGATGCTGAATTGCCTGTACGAGTTGAAGCCGCGCTAGCCTTACAACCTCTAATTAGGCACGAATTCATTCGAAAGTCTATGCAACAAAGCATTGCAGATATCATGCAGAAATTATTGCAACTCGCTAACGAAGTTGATGTTGACGCACTCTCCAATGTCATGGAGGAGTTTGTTGAGGTTTTTGCTTCAGAGTTGACACCATTTGCGGTACAGCTTACAGAGCAGCTGGTAGGCCCCTATTTCCTCATATTAGAGATTTTGAAACTTAACGATATCTTTAGAGAGATACATATCTCAGAATTATCCAGGATGTCATTGATAAGGGTGCTAACTCTATTGATGATGATGTTGACAACTATCTGGACGATAAAAGCATCACCGCTCTTGGGGTTTTACAGACCATTGGAACATTGATTTTAACTTTAGAGAGCTCTCCGGGGGTTTTATTGCAGCTAGAGCAGGTCCTTGTTCCCGTTATTACAGTTACCCTGGAGCACAAACTATTCGGTACGTTTTTTTAAAAAAATACACTTTAGAAGCTACTTTACTGATAAATGAATAGACTTGTATAACGAAGTCTTTGAAATCATTGATAGCTGCACTTTCTCCGCAAAGGCAATCTCGGGTACAATGTGGGCGGTATTTGAGCTTATTCACAAGTCATTCAAGGATCGTGCAGAAATTTATATTGAAGAAATGCTTCCCGCCTTGGACAACTACATCTCATATGGCTCTGATATGCTAATGCAGAACCCTACATACCTAGCAGCCATGTTTGATATTATTCAAACTGTAACTACCTCATCATCCCCTAGAGTCTTTTTTTAATTCTAACAATATTTTTAGATATTCACAAATGAGCGCCTAGGTGCTATGGATCGTATTTGTGGATGCAAGCTCGCAGAGGCTGTCATGCTTAACCTTCGAGGCCATGCCGACCAATACTTGCCTCAATTTGTGGAAATTGCCATGCAATGCCTTACAGCGCCTAATGAGATCAAGTCCTACCGTATTCACCTAATGGAAATGATCATTAACTGTATTTACTATAACCCCGGCGCTACCTTACAGCTCCTTGAGCGGCATAATTGGACCAACAAATTTTTCAGTCTTTGGTTCTCAAATATTGAAAACTTCAACAGAGTGCATGACAAAAAGCTTTCAATTGTGGCGATCGTTGCATTAATCCAATTATCGCCCGATCAAATTCCTCAGAGCATTCAACCTGGGTGGCCGAAGTTGATGCAAGGCATCGTACAGCTGTTTCAATCTTTGCCTTTGGCCATGAAGAACCGCGAAGAGATTCAGAAAGAAGGTCTAACCCTTGACGATTCATATGGATCCGATAGTGATAACGAGTGGGAAGGAGAGGCAGCTTGGAACAAGGAGGGTGAGGATGGTACAAAGTTCTTAACCATTCAGTTTTTTTAAGAAATTTTACTAATATCAATTTTTTCCAGCCGATGAGCTTGATATCCCTGATGAGAGCAGCGCGTACATGGAATTCCTGAATAGCGAAGCATCAGCTCGTGGTGTTCTATCTACAAACTGGGATGATGAAGATGACGATCTCGAAGAGGAAACTCTCTTGGAGACCCCATTGGACAATATTGAGCCTTACCAGCTTTTTAGAAGCGCATTGATGGGTAGGATTTCCTGTTAGTAGCATATAAACACTTCTAGCTAACAAAAAAATGTAGAATTGCAACATCAACAACCCCAGATCTATGAAGGCCTCACAAAGGGACTCAGCCCGGACGAGCAAAATGTGATCAAGGGAGTGGTTCACGAAGCAGAGGCGAAGAAGCTGGCAGCTGATGCTATGGCTGCAGCTGTTGGTGGCATGCCGGTTAATGGGCATCAATAAAATAAAATAAAGGTCGGGTTTGTTGGTTGGGGGGTCATTAATGCGGCTTCTTTTTCTTCTGGGAGAATATCTATTTGGGGAATCAAGCTTTTCAACTTAGTTTCCTTCTTGTTATATTTTTTCTCTTATCTGTCTCTTATCTTGGTTCGTTACGTTTTTTGTTTAGATAGTTGTGGCATCTATGATCTGATCACGAAATAGTATGGTGGCAAAGTAAATGCATTTCTTTTAAAGGGAAGGATATCTTATGGCAGGAGTTTACAAAAAAGTAAATATTTAAACCGTAACATTAGGTTTATTTTGTTCAAGGTTTATATAGGGAATTAACTCGGAGTGGGAGGTCATGTTACTCGCTAACATGAGAATCCTATACTAGGCTATGCATATAGAAGTAGACTAGAGATCTCTGTCCTAACAACATTTTTATAGTTTTTGGCCCCAAAGTTTGCTAATAGAACAGTACTCCCTTCTCTTTATCATAAAAAACAATTATCATTGCTTCACACTTTTATAAATACTTGAGTATAATTTCCCTGAGGATTAGGAAACGACGGCCGAGTTTCTGTTTCTAAGAGGGGATACGGTGAACTAGACCAATCTAGTACAACTGAAGCTGTCTCGTGCCCTAGGCAGCTTAGATCACGTGGCGCCAAGGATCGTGCTTCTCGCTACACCACAGCTGCAACAAAGCGCAGCGTAATTATCAACCAATCACAAAAAGTCTGGGCACGAGGCAGCAACTGAAGTACCACCGCTATAAGTAGACAATACTTTTCTTATTTCTCTTCATCATAAAACTTTTACTCAGGCCTCTCCGATAACTTGGCTTAATTAAGTAATAGCTTTCATTATTCAATCTCCTGTCAAATCCCCTCGCTTTTGGTAGTCTCGTCGTATATGAACTCCCTGATATCACGTTATATCTATTTTATATACATCCTTTCACTACTATTGTATGCATGGTTGCAAAGAGCGGGAAATGTCTCAGATAATCGGAATCCCGGTACTGATCGGGATCTCGGTGAAACCCTTTAAATACACGTAACTCACTAGCACTTTCAGTTCCTACCACGGTTTCCATCGCATTATCTCCCAGTCATCCCTAGGTTTAGCTCCTGCCTAGGCCACCCCAAACCAGGCACTCAAGCTAATTTCAATCTACGACACACATGGTATTAGGATGACGGAGTCCCCGGTGCCGATAATACCTTATCCAACTAAACTTAATGGTTGAATAGTCCCAAAATATCCTACTGTAATAGAACTCTACACAAGCCTCTGGAACCCAACATACGCTCTTCGAGGCCGTACTCAAAAGTGATGAGTTTGATATCAGAATAATGCTCGAGAGTCCACGTAATCTTTCAATCGGCCCTCAGTTACAAAATCACTTGTTCCATATATCAGGATAAAAAGTGATGTCGTTATCTGCAGCACTCCTTTACACCTAACGGTAGATTCCCGCACCAAGGAAGCCGTCAGGATTGTTTTAGCAGAAGGTACTTCACTTTCTCTCCACCATATGACCACGAAAAAATAGAATACTATATGGTATTGTAGGGGGGCAAAAATAACTACGGATTCACATAGAAAACATTTACTACCATCAGGACAGGTTTGGAAGGTTTGTGTAGCAACTAGAACCGCTAAATCAGGCCAACCACTCATGGGCGAAGAGTCTACTAAGACGATAGGCTCTTAGAGGTAAAAAAGCCCTCAGGGAGGCTTGTCTATCCTTATCGGGAGATATTTTATTGCTAATTCCCGGAAATATAGTTTGTTATAGGTCTGAGGTCACGGAGAATCATTTATATGACCCCTTACAAATAACTTTCAGTTAATTTCCGGTATGGACGTTAACTGTGAACCAATTCCCCCAGTAGGCTATAAAAATCCGTAAAAACACTACACTTTTATTCTTTTCTATATTAAGCAATTGAAGACATTACCTATCCCCCAAAATCCAAGGCCTCTTGTCCCAAAATTCGTTTTGGATAATATCCACATGTTCCACCACCACCTTTGCCTTCTTTGCCCGTTTCTTTTCCTTCTCGAGTTGAGTCTTTGATTTTTCCTTTGGGGCCCCTGTTGTGCTCCCTGGTTGTTGTGTATCTTTGACCTCGGGGGTTTTGTAGTCTCGGAAGATAATGCTGCCTTTCTTGAAATATTCTGGTTCGTTATTGTAGTTTATTTTAAAGCGTGAGAAGAGTATTTCGTTTTTGTCCTTCGAAAATGTGCCCTATGGGTTGTATTAGTGGGAAGATTATACTTGTGTGTATGGAAGGAGAGCCTACCTTTAGGGTATCTTCTGCTTCTTGAGTTGTCATCCCGCCTTGCTGCACGAGCGCCCAGAATGTGGTGTTGTAGAGGTTGTTTATATGGCCTACTTAATTAGTTGCTTTTCTTATCATTCACTTAAAGAAGCCTGAGAATACATACAATCAGCCTGCCTCCAACTCATATAATCCCTCAAATTCCCCTCGTTCGGATAACAAACCACCCTTCCATCGAAAGTTGGCAATGGCGGACATAACGACGTCTCCGGAAAAAAATTCGGCCACAAGTATACATACCAACTTGTGAACGTGCTCGTGATTGTTGTGACAAGCTTTGATTCGCGGCGTTCAAATAAAGTACAGGATCTGTGGAGGACGAAGGAGAATTCGTCGGAAACACCGTAGGCTATTGTTATGTCAGGGAGTTCCTTGACGACTTCAGTTGCGGCAGCATTCATGAGGTCAAGTGCACGGATATCATTGGGTTTCGTGAAGCCATGGCGGGTGGAGAACTTATGGAAGCCACGGCCGTCGATCCGGACTACGATCCAGGTGTTGAGCAAGAGGTTGTCGGAACGCTCAAAGAGCTTCACGTACTCGAATCTAGTTTGTCACTGTTAGGGGATGTATGTAAGGTATACTAGAGAAAGGGCCTTACTTTGAGTTGGCCATGCGCAAAGATGGAGATGGAGGGGTATTGTAGACTCCATTGCGGGGGATCGTCGTAGGGGTTACTGTGGTTGAATTTGGGCTCGGGAGCGGTGTTTGACGGGTTAAGCTTAGCGGTAACCAACGACCGTATAGCAATCTTAAGTTGCTTTGACACCGGAGTATTGATCTTCCAGCCAGGCAATTCATGCAGGGACTATCTTCTCTTTCGAAGTACGTATCCTCGAGCGGGTTTCCTTTAGGCTGGAAACGTTCACGTCGGAGATTAACTCTGTTCTATCTCAGGAAACAATCCCCACCTAGGATTACAGTATAGCATGGTTGGGCGATCGAGATTTCCCATACCAGGTGTCTAATCCTATCCGATTAGAGTATTTTCTACATACCTACTTCTGTGCAGGGTTGTACTATTTCTCACTGTGTATATTTTCTCACGAGTGTATAACACAGCATTCTGTAATATACTGAATGACAGTATATGCAGCCGGGAGCGGAGAATCCCGAGCATAATTTACATGTGACAGTAGCCGTAACTAACCGGCCGACAACAACCTCTAGATTTCCCCAGACTACATTGCGATCCCCCTCATCATCATACACTAGGAATAGAGTATTGTTTTGTCTACAAGATGTTTAGAAGAACCGCTTTTACTCTTGTGACTAAACCCACGGCCCGTTTATTCTCTGTCTCTGCTACACAGGCAGCAGCAGCACATAATGTCAAACGACTTGGCGTTATTGGCGCTGGTCAGATGGTATGTAGCTCCGAATAAACATCAAGTGTATAGGGCTATAGCTGACAAAGTTAGGGTCTTGGAATAGCTTTGGTAGCTGCAAAAGTTGCTGAGGTTCCTGTAACAATTGTTGACAGCAATCAAGCCTCGATAGACAAATCCCTCAAGTTCATGAGTAGCGTACCCAGGTCAAATACAATAACACTGTAGGCAGCGAACCGAATTAATGCTATTATAGAGACACTACTCGACAAGGACGTTTCAAAGCAGCGAATTACTAGCGATGTAGCTGAACAAGTCCGATCACGCATCACAACTTCTACAGAGCTTTCTGCACTTTCAGGTGCTGATTTTGTGATTGAAGCCGTTCCCGTACGCTCTACTCGAATTATTTTCTATAAAATTTATATAATTAGCTAAATTATAGTGATATCTAGGAAATCCTTCAACTTAAACTAGACATCTTCTCCCGCCTCCCTTCTCTGACCCCCCCTGATTCTATCCTCGCCACAAACACCTCTAGCATCTCCATTACAAGAATTGCCGCTGCTGCTAAGGGTGCCGAAGACCGTGTATTAAGCACCCATTTCATGAACCCTGTTCCAGTCCAAAAAGGTGTTGAGATAATCACTGGCCTCCAGACATCAGATTTAACACTGGCTCGCTCCCTCGAGTTTGTGAGGGCAATGGGAAAGATCCCGTCAAAGAGCAAGGACACGCCAGGCTTCTTAGCTAACCGTATTCTGATGCCATATATCAATGAGGCTATTATCTGTCTTGAAACTGGTGTGGGGGAGAAAGAGGATATTGATAATATCATGAAGAATGGAACTAATGTTCCTATGGGACCCTTGCAGTTGGCTGATTTTATTGGTTTGGATACTTGTTTATCGATTATGAAGGTACTATATGAGGATACCTCCGACTCAAAATACAGGCCGTCGGTGTTGTTACATAAGATGGTAGATGCTGGATGGTTGGGGAAGAAGAGTGGGAAGGGGTTTTATGACTATTAGGGGTGATTAGAGAAGCTTTAGTGCTTGAATCAGGCCGTAAAACATAATCTGGGTGTTTGTGAGTATAGAGATAAAATTATTATGATTTCTCTGTAGATTTAAAACCAATATATTCTTAAGACTCTAGTAGCTATGATTTAACCCTAAGCTTTAGACATGCTAGATTTCCCCCATAATTTACCTCCGGCTCTCAGAAGAGAGTTACTATGATAAGTCTCCAGGGATGCAGGAAAATTCTTATCTAATGGCCTTCCTATAATAACATTGTCTATAATAACCACGATCACTTCTCCTAGCGGTGGTTTGATAATCTTGAGTGTGGGTAGGGCGAGAGGTGTCCAAACTAATAGTCGTGCAGTGCTGGTTCTTGTATTAAAGGCCCTTTAAACAATGAATGAAAAACTACTATATATATATCAAGCAGCAGTAAATCAATCTATTCCAGCATGCTTTTTTCAACCTTAAGATCGAGCCACCACTAAATAATCCTCTCTAAGCTTTATAAATGGCTCTACATCACTCTCAGTCCCTCTCAAATACTTCTTTGCTTTGCAGCTTTCGTAGCCAACGCTAGATGTATTGTTGATACTCCGAAGCTTGTTCCAGCTTCAACTATCCTTGTCACACCGGTAGCCTTCGCAAGAAGGTAGACAAATTCGTACTTTATCAGGCTCCAAGGCAAAAAATTTATCTCTCATATAGTCATCTAACGCTACATTTTAGATTTCACCAAAGAGGAAGTATCGCACCAGACGTGATATATAGAAGAAACCTTGGGCTTCGTATAGTGAATGAAGCCGTTGGAATGGGTCGAGAACCTAGGGGAGGCAATGACTGCATGAGAACCATTCTGGGTTCAAGAAACGAGTGGCTACTTTCTGTGTCATTGACTTGAACCTAAGATAAAGGACGAAGTTATATACTTGTTCAATGGGTCACCTAGTACTATTTATATAATCTGGCCCGTTGAGGAGAC
Organism: Verpa conica; assembly: GCA_033030425.1. NCBI lineage: Eukaryota > Fungi > Ascomycota > Pezizomycetes > Pezizales > Morchellaceae > Verpa > Verpa conica. The sequence continues at coordinate 1,173,430 of JAUFSD010000003.1, forward strand.
CTGACTATTATGTCATGGTTTATAACTACATGTCAGATTTTGTACCTAGAACAATAAAATCATTTGAATTAAAAATTAAAATATGGGGTGACCTGCTTATCGAGGGGGGAATCCCCACAACGAGCCAGCTTGGGAGCTGATAGTTAGAATGGGTTACCTGTTGGAGGGATAGCAGTACGTACGTGTACCCCATATAGGTATATAAGGTGATAAAGTATGACTCAATACAGGCACCATAAATAAATTAAATTAGTAGTCAAAATATTGGCCTATCTTGAGATTCTTTTAGGATTTTTTTTTATCTTTATACCATGCATTGTTGTCTCTGGGGATATGTTTATATGGTGGGTGCTTTTTTTGTAGAAAATAACAGTAATATGTGCTTCATTTTTATCTGGCAAACTTGGGTGCTTAATAACCGATGTACTTGGGTAAAATAGCAGTGTATTTGTTCAGGGTATGCAGTATGTCCCTCCAATGAGTAGCCCATTGAGGGATACTCTATAAGACTGATTTACTACTACCCATTGGGGGATATCCCTCCAACAGGACGACTCAATCACGAGATCTCCCCCCCATAGGTAGCGTCCCTAGACAGGCCAAAGCATATATATTACACCTACGGAGATACCAACCCAAACCACCGGCATGATGCGACTATGTCCGTAGTTGCGATTAATTGCATAATACTAACTACATGAACAACTGAAGATCAAATAAAATCCGATAGCCTAGTAGAATATAGTTTTAAGCGGGTGCGCAGGTAATACTATTGTAGTAGGGGCTCGGCGTCAGCATAAACTACTTCTAAGTAATGGCAGACTAAAGCAAGTAGGGGGATTGTGTGAGGTATTTCCTAGTCTCTTGCCCAGCCCATTATCTGTTGCACAGTACCGTGGGGTCTGGTGTACTAACCCCTCCGAGCTTGCCCAGTTTTTTTTCGGGGGAAATTTGGTACTTACCTTTGTGTGGTTGTTTAACACAAACCTAAGTATCTTTAAAAGGCCGAGCTAGCCAAGGAAAACCCCGAGCTTACTGGAAAGCCTCTAGCAGGTCAGGGAGTTTTAGAGATTTTCGGTACTTAAATTTATATATATAAAGCCATCATACAAACTTAAGTACCCTCGGAGGTCAAAAGCCCCTCAAGCCAGCCCAATCCCCTGAGGGATCCGGAGGTTTTCGGAGATATCCCCGAGATTTTTCGGAACCTTACTGCTCCAGACCCTATGGTGCTACGCAGAAAATAATGGGGCTGGGCACGAGACTAGGTATTTCCCTATATGAGATCTTTTTGTTTTATGGTGCGGTGTATGTGTCAAAACCTATTTTATCACCGGTGTTACTACAGTACTGACATAATTTAGAGGTACGATACCTTCATTATACCGGAATCCAGAGGCCCATACCGCTAGTAGGAAATTAAAGACCACTAGTAGCAAATTACCACCAGTGGTATGGGTCTCTGGATTTCAGTACCTGGTACATGGGTAGTCACTATCTAGATATGACACCATGTACTATAATTTGGGAGGATGGTGAACTGGGGCCCATTGGTGAATTCGAGACCACCAGTGCTAAATTTCTGCCAGTGATATAGGCTCCTAACTTCAATACAATAAACGCACGGTATCTCTGAATTGCGGTACCCTGGTCTCACCAGTGATAGAATAGGCTTTGACAAATTCACTACTCCATATGTTTTGGAAGGAGTATTCATCAATTATGATGGCCCGGGCATATTATTTGTTGGAATTACTCTTGATTCTACCCACCTAAATAGCTACAGAATAATACGAGTAATATCCACCATATATAACAAAATATGCAACAATTGATTCGGATGCATATAGATCTATAACTCTCCCACAAAATCACGTCCTTCCTTCTTAAGATGAAGGTTTATTGAATATTGGCGAGAGTTGATCCACAATATTTCTCTTGTCATCCCACGCCATTTTTACATATCTATTAACCAATTTTAATTAGATATTCTCCTATAGACACAAAAAAAGAGTTTGTAAGGGGGATAACAAACTTTGTGTGGCTTCCCCGAGCAACCAACTCATCCTTTTCGTTACGGAAAGTAATGCTCGTAAAGGAAAGTGTTTTGCCGACTTTATAGTTCATTTCGTTGTCAGCCACATGGGGTCGAGATGTGAGTCGTTTTTGTTGATGATACTTACATTTATCGCAGTTTGCTTCAGCACGAATGGTATTACCGACTGGCCCTCCGGACGAGAGGTAGGTTACTAGAATAAATCGTAAGGCCAATTGTTTATCTTAAGAGCTTTACACACCTACTATTGATATCCGTGCTTACTCCAGTTGAGTACAACCCTTTTGAAGCAACTGCTAAAGAGCCCCCTAGGTCAACTAATAGACTTATTTACTTAACATTAGCGAACCATTAATAATTATATTAAATCCAGGGACGGAGGCCTTGCCCATTGAAGCAATTGTACCACCATGGAGTATCCCAAGTCTGTTCTTTGAAAATGAGTAAAAAATGTTAGGAAATTTCATCTTATTCTATTATTCGAGGCATGAAACACACAGTGTGGTGTTTTTCGACCTGAAGCTCGAAGTTCACTTTTCCAGGCTCAGCATGAGTGATTTTCAGCTTTATAACACATACCCGCCAATAAGTCAACTATGAGCTATGGCAGCATATAATATTTAGCCAGGGCAGGTTAATATCACGTTTTGTAGTAATCTATGAATACATTTAGTAAGATTTCCTTTACCTATAGAGGTGACTTGAAGTAAGAGATCCACTATTACCTTGGCTCTAATCCACTAGACTCCAAGAAGGATGACCACACCTAAGTTACCAAATACACAAGTTAGTCAATCCCTTCCACAAAGGTGAATTAGAGCAGGGACTAACAGAGCGAACGAATTTGAGAGTAGGGGTTGTCATTTTATATAGGGATACCAAAAGGTGGGTATCTCCGGCTATGGGTCAAAACGGCCAAGCCCATAATGGCTCTAGAATATTGCCGGGTAACTGAGATTGGATATCTTAAAGTTACCCTGCCTATCTTAACGAAAGTTCTTTTTTCTTTTGAGCCTCATCTAGAACCACCTGCGCCATAAGAAACTTTCAATTCACCTTTTAGCTACCATGAGTCGGGTTCACATGATCAGGAAGTATATGAAGGCAATAAAGGACAATACACATCTAAATGCCTTCATTTCGGTAAAGCCAACGGAAGTGCTCGTCGAAGAAGCTAAATCCGCCGATTCACGATGGTATCAGTGTAAGTGTAGAAACTTGAGTAGCTCCGCATATAGATATATAATAACGATATTTATAGCACCTACACTAAGCTCTCCTATTAATGGAAAAATTATTGCTATAAAGGATAATATATGCACCACCGAGCTACCAACCACATGTGCTTCCGAGATGCTGCGAGGTTAGGATCAATTTGGTATTAGGGTAATAAAAACTGAGGATTAGAACTCCAGGCTATGTTTCTCCATACGAAGCAACCGTAGTTCAAAATCTAAAGGATTCTGGAGCAATTATCATAGGGAAGACCAACATGGACGAGTTTGGAATGGGGTAAGCAAAAAAGAACCCTAAAGTCACTAGCCCCTAGCATGATGATGATGATGATGATTATTCATAAATACATGGAGCCCTAGGGCTAAGGTATTCGCACTGCACACTGCGCACTTATCAAAAATAACAACAAAGAAAATACAAACACACCCTCAGCTCCTCTACTCTGCTTCACCGCCTGCTACACTCTCTCTTTCTTCCCACAAATCCCCCCATCCCCATTCCTCTTCTCTGTCTTCCCCTTCTCTCCCCACATCTGCCTCTCCGACCCCTCTCGCCTTCCTTAGCCCCTAGCATATATATCTGATACAGAATAGTAGATAACAAGGAGCCAACAGATCTCATTCGATATACTCAGTTTTTGATGCCGTTTCAGGACCAAGTTTGGTAGGAGTTCCACCTAGATCTGCTGGTGGAAGCTCGGGTGGAAGTGCCACCGCAGTAGCCTCCAAAATGTGTGATGCGTATGTACCCCACTAAAATTCACTCCTAGGCGAAACGGACTCTAAGTTGAGTTTTATAGTGCACTAGGTACAGATACCGGTGGATCTGTTCGGCTTCCTGCATCTTATTGTGGGGTGGTGGGCTTTAAGCCCTCCTATGGTATGCTTTCCCGCTGGGGAGTGATTGCATACGCAAACTCCCTGGATACCGTGGGAATATTGGGGCAGAATGTCTCGGGTGTGAGGAAAATTTTTGGTATGAAAAGGCCAAGCCAACAATACCTCGGGGAGCTGTTTGTTGTTTTTTGTCTTTTATCGGTATTGACATATATTGTAGAGGCAATAAATAGACACGACCCCAACGACCCTACCAGTCTCTCCAATCAAACTCGAGATTATATTAAAGAGAAACTAGAAATGGAAACTATACCCAATGGTTCATTACGGATAGGCATCCCCCAGGTTTGTGAAAATCAGCCCTCCCTAGTATTGCAACCTTACTAATTATGATGATAATAAGGAATATAATGTCGAAGAACTCACACCAAGTGTTCGTGAGGCCTGGAGGAATGTAATAAAACAGATGAGCAAATTAGGTCATACAATTATCAATATCTCCTTACCTCATACAAAACACGCACTATCAGCATACTACGTCCTTGCGCCAGCCGAGGCTTCATCCAACCTAGCAAAATATGACGGTGTACGCTACGGCCATCGCGCAGAACAAGACCGCAGTGGGGAGGAGGAAATACTGTTCGCACCCACGCGACAAACTGGGTTCGGGGATGAGGTCCGTCGGAGAATCCTGATGGGTGCTTATGCACTTAGCTCTCAGGCCAAGGACAACTACTTCATCCAAGCACAGAAAGTGCGGAGGCTTATACAGAAGGATTTTGATGATTGTTTTGTTCAGCCAAACTGGCTGACATATCATGGGAAGAAAGGAGGGCACCCAAGAAGAGGCAATGTGGACGTTATAATCACACCTTGCTCACTGTCAGCAGCGCCGCTATTGGAGGATATAAAGGGCCAGAACTCACCGCTAGATTCGTATGTCAATGATGTGCTGACTGTACCTGCGAACTTGGCAGGGATCCCAGCAATTAGTATTCCCGTCAAGGTGGTTGGTAAAGAGAACAAATGTGGACTTCCAATTGGTATACAGATTATGGCGCAATTTGGCGATGAAGAGACTATGTGGAAGGTTGCAAAGATTGTAGAGGAGTTCTCGACTACAAAAGAGTAAACATAAATCTAATTAAAATTCATTTATAATATGGATTTCCAGATAGAATTAATCTAACTACTGCCTACTACCTCAAATATTTCTACCCTATCTCTCATCATATGAGGTATAACCTGACACTCCATCATTGAGCCCCACTCTATATGACTGCTCACTAGAAATCCCCACCCAATCTTGATCCAACATCCGTATTATCTTTGCTTAACATCACAGGATCTCAAGTCATATCTTACCCATTAAACTACCAGCGATTAAGTTTAGGTCCCTCTTTACAGCCCACTTCAGCTTCCCCAGTCTATAAGCTAAATTCTCCAATAATTACCCCAGGAAAGCATAACTATAAACCTAAGTAGATAGATGGTTTGATCTTTATTTCTCAGGAGTAACTATGAACCACAAGTCTTGTGGATTTTAGAATAATACGTTGCAAGGACTAACATGGTGGAAACCTCTCAAAGGAAAGCACACCACCCGATATACCTATAGAACCACTCTATTAGTCTCGTTTAAGTGAGAAAGAATCAATCAGCAAGGGTAACTAACATTGCGCAAAGATTTTTCGGACTAATAGCCGTCCGCAACAATTCCTGAACTTGCCCTTCTACTGACAACGGAACAGTCTCTCCCTGAAAAAGGCCCCGTAGTTTGTTTTGAATATTCTCCAAGACAGCTTTAGGCGTATCAGGAACCTTGGAATTATGTTTCTTCTATCGTATTATTAGCGTTCTCAACCTAACTAATACTCCTTTGAGGGACAAGATTTGTCTTAATGCCTCGACACTTACTTTTTTAACCATATCAACAGCTGGGTCATGGAGAAATGTTTCTAGTACTGTCATAAGTGTGTCTTCATTGTTCCTTAGTACCCGAATTGCCGTCTCGCAGGTTCTTCTAAATGTGCCTATACAGAGAAAATTAAATATATGCGCCGAGAAGAATTCTCAGAGACACGTTTCTACCTTCATATCCCGTAACTCCAAGTGCATCAACCATATTGTGTGTAAGACGGAATGGCACCTTTTCTGGCTTTTCAAAGGACAAGCCCTACAAGGAAATTTTTTTAGTAAATTCGACTACTTTAATAGCCAATACTAACCTTATCGAAGAGGCAGTTGAAATCAACATGGAGAGTATCCCCATTGGTTTCATCGAAAAGAATATTCTCTCCATGACGATCACCGAGACTATCTCAATCAATAAGCTGTCTAGGAATACGCTAATTGACAGAGGGTTGGTAAATCCATACCCCAATATGTGTCCAACCATCGACATTACTGCCGAAGTTCTCGAATAGGCGATTCTACTAGCAAACCAAGCGGATGGCTCGGAAAACATCTCAACAAACCATTCGTGGAAAACGGGAGGGTACCTAAATATATTAGTGTATATTACTTAATCTATAAATCATAAGTTATCTTACTTTGGAAGAATAACATCAGTAAATATATAGCTTTTTGAAGAATCGGAGCAAGCCTCGTCAAGAAGGACGCGAATTTCCCCATACTAATCCACTTGTTAAACCGAAGTTCCCCCGTTAATGGAACTGTACGCTTACCTGGACAGGAATTCCCTTCGCTTTATAGGATTTTAGAATAATATCCCGAAGGGGTCGTACATTATTGACCCATTCAATAAGACCACACTCCTCATTCAAAGGAGTAACAAAATATGTCCGGATGTCTTCTAAAGCATTAGATAATATTCTACTATTAAGTGAAGCTGTGGAATCTGTCCCCTACATAAACGGCGTCGACTAGAATCGGCATCTTTCTTTAAGAAACGATTGATCATATTGTTGAATTCCATTAAACGAGCGTCCTTACGTAGATCGTCCTTTGGTTTGCACAAGAATGGATACACTTTCCCATCAGATCCACGCATTTTTATCTTTCGAGGCTTCTGTAGGGATGGCATAATATCAGCCTCATCGGCGAATCCTAAGAATTTTCGTTAAATTTAGTACAAAAAGGAGCGTAAAAAATCAACTTTCTTCCAGCCTAAAGAACGAGATTTAAGTACCTTGAATAGTTGGCGCAGATAAATTGAACGGGACATGGTTTTTGATAGATTCGGGGGTTGGGGGAAGTGTCACTGTAAGCACTGTTTGTAGGGGTACCACAAGCATACAAGGTGCTACAGAATGGTTAAACACAAGATCCCTCATCAAACTAACAGTTACTGCTTTTGCGGGGAGTTCAGCATTGCAAAGATGCAGTAATTGATCGGTAAGCTTCTGAGACTGTGTTATGAGAGTCCTCAGCTCGAAATCTCCCCCATCCCTCCTACTTCTGCTCAGACTGTCTTTAACTTGACTAATTATCCTTGCGCCACGAGTAGACCTGTCCTTTGATGTTGATTTACATACAGCTGTAAGTGACCAGAGAGCTTGTTTAGGGTGATTTGAAACAACTTTCACAATAATATTCTGAAGGTGCTGGTAGACTGTGTCGTTAGGATGAACAATCCGAGACATTATTTGAGGGAACGCAGTATAAAACATCCATGCCGGCAACCTCTCACCATACTTCACTATCGATATGTGTAGTGCTTGCAAATTCCTGCTCTTCTCTTTTAGGATATGGCTCCGGAAATCCGGCTTGCCATGTGTTTCTTCCAATGGCTGGTTGACAGTCTCGCCTAAATCTAACCAAAGAGTGAGAAGTCGAGGCATGGTCTGAAATATATACTTTGTCCCAAATGCAAGAGCACGAAGGTAAGACTGACAAATCAACTTTGCCGTTTCTCCGTTCAAAAAATGTTGGCTTTGATTTGTTGGTGCAATTCTCTTCTCAGCTTCATAAAGTTTATTATAGTGTCGTCCTAGAAAGTAATGGCCTTGCTCCCATCTAGCGAAATATGCAGAAGCCTTGGAGTATTTTGCAATAATCTCTTTTGAGTGAGTTTGGCCCGCTCCATCCAACCACCTTGCGAGCAAAAGAACGGCCTTTGCCGAAACAATATTTTGAGGATGATTTTTTCCACTAAATGTGGTTACGACAGAGTCAGCAATAGAGCCTTCAGTATTAGTTTGTATCATGTTGGAAGCAATTGCCCCTTCAAGATTCTGTATAGCTTTCCGGTGTTGGCCCTCATGCCACAAGAGTTTCGCGTGTTCCACAGTCGCAAGCGGAGCGCCAAGTCTCGAGGCATGAAGAACAGAATTGAATGATTGGTGTATTTGACCTGCTTTCCTTGCGAATCGAGCGCTAGCAAGCCAAGTTGAGGCAATATTTTCCTTGATCAGTTCGGCACTATGATCATTAGAAGTAATCAGTGATTGACGAAAGGATAGCGTTTCGTACCCAGAAAGCTGGAATGCAGCCCGGCGAAGAGCTAGAATGTACTGTTTATGATTTGAGTATGTTCCCATGACATCAAGACGTCTCTCAAGATTAGCCGAGAACTCTGATCTATCAAAATCCCCCCGTTGCAGTGTCAAGCTGATCTCCTCAAGTTCTGATAGTGAATGAAGTTTGACCATTGAATCATGGCATTGCCTCAAAGAACCAGTAGAGGATTCTGTCAACCCGTTTATAACATCCTCCCGTGCTCTAGTTATTGCTTTCGTAAAGGTATCTATATCCTGCCTACGCAGTGCAGACAAAGCACCACCTACTTTAATTTCATAAGACGACTCTATCTGACTGTTTGACTTAGTGAGATAACCATCCAATACATCCCATTTACCAGAAATCCATGCGGCTTCAACAGCAAATTCCAGTATCTTTGGGTGGTGGTTGAGAGAGTTGACCATCATCCCATCAGCCTGATTCAATAACATTTCTACACATAAGTAAGAATTAAGCTTGGAAGATTTTGTAGGACATTAAATCCTACCATGCTGTCCAGACTCCTTTAAGCAAGTCAAGAGATTTGTCTGAATTTCTAAATCATCCGGCTTCTCACTCAAGAGAAGCTCATACCAACTCTGGGCAGCTGTCCATCTCCCAGCCTTTCGATGTTCGAGGATCTGTTGATCATAGTTGAGAACAGGCAATTTCGTCGAAATACCCTCAATGCCATCTGGCTCATCAATCTGGGTATAAATATGCTGTAATTTTTCATACAAAGACGTCATCTCATCTTCAGATACTCTATCTCTCTTCTGGCGAATATGTTGTTCCCAATAAAAGAGTGCCCGAGCATATGAATGGCATTCGAACGACCTTATACCCATCATGTCTGGGGGTATAACGGAAAGTACTGATTCAACGCGTTGTACGGCAATATCTTTTCCGTCTTCATCGTCCAAAGCAACATGACGGTTCTGTAGTCTTGCTTGCTGGGCTTTAAGAGATGAGTTTAATTTCTTCTTGTCACGGAGCCACCTAGTTAGATGGTCTATAAGAATAAACACCGTCTATAATAGGGGGAGATACCATTAGCCAATTTCTCTAGTACTAGGACACCAATTCAAACACACCTCGCTACATTGTTTAAGATTTTCCGAAACAATAAGGTTTTTTAATCGTCTAGTAGGCCGCAATACAGCCAATATTTCGCTAGCAATGTTCTGTCGATCCTCTTCCTCTCCTCCAATGATAATATTCAATGTGACGAAAGGTAGTAGAAACAGAGATATTGAAATGTCTTGGCCTTTCAAAATTCGACTGCAAACCGAAAATATAGCTTCCGCGTTTTCACCTTTAGCTTTCAACAACAAATCTGTAAGTACCGACTGAAGCCAGCTGCGATGAGTATGTTTCAAAGAGAAAATTGGGTACGAGCAAGCTGGAACATGGGCATTCTGTTGGAGAACATATCTTGACCCCAGGAAGGGTGTCAGAGCACTCCGAGCCGTCGTGCTAAATGATGCCCATCTCTCGACAGCTATCGTATGCTGTGTAGGAACACGTCCCCCACGGCTACGACTAACTTCACTCCCCACCCCAATAAACTTTAGTAGTTCTTGCATCCCAAAAGCTAAGAATGCCTGGACCTTTGTGTCGGTAGCTGAAAGAAACGCTTTCACAACCCGTTCCTCTAAAAAGAAAACAACGAATTCAACACTTTCATCTGCTCTCTCGAAATTATGCAAGACCATCATATCCCGTTTCTCCCGAGGTGCTTCCACACGATTTGGATCTACAGCCCCTATTAAACCGAGGGATTCCGCACAAAAACGTTCGATCTTTAGCTGTACCCTTGGCTTGGAGATTGAAGTTGTGTTTTTGAACGCAACAAGGACATCCAGGAGCGTTCTTATAAGCTGAGAAACGATATCATCAGGTTGCTCGTTGATAGCTGCAGTGTGTATAAATTTCTGGTTCTCTCTGATGAAGACCGTCAGCTCAATTAGTGCTTGTTCCACAACAGCCACATTTTCATGACGACAACGACGTGCAAGAAGGTCAAAGCGCTGTTTTATATCCATTGAGCTCCTCCATTTCTTGAGTTGTTCTTCGAAATCCGAGAGCAATGGTAGTGATGCTAGCGAAGGAATTGCGCCCACATCTTTCTCAATAATGTTAGAGTATTTTCTGAAGAGATGTGTAATGATTTCTTGTGCTTTCTCCCTTGCGTCTTCCTGAAAGTCCTCCCAGTACCTTAAAAGTACCGAAAAGGTTTGGACAAGCAGTGGACTAATTACTTCTATAGGCATTGTCATTATAATTGCACTCCAAGCATATAAAGCGCTGGTTCGTAACTGCTCGGTCCCTAATGCAGATTGTAAACAAGCACATATCTTAATTAAATTAACAGATTAGTCAAAAATAGTAGCAAAACCAACAGGTAATAAAATTTGTAACCAACTATAGCTTACCTGCGGTAGTGCACCACTTATATATCCCCTCGCCAGTCTAACCATCTCTTCTATAGCTTTTATGATTCGAATTTTATCCACCATCGGGGTAGGGGCCTCCTTCAATGATGTCATAAATTCAGTGAATATCCCGAGAACATTCAACTTGAAGAATTCATCTAGAGGAGTTTCTTTGTTTTCGGTTTGCTTCTTCCCTTGGCTTAGTTTAGCAACTAGCTCTAACGCTTTGTGTATCTGCTTAATCTTAGCCGCTTAATCTCAAGAGACGGACCCACTTCTGAAAACACAAACCGGTTCTTTGTCTTCGCTATCTACATCTCCAGCAGCCTTTAACAATTCAGTTGCAAGAGTAATCTTCTCGGGTCTTACAAGCTCCTTCAGTGAGCATGTCTTGAAATTCTCTGAAGCGTTTATCAGCAAAGCCATTGTCGTTTGTTCGATATTTTCGCCGCCTTGAGCAAGGAGAAGAGCAAGAATGGAGGTCATATTTCCATGGCATACAGCCCAAGCATCGAAGCCACATGCCTGAGCAATCTTCTCAACGATTTCCACTCGCTTCCACAGTATCATGTATGGTAGGGTATATATTTGGGTAGTTTTTAAGAACTCGGACACACTTATGCCCAATATCTCTGAGAGATATTGAGCGATTTGTGGCTTAGACTGCAGCTGCTTGACGACACCTGTGCTGATGCTACGCCAATATGGTGTAAGCAATTGCTTAGGGCTTACATCATGCACTTCTGCAAGTGATTGAATCTAGCTTAGTCAGTACTAAATACCTGGAATTCATTCGAGTTTAATACTATACTTCGTTATAAGCAACACCAATGATGAACGTATTTGCGTGCCCGAGGTATTCCACAAGACGGATCAGTGAGAAATTCAGTTCCTCGCCTGACGATACTCTTACAGGAAAGTATTAGCATCGAATATTTTTGAGATACATTTAGTTCTTACCTTCCTATCTGGCTCCAAGCCAGTACGAATGTCTCTTGATATTGTGGCTCATCGCTTACTGACATCTCTCGTAGATAACGGAGAATCTCAACACGATTATCTTTCAGAAGCCCTTCATCATGATCAAATCCCACAAAGGATGGCAACGCCCGGCTAGCAGCAAACCTATCATTAGTTTCACATATTCATCCCAAGAAAAACTTCGGGGCAGCAAACCCAGCAGCAATTCTTATCTCTCTTCTAGAACTCTTCAGCGAATCGAAGCAACACTTCCCGAACGCCCCAAATAAACTTAGATGCTCTAAATTCCTTGTATGGTTCAACATCCGTTTTATACTCATAATCCCCCAGACACGTACTTTTGAGGACCCCCGGAAATTATCCAACTTTAGAATCACTTCCAAAGTTTTGAATAATTCATTATTGCGATCATCTGCGTGAGACCTAGCTGTAGATTTTGTGGTCCCAAAATCACAATAGGAGCAATTGTATGCGCTATACTCTTTTATTTGACCAGCTACTGGGCTTTGAGCCAGGTTACCAGCCAAAACACAGGAAATAAGGCCAAGATATTGGACAATGGTACACCGCTCAGTTTCATCGAGTTTGTCAAAACCATCGCTTGCCACCATACTCAGCCCTTTTAGACCATTTGCTCCTTGATTTCCTAGTAGACGACAGACCTCTGATACCAAGGGATGGGCTTCCACATCAAGTAAATCATCATGATCCATAAGCCTAAGGCGTTTCCTAGGACCATTGCTATTGCCTATCTGCTCCAAAGGCTTTAGGTGTTCAATAAGACAGAGTCGATTTACTTTATCCTGTAATACTGTGTCCCCAAAGTCCCACTTCCCTCCTGAAATAGATTGTAGGACAGATCTTGCTTTGTCCATTACTGCAGGATCTACGGAAATGCTGAGAATAAGCCGTAACATCACCATCTATGAAATCTAGTCAGTTGTCTCCTTCGTCAAGTCTTAGATCATAGAGTTATACTTGGAAGTCGCGACTGAAAACTCTGCAAGCTCCATCATTGTTCATAAATAGTATAGTGAAAGGAATAATCTGCTCGTTAAAATCTCCACGAACAGCAGGCACGGTTTCTGCCACGAACAAAACACTCAGAAACACACTTCCCAAAACATGTCCTACGAGTTGATCCTCTTGATCTACTTGCTGGCGCAAGATTTCGCCGGCACACCGTATTGTAAATAAACATAAGCCCTTGCACTCCATGCCCTCATGCTGAGATCTTGGTAATTGGTCCACAGCATCCCCCAATGCCTCTAGGATCTTAATGCGAATACTAGAAGCATTTTTGCGCAGCAATAGAATAGACTCCCAAATATTCATACTTTTCCATAACTTCGAAATACCCTGTAAAAACCGCATAGAGTTATCTGTAGCGGTTCTTAGGGCAGGAATATCACTGCTGAGGGCGGAAAGTCTGGAAAGCACGGAGAACAGATGTATGGCTACACAAGCGGCATTTTCTGGTTCTTGAATAGTAAATCTGAGAGATTGGTGCATCACCGGGGGAGAATTTGTAGGGAGTTGTGATGGGTTGATTGAGAAATCTTCGTCCGGAAGTTCCAGCTTGAAGGATTTAGACATAGCAGCTGTGATCTTTGCAGTGGTTTGGAACGAATCGATGATACCTTTGTAATTAAATTCAAAAGTACTCTATCAGCGATTGTTTGAAAATATATTATAACTATGAACAAAAGGTACCAAAAAGGCGTACAATTAATACAGCTCCGGCAGTACCCCATCACCGTCGTCAGATATTTCCACGCATTTGGTGTCTTTGCTGCAGCTACAAATAGAGCCTCGATGGTCTCCAATAACTCCAGCTTTAAGCTTTCGGCAGCCTTGTGCCCCAGGAGTGGAAATAATCTTGGTAGTAGCCACAAGAAAAGTATTGGGCGATTTGCCTCGGCGGTATGTTCAGCAGGCGGTAGGCAGAAGAGCACCTGTGGTGACCTTTGAATAGTCAACCTCACCACAAGCAGACTATTAGTTGCCTGGAGCAATAGGTCGTTGGTAGAGGCGAAGGGATCCTCCTGCAATAGGACACTGATCCCAGCCTCCATAACGACCTCCACAACTTTATAGTTAACTCCCACATTATCTTCAAACCATGCGTCTGAAGGATCCCCATCTGTGCCCATTACTTCGGCTAGGAGCTGCTGGAAAATGTCGCGATCAACCAGTCTAGCGGAACCATCCCCACCTTTCGATAGGTTTTGGACAATAACGGCAACAGAAGAGGGTGGAGGAAGTTGATCCCCATGCTGAGAGACAGGTAACTGTAACGGTGGTGGCGGTGGCATAGAGCCAGCTGCAGCAGCTAATGCTTTCCTTCTAACAGACATTAGTTACAAAACTTATCGCAATGGAAAAATTCGATGAAAGGTGGTTAAATGCGGCAATAGATAGTTGAACGTGGTGATACAGGGAAGACGCGTGTCTGAGGAGAGTGGTCTAAACCAGGGTTAGGGTTATCAAGACTTATCAACAGCCAACCACCTATACTTTTCAATGATAGGCTTAAATCCAGGATTCTAACCCCAAGATTATCTTATTCCAGCTTTTCAACTACAAAACGCTAGATCCCCGGAACTCTACAGCCCGCAAATCATGTGGAATCATGCATGTACCTACACCACCGAACCTAAGTTACCTTACCCAATTTCCCCACAACTACTACATGTAGCTATAAATCCCTAGCTAAGAATATGCGATAGAGAATTTAGTCTAATGTTTTCTACCGAGATACAAAATTTCACAGAAATACAAATATACAAATCCAAGCTCTAGCTACCCTACTAAAATAACGATTCAAGGGATAATTCTACCTATTAAGCGTGGCTCTTCATAGTTCGAGATAAAAAGAAAAATATTACAATACAGGGGTCATTTTAAATACAAAGAAATGACATAACGTTATTTGAAACAATAGTTCCCAGGGCTATGAGCATGAGAGATATCTAACATAACTCAAGTCAAGTCAGTCAACCACCTTTAACCTAAATTCAGGCCAGGGTTGCGTGTGAGCGGGGGTCTCACACATAAAAGCCGTAGAATATACACTACGAAAATTTAACAAAGTACTTCTATACCCACCGGGCACTATCTCAGCTTATATAGTAGCTGTTTTAATTAATATACAATCTAAAATTAAGAAAGTTGCACAAAATATTAGATGTTAAGATATTGATATTCACATAATGAATGAACACTAAATTCAATTATATTTATTAGCTTCATCTCCCAAATTGATATATCCGAAGAGATTCATGAGTCTATAATAAGGTCCTTGGGCGATTAATATACTACATAAAATGAAGCTGAGAGCCTGGCCGATGATTTATGGACGTACAGAGCTCGATTCCCCTAGTGTATATGTATATAGATGTATATATTATCAATGAGCGATAACTCATGAGGCAATAAATAAGCAGGATCTTTGAAAGATTACAAGGGTGAGTAATAGATATTGACTGTCTCAAAATATTCTCCTAGAGGTCTTATCCTCGGGCATGGCTATTATTAAATCCTATAATAGGTATCCGCGGAGCGAGGCCATGTTCTATGGAATCAGGGAATTACGCTTAAACCCCTACCCTAGTAAGTATCTATCCCGCCGCAAAATTCAAGTTTCCTAGTACAAATATTGAGCACGAGGATTGGCCATACACAACTACATATCTCGAAACGGATTCTCTACCCAACCCTAGATCTTGTGACTTCATGGTGGAGTTTCTGTGGTAAATCACCCCTATCAGTCTTATACTCCATCATTAATCGAAATGCACGAATAAAGAGGTTGATTTATTCGCGGGTGCCAAGTGATATTCTCACGTGACTTCCCGCTTATAGCGAGTGATCAAACGTGACTTAGCCTTATTAAAAAGCTTAGGCTCGAGGAATTACACGCATTTAAGCACTTATCCTAGTCCCAGACAGTCATAATAATAGCATTATTTATTCTAGTAGAGAAACAGGTACAGTGGAACAAGTAGTTATTGAGAAAACTACAACAAACGAATCATGCATGTTTCTTGCGTGCTTACTTCTATAAAATACAAACTTTCTAAATGTTAGTACCACTTAGAAGATCTACAAGGTCGTCAACGGCGGCATCCTTTCTCTGTGGTACTTTCTTCTGCTCTTCCTCCTCGGCATCCTTAATGATATCAAGCCCCCTCTCGTCTTCCTCTTCCTCTTCATCAGAATCTCCTTCTAGCTCATCAAGATCGTCTAATTCTCCAAACCCCCTGTTCTCGAAGATTTCTCTCAGTGCCTCAATAGAGGGGTCATCCTCTGAAAATTTATTTCCATTAAGCTCCACCAGCTTCAGTTGCGGCAGCGCCACCTTAACAGCAAGTTTGAGGGCCTCAATACCCTTAGCATCAATATCGTTGAACTGTAGTCTCAGCACCTGGATTTCCTTGTTTTTTCCTTGGCTCAATGCTTCAGCCAGCAATAAACCTCCCCTCGCACTCAGCAAACAATCCCCAACAGCCAGCTCAACTAGACTCTTCCAGCCCGTTACAACAGTCGCCAATGCAGCGGCACCCTTCGCTGTGAATGTGTTGTCTTGCAAATCGACTGTTCCTAGCTCGGTACACTTTGACAGCCCCTCCCTCAGCAACTTATCGATTCCTTCCTGTCTAATCCCATTCTGTACCATTTTCACTGTCTTGAGTGTCTTGTGCGCAGCATATGCAGCAGCCCACGCGTCCATAGATCCATTTTCAAGTCTATTGCGGCCACAGACAATGGTCTCAAGTGGGGGGAATGAGGAGTTTGTCGCTTTGAGGGTGGCAAGGTCTTTGATAGCATTAGCGACTATAGTACCACCAGCGGGGCCAAGCCCATTGTTGTTGAGTAGGAGATGTCGCAGAGGTCCCGCTTTAGAGTAGAAGTCACGGAGAGGCTCAGCGAGACGACCACCAAAGGCGTTATCTGAGAGATCTACGGTGTGGAGGTAGGGAAGCGTGAGAAGAGGAGTGAGGAGGGCGGTGAGGGCCTCAGGGATTTCTGAGATGAGACGGCCAGTGAAAATGTCGTCTGCTTTGAAGATCTGGGGAAGTTAGTAGGGGCAGGGAGGAATATAGAGTAAAGTGGGAAGAGCAAGGGGGCAGATAGACCTTAAGGTTTTTATTTGACTTCAGGATCTCACCAAGAGCTTTGCAAGCGTCGATTCCGAGGGTATTCCCGCCGAGTCTTATCTCTTCGACGATAGTGTTATCCTTGAGGGATGAAATATAGGGCTCGACATCTACCTATAGATCATAGTAAGGAGCATTTAGTAAGTTACTCTATAGATTTTTAAGTTGCTACATAGCTTCAAAGAAGGAAGGAAACTCACAGCCGAGTCAAGCTTCAACGGCTTGCCATCATTAGACTTGAGATTGAAGATCTTATCGCTCATAGTGATATATTCCCCGTTGACTCTCCTACAGTCCAGTAGCTAAATAATAGAGCTTTCTTAGCTATATCGAATGTTCAAACAAAAAAAGGGCGGTGGTTTGTTTATTAACAGAGGGGTATTTTTCTAGGTGGGGTTTTTTTTTCCACGTGCCATTCAACCGACCAGCATTCCCCCCATCGATTACCCGGTCGGATGCCAAGGATGGAGGCTTAAAATCTTTAATTTCACTTCCAAGGACCCCAGGGTGTATGTCTCCGCTTTACGCAAATACATGCCATCGCTCACCTAGTGTTTGCTTCGCGATATTTCCGAATCTCAATTATAGAGTTAAAGCACGGCCTGATTTTCGGGGATTGAAGCTGCCCCGGGTTTGTTTGTGGCATGTGGCAGTTACCGGTGCTTAGGATCTCTTCATATAAAGGGTTGGAACATCAGCGAGAAGATATGGATTGGTATCGGCCACCGTACCCTGTCTCCCCAGCTAATGGGATCTATTGAATTAGTGATGGCCCCTATGAGGGATGATAAGTGTAGCCTTATGGTTGGCCGAGGCAGAGTCTGTAGGTACGGATATCCGCTATTGAACATCTACCCCGATTCTGACGCGTGTTTGGTCTTGGTGGAACGAAATCAAGCACCAGTCCCGGCAAGGCACGTCGTGGGCACAAACAAATACGTGACAGTAAAGGGAAGGAAAAACAGTCGCCGCAGAGA
This sequence comes from Verpa conica, assembly GCA_033030425.1. Classification (NCBI taxonomy): domain Eukaryota; kingdom Fungi; phylum Ascomycota; class Pezizomycetes; order Pezizales; family Morchellaceae; genus Verpa; species Verpa conica. The sequence goes on from JAUFSD010000003.1 coordinate 1,191,571, forward strand.
TCAAAATACCTTCTGACCTCTATCTATGGATTCGGAAATAAGGGAGAGAAAACATACAACAGCCAAGCCTTCATCAACAATTCTTTGTAATTTGTTTCTAAAAGAACTTGAGAAAGCTTCAGTCCGAATTTAGCGTCGGAACTCGACCCTGTACGGCTAGTCTAAAATTATTTCCGATCATGTCCCTTGCAGCAACCATCCGGGGGAGAGCCATGAATAGATCTCACGTTCCTCCCGAGTTTCTCGTACGAGTAATATACTCCGTCAGTGTTATAACAGTCGTCTACTGCGGCTGTCCATAGCCATAACCCTTTCAGACAAGACAAGGGATATCGAGGAGCCGAAAGCACAAGCAGGAGACTTAACGTTTATATCCATGTATATGTAGAAGGCTCAAGTGACTGCAGGTACCGATGCTCCAATCATGTACAAGGGTAACTGTACTATGTAGGGTTTTTCCGAAGGGCACAACCAACTACTTGTCTGCCAGCATAAGAACCCGGAGACAGGGGGGTAGTTTTTGTATGGTGTGGCGTCGTGCACTGATATTTTGCCATACAAAAACGACCCCCCCCTGTTTCCGGGTTCTTATGCTGGTGGACAAGTACCAAGCATGAGCCACTTGAATACAAGGCCAGACACCGTTAGATATGGATCGACGACGTTACGTGTTCCGTGTTTGCACATCCGGTTGCTTACTTGCTTCGGCAGGGCAGGGCATGGCAGGGGGATTCACGCCCATTGAGAAGACGCGTGCATGCTTGTGTCACCGCTACCTTTTTTCTTTTTTACGAAGTACAAGTGCAAGTAAGAGAAGGGGCATCAGATACATGTGTATAGTAGCGCCCAGTCCATACATGTAGTCAGTCAGTCAGAATAAAAACGCAATTTTCCCACCAACACTCATTTCTCCTCCTTTTGACAGTTTTGACCCCTTGTTTTTCCCACTCTTTTGTTTTCTGAAACATTTCCTCGTTCGTTTCTGTTGCCGTTGTTACCTTCGTTCCACTCTGCATACACTGGCATAATAACAACAACCTTAGCTCTATCTGAGACACAAGAAGAATCCTGCTGCTTCACCCAGCTCACAGCCTAGCTACCGTCTATCGAGTAACACCCCATCATCATCACACAACACCCCCCCCCCTAACTACTCCCTTTAACATCATCCCCCCTCCCCTCCCCAGCCAGTCCCACCCTGCCGGTACCAAACAGAAGCCCACCCATAATGGCACCCAATGGAATTCCTCATCTTCAGCTCCCAGTATTGGCTCCCTTAGAGCCCCTCACATCAGGCACAAATTTGCCCCACGTCCCCGCCGGAGAGCTGACTCCTACCGAGAATACAGCAAAAGATCCAAAACCCCCACCGACACCCACATCCCTCGATGCCTCCGCTACGACGCCACCACAATCCCCTGGCCGTCCTACATCTATGCGTCGTTTCCTGTCTCGTGTTTCTCTAAACTCTTCATATACACACGAGGACGACGACAAAGCTTCTATTCTCTCAGGACCCCTATCTCCAACAACATCCGTCATGTCACGCGACAGCAAGAGAAAGGTCTCTGGAAGCAAGAAAGGATCTTGGTGGAAAAAGTCCAAGAAGGAAGACAAGAGTCAAAATCTTTCGAGATTACCGCCTGTTGCTGCGGCTGCTGCCACTGTTATTGCTGCTCAGGTTGCTGCCCCAGCTCACACTGAAAGCTCTCCTACTAGCTCTCCTCCAGGAATAACTCGTACCAAGACGGTACAATCGATTGCTCCTCCTCCGAGACTACCGGACGATCTCTTTGGAAGTGGGTTTTCGAGTTTGGATAGCGATATGTTCAAGAATTTCAAGTAAACCGTCAAATTAGTGCATTAACAGCGATGACTGGCAGGTAGGCGGAACGTTGGGCTACGGAACTGAGGGGGGACCTGATTTTTTTCTTGCTTTTTCTCTTTCCTTTTGCCGTACGTTATGTTCTCCTCAGTCCCTATTTTTCAACAAGATGGAGAAGAGGGAATTACAGTCGGTAATAACCCCACCCTTGTTAATGTGATTTTGAGCCCAATCTCACTACCGTGGGTTGGTCGGGGGAGTAATTATCTATACCCAGGACCTGGGATAGGGGGGTGTTTCTATTATTATATTCCCCCCCCCCCATTTCCTAAGTTTCCTTTATTCTTTTTTGCAACTTCGATTCATGTCGCGCTTCCTTTGAAAGGATTTATTACCGTTCAGGCAAAACTATGGCAAAAAGTTACTTGCTTTTGGAATATCGTGGGAAAATCGTCGGGTACGGCGTTCTCTTGGGGATTAGGCTTGTTTGTGTTTGTGTCTTTTTTTCTTTTTTCTTTATACATTCTTATCGGGTATGGGAGGGGGGTATATTTTCTTTTGTAAACACCTAATTTTATTGTTGCTGTCTTGATATTATGGAGGCTAAAGTTAGTAACTAATCCTCTCCCCTATTTTTATTTCCTGTTCTTTGTCTTGTGATGACCAGCATCGTATATCCTTTTTGTTTACCATTTTTTTCTCTACTCTGTTATGGGTTACATAGCTAATCTTTAGCCCCTACCATTGTTTTTTTTTGTTTTTTTTATTCGCTATATTTCTCTCCTATTCACACCACACACGTTTTACAGCGGCTTCATCTCTATGTTCTGCACCCCGTCTAATTTACTTAACCAATAAGAACATAAGGAGATACATACAATGTTACTCCTTCGCATTTTAGTGTGTAGCCTCTAAATCGAACGGATAAGTGGTGTTCAGGGAAGACACGTCGCGATATAGGTGGAGTCGTATCATTTGTAGACCGGAGAATAGACGGGTTGATATGAGACGTTTCGGGGAAATAGAGAATGTGGGACCAGAAGATATTAATTGGATACGATAAAAGATGCTGGTGCGATCATTTCCGTCAGGATCACATGCATTTTCGGTAGCTATTGATGGCCTCTGGTGTTCTTTGTATTAGTAATTATGGCAAATATATACAATCCAATCGGTGTTTAGAGGAGTGGAAATAAAATTAAGTAGGGCGTTCTAACCAATATTGGTACCAAAAGAGTTGACGAATCAGGCGACAGGTATATGTTGTATATATCCCATTCTTACTTAGGTGGTGGTCTCGTGCCTAAGTAGGGATTGTGGCTCACTACCCCTTACAGTCACCAGATACATAGAGAAAATAGATGATCCGGTAGAAGACAGGGCCATGGGGAGGAAGGGAAGTTAAAGGAATGCCATCTTGACAGGTGTTTTAGGAGCTGGTAATCTTTATAGTTTGGGTGCCACTATAATTCACGGGGCTTTGAAATTAAAAGCTACAGTTTACAATTACATAAGTGTAGTTTAGATATATTTCTACCTTACAAATAGTGAGTACCTTAGCCTTTGGGCTCCATGTACCTATGATTAATTCATTCACCTTACCAATGCATGTAGTTGTTCACTCGAGTGATGTATCATGATCCAAAAGTAACCCGACCCCACAAAGGAGAAAGTATACTTGCAGCTCCCTAGGGTATCTTTGCCGTTCAAAAACCACAAAGGAAAAATTACAATCATAAAAGTACCCCTCCAGCAATCAGAATCAAGGATATATATCCAACCTAAGTAATCCGTCATACCCTCTACGATACCTACGTAGCCTGTACACGAGGCACACTTAGCAAAATATACCACCGATGCTGTATATGTGCAATACCGTGCACGTACCCTTAGTGAAAAGGAAAAAAAGAGATAATGAAAGGAGGGGGATTCGAACCCCCGCGGGCTAGGCCCATGAGAAACCTCGTTTTTTAAACAAGAAAGCAGTAGATGCTTGAGTCACACACCTTAACCACTCGGTCATCCTTCCATTGATTATTTTTGAGTTCTCGGGGTACTTAGTTAAAGTATAGGCGCCTCCTAGAAGCTACTTTATGAGCTTTTAGTTTTATTCAGAAATTCTTGCTATTTATACCCCATATACTCGCGCGTTAATTAATAACTCGGAATTTTTATAACCGCAGCACTAAAACACCATCAAGAAACCCCTAGTAAATAGACCCTAAATGCTTTTATGACTAATTAATATTTAGTTGAATTACCAATTATAATACTATGAGATTCTAACTACAATTTTCTTATTACTATTACACCACTGTGCTCATTCTGGTGGTTGTAACCACATTCCGAGTTGTTAATTAACGCGCGAGTATAATCACTCGAATAATCTAGTGAATAAAACTCAAGCCCTTTATTATGAGAAGGGATTTCTTGTTTGGAGCTTCGATATAAATATTTGTATCTTCGGCCAGCTATTAATTATTGAGGGAGTGATATTCTAAACGTATTAACCTGCTTGAAACTCTTATACGATACTACATAAAATGGTGCTGTAGATAAAGAATGGATTTAAAGTAGTAATAATTACATAATAGGTAACGATCAAAGCCATACCCGTTATGCCAAGAAACCAACATAGACTCAGAAAGCTGGAAAAAAAGGAAAACTCCTGGTACCCCAAAAAACATAACCTATTGTCCCCTAACATGCCGCCTAGATACTAAACTAAAGAAAGTTAAAGATCTCATAATCATACCGGGAAACCTCACCCTCATATCATAAACCGTCACCGCACCAAGAATAAAAGGTTCTTTCGAGTTCATTAGTTTTGTACAGTGATTCCTCTCTCATTGGTATCGAAATTTAGCAATCAGTTGGCATTCCGTTCTCCAGCAAACTACTCAGCTCATCCAAGCTACTAACCGTCTCCGCTGGATTCGCAACCCACACAGTAGTCCCCGCCATCCGTGCTTTGAAGTCATTGTGTCCCGCACTCAGAAACTGATCCCCAATGTGCAAAGTCTCACTCCCCTTGACATCCTTGAAAAATCTCTGACAACATAACACACCTAGTCTCTTATCGCCTATATCGACGAATACATCATTACCTCCATTAAATGCGCAGAATGGCAGCCTTCGCCCAACCTCGCTGAGCTCTAATGTCTTTTGCGCGGCAAGCACAGCCTCTTCGAGTTGCTCACGCTCAAACTTGACACCGGTGACAAGCGGGACGATGCCTACTGCGCGGGGTTTGCGCAAGATAGTGGCTTTGAGCGACATAGTTGATACTGACTCCAGAAGTGCAGTCTGAGCAATGTCAAGGAGCTTTTGAATATCTTCTTCTGTCCAGAGACGCATTTCGTCAAGGGCCCAAATATCTCGAGAGACACCTGAGAGTAGAGTATCTGAGGTTGCGTCAAACTTGAAGAGGTATGAAGATTCACCCCCAAGGATGATAAGGTTTGAGCGCTGTGCATCTATGAGAAGTGGAGAAGTATTAATTGCATCAAGGAGACCATAGAGACGCTCTTTATACCGGATGCTATCAGTGTACCCAGCTGCTGTGACGATACCAATGCAGAGGCCTTTAGACATGAGGTGGATGATCCGTGGGATCACGGGACTCTCGGGGGAGAGACATTGGCCGTCATCGTAGAGTGTTACGTCTCCGTCAAAGGTGACAAGTTTAAGAGGTCCGTTGCGGGTAGTGAGCGACATGATTTGTGCCGTGTTGAGTATCAGTCGGATATCATTGAATGACGGGGCTACGAATCTACGTGACGAGATTGCACGCCGGGAGTCTTGGGCTACGAAGGCAGCTTCGAGGAGAAGTGGCGTGAAGAAGGTTCCGACAGAGGGTACGAGAAACCGAAGTTTAGAACGTTCGGGGGTGCCGGCCCGTTCGTGTGCAACTAAATCAGCATGTCAGACAATGATGGAACTGTGGGAAAGTTTGAGGTGAGCTACTATGATCATTGATGAGCTCTTCGACATCTTTCATGATTTCACGGTAGCGGCGGCGGGCCTCAATAGCCATGTCAGGGAGGGAGGCATCCCCAGCAACGGCAGTGGGCTGGGAGTGGAGAACGAATGGAACTGCAAGAAGGCCCTTGATGAATTCAATAAGGGCATCACGACGATGGGCCTAGAGGAGAAGAAGTTAGAATCCAGGATTATAGTTGTTTAGTGAGGTGGAATGGTATGATTTTTAATTAATTGGAATATACGTATACTAATACGAGAGGTAAGGACATACCTTCAGGGCGTATTCGACACGGTATCTAGAGGTAAAGGGGTGGTTAAACGTGGAAAGAACACGAATACGGTAGCATACAGTCAGGATAGCTCTGTTTCTTACCTGGTAGTCATTTTGGTGCTAGATAGTACAGTGTTGGTGATAGATAGTGGGGGGGGTTAGATACGAGACAGTAGGGATGAAGATGAGCAACCCAGGAACCAGGAACGTGACGGTTTGTAGATGCTCCAGATATTCTCGATTTCTGAATTGTAGCTTGCAGAGCACCGACCAAGTGGGGAGAGAGTCTGTATTAAATACTGTAAACTACCTGGCTGACGATAGGCCACTCACTCTAGGTATTCAGCTTTATTGCACCCACCCTATCCACCTGCTGTCTAGCTGCGGATACATGCAGCCACCTGCTCGATGATGTGTATCTAGTGTTATCTATGGCCTGGCATGATGAGAAGGGTTGTGGCCTATGGCACCCAAACCTTTACGATACAGGTTTGGTGTAGAGTAGCACGGCACAGGCCCGAGACATCTTTAGAGCACTCCCCGGGAAACCGAAGGGACCCGCCCGATAACTTGATTCGTGGGCTACGGAGGGGCGCGTTGCGTAAGTACTCTACAGTTTGGCTGTCTGGTCACGCGGCCGGGTCCCACTATAACTGGCAAGCTTTGGATACCACTCCCACGTGTGTTCGGTAGACTCGAGGTATTTCTGCTTAGTCGCTGAAGAGCGAGTGTTCAATTGTTCAACTGTCCACTGCCAAACTGCCCAATCAACCACTACTTTAGGATATTGGTATGGTGCGGCCAATCGCCCAATATATCCAATCGACATCATCTGTCATTTGCAGCATTCTTAGCATCCCGGCAATCCGTCGTGTTCGGATTCGCAGATGGTATTTGACCGTTTCCGGATTCGAACCTTGCCCCTGGCTATAAAGTGGAGGTTAGGGGCCAATGGTGAGCCTCCTCCAGGCTTGGCCTCGGATAATCCACTTTCCATCGAGCTTTGCCGAAACGGACAAATTCGCTTTCGAGCCACCCCTTTTACCATCGAGTCCTTTTAAATTTGTTCAACATCCGCTCCCTCTGTTATCTTCATTCTTCATCTCCACTCACTCACAACATATCCCCTCTTTGTTCTTAAGCTTTCTTGCTTCCTTATAAATTAAATACTTACTTTAATTACTTTCTTCCTACCTCCGTATTCAAAATGGGCCCTGCTAGACTCGAGAATGAAGACCACAGCCGCGATGCTGCCTTCAACAAAGCAATGCATGGAAAGTCAGCAGAGGTCAAAGGCGGCTTCTCTGCAATGCTTGGAAAGGACCAAGAGGCCCAGAGCGCTGCTGTTGACGAGTACTTCAAGTTCTGGGATGGAAAAGGTGCTGGAAAAGAGACTGAAGCGGACATGAAGGAGCGTGTTGACAGCTATGCTACTTTAACAAGACAGTATGTTTCCATTCATCTCAAGATCTTCAAAGTAAAGGGGTTGGGACGATTCTGACATGCGATCCTCAATTTTAGTTACTATAATCTTGCTACAGATCTCTACGAGAACGGCTGGGGACAATCTTTCCATTTCTGCCGTTTCTATAAGGGCGAGGCCTTCCACCAAGCCATTGCCCGCCATGAGCACTATCTTGCACATATGATGGGCCTCCGTGATGGCATGACTGTTCTTGATGTTGGTTGTGGTGTCGGTGGTCCTGCTAGGGAAATCTCAAGATTCTCTGGCGTTAACATCGTTGGGCTGAACAACAACGATTACCAGATCGATCGTGCGACTAACTATGCTAAAATGGGTGGTTTGGCCGATAAGCACAAGTTTGTCAAGGGTGACTTCATGCAAATGTCGTTCGAGCCCAACACATTCGATGCTGTGTAAGCTTCTCTATTATCGCCTCACAACTTAAAATAACAAACTAACGTAATTCCTCCAATAGCTACGCAATTGAGGCCACTGTCCACGCCCCTTCTCTTGAGGGTGTTTATGGGCAAATTTACAAGGTTCTCAAACCCGGTGGTGTCTTCGGTGTTTACGAATGGTTGATGACCGAAGACTACGATGCGACAAACCCCCGTCACCGTGAGATTTGCCATGGTATCGAAGTCGGTGATGGTATCTCCCAGATGGTTAAGATTTCTGAGGCGATCCGTGCCATCAAGGCTTGCGGTTTCGAGTTGGAGTTCCACGAGGATCTTGCACAGAGGAATGATGAGATCCCATGGTGGTATCCGCTTGGTAAGGTCCCTACTTTGACCTAGGTAGAATTTATGGCTAACATAATATGTAGCTGGTGATCTGAAATATGTTCGCTCAATTGGTGACTTCTTTGCAGTTCTCCGATTGACT